>JARCFY010000011.1:50024869-51224869 GCA_029233225.1 Lepidodactylus listeri
TCAGTTATGGCATAAGTTTGGTTACTTGGATTGCTTGGCTTCTGATTTTCAGTAAATTAGCATTGATCTGTTTGCTTGACTGGTTTCATTTTGTTGTAGTTTGAGTCAAAAGAGCAGCGCAAACATGAACTAAGGGTGGAGCTAGTTGTGGCAGGAAGTTCTTTGACCACCTGAATATTTGGGTTTTTCTCTAGTTTTTCAGAATCTGGGCACAGTTTACAGAATAAAATCTGGCAAAAAAGAAGTATTTCACCCTCCCCCCACCTGAAAATCACCACCCTCAAGCTGTTTAATAGCTTCTGGAGAAAAATTACAAATATTGTTTTAAAAAAACCCTGTAAAGTTTATATTAAAAGCAGATTGAAGATGTTTTTTTCAACAGGAAAACAGGCAAAAAGTTAAATGCCTCTGTCTCCCTTTGATGGATCCCTCCTTCAGATTGTAGAATAATGCATAGCATTCACAACTTAGGCTGGCAGTGGCTCAAGAGAGCGGCTGTGGAATGGAAGTGCCATCCAGTTACAGCCGAATTATGGCGAGCCTGTAAGGTTTTCAAGGCAAGAGATGAACAGAAGTGGTTTGCCATTGCCTGCCTCTGTGTAGTCTTCCATCAGAGCAGCGAAGGGTGTTTGTGAGTCCAAAAGGCAGATCCAGCTTCACACCTTCCTCTCCCCATAATATCTATGGAGGAAGATGCTTGCTGACAAGAGGTGCTCTTGCCCCGAGGGCATGCTTAGTCTGAATATCCCACAGCACTCCTCATTTTGGCAGACTGCTTCTTTCATAGGTAAAATGGAATCTTTCTAAATGCCATCTTCTAGGGAAAACAACATGGGAACACTGTAAGCCTCGTGCCTGCTGTACAGTTTCTAGAAGCATTGACTGGCAGCTGCTGGACTAGATAAAGGCAGAGTGCAAGGCAAAGATCAGATCTAAACCCTAAGCAAATCCTTATGAGCAGTTCCCCCCCCCCATTTTTATTTTCATTTATTTTACATAAATTTATATCCCACCTTTCTGCCTTCACAAAAGCAACCAAGGTGGCTAACAAATTAAAACACACATAATAAAATCACACTTTAACCCTCTCCCCAGAACCAAAGCTGAAATACAAAGACATAAGAACAACAATTAAAACACAGATTTCCCTTTATGCCACAAGAAGAGGAACCCCCCATTTTGCCCTCACCAGTGCTTATCTAGTAGTCTCCAGGGTGCTGCCTGCTACTCTGTCTGCAGTTTAAGGTGGCAGGACTTAAAGAAGGCACAGAAGAAGATTGTCCAGTGACTAACCATCCAATATACCAGCCAGCCCATTCTGTTCCCATTATATAACCTAACCCTCCAGGCTTGCCGCCCCATGACCATGCAGGTTCCTGTGCAGTGATCCAGTTTTTACTGTAGAGGCAGCCAAGGAGAGAATCTTGCAAGCCTTTTGTTTTATTTTGTTTACTGCTGTCTATGCCAGACACTCAGTGTTTTTTTTAAAAAAAAATCCATGAAATTACCAATGTAAGAATGAAATATGGAATAGTCAGTTGGTTTCCCCTTCTGTTTAAGATGCTTGATACTGTATGGATTTGCTGTAAGGAGCTGCCACTGGCTAAAATGATGGGTGAGTCTTCCTCTTTATTAAATCACTAGGAATAAGGCCCATTGTGGAAATAAGTACAGTGAGCTCTAGAAAGATGTGATGTGTAACGAATGCATAGGCTGGAAGTAGGTTAAGCACATATTAGCAGTATATAATAGAAAGGCACAAATGTGGAAGTAAAGTCTCACATACCTTATGTTACACAATAACTGGTGTCCAAGGTCACACAGTGTGGACCAGAAAATGCAGCATGCAGGGCTCTGTGGAGTAATTTCTACAATTGGGCAGTCTGCATTTTATGTTGGCCGCCCCTGTCATTCAATGTGGTCATGGTCGCACTGTCCACCCCGTTATAGAACAGGTCTCAAGGGAAGTTGGGTTGAAAGTGAGTGGTTGTGACGAAAGTCTCAGTAGGTTATTTCGGAATGATGAAGAGGAGTATGGGCATATGAGTTCCATGAGTGACGCCTCTTTTATACAATATAGCTGTACTCAAAACAGCAAGTGACCTTTTCATGGCTTTTGGCAAACTGCCAAGTTGTGACCTGGGTTCCTGGTTTTTTCCTTCCTTTTTCACTTTAAATATGTATCTGGATGTTTGTCTCTGTCGGTTTGCCTCTCTCTTTGCAATTGGTTTTCACAATCTGGGTGTGGTTAAAGGTTCCCCCCACTCGCAGGTTTTATCCCAGTGTTGCACACTCTCTGTATTTTTTAAATGTATATAGGTCATTTTCCACTTCAGCCAATTGTTCCTGCACTCCTCCTGTTTGTGTGTGCCAACATAGATCTGTCTGTGACTGTGTCTGTATTTGTGCTTTGCAGCATGCCTCGGGTTTTTGGCTTCCTGTTTTCTGTGTGTCTGGCCCCATCCTCTATCTCTGCTTACATGTGTATCCACTGGCTTTTTTTATAACTTGGGCTGGTCCCCCCCCCCCCCCACCACCACTGCTATGCTTGCAGCTGTTTAGTTGTAGGGTTTTTTTCCATTCTGGAAAGTGTTGCCTCAGCAAACTTGGCTTGGAGGCTAAAGACGGTGGGTTTTGCCCCATGAGGGAATGTCTGGTGAGAAGAACAAAGACAGTAGCTGTGTTCACTGGAGGGAAGCAGCCATCTTCTGAGGAAAGTTTTGATGGGTGCTGCTTCTGTGGGCAGGACTCAGGCAATGCAGCCAGTGGATAGGGACAGCTTCTGACTGACACATAATGGAACCAACTGATTAAGGAGCATGTGGAATGTTCAGAAAGTGCCCCCTCACTACTAAATTATATATAAGGAGAAATAGAAATATTCAACCTTGGTAAAACATGATTCATGGATGGGGGGGGGGGGATTGTGTTTAGGTGGAGCAGGAGTAAATAAAGGATGCAGGAAGAGAAGGCTGAGGCTACATTCAGATGTCACATTAAGCCTGAAGGTAATGTGAATTCAGCTCATCACTGAACTCGCACATGCATCTCATTCCACTCTTTTCCATTCTTGCCCAAAGCACAATGACTGAATCTAGGCTGAAAGTTAACTTGGTGACCCTGGGACACACAAATGCAGGTTTGTGGCTTACATGGGCTTAGTTAAACCAAGAGTCTAAGCCTAGAGTAAACCCTGGTTAGAATCACCATCTGGGAAAGGAAAATTTGATTCTGGCTAAGATGTACACTTACATTTGTTTGTCAAAAGCCCCTGGAGTTGAGTTTAAATCTGTATTTCTTTATCACACAGCATGAGGAGGGAGGTGCGCACACACAGGCCTGGGAAAAAGCTGGTTCAGGCTTAATGTTGACTTGATGTGAATGCAGCCTAGATGTGTTTCTGTTGAACATCATAGCAAGTACCATGTAGGGTAGGTGTTGCAGTTAGTGTTTTTAAGGAGGAGCAGTTGGCATATGAATGTGTGATAATGCTTTGCTTTTGTTTGAAAAGAATGATGGGTATAATTCCATTTTATTCCTTTTCATTCTGAAATACTGCACAGGATGTTACTTGCAATAAAGTTTTGCTTGTATTCAGTTCTGTACTTGGACTGAAAAATGTACTCACTTATTCATTATTAAAGTAAGCTCATTTTGTGTGTGGGGGGGAGGATAATTACAAGGAAAGATGTCTCATTAGGAACCATTTCTTCTAAACGAAGATATTTTTAAATGCTCACCAAATATAAGAGGTTTTTTTATTAATTGTATTTGCCTTGTATATAGCATAAGGGTCTTTGATCCTAACACTTTTAATGATATTTTTTGCCATACCCGTCTGGCAACGTATTATTAAAGCATGAATTAATTTGCTGGGAAGGCTGATGTCAGGCAGGTGTTTTGTGCCACATTTAAGAAATCTGTATCCTACTACGGAACAGGCTGGGAGGGGGGTGCAAAGGAAAATCCACATGGAGGGACTGGAGAGCCAGTGGTGCAGCACTGGGCAGATGCTCCCATGCTGCTTGACTGCCGCAGAAGAGGTTGTTCCACTGAAACCACAATCGGAGTGGCTCCACCCACTCCCCTGAGCAGCCTCCTGTCCTCTCCCTTGCACTAGTTGCTGGTGGGTCGTATAAAAGCCCTAGACGGGCTGGTTCCGGTCCCCGGGCCTTATGTTTGACACCCCTGATTTAAGGCATGACATACCATAATACACAAAGGGGATAACAAAGGTAATGCAGTAAAAAGAATCCCCCCAATTACAAGGAAAGATAATGCAGTAAAAAGAATTCTTCCCCATACCCTGTTACTCAGCATTAGAAATAATTGCCAAATCCTGGGTATGTATGATTTCTGCACATTTCCACTTCAAGCAGTGCTGTAGAGTTTCAAGAAGGGTGGAATGGAAAACTAGTAACCACATCTTGTGTTGCAAATAAGGGTGTGAATTCAGTACAAATCAAACAGAATAAATTCCCCAAAATACCTTATCGATATTTTCTGCGTATTTATTCAGCCAAATGCAGATTAAACAATCTGATTCAGCTACCAATATAGCTGGCCTGAATAAAAGCCAATATTAGGTGTTCCCTTCCCTCATGGAGGCATGCCGTGGTGGCGGCATGACTCCACCAGTGAAGGAAGAAGGCATTCAGCTTCCCTTCACTTGCAGAGTTGTGCCATTGTGGCAGCATGCCTCCACAAGTGAAGGGAGAGGCATTTAACTTCCCTTCACTTGTAAAGTCTTACCACCACAATGGCACACCTCCACCAGTGAAAGGAGAAGCCATTTAATGTCACTTGTGGAGGCGTGCCCCAGGGCAATACGACTCTGCAAGTGAAGGGAAGGCATTTTAAAATGCCTTCCCTTCATTTGCGGAGTCATACCGCTGGGGCAGAATACTTCTGCCAGTGAAGACAGAAGGCATTTAATTTCACTTGTGGATTTATGCCATAGCAGCGGCATGACTCCACGATTGAAGGGAGGGCATTTTTAAACTACGTCCCTTCGCTCCCTGAGTTGCGCTGCCATCATGGCATGCCTTCACAAGTGAAGGGAGAAGACCTTTTTAAATGCTGAATAAATTTGGGTTTCCTGATTATTTGCCCGAATATCAGGAAATATTTTTCAGGTCCAATGGACCCGAATCTGAAAAAAAGGTAAAATGACAGGCTCCACCTGTAGCCTGGGAAGCCTAACTACATCCTAGCCTAGATCCATTAAAGAACAATGAATGTGGAAGGAGGAACTGAAGAAGGGGTGGCAGGGGGGATAGGAATCCCTTAAAGAGTTATCCCGAGGGAGAGCACTCGGTATAGTACAAAACAGATGTCTTTATTTAAACTTTTATATCCTGCCCTCTGTCCTTAGACTCTGGGTGGGTAACAATTAGGGATACTAACCTCCAGGTGGGACCTAGGGATCCCCTGAAATTATACCTCATTTCCAGACTACAGAGATCAGTTTCCCTGGAGAAAGTGGATGCTTTGGAGGGTGGACTCTATCACATTTTACCCCACTGAGGTCCCTGTCCTCTCCAGGCTCCATTCCCCAAATCTCCAGAAGTTTCCTTACCTGAAGCTGGCACCCATACCCCCACACACACACTAGTGACCAAGGGGGACCTGGTAACAATGTATAACAAGTTGGAAAAACACAAATGAATGAACAAGATAAAAAAAACATGCAAGGTAAAAACAAAAATTACAAGCACAAACACAGATAAAGGATACCTACACTGATCAAAAACAAACATACAGATTAAAACCACAAGCAACTCTGACTAAGCGGTTTATCTTTCCATAAGCATTCTCTGAAATAAAACTGATTTGCAGGTCTTCTTGAATGCAGCCAATTTGAGCAATAGTTATAACAAATGGAGACCCGTAAGAAACTTGCAGGATGGTTATCCCATTCCTCACACCTTTGCTTCCTCCCTTCTCCCCCTACCTCTCTCACACTCTTTCTCCCTTCTGACCCTCCCTTTCTTACTCTCTCTCTCTCCTCCATGTATGTTACTTCCACTCTGTTTCTGACCCGTCATCATTCTCTTTGTTTTTCTGCCTCTCCACCTCATCACCTTTTCTCTCTCTTTCTGCCTCCCACCTCAAATCCCACCCTCCACAAGTCCCACCTCTCAAATGTCCAGGAATTTCCCAACCTGGAATTGGCAACCCTATTTCCTTCCCACCCAACAGCCAGCCTACCTTTATCTGTCTTCAGCTTTCCATCTCCACCCCCCTCCCCTGCAGCCTCTACCCAGGAAAATTACAGCCTTTCTCCACAGTGGGGACTAAAGCAGCTTACATTATTATTTCCTCCTTGTTGTCTGCACAACAACCCTGTGAGGTTGGTTAGGCTGAAAGTATGTGACTCGTCCAAAATCTCTCTGTCAGCTTCCACTGCAAGGTGGGGATCTGAACCTGGGTCTCGCAGATCCCAATCTGAAGCTCTAACTGTTACATCACAATGGCTTTCATAGGGTGGCTGCAAAGCAGCTGGGCCTAATTAAGTCATGCAAATTGGGGTATCAAGTCACACAGAGGGTGCTGCCTAGGGATGCCAGCCTCCAGGTGGGACCTGGGGATTCCCTGGAGTTACTGCTCATCTCCAGACTACAGAGATAACTTTCCATGGAGAAAATGGATGCTTTGGAGGGTTGAGCTTATGGCATTGTACCTCACTGAGGTCCCTGTCCTCCCCAGGTTCCACCCCCAAATCTCCAGGAGTTTCCCAACCTGGATCTGGATCTTCTGCTGGTGTCCAGGGGGGTACTTGGCAACCCTAGACTGCTGCCAGTAAAAACGCTGCTTTTTACTGACAGAAACAGTTAGAAACTCCCCACCCCAAAAAATTCTAATCTCCTCACAGTTGATGCCTGGAGCTGATGCCATTTCAAAAGGTATTTGGGGGAATTCAATGGTCCCTGAAGCTTTTTTTTTTTTTAACTTTTTGGATTTTTCTGCAGGTCAAGGAAGGGGCCTGACTATGTAGGAAAAGCTTTTGGGGGAGAGTGAGCTCTCTTTCGGCAGAAATAAGCATCCACACAGAAAAAAAACTCTCGGAATTAGAATATAGACAGGAGGGGACTTGCAACAAAATGTTGCATAATGTGTTGTGGCCCTACCATAGTCTTCGTTGCCAGCAGTCCCTGCAAGGAATTTGTGGGGAGGGGGCATTCCCCCACCTTTGTTTCCCTCTCCCACCTTGGTTGTCAAAGTTCCCTTCTCTGTCTTTCTGTATGCACCCCTTCTCTACCAACCTTCCCTCCCCTCCCCTTCTTCTCTAACCCCTTCTATGTCAGCTTTTTCCCGACCCCCGACTCTAGCAATCCTTTCTAACCCCCTTTCTCCTCTCACCCCTTGTATGTCTCATCCCCTTACCCCTTCCCTTCTCAGACACTGTCCTCTTTTCCCCACCCCCTGTCTGCCCCCTCTTTCTCTCCACTATTTCTCTACCCCCCCCCCACACACAATCTCTTCCTCTTCCTTTCCTGCTCCCTCAGGCAACCCTCAGACAGTCTCCTGTTCTTTTTCTTTCTCTCCCTGCAACAGACAATCCCCTATTCTCTCTCTCTCTCTCTCTCTCCCGCTTCTCACAGAGCTCCACTTTTTTTTGTTTCTGGTGAGGGAGAGGGGCTGACGCAGGCTTTGCCTCCTCAGACTTCTGCACATTTCCACTTCAAGCAGTGCTGTAGAGTTTCAAGAAGGGTGGAATGGAAAACTAGTAACCACATCTTGTGCTGCGGTAGGGCCAGCGGTAGGGCCAGCTTCCCAGTGGCAGTGTGGATGGTTCTTGCTGCTGCGGTCCTAGCAGCGGCAGGGATGGTTATTGCCATGGCGACTTCCCTCGTGGCCCCAGAAGCTTTTCCCGCACTTCCCGTAAGTCCCTTCTTTGCGCATGTGCAGAGCTGCTGCCAGTAAAAACCCTGCCTTTTACTGACAGAAACAGTTAGAAGCCTGCCCCTCCCTCGAACATTCTAATCTCACAGTTGACGCCTGGAGCTGATGCCATTTCAAAAGGTATTTGGGGAAATTCAACGGTCCCTGAAGTTTTTTTAAAACTTTTCGGATTTTTCTGCAGATCAAGGAAGGGGCCTGACTATGTAGGAAAAACTGTTGGGGGAGAGTGAGCTCTCTTTCGGCAGATATAAGCATCCACACAGGAAAAACAAACTCTCAGAATTAGAATATAGATTATGCCATTGGTGGCCCAAATGTTAACTGTCTCAGATCAAGCTAAAATGACATCAGCATCAAAGATCCTTTGTGATTATTTTTTTGTCATCATCACTGGTATAACTTGCATGTTTTAAAAGCATCTGAGGAATAAAAAAAAAGAAAAGAACTTTTAGGCTTTTGTGTGAAGGCTGCTGTTGAACAGGAGTAAGTGGCCTGGGTCTTGGACTTGCATGGGAGCAAGTTGCCCAATGGTTGCTGCCAAGCCTAGTCCCAATAAGGCCTCCCTCAAAAGCCAAAACAGCTCTAGGAAGGACTTGCCCCCTCCCTTACCCCTTTCCCAACAGAAACCAATGCTTGACAATCTTGTTGTGGTTGTTTAACAATGGCCACTGAGAGCATCTGTTTCTTTAAGCTGCAAGTGCTCCTTTTATCATTTGGGGGGAGGGGTTAACCCCCCAATGTGTTTTTCATTTGTTTGTTTTGTTTACATTTCAGATTTTTCAGCAAACCTGGGTTTTCCTCAGGTTTGTAGGAAGGTCTTTCTTGTCTGCCCATGGCCTCACTCACCAAATTATCCAGAGTATCCCCAGGTGGGACCATATTGAGAATTTGACATATTGATACAGAAGAGGGTGAAGAATCTTCCTTTTTTCCAAAACACACTGGGTTTTCACAGATTTCATCTTACCTATAGTGGATTATTGTATCGTTAAGCTTGGTATGAAATGTGCTTTTAATGTTCTGAATGGAGTCCCACATATTTGATTTACATGAACCTGATGGGATAGAAAAATAATAGCTATGGCCAAAAAAAAAGGCTCTTACAATCCAGAAGAGTCAACAGTTTTCTGCTGAACCATATTACTGCTTCATATCTAGATTAACTTTAGCTAAATGACCATGTCTAGGAATTTCACTTGAAGCCTGCCATAAGTTTTCTATCATGAATAAAAGGGCATCTTCGGGGGGGGGGTGAAAGTTCACCAAATGAAAGGTTTTTTTGGCACCTTCCAGAGATCTGGATTTGCGATCCACACAAGTTGTTTGCACCATTTTCCTGTCAGCAGCTTGTTCTAGCTTTTAATAAGTTTATGAATCAGTTTGGTGCATAAGCTTCTGATCAGAGAACTCCCTTCAAAGTGTGCACATTTTTGAAAGCTGAAAAAAGAAATTCAATGTGAGGAGAAAAACTGAAGAAGCTAAGGTATCGTGACAATAAACCAGAGGGGAGCAAATCCATCCCACCAGAAACAGTCTTTCCTGTCAATCATAACTAAGTATTGCCTCTGGAAAGGTCAGTGGAGGCATTGCTAAGTGACAAAAGTGATAGGAGAGGGCCTGCGTCAGGTGACCAAAGGTAAGAAACAGAAAGGAAATAAATAAGGAGGAAAAAGATCAAGCTGTATAGTTTGTCTTTTCTCTACTTGACTCTGTCTAGTGGAGAGGGGGAAAAAAACCTTAACCCACTCCAAAACCTTATGGGAGCTGCCATTAATGGCGCTGACGTTGTCACATATGATATATACATTTGTTTCATAACCCACCTACCGCCTTATAGTGTAAAGTAATTATGATATTTTGAGAAAGCAAGGAAAGAGAATCTAAGTAAACCTGTTCGGGCACTGAAAATCAGTGAATAGTTGTGGAAGGTAATCATCAGCTCAAACCATGAACAGCAATAATGTGGGTAGTATCATTTTAAAACAGAAATGCGCCACGGTACGAAGTTAAAAATTCTGTGGAAATTATGGAGATTTGTTACTGTCTTTAGAAAACCATAGTGATGTGCTCCTAGCATGGCCTTTATTTAAAATGTTGTTTTCTTATGTTACTTATGTGTAAGATGCCTGTTTATTTTATTTTATTTTATTTTAGAAAAGCAGGAATCCTTATAAATGATTAGAACTCCATTTTGATTAGGTTAACAACTAGAATAGGCAGAAGAGTCATGACAGTAGTTGAAGAAGCCATTTTAATAGGAGTTTCCCACCTGCTATTCATTACAAGGTCTGGGATATTGTTTTGCTGACAATATTTCCCTAACACTTGGTTCCACATCATATGGAATATACATATAGGGCAGCATCTGCATAGACTGCTGTGATTTCCTTTGTCCATAAGGATATATGCTGAGTTCTTAATTTTATTTTACTGTAGGGTTGGTAGTGACGGAGGTGGGGAGTATTTATTACTTGAGCTATTATTAATAAATGGAAGGAACACTGCATAAACAAATAGAAAACAGCATGATAAATGTTGTGACCTTCTAGCGAAAAAACTGTGTGGCGTGCATAAAAGCCCACTGCATTAGACAAGAGGGAAAGGGGGGGAGGGCGAAGGAAGTGGGTAATTATTTGAAGCAGTGCTTTTACTGTTGTTGGAATGAGACAGACTAACAGTGGCAGCAGTCATTTTGCTGAATCAAAGTCCATGTTAGTCACATTATACACTGCCACAAAAGGTTGTTAAGGCTGGTATTAGCATGTACCACTGAGGACATTGGAAGGACTCGATCTGTCACACTAAATCGCCTTCTTGCCCTCAACCATTGAAGTTTCCAGCTCCTCTGACATGTTCTTTCATTAATGGCCTGGCCTTGACAACTGATCCTAATTGCCTCTGAACCACACTTCATGTATTATTGGTGTCTGCCTGCCCTGGTTCATGTCAACAAGCTGCAGCATGCACAGGGTATACCCGGTGCCTTTTCTGAAAGGGTGCTCACATAGTCATTTGAGGGTTTGAGCCTCACTAGGAATGATGTATAAAGCTAAAGATCTTCCTGTCTCTTCTTACTAATATTTTAATGTGGTTCTCTGTTATGTATTTATTAGGCACACACAAAGACTCAGTAATGCATCAAACCAATTATGCAAGATTCCCTTTAAAGCCTGGCATGTAAATGCTAAATAAAAAGTTGCCCATATGTGAACTGCTGCTTGAAGTGTGTGTGTGTGTAGCTTGTTCACCTAGAAAGAAAGAATAGCTTGCCCTTCATTTTTCAAAAATAGCCACTGTCTTCAGATTTAAAGTAGCAGCACAAGAGAGATTATATTTCTAGCACTGATAGATAATACAGACCTTCAGTTGCAGCTTTAGTGCTGGTGGACATTCACACTTTCTTGAGGCATAGAATATATAGGTCTTTTTAGTTCATTTTCAGCATTTTAAAAAACGTAAGCAAAATAGCATGAAGCTATTTTTTCTGTAAACAGAATTGCTCTTAAGTAAAACACTGTTAACTGGTAAAATTGTGTTATGAGTTATTTTTTAGAACTGACAATGATACAATGTTTTTAAAAAGCATACATTTGTTTTGAATATATTATCTCAGTTACACAGCTGAATGTTCTTTTAAAAAAACAGAGTTTAGTGTTTGTTTCTGCTTTACCTTGGTGCTGTATTGAAAAATAATTGTGATACTTATTTTGAATGGACACTTGACTGAGCAGATGATTCTGAAGACTTTTAATCATCTCATCCTCAAAGTTCTTTTCTTTTTCTTCCTCATATGCTTTTAAAACATACAAGTTATACCAGTAATGATGACAAAAAAATTAATCACAAAGGATCTTTTGATGCTAGGTGTCATTTTTGCTTGATCTGAGATAGTAACCTTTGGGCAACTAATGACATAATTACGGTTATTGCTGCAGATTGTTTCATGTTCGAGTTTTAATGTTATAAGTAAATTATGCCATGGGATAAAATATATAGTTCTGTGGGAATTAAATATGTTTGTTTCTACAACATGGGATTAGAATATCATGTGCGGTGTGTTTTCTTTTGTGCAGTAACACTGCCACCTTCTGAAACACTGTGGAATTGTTCAAGAGTTGTGTATCTTGGAGACTTTTTCAAGAATGTTTTTTGCAGGTTGACTGTTTTGCTTTGAGCCAGCAGCATAACATCCCAAAGTCAAAAGTGTTTGAGAATGGAAATTGCCTGAATCCTATTATTGAAATGATTGCTTCAAAAGCCACTATGGGAGACGGTTTAACTTCTCAGAGAGACTGCATTCCCAATGTGACAGGCTGACATCTTTGGAGAAGTCAGCAGGAAGACTTGATGGGCAACGTTTGTTTAAGAATACTGTTCTAAAAATAAAATACCCCTTAACTGCAAGACCCCAGGATCATCATTGGTAATATTTTGTTATGTGCTGAAAAAGCTAAGCAGAATGCAGAGATTCTCAATCAATTCTATACAAGAAATTCTCTAACAAAAAAAGGTTGCATGGTGGTAGGGCAGAGGTGGCCACAGCTGGGATTAGGAGGGAAGGGGAGGGGGATTGTGAACGTTCTTTCACCATCATTCAATCAGACAACGTGCCCTTCAGCAGAACAGCAAACCCTCCCGATTCTCTCGAATTAGGAAGATTAGCATGAAGCGCATAATGCAGGATGATGGAATTTGTCATAATTTGCATTGTCCTGGAAAGATTCAGTTTGATAGAGCAATGCGTCTCAGAGCATGTCATGTCCCACGGGCAGGTCATGGAGGAAGCTTGGCAGAAATAATTTTGTGATATGTGCATCAGTTGTAAATGCCTCACAACCAATTTGTCACACACACACAAAAGTGGAGGTTAGAAGAGTTGAAAGAGGTGGGCATCCACCCAACACATAGATAAGCTTGTCTCAAAGCTAAAAAATTAGAATTGTGGTATAGGCATTACAAAGCAATTTTAATTTATAGTGTCTGCAAGCTGAATATAGGCATATATATCTATATTCTTTGTATCTGACTTGGAAATTCCTTGCAAAATTTGCCTTTTAATAAGATTTTTACATTTTTAATGAGAAAAGTGATTCATTCAATGTGGGTTATCGTGCTATTTATTTCCAAAAGCTTTTTACAGAAATTACTAGATAACATGCATATCGGGAAGGGTTTTCTAAGCGATTGCTCCTGACCTTGATAATGTTCCCAAACTGCAGATAGAAAAGGATCATCAGCATGTAGTTGACAAAACGGACATGACAGTGTTACTTATCTGCTGCGGCATTTCTGAAAATGGGCACGTAGAATTCAGACAGGCAAGGGGAGCATGCTTATTTACAGTAGTGTAGCAAGAAGAAAAGGTCCAATGTCATCAATTGACCATGGTTTGTTTATGGACCACCTGACAATGATGCCACTATCTTTTGATATTTAGAAATTTCTTCCACCCAACAGCATTGCAACTAGTGCTCATAGTTATGCTATTTATCATTTCGGTATCTGCTCCTTTTTCAGGATGATATTTTGATGTTTCCTTTATTTGTCTGTCTTTATACACTTCAAACAAATGATTAATGCTGGCGGTTCAGGAACACTGATCTTTTGTGACAGTTGAGCATTTGTAATTTGAGGGGCTAATAAAAAATCGAAATAAAAAGGGGGGGGGGGAGAAGAAAATCGATGCTTTTAAAATTCAGATCCCTAACCCATGATATTTAATGTTTGTTTTCTGTTTTAAAAATACAATTGTCTATTCTTTCATTCAGATTGTTATAATTGTGGGATCCAGGTTATTTAAAAACTGAATTACCTTAGGGCACAACTCAAGATGAATAAATCTTTCAACACTCTGTATCTGGAAACATGAGACATCAGAAACTAATAATGTTGTGCCATTGGAAGTATATCAAGAAGAACTATATAAAGTTTTTGTTAACTTGTTATTTATTAGATTCTGTAACTTAGAAGTGGACTTTAATCATGTTCAGACCATTTGAAAGCACTTTTCTTTGCACAATAATAGCCCTCAGTAGACTTTATAAAATGTTAATCTTGAGTCTATCTTAAGCAATAGTTTTCAGTTGTAAATTGAAATAAGTAACTCAGTTTTGAGGAGAATGTAATTGTGCAGTGGAATTCAAGAATAAATATTAGTAAGTCTAAAGATCATCCATTAACATGTGTGAAACATTAACATGTGAAACATTAACGTGTAAAACATTTTCCATTAAGTATCAACTTGTACATCTTTCTTAATCATATAACTTCTAATAATGTACTATGTATCACACATCAAGAAGCTTTTTCAAAACTTTTAATTACATAATTGATTTTTCTTTTAATATCAAAAGCTATTTTTTTTGTAAAAATCTGAAACTTTTTAACACTTGTTGCTTTTCTAGGTTTAATTTTTTTAAAGCTGAGAAATAAAGTAGGTATCAGCTATTTATCCTCCCCCCATTCTACACTGAACTTATATTAGGGTTTCAAACACTTTTAAATAATAAATACAGTGTTACTAGATATAGGACCTCTCAAAGGTCCAAGAGGGCTTGTGCCGCTTCCAGCTTTTAAAATCCTTAGCTATGATTAATTTAAAAAAAAAAATCAGTGTACATAAAAACAAGTTGCAAAACTTTTCAAGTGCTAAAAAATTAACTGGTGTCTGAATCTGAGGCCCAGGCCATGTTGCTCTTCTGGACCCTTTTGTTTGGTTCTTTTAACTAGATACTCTTGTAACGATAGCCTAAGCTACAAGGTTCTTAATATTATCTTCTACAGTATCTTGTTCCCTGAAGAAGTGGTGTGGCCCCAAACTCAATGGGCATGGAATACATCCTGAAACTTCTTGTCGTTCATGGTCAACACATGGGATCTACTTGGGATAATTCAAGCAGAAATACTGGAGCTGGGATCAGAGGTGTTTACATTGACCAATTCACTGCCTCTAACACCACTACTTCATATATTGGTTATAATAGTGTGTTGCATCACAGGGTTGTTCTAAGAATGAATAGGGTGAATATAACAGTGCAATCCTATTAAGGTGGGCTTAGAAGGGGGGTTCTAAGCCCACTGACTTCAATGGATTTAAAAGGGTGTAACTCTGTTTTAGGATTACATTGTAAAAGTGCTACTGAAATTACTCATATTTGCTGTTCTATACAAGCTCTCCTGAAGACTCAGTCCAAGAGGTCCACAAAGCACCGAAGCCCAGTGACTTTCATTACTTTCATCTTCTTCTATGAGGAAGAAAACTCTCTGGAGGGGCAGTATAATTTTCCATAGTAGAAATTTCCCATAGTAGAAATCATACTTGAAATATTATAAGGCTGCCAAATCTGGGTTGGAAAATGCCTGGCAATTTGGGGGTGGAGCCTGGGGAGAGCAGAATTTGAGGAGGGGAGAGACCTTAGTGAGCTATAATGCTGTGGAGTCCACCTTCCATTTTCTGTAGGGAAACTGATTTCTGTAGTCTGGTGATCAGTTGTCATTCCTGGAACTCTATAGGCCCACCTGAAGGTTTGCAACCCTGTTAATATGGGATTCTGGTTCACTGCCTTGGTTAATAGGAATTCTAAGTCCAGCTTCTTATGGCAAAAATACTGTCTGCATGATTATTTTTGACTAAGCTTTGTTAATTTTACAAATCAAAGTGATTTGTTCACCTGTGATGTTTAACCAGATATTTCCTAATTGTGCCTTCAAATTTGTATTGCACTTCTAACTCCTGATCAGATGAGATGTATGTGTTTAAACTACAAAGAACTTTCAGAGATCATATGCCACCTGTTACTGTATGTGAGAAGTGGAGGGAACACCTTTGCTCTCTCTACTGTGAAAAAAAAGGTTGGTGTGAACAAGAGTTGCTTCTGCCAGCACAGGAGGAAATTCAGTGCCTTGTGCCTAAATTTGATAGTCTTGCTTTATTATGCTGTTGAGGTAGCCTCATTGTGCAGATCCCAAACCAGAGAAATAATAAGATGTGCCATACACGCAAAACGATGTCATTTTTTAAAAAGTGTGCCTAACTCCCCCTCCCCACAATTTAGCATATGGGTCTACAAACTAGCATTTTTGACAGATGAAATATTGAAGTGGTTTGTGACTGTGGCTATGCTGGTTTTCAGCTTTTCATTTCTACTTGCTGGGTAAGATTTTTTTTGTGTGCTGGGGGTCATTAGATCACTCTGCAGTTAATGTGTGAAGTGCCTCTTGAACCTAAGAATGTGTTAACAGTGTAATAAGTTTGGAGTTAACTTCACACAATAAAGTTCATTGTGAATGTACCCGTTCTCCCTCTACCACGACCACCTTGGAATTGCACAGATGCTGAAGAAACAATAAAGTGAGAGTTCAGACAGAGACTGAATGTTAAAAGCATTCAGAAACAACAATATCCTGTTAAGATTCCAACCTTAGGGCTGTATGACCTCTCCCTTTAAACTACACTTGACTCAGCCTTAACCAGTTTCTGTGTGCCTTCCTTTCAACCCTCAAAAGGGCAGGAGAAATTTGGTGATGTAATAACCAATAAACCTATAATGAGGTTTCAAGAACAGTAAAGCCAAAAGTTCTCTTCTCTTGCACCTTCATTCCTTTCCTTCTTATATACTCCTTGTACATTTGATGGGTTGCCATACAAATCAGTACCCAAAGCTGTAAATACGTTATCACACAACTGATTTTGGTTCTGTCCTGAGGAATTCTTTTGTCTGAGTTGCAGGGCTATTTTTGGGCAGGAATGCACAGGAATGGAGTTTCGGCTGGCTTCTGAGTTGGCCACACCCACAGGAACTCATTAGCATAATAGGCCACACCCAACAGCAGCAACTCATTAGGATTGGCTACATTAGGGGTATGTGGCCTAACATGCAAATTAATTCCTGCTACAAAAAAAGCCCTGGGTTTTGACAACAGACAAGGTAAAGAGAATAAGAAGCAAAAGGTGGGTGTGGCTGGACGACCACTCTTCTGGTAACTTGGGGGTGTGGCCTAATATGCTAATAAGTGGTGCTGTCAGTGGTGTGGCCTAATAGGCTAATGAGTTTCTGATGTTGGGCGTGGCCTATTATGCAAATGAGTTCCTGCTGGGCATTTTCTACAAAAAAAGCCTTGCTGAGTTGTATTGTGTAACCTAACAGTCAGTATCTAGTTTTCAAGCCAAAGATGATTTCAGTATTCATTTGGAGGTCCTGAAGTACTGCTGGGATTTTGTTTTTAGGTACTTGGTACTTCTTCATTACCTGTGGTACATGTATCCAATAACTTCTTTCTTCATTTGCTCCTAGCAAGTAATTATTTTGTCTCCCTCATAGTGATCTCTCCTAGGGTACTAAAGACAAGATGGATTTCATAAAAGTTACAGAAGAACTATTTGCAAAACCAGTAGCCTTTCATTGCTTGAACATAGTTTATCCTCCCAAGTGTAAGTTAGGAATCTCTGCTTCCCACACTTTTTATTTTACCTATCCTCTCACAATTCTTTCTCACCCTTTGTCGGAGCTGGTATGGAGTAGTGGTTAGAATCTTATTAGGTCTTAGAAACACTGAGGTTCAAATTCCCATTCACCTGTGAAAAACTCTGGGTGATCTTGGGTCAGTCTCCCTCAGCATAACCTACTTCACAGGGTTGTTGTGTGAATAAACTAGAAATCAGGAGAAAATGTTTAGAGCATCTACTTGGCATGTAGAAGGTCCCAGGTTCAATCTCCAGCATCTCCAAATCATCCAGCAGTAGGTGATGTGAAAGACCTCTGTGCCTGAGACCCTGGAGAGCTGCTGCTGGTCTGAGTAAACAACACTGATTTGATGGACCAAGGGTCTAATGCAGTATAACTGTATGCTCTGGATAACTGAAGTAACTGCCACTACTTCTGAAGTCAGTAACTACTACTTTCTCCTCTCTGAAATCTCTGGAGCTAAGACACCACAGGAGACCCTTGGTCCATCATCAGCTGGCCATCATCAGGTTCTTTGCTTTCTTCCTTTCAGTCTTTCATCGCCTTATTCTTCTTTTCTGTTGCTCTCTTCTGTTTTTAACTAGGCTTTGTCTGGCCTTTACATACATTCCGGCCAAAACCAGTTCTTAAATATGAACTGGTAAGGTTATAATAACATTTGATTACACACTGAGTTTAACTGAATCTTGAAGCTCGGAATGAAAAAAGACAGAACGAGGGGGTGGTTTTCAAACTATGTGGTGGCACACCTAGGAGGGGGAATCTGGTCTCTGTGGTAGAGATGTATATTTTGAGGGAAAGAGCAGATCCAGAAATGGTAAAGTTTCCCTCCCACTAATAGCCAAGATGTAGATGAGCTGAATGCTCCCTAGCAGATGTTTCCTATTTATTTGTGTTGCATTTGGTGAGATTCTTGCCCTCATACTTGTTCTATTACCTCAACCTGGCAGGAGTTGCATTTTTATAATTTTTTGGTTGCATGATTTTAGGGACACAATCAGAGATGTGCTCTTTTAGCCTTCCTGTAACACCAGTGGACTAGTAAATCTGTGCAGTCACCTGAGAGACACGCTATAAGTGCTAAGGAGGTGTAAGATTAGGTGATCAGTTAAATTAAATTAAAAAATTCCCCTTGTCAAGTTAATTCATTTATTGTTATTAATATCACTCAGGGTGTTTCTCATAATTAGCAATCTCATGGACACTATCCAGTAGGTGCTGATGACACTAACATGTCATATTGCAATTTGGTGGGTTTTTTCATAGAATCATAGAGTTGGAAAGGACCTTCCTGCCCTCCCTCTTGTGATCTGCCTAAGTTCACAGAATCAGCATTGCTGACATATGGCCATCTAGCCTCTGTTTTTAAACCTCCAAAGAAGGAGAGCCCACCACCTCCTGAGGATGCCTGTTCCACTGCTCTGTCAAGAAGTTCTTCCTAATGTTCAGCCGAAAACTTTTGATTTAATTTCAACCCGTTGGTTCTGGTCTGACCTTCTGGGGCAACAGAAAACAACTTCACACCCCTTCAAGTACTTGAAGATGGTTGTCATATCGCCTCTTAGTTGTCCCCTCTCCAGGTTAAACATACCCAACTCCTTCAACCTTTCCTCGTAGGACTTGGTGTCCAGACTCCTCACCATCTTCATTGCCCTCCTCTGGATACGTTCCAGCTTGTCTATATCAGGGGTGGCCAACCTGTGGCTCGGGAGCCACATGCGGCTCTTTCACACATATTGTGCGGCTCCTGGCAAGGCGGCTGGGGAAGCAAAGGGGAGGCATGCTTTTTCTCTCTTTCTCCCTTCCTTCCTTCCTTCCTTCCCTCCTCCCTCCCATCTATTTGCTTTCCTAGTTTCTCTCTCTCTCTTTCTTATAACTGGTTTTCCTCGTTTGTTTTTATTTTTGGCAGTCCCATTTAACGTTAATAAAAAGCAAATTTGCATATTTTTAAAAATAAAAACGTGTGTGTGATATTTGTTCCTGTCTTGCAGCTCTCAGACATCTCTATGTGGCTCTTATGTTTATTCTATGTGGCTCTTACGTTAAGCAAGGTTGGCCACCACTGGTCTATATCTTTCTTAAATGGTGGTTGCCAAAACTATACTTCCGTAAAGACTGATGAATCCTCTGTTGTACTAACTAAGTGCTGCTTTTGTATCTGCATTTAAAATAAAAAAGGAATTATACCATCATTATTAGATTAAGATTAAATTGGAATTACAGAACAAAAGAATGAAATCAAGCTTCAAATTATCAAAGTCACCACTAATGAGACATTACAAGAATGGAATGAAGATAAATATGCCTGTAATTTTCAGGTGCACTATTGTATACTTGATATTTATTATCAATCAGATACCAAATAAATAAAACTATGGTATCAGTCAGATACAGATATCATAGTTCATGCATATTATCAGTTAGATACTGGTTGTAAATAATTCCAAGGATCAAAACGCTTCCTAGTTTGTTGTTATAAATGTGTGATCAATCACCTCCATCTCACAGTCAGCTACCGTTTTTGTTCCTTAAAGAACCTATTGGCATTCAGGGCCCTGAAGCTTTTTTTTAAATTTTTAATATGCTTCTCAATTAATAAAAAGACTTTTAATTCAACTAAGTCATAGACAAAATAGCATAACTCAATAGTTTGATTTGCCTTTATTTGTGCACATAGCATCATACAGTGTTATTTATTGTTTATTATTTTCCATTTGTAACCTACCTTTCCCACATGGGACAGAGAGCCATTCATTTAGAATACAGTGCAGTTGCCTTTTCTTTTCTTTTTTGCCACCACATCACCGTTGCCCTACAGAGACTCCATAGCATTTTAAGGCAAAAGACATTCAGAGGTGGTTTTCATTGCTGGCTTCTGCATAACAATCCTAGACTTCCTTGGTGGTCTCTCATCCTACCTCACAGTAAACTGCTTTTCTTTATACCTTTTTTTTTAAAAAAGGGGGTTTCCTTCCCTTGAAGTATTTTTGTTATTGTGAAATTTAATTTTTTTATATATATATAAAACAGAGAAAATTCCATATATATAATTTTTTCAGTTTTTATTTTTCTATGAAAGAGGTTCTATTAGTTAAAACAAAAACATGTAGGAGTGTTATGAAATACTAAACGATGACACAAAACCAGGCTGGTAGCTCAAGGAAAGATAAATATGTCCTTTAGTTTGCTAACAGGGTAGGATAAATTTAAGTTTCTAATAGGCATAGATCTAAGACAGAAGCTGTACTGATCCCAACCTGTTGTGCTGTATAGAAAACTACAGCACTGTTGACAGTTCCTGCCTGGTTCTATTTATCCCTCTTCTGGCCATTTCAGATAACAAGCTGCGGTGCTTAGTTTCATGGCAGTGTGAGGCAGGAAGCATGATCATCAGATTTTATATAATTGAAGGGAGAACACCTGTTGTGACTTTTGCACAACTCAGAAGGTTGCTTTTATAAGGGACTAGGACTAAGGGACTCCTGCCAACCTAGCAGTTCGAAAGCAAGAAATTGCAAGTCGATAAATAGGTACCTCTTTGGTGGGAAGGTAACAGCATTCCGTGCACCTCGGCATCTAGTCATGCCGGCCACATGACCACCGAATCGTCTTTGGACAGCACTGGCTCTTCAGCTTGGAAATGGAGATGAGCAGCGTATTCCTAGAGTTGGATTCGACTGGCTTTTGAGCAAAGGACACCCTTTACCTTTACTTAGGATTATAGTCTTTTGCAATGTTTCTTGTAATTAACACCTTGATTTTTACTTCATTGTCTTCTACTTTTATAATCCACTTTCTGCATTATGGTATGCCATGCCTCAGACCATTTTTTTGTTTGTTTGCACTGTTGTCTAATTCTGTTATCCTAGTCCTATTGTGTTGGTTATTTGATTCTTCTGCTATTTAGCTGAACCATTTTTGAAATCCACATTGAGTCTCAGCAAGAAAAGTTGGCTATAAACGGAGCTTTTTTGTAGAAAAAGCCCAGCAGGAACTCATTAGCATAATAGGCTACCCTCCTCACAGCGCAGCTCCCTCCCAGGATTGGCTTCCCCAGGTGCCCTGCGGCTTGCGGGGTACCTGGGGAACCCAAGGGAGGGGGGAGGCTGTAGGTGTGCCCAACTCAGAAGCCAGCCGGAACTCCGTTCCTGTGCATTCCTGCCCAAAAATAGCCCTGGCTATAAAGTAAATAAATGAAGTAAATAAAGTAAAAATGGAGAAGAATTTACCTTGATCAGGTTTCATCAGTTACACTCAAGGTAAGTCTGTGACTGGATTACCTGGGCAGTTTTTATAGAAATTCATCTCAAGTACTGTGCTGAGGCAGCTTGTTCCCTGTCTAGTAGCCACTTCCACTGTAGGGCCTGGCTATGCCTTAGTGATTTGTAACAAGTTACAAACTTGACTAAATCTTTTCAGTTACCAAAGAAGATGGTGTGTGCTTCGGGATCAATAAAATAACCTACTTGTGGAGGATGGAATTGTTTGCAGTTTGTCTGCTTTTTGTGCCTGTGCAGATGGGTTCTTTAAATGACTTACATTGGATTCATTGCCTGCTGTGCCTGCACAGCGATGGTGTCTTTTCATGAAGTGATCGCAAGAACTAATTGCAGTATTAACAAGCTTCATGAGCAGATAGATATGTGACACATACAGAGATATCTAAGTAGTAAGTCTTCTTCTTTTTTTGCTTTTAACTATATTCCTTTGCAAATTGACATGACCAGAGTTCCCTCCAAGCTGAGTGAGTGTGAGCCAGCTCACAGTTTTTTAGTCTCCAGCTCATACATTTTCATTTTAGCTCAGGAAGGATGACTCCAGAGCAAACTAATTTATGCAGTAGCCAAATTGCTGGCTCACAACTTTAATGCCGGTAGCTCGCAAAGCAGGATTTTTGCTCACAAGACTCCACAGCTTAGAGGGAGCATTGGACATGACCATGTGTTTTTCACTTTCCATCAGGAGAAGCTCTTGCTATGGGGCAAGCCTGTCATGCCTTTGTAATTTGCGCACACCAGCAAGAAAACAAAAACATTCCTCCAGAAGCCAACTTGTGCAGGAAAAGTTAGTCTGCAATGCTCTTTAAAAAGAACCTTTAAGAAAACTTTATTTAAAATGTCAAGTAGTAAATTGAGTTGCCTAATATGAAGTCAGCTTCTCTAGTAAATGCTGTGCCTGTATTAGGGATGGGCACAAACCCAAAAAAATCCAGTTTGGTTCAGGATTTGGGGTGGCCCCTGAAGCAAACCTCAGACCAAGCCAAAAGGCCCTGAAGTGACAAGTTGGGTTCCCCCTTCCTCCTAGCCATGGTGAGCCACAGCCAGGAAAAAGAGAAGGGGCATTGCCCAGGAAGGGTTGAATGGCTGGCAGCTGTTAGGTTTAAATGGCTGTCAGCGGTCCATTTCGCTTCCTCTCACTTCCAAGCGGGGGAAAATGAAACCCACTGGTGAAGTGTGCCTGTCAGCTGGTAAGTGTACCTGTCAGCTGTTAGACTGAAATGGCTGGCAGCCATTTCAGCAGTCCATTTTACTTCCCCCCACTTCAAAGCGTGGGGAAGCAAAACTTACCATTTCAACCTAGCAGTGCGCCCATCAGCTGTTAGGCTGAAATGCCTGGCAGCCATTTTAGCAGTCTGTTTTGCTTCCTCCCGCTTCAAAGTGGGGGGAAGCAAAACCCACCGGTGAAATGGCTTGCAGCCATTTAAACCTAACAAGTCAGCTTTGGACTCACACTACTCAGCTGTTAGGTTTAAATGGTCCAAACAGCCAAACTGGATGAAAGTCCAGTAAATGTTCAGAGAAGGCACCTTCCCCAAACATTGATTCAAGGACTCCAAACTGGCCCAAGTTTGTGCCAAATTTTGGCCCATGAGCTGGTTCGTGCGCACCCCTAATCTGTATGTTTACGTTTGTTTGCTAGTTTGCTTCATAGTGTATTCTGTTTAG
Source organism: Lepidodactylus listeri (assembly GCA_029233225.1). Classification (NCBI taxonomy): domain Eukaryota; kingdom Metazoa; phylum Chordata; class Lepidosauria; order Squamata; family Gekkonidae; genus Lepidodactylus; species Lepidodactylus listeri. Next base: position 50,048,184 of record JARCFY010000011.1, read on the forward strand.
ATTTGGATAAAATGGGTTCATTCTTTCTCCATCCCTTCTTTCCCTTTCTGCTGTGATCCAGGCCAAGTTTTTTGTAAGGGAGCATCACCTGTGGATTTTATACATGTTTCTTCCTGGCTACAGAATTAGGTTCTTAAGGCCTAAGATTCTGCTAAGGACTAAGCAATGCTGATGTCAGCTTCTTTCCACTTCTTTATGCTCCACCTCAGGGTCTGGGGGTTCTCCTGAGGTTGCTGTACTTTCAGGTCTATTTTAATGTATTTTTTGGCTCTGCCTGTAGCATCAGTTGAGAAAACAGTGCTATATGAACACAGCCCTGCTGATAATGGGCAACAGGGTTGTTGGTAACCATCAGATGCAGCCAACTGTTATCACAGTGTTTTACCCAAATTGTTCACAAGGTCAGAAATAATGGTAGTGGTGGTGGTGGTGGTGGTGGTGGTGATGATTATGATAACAACAATAATTGGAACTAGTAGCAGACTTGTGTGGTGAGGATGGAGTGTCTACAAAAAAGTAGCAGAACTATAGAAAAAAACACAACAGAAGTCATTCAGATACATCCAAATAGTTTTAAAAATAATTGTCTCCTTGATTGTGATCAGCAAGTGATCAAGTCTGACTGCACCAGCAGTACTGAGTGAACAAGTGAGTACTCCCAATAATCACTTTAAAATCTTCCTAGAAAGCCAGCATGGAAAATGGCTGGATATTATCAGCATGCTTTTAAAACTAATTGTCTAGTTTCAGTCTCTGTAATGTTGCACTGCCATAACTTTTAGAAAGTAGTAGTGATTTCTTTAGTTTTAATGAGAAGTAAATGAAACATTTTACCATTCCCCCCCCCAATGATTTTTTTGCATGAAAATAAATGAGTGATAGTTTGTTAAATATGTAATAAGATAATGTGGCAGGTGCGTTCTACAAGTAAAAAGGAGTTTGGAAGTGTTATGATGTAAAAAAAGCTCAAGAGAAGTCTCAAAAAAGAATGATAATTTGGTGAGAGAGACCCACCTTGGCAGGAATTAAACTGGTTTGAAACAAGTGAAACAAGTAGGGGCATCATCAAACTACACTCTGAGGATCCAGTCCTGTGCCATGGCAGATGGTATCCATGACTAGAAATTAATTCTTTATACTGTTCTAATACCTTGCCAGCCCTTTTGAAATGGAAGAGCAGTATTGAAATGCACAGTCCTGTGGAGAACAAAGCAAGAGGGTGGAGAGCTCAGTTACGAATGCTATTGATGTGCTGACATTTGAACATTTCAGTAGCTACTGCTGTTTTATAGTAATGCCAACAAGACCTTTGTTGGTGTTGTCCCACTGTGTCTCAGTACAAAATCATCAGAATGAAAGATACACTGTGAGAATTACATGTTAAAAAGATAGTTCTTTCCCGTGTTTCCTAACTCTTCCTCATATCCAAAAGGCAGTGCCCACTTTGAGGATGGCCATGAGAAGAAGCCACCTTCTGAGTCCTCTAGTGGGAGGACCTGTCCAGTAGCTAGCATTGTTAGCCAAATTGCTTTAATTTAAGATTAGCAACTGGCAAAATACCGGGTTCTTTGCCAGCTATACCAAGGTCCCGCCCCTTCCAGGAGTTCCCAGAAAATAGGCACTTGAGGCATAGTGGTTCGTTTGAATGATATTTACTATAAAATGTTGTTCAAGCATACAAAACAGAATCATACACACATACACACAAGATCTAGGAAACTTAGGTAGAAAACAGCACTGTTGCATGAGCAGGAAGTTCGTTGGTTGGGTAATACTTTGCCTGTCCTGGAGATGGGTGGTCCGATTCCAAAAGAAGATTGAGGGGAGGTAGAAAGGAAAATGGGGAGCGCGATCTAAACCTGCAGATACACGCTTCGTCCTGGCTGCGCAAACCAGGGATTAAAGATGGAAGCAAGGTAATGGGACAGCAAGCTGGACGTAAGAGGGTGGTAAAGAAGATAGGGGTCGTGGCGGCTAGCAATGATTGTCTGCTGAGTAAGATCTTTTATCAGGTGGCACTGGGGTGGGCTGCGCTGACCACATCCCACTGACATACCTACTAGTTAGTCTGTCCCCACTAACCCTCCCATTGGTCAGTGTAACAAGGAGGAGGAGATGGGAAGGAGTGGTCAGTATTGCAAATCTAGGTGCTAAGCAGGAACTGACACCTGGGCAAGCTGCTAGGATTCATGGCGCCATTCCATTGTCTCTTGATGGCTCTGGCCAGGTCACTCGATAGCCAGACGATTAGTTGCCAAGAATCCATTTCTTGAAAATGCTTCTTGAATCTATCTAATGTAAAATGGGTTACAGATGTCACAGTTACTTTATACAGAAACTGAAAAGACATGTGAAGTTTTATTTTCTGCCAATTTGCTGTTTCTCTTTAATATTCTCAGTAAAGAAGTGGATTTTAGACATATCAAATTGAACTCTGACGGATAATGTGTATTCTAAGATGGTAGATTGATCTTGATCTCTAGTCAAAAAACCTACAGGGTTATAAAGACAGAGTTATAATTAATAGTGTTACTGTATTAAGATTTTTTCCTCTGAGTTAGCTATCTCTTAAACAAGAAACCTTACATAGTCCAGTGTGAATGCTTCAGAATTATGCCCTCCCCCCTTTACAGACAATGTCCTGTTTTCCAGTTTTCCAGTGTGAAGGAATCTGTCAAATCATTCTGTTGTGCTTTCAGAACTGCCTAATTTGTTTGCCTACTTCATTTCCAGGTGGATTACAAAATTAGAGGACAATAAATTACAAACTGGGCAGCAAATAATTAAAACGGTGATAAAAACACTTTATAAAAACACCCTCCTGGACAATTCTGTTTTACACATTGCATAAAATGACACTAATGGGGCCTTTCCTGAGTTCATCAGGCAAGCCATTCCACCAAGTTGGGGACACAACAAAAAATTATTGGATAATGGGTAACTATTGATCTCAACCATTTGCAAGACATCATCGTCAAAAGGCTTGGCCCAGATGACCATCTTGAGTTCGACTGAACAGAGGCAGCCTCAGCTTTCTCTCCATTGTAAAGCAATAAATTTGTAGGCGAATATTGTCCAAGAACTGATGAAAACCTGTGATGATACAAAGATAGATGCCAACATTGTTCCACCAATACTTATGCTAGCACTTATGGAAGTATTTGTGCAGTGCAACAGCAGGTTGTGTAGCAATTTTGAACTGCACACTTACTCTTGCACAAGTAGAGCATCATTTGATTTAATTTTGATTTTCTTACTCAATGTATTTGAAGTTGAACATCGCCCTTCTACAAATGTAAGACATTTTTTCTTCTAGAAGGGTGTCTTTGGAACCAGTCCAATTAATTGTTATATAACAAAATTCTGGGATTCATTGATGACATTTTATTGTCTGGAACCATGACAAAGAAGCCCTCAAGAGATTTCATTAGGCTTTCCACAACTTCCATCCCACCATCAATCTAACTATGAATTAAGATACACAAGAAATAAACTTCTTTACACGAGTGTCGATACAGTATGGACACCACAGTATGGGTACACATAAGTACTACATTATACAGGAAACGAATAGGGAGGAAAGCACTAGGTATTGCACAGTATTTTGCTCAGGTGAAACTGCCCTAAGTACATTTCTGTTTCTGCTTGCACTTCACTGTACTGAAGCATGTGTATCAAATTTCAGCTACCTTTGTGTTGAGGAAGTATCCTAACATTTTTTACCCCAGTTGATGGGAGTGAGTCATTGAGGTGCAAGTATAGGTATATGAATGTATGTATGTAATTAAGTATGGAGGGCTCAAATAGATGTTTTCTATAACCCATGCAGATAAACTTTGGTGTAAGCAACACCAAAATAATGTTTTTCAGCTGATTCAGGCATTGTATATTACACATGGATAACAGATGGAACCTCAGTGTTGCTCTTAAAAAGGCCTAGTAGCCGCTGCATGACATTATTCTGTCCTTTGAGGAAGCTATCAAAGCTAATATCTCTAAATTGTACTATGTGTAATCCTCCCATAATAGCATTTCAAGATGATTTGGTATTATCATCATCCCAGTGATTTACTCTGTTCAGATTTTTCAACGGATTTATAATTTTTGTCAGAGCTTTTCACTTTACATATTAATTGGTAGAACAATAGAAATGATTATTTCTCTCTGTTGGTATTATATTTCTATTACAGATAGCAGAGTGGTATTAGTTCAGCTGTTCCACTGTCCAGAATTAGATTGAACTTGCAGTTACATTAAAGTCTGAAAATTGCTTCTTGGATTGGTGGGTTAAAAGCAATAAGATTTAAGATTTAAAACATTAACATTTATTTTAGTGCTAAGACACCTCTTATTCTATCCAGGACATGATAGAATTTATAAGAATGTTCACAGATTCCTAAATTCTGTCCTCATTGGTGCTCAACACTTCATGAAATGCTTTTAAGAGATACTTCTTTAGTTTCTCAGATTTATTTGGCAGTTTTTAGAGTTGTCAACTTGTTTTTGCAACTAAAATTTCCAAGTTATGCACAGCAGTTCACACTAACAAAGGCCAATGAATGGATTGGTTGTGCTCTAAATTCTTCTTACTGAACAGTTGCCCCATTGCTTGTCTAATTTTCCATAGCTGAAGTCTAGTTTCACTTAAATTTGATGTGTTTTAGCATTAGTCATTTTTCAACACTGAAAGCCAGTATGGCTTAGGGGTTAGAGTGTCTGGGAGATCCAGGTTCAAATGTCCATTCTGCCATGTTGAATGAATTTGAGCCAGTTACTCACTGGCTAACCTATCTTGCAAGGTTATTAGGATAAAATGGAGGATGGGAGAACAACTGAAGTTGATTTGGACCCCCATTGGGAAAGAGGGTTGCCAGGTCTCCCCTTGCAAATGGCGGCCGGGGGGGGGGGGGGGTCTTACTGGCAGTAGGGGAGGCCAGAGGAAAATAGGATCTGAACTGGTAGTAACTGACCAGGAGATAGAGTTGTGGCAGATAACACACTGAAGATGTTGACTCATAGTGCGACTGCAATAAAAAAGGCAAATGTTATGCTGGGGATTACTAGGAAGGGAACTAAAACCAAATCAGCCAGTATTGTAATGCCCTTGTATAAATCTGTGGCGTGGCCTCATTTGGAATGTTATGTACCACATCTCAAAAAAGATATTACAGCACTGCAAAAGGTGCAGAAAAGGGCAACTAGAATGTTTACGGGGATGGAAAACCTTCCCTATGAAGAAAGGTTAAAGAAGTTAGGGAGCCAGTAGCATACTAGCACAGCCTCTGTACTGGCTATTGATCTCTGCTGTGGGAATACTACCATGGATGAGGGACCAGTTTAAACAAGATGCTGGGGACATGCAACCTTACATGGGTGACTTCTTGCCAGCCAGCAACATGTTTAAACCAGGCCTTAGTGTCACTGAAAATTGATTATATCTACAATTTGTGGTATGTAATGGTTTAAACATTGTGAATTTAAAAAAAAATCGTCTTGCAATTTTATTGCCAGTTGCAGAATAATGCAAGTACTCTATATTTAGGTTTCACCTTGTATGCACTAAGCCGGTAGTTTTGTACATATTTACTCAGATCGATGTAGCTACCGTTTGAAATCATTGGGATTTCCAAGTAAGCATGCTTAAGGAAGCAATTTAATTGTAATTTGTTTTGGTTTCTGAGAATGGCAACATAGTCTCTGGAGTTGCAAGAAGTTAAAGCAGCATGTGCAACAATGCCAGACGTGAAGAAATGTCTGTTAACTGTTGCCACCAGTGATATGTGAGTGTCACTGATGATATAGCTGTACACTGTAATGAACTCCAACGGCAGGACAAATGGACAGGCCCTTGTAAACCTAGAGTCCAGAATACTGCTTTGACTTGCATTCTGAACCCTCTGCAGTGGTGGTCCATCCCTGGCTGCAGGAAGAGCAAGAGCATCAGTGCTGCAGCTTCATGCAGTGCCCTGGATACCAGCTATGCCCTCAGTTTGCTAGGGCTTCAGTCCCCCTGGTCATGCTCAGTAGGTGGTCTTCTGCTTGGCTTGTGTGTATCACTGTAATTCCTGCTTGTGAACCTAAATTTGTGTGGATAACCTTTAACTTTTTTCCATAATCTGGAAACCAGTTTTCAAGACAGCTGCTTCAGCTTCCTTAAATACTGAGAAGTGCAAGCAATAGCAATAAATTTTCTCTTTAGTTATGCCATGTAGATACTTCCCACCCTTGGTTTAGTTTTGTTTGCTTGCCACAAGCTGTTGTTTTGTTTTTGTTTTTTTATTGAGACACAGGGATAAACCTGTGTGTTTCCCATTTGGACTTGTTTTTAATGCTATTTACAGTTCACAATACTAGGGCCAGAAATCTGCACGTCTCATTGTAGCCTAGTTAAGCAAAAGTACAGTTATAAACCTTGGCTGAAAATGAGATAGCAAACGAATTTTGCATAAGGCCAAGAATTAATGTAATAATAATAATTTCTGAGACACACAGTTCCCCCCCCCCCCCCGGCTCTTTTAGAATAACAAAAGAACTAGGTCAGGGAAATTTAGGATATTTTAGAGTACATACCGTATTATATTGTTTGCCTGTCCCTAATTTACAATTACGGAGCTCCATGAATATTGAAATGATTCAACTTCCCATTATAAATGTATGTGGCAGTTTGGTTGTTGATCAGTTTATGAAGTTAATGCAAATGAAACTGTCTTCCTGTCAGCATTTGAAATATATAATGCAGTCATGTTGTATATTCAGGGACAGGCCATTGACAGTCAATTAACAAGTTTGATTGGTATGTCAACTCATTCTTTTGAATTGTTAATAGTATGTTAATAGCATTCATTTCTTTGTGCAGTCCCATTTGCAGCTTCACAGTTACAGCTATTTTTTAATAATTCTGAGTAACCTAAAATAGTGCCTTAATAATAGATTATTAAACACCTGTCTGGTGTAGCTTAGGGAGGTTTTTCTAGACTGGGAGTTTGCAGTGTATCCCTTTGATATTCAAATCAACAAATGATAGCCTTTTTATTCAGAACGTAAGTTCTTTTGATGGTTAGCTTGTTAAGAAATATTCAGCTCCAGTCTGACCTGATCTGGTTTCCCATGGAAAAGATCTGATGCTGTTTGAAGGTTCATAAATGTAATGCCAATGACAATTTGTTGTTGACGTTTTGCTGCCTCAGCCTTCAGATGCTCTTGGTTGATGTGCCGCTTTAGCTTCACCAAATAATGCTTGCAGGTAAATGATCTTCTGATTTATCAGATAGTTTCAAAGCAAAGAGTTCTCTTCTGTGGTCTGTAGTCATGGCTTTTTTTCCAGCTTGGAGGGGTACTTTAAAAGGCACATCAAAGTTGACAGTTGAATCTTGAGGCAAGGAATGATGGGATATGGTAGAATTGTGGGAGTATTTTTTACTGAATAACATATTACGAAGTGTTTTGAAGACCTTCAAAGGTCTATCAAACCAGTTCCCCATAGCAAATTTATTTTCACCTTTTAAAAGATATATTGGATACACAGGTTAACTCTCAGTTTCCTGGGTAAGCTGCTCAGATATCGACATAGATTCGTTATATGTTGTTGTTTTATACAATACATTTCATGTTAACAGTCAGCAGTCACTACTTAAAAATTCTGTATCTGGGAACTTCAAACTTGTTAAATCAAGACACTAATAACACCTCCTCTTTTGAATAAATTTATCTGTTGATTTACAAAGTAAGAATGAGTAGATCATAAAATAATCACATCACTTTGCCATTAACAAACATTTGTGATTTTTTAATCAAAACAAATTCCTGTTGTTGTTTTTCTGAGTACATCATTTGATTTCCCCCCCCCCCATTATCTAGATGTCAAGATATCTGATGAGAGCTTATTCATCTTTTGGGGGGGTTGCCCAATAGTAGCGAAATCACACCCATGCCTTCTACAGGGAAATAGTACTATGTATTAATTGCCTGTATAACATTTTTAGAACCGGCTATGATGGCAAATGTTCATTAATAACCTTTCTTGTGACACAGTAAGTTGAGTTTTCCTTCCCTCCCCCACCATGTGTATGTGTGGTTGGAAGGCAAGCCATCTTCCTGAACTGAAGACCTTAAGCATAGTGTTAAATCTTGCCGATGTCAGGTAATTTGGCTTGGCTCACTTAGTAGAACTAGAAAGGTAAAAGATAACACTGAATTATAATGATACAAATCTCCCAAGGTTCAAATTTGATAGGGTTGTGTCCCTATTTATTTAGTAATTCATTTATTATGTTTTTATAGAAATACACTATGAGTAGATCAGTTGTATCTGTAGGCCAACTTCCATATTTTTTTACAGACATACATTCATAGACTGTACAGCATGAGGTTGTAGGTTGCAAGACTTAATGATGGACATTTTCGTTAGTGCCAAAATAGATCTTGAATTTCAGGGAAGTTGGCAGTCACCACACAGTGCTCACATGTTGTATTGCTTCCATATATGGGGATTACTCTGGCAACTAGAAGAAACATGAGGTGTGAATGCCTGTAGTTTAATGCCAAAACTTAGAAATAATAGCTAACTAATTCTGTGTCCCGAGGAATATGGAATATTCATCTGTATAGCAGGCATAAAAATTAAATACATGAAAAACAATCAGCAAGCTTCATAAAATCCATAAAGTCAATCAGTTAAGTCAAACAGAAACTCAAAACCATGTTAAAAACCACTTTAGCCAACAGTAGGTTGAATAAGTAAATTAAAACAATTTAGCAGCATTAAGAATCCTTAATCTAAGTTCAGCAAATTTCAACTGAACTGTCCAGACATGGAAGAAATAAGATCAAAAACAACATGAAGACACTACAGAAACAGCAGAAACAGCAATATGCCTACGTTGTCAGTTTTCACCTGGTGCCTAAAACTTAAAAGATCAGGTGAAAGGAAAACGACTAAGCTTGAGGGTGTCATTAATGGTACAAAGTGGCTGGTTGGGGGAACATATTTGTCAATTTAAAATATAAAACTAGTCTTTGTATCTTTGGATAGTTTCCTTTTTTCACAGTACAGCCACTAACCTTAAAGGAATCATAATTTAGGACATTCCTTTTTCCCTGAGTTACTGTGGGTTCTGACACACTCCTGCATGACAACCTCTATAGCCAGGGCCAAACTTCAGCCCTTTACCCACATGACATAAAAGCCCAAGGACTTATTTTCTGTGGCTTGCACTGAAATTTGTTCTCCTTGCTACTTTTTTCTTTCTGAAGAAATCTGACCCCTGAGCTTTATACAAGCATTAGGTAGATCCCTTGTCTCACCTGAGGTATATTAAACAAACTACTCATAAGAAACTAAAAATGAAGGCCCTGAAGTACAATACTGCACTAACTGATTATTGTCATTGGGTTTCAAAATCATGAAGTCATCTTTGCATAAGTGTACTGTCCTAAGGGAAATATTTTCTGTCTTTTCAACAGCACATGTAAGTTGTTCTTAAACTAATTATTAGTGGCAAGTATGAAGTAGCAAGGCCACCTGTATGTATTGTGTACACAATTCACTTATACTTCCTGCTTAGACAACCTGACATCTAAATTCCTCTCAGGCCACCTTGTTTGTTGAAATGAGATTGAATAATCCTAATCATTTCCATGTATGTTATAAAACATCAGGTCCACAGATTATGGTTGATTCTCCATCTCAAAGTTAATAGAAATGTCATTGATGACACACAGGTGTAGAATCAAGCAAGCCATTGGTGTCTCTGCATGCCTATTTCTGGATTTTGATCATTCAGATCAGTAGCACTGTATTTTAATATCTGATCTTAGTATTAACATGTTGTTTATTCTAGGCTCAATCTTTCATTTTTGCCACTGCCTTTCCTGTTCTGCAGAATCAGTGAATCTGAGTTGCAGTTTCCCCATAGTGTCTATGCCAGTCACTGTGCCAGTCCCCACTGTAGTAGAACAGGGATTTAGGGGTCAGATCTGTTCTGCAGTCCATATGTTATATGTGCATCACAAAATCTTATGCAAAAGTAATGTCTCTATTTTTTTTTAATGGGGGCTGCTTTTGGCAATCTAGATTTGTTGCTAACATACCGAACCAGCTGCAAGGGATGCTCCCATCTGGATGAGCCCTAAGATTTAGTTAATCCTTGACAGAATCATCGCTAGAGAAAGCCAGATTTCCAGCTGGTGTGAATCTGCAAAGTACTGCTGAAGGCGTAGCATTACCAAATAATCTTAAAATCCAACTTCACCTCTGATGTAGCTCCTTTTTATAGCCATTATTGACATTAATTTAAATGGTGTCTGTAACAGATGCTATAGAGATGTGGGATAGTTCTGCACCTGCATATGTTCAAGTCAGTGCAGTCTTTTTTCATTCTTGGAGAAGTATGTCAATATTGTTTTGCCTGCATAAAGTTGTCTTGGTTGTTTAGTCGGGGGGGGGGGGAGGAAATGCCAATTATGATGCCGTTGCCTGTCTGTTTTCTAAGGTTGCTTCTTCTTGCCTGTCTTGCCATTACCTCCAAGCAGCTTTTTTTAAAAGAACCAATGACATTCATGAAAGACACACATTTGAGTTAGATTATCGAGTCAAGTGTCTGCTGCGAAAGAGCATCTTGCTATGAGAATAGAGTGTCACACTGTTAATGTGTTTCATACACTGCGAATTACTGTGGTGTGATGTAGTGCTTTCACCTTTCTTACAGAATATTTTGGCTGCCTAGCCATCCCTCTTCTGTTTATAATCACACTAATTTAGGGGGATGGTTGGCAGAGTAAAGACAGGTAGGAATGGCAAAAATCTAACTCATTCTTCATTAAATTTTATGACTGCAATCTCCAGTCTCCTTGAATGCCAAGTTCCAGTATAATGTCACAGCCTTGAATGGAAGTGTCAGTGGAAACTTGAGTTCAAAATGTTTTTGATCAGCTGTCCTAGGTTATTTTAGTGTAACAGTCAAGAAGTACTTCTTTAATATACTGTGCAAGAAGCAAATGTGTTAATAGGGGTAGCTTCTATTGATTCAGTTATACGAGATTCTACGAATAAGAGTCGTGAGTGTGAAGAGCTGACAGAAACCAAGTACAATGTACACCTTTCTCTAAACCAAGTATAGTGTCTTATATTACACTATGTAATCAAATATAGTATACAGTATTGTTCTTTGCATGCCAAGATGTGCAATTAAATATATTGTGGTTAATTCTTTTCATGAAAGTACCAGCAAACATCCTGGACATCATTTCCACCATGTACTTCAGTTCTCTCTCACATCCCATATGAACTGCATTATGCTGAATAAGACCATTTGTCCGTTCATGTTCTGTTTGTTCTGACCTGCTGTGGCTCTTCAGGATCACTGACAAAAAAAAGCCTTTGCCGACACTTCTTGCTTGAGATCTTTTAACTGCAGATTCCAGGGACTTGAACCTCTTTGTGTAAAGCTTCCTGAACCAGACCTTTCCCTATATGCTGGTTTCAGTATGCAGCATCCACTTTGTACTTGGCTCTGCTTTGGCGTTTTATGATTCCTCCCGCTGCCCTGTGTCAGAATTGCAAAGGTGCCCACAGGCTTAAAATGGTTGGGGAACCCTGAATTCAGTGTTGGGGGAAACAACTGAATAAGTAAGTCCAGTTCCAGGGCCAAAAGAGTGCCTGAATGCATATGAGCATCTAGGCAAAGAACTAAATAAGTCACAAAATGAAATCCCACGCATTTTAGCCTTTTTACTTTTTGAAGACCTTTGTCAATTTTTCTTACTACGAGGTGTAGGAACTTTCCCCCTGGAAGTGGAATTCAGATTTTCAAGATGTGGTACATTGATTCTGAGAGTAATTCTGAATGGAGAATCTTGTAGCCGCTGCAAGGTTTTACAAGGTGTAAAACAGAAGAAAGATGAGCTACAAGGCATCCTAATAAAGTTTGGCACATAGTTGGAAAATGTATGACACACAATGTGAATCACAGCAAAGACATTCTTCCATTTGCCGCCCAGTTTGTTTTGTAAATCTGTCTTTCCTTTCTACCTTTTAAAATTCCAGGTAATTTTGTATATATTTCTACACCAACAGGAGTTATTCCAGTACTGGATCCCCTTACTAATATTATGTTCCTTGTATTCTGGGACATTATCTGTATTAAAATAAACTTCCACTCATCCTGACAGATGTCATACAAGGTCTGTTTGAATATGCACTGTGTATTGATATATGATTCCTGAAGGCAAGGAACCATAACATCTGTATTCTTCTGTTAGCAAATATGTATTCAGTAAATAGTAATGATGACTCATCGTTAAGCATTCATTGCACTTCTTTTTCTTGTCCATATTTCTTTCTCTTGTGTTTATGCCTCTCTTCAAAATATGATTGTCATTATCAGGTTCTCCTAAGTCATTAGCTTTCTCTTAAAACCCTCTCTTATCAGGCACTACCTTCAGGGGCTGTCTTGTTACTGTCCTGTAAATTCTCCAACTTCATTCTGGTATAGAGACTCCAAAACAGGCAACAGCAGTCTAGCATGCCTGTCACCTCCCTGCTTTTTATTGTGGTTCTTTAAAATATAAAAGCCAGCAACCCAGTGTAATAATAAGTCTAAATTGGTGTCTACGATCACTGTGGCTGTAGGTCACTTTCATCTTTTTTTCTTCCAAAGATTCTTCACCCACCCCTCCCCAGCCTTTTAATAAGTTTCAGAGATTTTGTAGAATGGATGCCTGAGGATTTCTTTGCATATACCCAGGTCAGTTCTCATACATTTGTTTCCAGCTGGTATTTCTAACCTGTCTAGGGCCTTTGGAATTACTTCTCTATTCTCATTCATGTTAATAACACTCTCCAGCTTGGTGCGCTCTGTGGATTTCATTAGTATGCCGCTAATCCCATCTTCCATTGCATTAATGAAGATGTTAAACAAAATCAGACCTAGCATCAATCCCTACGGCACCCCACTAAACTCCTGTCCCAAGTTAATATGTTGGGATTTTCTATTAAACTTCTTGCATTTCCCTGGCTAGTTAAAAGTGTTTATATCTATGCTGATTTAAATTATTTTCTTTAGCAAGTGTGATCAAGCACTATTAAAATCCAGAAGTGCTGCATTTCTTCCATTCATTAGTTCCAGAATTACAGCTTTTAAAAAGCTGTCAAGACTGACTAGTCTGTTCGGTATAATACTGAAGCAGCACTTGGTTCTTTATCCTGTAATGCAGTTGATCATTCTTTCAGTCCTTCCTGATTTAAAAATTGGACATGCTTATTTATTTATTTAGATTGGAGCTTTAATTGATGTTTATTTTCATTTTGTATGTCACTCAGAGTTTCTGGAAAGACAGACATAGACACGTCCTCATTATGTGTTAGAAGTTTCTATACCTTGTATTCTGCGTTGTATTTTTTATTTCTTTTGCTAATTAGATTGCTTAGTGAGTGATAGGATCAATAATCTTCATTTTGAAATGAGTGATACCGTGATAGATTGTTAGCGTCCCACGTGTTTTTCAGTGCTCCCACAAGTTGGCAGAATTGACAGTCTTTTTAGTGCATCTTTTACCTAAGAAGGCTAATAACATGTTACATGCTAAAGTGTATAACAGAACCTTTTATTTTTTTTATATAAGCAATTTTGGGAGGGGGTGATTTGGACCAGAGGAACAGGTAGATGATGGTGCTTAGCCTTTCCCTGCCAGCTGCTTCTCTTCTAGGGTTGCCAGCCTCCAGGTTTCACCTGGAGAACTCATGCTGTTATAATTGATTTCCAAGTGACTAAGATTAGTTCCCCTGGAGAAAATGGCTGCTTTGGAGGATCAGTTCTGTGGTGTTATATCTGGCTGAGGTCCCTCCCCTCCCCAAAACCCACCCTCCCCAGACTCCACCTCCAAAAACTCCAGGTATTTCCCAACTCAGAGCTGACAACCCTGTTTTCTGCTCCAGCTATCCCCCCCCCCCCCACAATGGGATTCCATGTGCCCATTTTGAGCCCCACTGGAGGGGTTATTTTATTTTGGGTTTAATTGGAATGGTTTTTAAACTATTATTGTAACCCCCCTTGAACTATGAGGAAAGGCATGATAGAAATGTTACAATAAGATTGATAAATAAATAGGATGAAGACTTGGAGTGGATAAGCAGCTGGTGGGGGAAGAGTTAACCCTGCCATTTCCTGGGGAAAAAAGAAAATAAAAGCCACCTGGTCATATATTTTTTGTGTATGACGTATAGCAAAAGCCTCAGAACATTTTCACAAGATCACATTATAAATGTAATGAGACTTCAGGCAATCACCTTGCAGTGAAGATCCATTTGGTACTGAACAGTAAGTATAAGTGGGTCTAGGGTTGCCAGGACCCAGCAGATTCCCCTGTATCTTCTTCGTGGTCTCTGTGCATCACACCTCTGGGATCATGTGCGCCTGCGCCGATCCCGATCGGTAACTTCAAAGCCTCAACGGATTTTCGCGCCAACTCCCCGGTCCCGCGCCGATTCCACTGCGCATGACCGGGGAGGGGCACGAGGATCCCGCCAGTTCTCTTCTGACTGCCGCATCGTGAGGATCTTTCTTCTCTTGCTCCAGTCGGTAGTTTACTTCACCCTTCTTTTCCAAGCCTTCGGACTGATTTTTACAACAAACGAACTCGGACTGTTTTTCTGGACTAGCTTTTGGACTTTCCCTACGTTTTTCCCGCCGCGCGGCCTATGGCCCAGCGGTGGGTTTTTTTCAAACGGTGCTCAAAGTGTGGCAGCAAGATAGCCCCTCCAGACAAGCACTCCCTGTGCCTCCTCTGCCTAGGTGAGTCACACCGGGTGGACTCTTGCTCGAGCTGCGCAGCCTTCTCGAAGCAGACTCGAAAAAATCGTGCAGCAAGGCTCCGCGTGGCTTTACTGGAATCGGCCTTGTCACCGAGAATGTCCTCTTCCGAAGTCCCGACTTCACCGCCACCGATGCCGACAGGTCCGATACCATCGCCAGCCAAGAGCACCATCGGTACCGATAGGAAATCGGCACCGAAGAGACCTCTCCCCTTGCCCGATACCCCTGCTATGAAACGCAGAGAGGGCAAGGAGGAGAAGGGCAAGCCTAAGCACAAAAAGTCATCCAGTGCTTCGTCGACGCAGATAGCGCCTGACACAGCCCAGCATGGGCCCGAACGGCTTGACCCTCATGGCCGTGAGCGATCTCGAGATAAATCCCTCTCACCGATGCCACGGCCCATCACTCTGACGGACTCCGACCTTGATATCGACCTTACACAGGTCCCCAGAGATAGTCCCGACGCCGGAGTCGACCCACTACCGAGGCCGAGGAAGGACAGAGCTCCACGTTCCCCAGCTCCCTCGATACCGTGGGACGTACAACAATGGTGCTACCTCTACGGGTCTTACCCTCCGCCACCCCAATGGTACGCCGTTGAATGGGATCGACAATCCACATCATCTAGAGTTTCCCGATACCAGGACCCCCCTTCGGCCCCGACGCCGCTACCGGCACCGACCACGCGGGAACGAACACCACTCGAGGTCGAACCCCAGAACCTGCCTATCTCCCAAGAGCCGTCGAGCCCAACTCCCCTATCGCCATCGGACCACTCGGCACCGGCGTCTCCTGCTTCATCTGACTCGGAAGACGAGTCGGTTCCGCACCCATCTCCTGATAAACCGGTCACTGACGACCTACCAATTTCTCCCTCTGAGGATGTGAAGACCTATGGAGAATTAATTAAAAGAATGGCACACTCACTGGCACTGGCCACAGCCCAACCGACACCGACAGCCACGGACTCCATCTTCGACATAGTTCAGATGGATACCTCCCCGGCAGTGGCACTTCCACTCATATTGGTATTGATGAGTACAGCCAAGGAATCCTGGCCTCACCCCTCTTCCACTCCTATCTCAAGTAAACGTCTGGATCATATGTATAAAATCCAGGAACCAGGGGCGGAGTTCCTTTTTGTCCACCCCAAACCGAATTCGGTGGTGGTAACCCCTTCTACCAAGGGTCGTAGCGGCCACACCTCCCCACTCGACAAAGAGGGACGGAAACTAGATGCTTTTGGAAGGCGTGTTTATTCGGCAGGTGCAATAGGATTAAAAATTGCAAACTACACCGCCTGCATGAGCAGGTACCAGTACTCGCTTTGGGAGCAGATGACGGCCCTCATAGCTCACCTCCCAGAAGACAAACTGCGAGCGGCTAGAAAGATTCAAAAGGAGGGCATGACCCTGACAAAACATCAGCTCTCAGCCTCTAAGCACTCCGCCGAGGTGACATCCAAGACGCTCACATCAGCAGTGTCCATCAGATGCCACGCCTGGCTCCGGTCAACCTCTCTCCCTCAGGACACTAAGAACTTGATTGAGGATTTTCCTTTTGATGGAGACGGACTCTTCAGTTCTACAACAGATACCGTACTCCATGAATTGGATAAGAGCATGAAGACATCCCGCAGCCTGGGAGTCTCGCAACCTAAACCACAAAAACAAAGAACGTGGCAAAGGTCATGGCCGAAGAAGCAAACACAACGATCTCCCTCCGAGCCCCAATGGCAGAGATCTCCACCGGCATACCAGCAGAAGCCGTATAGCCATAAGCCTCGCTTCCTGGCCTCGTCAGCCCCTAAGTCAAAACCTCCTAAGCCAAGCAAACAGAGTTTTTGACTCCTACCCACGCTCCGACCTCCCTACTCGTCTATCACCTTATCTAACAGCATGGCGTCACATCACCTCGGACAAATGGGCCCTCTCAGTCATTGCAGAGGGATACAGAATAGAATTTCTCGAGATTCCAACAAGGTCTTACTTTGTCGTCACCCCCCCCATCCGACACCCTAGTCACCGAAGTCAAAGCTCTGTTAGCCAAGGATGCAATAGAACCGGTACCCACTTCCCTCCTCCAGCAGGGGTTCTACTCCCGATACTTCACAGTACCGAAGAGGGATGGAGGGCTCCGACCCATCCTAGATCTTCGGAACCTCAATGCATTCATCATCTACAAAAAATTCCGGATGACGACCCTCCAGATCATCCGTCCACTGATAGAGGCAGGAGCCTGGATGGTCACATTAGACCTGAAGGATGCATATTTTCATGTAACTATTCATCCCTCTCACATACCCTTCCTTCGTTTTGCTATTGGTACCCACCACTTCCAATACAAGGCCCTCCCCTTTGGTTTGTCGACAGCACCACGCGTCTTCACAAAATTGATGGCAGTAGTGGCAGCCCACCTGCGTCTACAGGGTGTTCATCTTCACCCTTACCTCGACGATTGGCTTCTGATCGCATCCTCTCCAGAGGATCTCCAGGATCATGTTGCGATTACATTACACACTCTGAAGACCCTGGGTCTAACGATCAACCTAAAAAAGTCCATGCTCATCCCCTCCAGACGAGTACAATTTATCGGAGCTATCCTCGACTCTGTACAGTGCAAGGCTTTCCTACCTCCCAGCAGGATAGCGGATATCACTTCCCTCATCGAGACTCTGAAGGGAACCCGAGTAGCAACAGCAAAACAGTTACTCCGTCTCTTAGGCCTTATGGCCTCAACCACTATGGTTCTCCCCTTTGCGAAACTTCGCATGAGACATCTGCAACTCTGGTTTCTCCGCCGCTTCCGGCCCAGTCTACATCCCCTCTCCAAAAGATTCAATCTTTCGAACCCAGCGCTACAGGCCCTGGACTGGTGGCATGCGCCACAAAATCTACAGACCGGCGCCCCCTTTTGTCACCCTCCCCCGTCAGTAACCATAACAACAGACGCCTCCCTATGGGGCTGGGGAGCCCATCTCAAGGACCTGTGCATAGGGGACAGATGGGACTCGTCAGTAGCTCACAACCACATCAATTTCCTGGAGCTCTTGGCAGTCCTATACGCTGTGAGATCTTTCTCACAGGACCACCTCCTGTCGGGAAAGACAGTGGCCATCCTCACGGACAACACAACCACCATGTACTACATCAACCGACAGGGGGGGACAGTCTCCCGCAGTCTTTGCCGCCTGGCGGTACAACTCTGGACGGAATGTCAATTATGGGACATCTATCTGGTGGCGAATCACCTTCCGGGCCAGCTCAATACGCAGGCCGATTTTTTGAGCAGGGGCGGAGCGTCTCTGCACGAATGGGAACTCAATCCCCTCTACCTGAACCAGGTCTTCAGCCATTGGGGTCAACCATCTGTGGACGTGTTTGCCTCCAGACAGAACAAGAAATGCCCTCTGTTTTGCTCCAGAACAGCGGATCCGATGTCCTTAGGAGACGGCCTTCTCCTCCTCTGGACGGGGCTGCATGTCTACCTGTTCCCCCCGATTCCCTTGATACTGAAAGTGGTCCACAAGCTACTGGTGGAACGTCCGCTAGCGATACTAATCACTCCCTGGTGGCCGAGACAACCTTGGTTTCCCACCCTTCTTCGCATTTCCATGGGCACCTACATACATCTACCAGCGAACCCCGACCTACTCTGGATGCACGGGGGTCAAGTGCTCCACCACGACATCCCCAGGCTGAAGTTGACAGCATGGCTTCTACAACCTCAGAGATAGAGGCTCGCATCGCTAGTGTTCTGCTCAATGCTCGCAAACCATCCACACGCCGCTCTTACGCAGCAAAGTGGAAAAAGTTTTTATCCTTCCTTGAATCGATAGGGAGACCCTCCATTCCATCCTCTCTCAATGATATTTTTGGTTTTCTGTTATCCTGCAAGGATCGGGGACTGTGCCATGCGTCCGTTCGGGTTTATCTGTCAGCCATTTCGGTAAACCACCCATGGGTTGACGGATGCTCTGTTTTCTCTCACCCAACAACGAAGCAATTCCTAAAGGGACTATGTCGTCTTTTTCCATCAGTAAAACTTCCTGTCCCAGCATGGGATCTACCCTTAGTTCTCACTAAGCTGATGGGAAGACCCTTCGAACCTATGGCGTCTTGTAGTTTACAGCTACTCTCATGGAAAGTAGCTTTTCTTGTGGGTCTGACTTCAGTAAGAAGAGTGAGCGAACTGTCAGCGCTCCGCTGTGACCCACCGTATCTCATTTTTCATCAGGAGGCCGTCACTCTGGCTCCTGATGTCACGTTTCTGCCCAAAGTGGTATCGGACTTCCACATTAAAGCGGACATTACGTTGCCGGTGTTCTTCCCTGAACCCCAGGACTCGACACAACGTGGCTTACACTCGCTTGACGTCAAGAGAGCTCTCTCCTTTTATTTGCACCGGACAAAGCCGTTTCGCAAATCCCCAGCTCTTTTCGTCGCTTATGCCTTGCCCAAACTGGGACAAAAGTTGTCGTCTCAGGGACTTTCTAAATGGATAGTAGAGACGATTAAGCTTGCCTACCTCCTGGCCAAAAGGCCTTTACCGGTGTCCCTGCGGGCTCATTCCACTCGAGCCGTGGCTGCTTCTACGGCATTCCTTAAAGGCATTCCCCTGGGAGACATTTGTAATGCTGCTACTTGGTCGTCCCCTCACACGTTTGTGAGACATTATACTCTGGACGTCCGTGCCCACCAGCGTTCGGCAGTGGGCCGTGCAGTTTTACAGTCAGCTCAGGTGTGAGAACCTCAGCACCCACCTCCAGGTATGTGGTGTTTATTGCTCGCTATTCTCCCAGAGGTGTGATGCACAGAGACCACGAAGAAGATATACAGGTTGCTTACCTGTAATTGGAGATCTTCGAGTGGTCATCTCTGCATTCACACCACCCGCCCTCCTTCCCCTCTGCTTTCGGCCTCCCTTGTAATTTCTTGGAGGCTGCTTGCAGCGGTCAGAAGGAACTCGTGCCCCTCCCCGGTCATGCGCAGTGGAATTGGCACGGGACCGGGGAGTTGGCGCGAAAATCCGTTGAGGCTTTGAAGTTACCGATCGGGATCGGCGCAGGCGCACATGATCCCAGAGGTGTGAATGCACAGATGACCACTCGAAGATCTCCAATTACAGGTAAGCAACCTGTATTTTTTTGGGCTTCTGCCTGCCGCCACCCACCTAGCTGGTGGGGGAAACCCTATCTCCAAACAGTGACGTCACTGCGTGATGTCCCTAATGAAATGACATCACCCAGAAGTGGGCAAAACTTTATGGTTTGAAGCCAGTTTTACCATAGAGTTTTGCCCCAAAATTGGACTGTCATCATGCAACGTCCCCAGTGTGATTATGTCACTTCTGGGTGACATCATCATACCAGGGCGCCCTGGAATGCCCCCCCCCCCCCAAATCTCCCCACCAGCACAATGAGGGAACCTGGCAGCCCAGAGTGGGTCCTGGACTTGCATTGGCAATTCTTGGGGAGGGTATTTTTGTGTTAATGTAAGTGTGTGTGTGTGCACCTGGAAGTCATGGCAACCTCTGGTGACTGACCCCTACTGGGGGCATGGAGGATATTCAGAGAGGTGGCTGAATAAAGCCGGCCCCTGCCTCCCGGGTCTGGTATTCCAAGGAGGTCTCCAATCCAAGTACTTGCCAGAGTCGACCCTGCTTAACTTCCGAGATCTGACGAGATCAAGCTTGCCTGGGCTATCCAGGTCAGGGCTTGCACTTGTAATTCTTGATGCTGGGACCCAACCAAGTAAGCTATAAAAGTCCTCTTCAGGCTCAGAAGGGAATATGGATGTGTAATATTGGATTACTAGGAGTAAGGCCCATTGTGGGAAGAAATACAATGAACTCTAGAAGGAAGCTCCAGGTGAGCGTCCCAGCTGTGGCTGGTGGAGCAGCAGAGGGAAGGGGAAAATAGAGGGAGGCGAGCCATGTTTATTTCCTTCTGTTTAGCCCAACTCTGGTTGGGAAATACCTGTAGATTTGAGGGGTAGAGCCTGGGGCGGGCCAGGTTTGGGGTGCGGAGGGACTTCAGCAGGGTATAGTGCCATAGAGTCCACTGCCCAAAGCAGCCATTGTCTCCAGGAGAACTGATCTTGGTCATCTGGAGATCAGTTGTAACAGCTGGGAAATTTTCTGTAGGGGGAAAATGTGCTGGGGCTGGGAAACACGGTGATTTCTGGGAGATCTCCAGGCCCCACAGGGAGATTGGCAACTCCAGTCAGGGCCATAGCTAACATGTTGCTCACAGGGCCCGGCCCCCTAGCCTTTCTTCTGGGCCCCTCCCTCCCAGGCTAGCACCAAAGTACCTCAATTTGCTGCCTGTGCCGTGCTGCCTCCAACCTGGCTGCCTGACAACTGGCACCTTGGCTGCTTCCCCACCAGCCTCGCTCCACTCCCAGCCAGCAACATCCAGAACAGCAGAGGTGGCGGCAGTTTCAGCAGCAGGAGGTTGCCTGGCTTGCTCAGTGGTGTGGTGGGTGGGCAGGTGGGCTTGCTGGGCTAGCCCGAGTGAGTGGGCTGGGGAGAGTGTCCTTCTGCCTCTTTCCACTCCCACCGACAGATCTCTTTCTCCCCACCTTCCCTCCCAATCCCCCTCCTAGATGCTGCTGCCCACTGCCTGCTTCTCCCTGCCTAGCTTCACAATGTGAGCAGGTATGCAGTGCCCTGGGGGACAGAGGAAGCTGTGGCTGCTGGGCATTACCCCCCTCACTTGCCCTGGAGTCTGGCAGGCATACAGGGCTGCCTTAGAAGAAGGCTTCTAAGGAGTTTCACTAATTAACTTTGATTTAATTAGCTGGTGCCCCCCCAGGTCCCCTTCCAAAAATATCCCTAGCTATGGGGCTGAATCCAGTGACTGTTTAAGGGAGATTGGGATACCTCAGGGCTCATTCAATGAACAACAACAGCAAACTGTTTAGAATGTTAGAGGCAAAGGCCAATTGGGCTGCATATGCAAATGACCTCTGTGTTCCGACTGGCTATGGGGGGGAGGCAAGACTCAGGCAATGCAGCCAGTGGATAGGGACAGCTTGAGTGACAGGTCAGGGAGCCAAAGGCTGTGGTAGTGTGTAGAATGTTGAGGAAACAGTCACATGAAAACTCAATTATATATATTGGATTATTAGCTCTGGTAACTCTTTTCAAAATTCTGGAGAGCCAGTATCATATAATGGTTTAAGTATTGAACAGTGATCTGGGAAATCCAGGTTCAAATACCCACTCTGCCATGAAACCTCAGGTCAGTCACTCTCTGTGACCTCCTTTTATCTTATCTACCTGTAAGGATAAAATGGAGGAGGGGTAAGTGATATTGTAATCTGCTTTGGGGCCCCTTAGAAATGCTGGGGATATATAAACAAATTTTTCCCAACCAATAAAGAACTGGCACAATTTCAAGTACCTGTGATTTGTAAACCATCTTGAGTCACCATTGACAGCAAGATAGACAGGATATATGTATTTCAATAAACAAATTGTATTAGGAAATTTGAAAGATGAAAACGGATGAACTCTTTTAAAAGATAAAGGGCGTGATCATACGCACCCATTAGCCGCGCAAGAGGGACAACTCACCGGCAGATCAAAGTGGTGCAATCACATAAGCACATGTGGGAGATGTCCCGCACCCGTCGGCAAACTGTGGGCAAGCCATTTTCCTCCACCGGAGAAGCGGAGTAAAAAAACCACCAGGGAAACCCCAGTATCAAACGGGTTGCTGTGGGCAACAGCCAGACTTTCCCTGTGTGATCACTGCAGTGCGGACTTGTGGCGTCAGAGATAGTCTGATCAGGCTATCCCAACACCATGTCATTGTCCCCCCCCCCTTCTCAGTATATGCATCATCACATGCTGCCATTGGAAGCCTTCAGGGTGGAGAAGCGATTCATCGATCCCCCGTTTAAGCGAATCGGAAACCAACAACAACAACAACCAACTCGCCCTTGGTTGCATCTGATCACACAGATGTGAGTTGCACCGGCAGCTTCACAGACCTGTGTGATCACGCAACTGTGGGGCAAATTACTCCGGGGCAAAATAGCCTCGCTTCCCCCCGCCCCCCGGATTATCTTGCTCGTGTGGCTGGGACCAAAGTCATAGTAACATCCCATACTTTAAATATCATCAGAAAAATGCCATTAGAGGCTTCAGTGCTGCAAGTATTTCTATAAGGGAATGTAGCAAAGGAGATTCTTCTCAATATGAGTGTTCTAAGTCTCCCACCCAGATTTATGTATCAGCATCATTACTGAATAACACTCTCATTCTTACTTGCCACACATGAAGTCCTGGTCTACACAAAAAGCAGATGGGGTGGTAACATTGTTCTTGGAGTGTTCTATTTCATCTGGGGATCACATAATTAATACCTTCACATTGAAAAATAGTTTTTTCCCCCTTCTCTGTATCTTGATCACTGTAAACATGTAGATCTTTTTGAATGTTCAAACATGTATCCCTCACCATTTTGATACATAAATTAGGGAATAATCCAGGAAGAGTTGCATCTGCTGTTTGCATAGACCAAGGCAAAGGCTGTAGCCTCTCTAGAAAGCATAGTTTATTTTCTTTTTTTCACTCCAGCAGTAAATGTTTTGTAATTGAGGGGACAGATCTGTAAGAATCTGATAGTCAGCATTTCCTGTATCGTTATTTCAAGCCCTTACATGTGTAACAGTAATATGACATACTAAAAATCTGTGAAAGAAAATCTCTTAAGAGGGTGTCTTGGAGAGGGGAACAACAGGTGGGAAATGGGTTAAGCTGATCCCCCCCCCCCCCCCCCGCTTCTCTGATCCTCCCAAAGCTGCTTTGGAAACAAAAATGGTAATTAAGCTATAATTTCACATGTTTCCATGTAACGCGAGTTTGACACTCACTGATTGAACTCCTAAGGACTACAGTGGTGAGACTCTTATCATACATAGTAATATGAACCAATTTCATTTTGAGCCTGCAAATAAATGGCCGTTATGCCATATTCCTACATGGAGCTGTGTTCATCATTTGGATTTTTTTTTTTGCTCAGTAATGCTGAACACTCAGGGTATTTACATTTCCCTCACATTCTGCTTGTAGATTTTAAATTCATTGAGCTTCTTTTGATTTGGGCTTATGTCCAGTTAGTGGTGATGTTTTTCAGTGCCAGGTATGTATTGGAATCCAAAGAAAATTGGATGAAAAAGGGTTTGGCTTTGGTCTCTCTAGCAGACGACATTTTTGTGGAATTCAGTGTGAATTAATTATTGCTAGGATGCAAAGTAAACCTTAGTTAATTATCTGTAATGAAATGGAATGATTGTCCAATATTCATTAAACCGCTATTCATTTATAGTCACACCATTCTTTTTAGATTTTTTTTTCATTATTTAAGGACTCTGTAAATTACATTGTGGATGATTTTTTTCATACAACAGATTTCATAATTGTGACATCTTTACAGAAGGGAAGTTAGTAGAAATCCAACAGTACAAAAGTCAAAGGGAGAAGTAGATGACCATCCACTTACTATGCTTCTAAATATGAGATCTGAATCAAGTTATATTATACACAAATAAAAGCAAGCATGGGACCCACAAGGAACTTGTGGATGAGAAATCCCATTCCCCTACTGGTCTTCATGTCCTCATCACTGCCTTTCTCTCATTCAGCCCTCCTCCCTGCCACAGCTGCATCTTTCTTCTTTTCTTCTCCCCTCTGCCAATACTACTATTTTCTGCCACAACCAGTACTTGCTTCTCCCACTGCTGAACACCACATTCTCCCTTCTGTTAGCTTCAGTTGTGCTTATTGGAGTTGCTGGGCCAAGATCTCAGAACAGAGCATCACACCGTTTCATTTTTTTTTCTTTTAGTTACTACATCACTACAATAGTTCTAATCAAAAGTCTTCCTCACCTTTTTTTGTTGTCCAGTTTTTCTCTTCAAAGAAAAATCCCCCCATCTTTAGCTACCCTCCCAAATGTCAGAATCTGTACTTGCATCTGTATATCCAGTTCTGAAAATGGCTCCACCATGCAGATCTAAGCACCATCTAGCTAGCTGTCTGTGGGAACTGTGTGGCAGGGGAAGCCCCAATACACCCAACCCCACATGTTATCATTTGCTCTGCTCCCAGATTGGTCTACAAAGTAGGTGCTTCTGGGGATGGTTTGCTCGTTGTCCCACTGCTGAAGCTAAGCGAAGGTCACACACCACGTGATGTGTTTGCCCTCTGCAGAATAATGCAAGGCTATGTATGGAACCTTGTCTTTGCTGCAACTGACAATAACTTTGTGCAAACTTATTTTTGAGTTGCATTGAAGATCAAAATGATAAAAGTGGAATATAAATCTTTTAAATATATAATCTATTCCTGTACTTGGACAAAACAATATCACAAAATGGAGTCACGTGTTCTTAAATGACTGTGTTACAGTACAAACTTTCTGAAAACTCTGTTTGCCCTGGAAAGTTCAATAAAAGATTCTACATTACCAAATGCAATTTCACTATCATTAGCTACATAAAAGGAACGTAGGAAGAAGGAATTACCATATATTAAATTAAAGGCTCACCACCTTAAAGCCATAATCCTTTTAGAAAAGATAATTTCTATCTAACTTAATCAGCGAGAGGTCTTTATTGCCTGAAGAATTAATTGATTTAAACTGCTATAAGGTCAGAGGTACATGTGGCTGACCAGAGGCAGCCAATTAACACATTGTCAGTTGTACTTATTTACCTTGACTGAACGTAATGGTAGGTTATTTGACTGGGTTTGGGGAAGCGGGTGTCTCTGCGTCTTTTGTGAACTTTAACCTTCTAAAGGGCATCCAGTCACTCAGACATCGCAGAGCATTCCTAACAAAGATTTCATTTATTGCATTTTGACTCTTATTTTTAGAGACCAGTGAACTGTTCCTTCTGGTCAAGGTGTTGTCATGTTAATTTTTTAAAATGTTGCTGCCGGTAGGCCACTGTTAATCATTTAAGACTTTTAGAGGATACTTACCTTGTGCATCCAGTATATTTCCTTCCATTAAATCCAGCAGATATTATTTGCACTCAGGTAGCCTTGGGTCTTTCAGTATGTCAGGCCATGATATCAGTTGCCAAATCTATAGAAGCTGCACTCTCATTTAACCAGCTGACCTCATATAAGCAATAAATTTTGTCAGTTGTTATAGTGCTGCTGTAAAGCCACAGGCTTTATTAACTCGAGTGTTTACATGATCAAGTGCATAGCTATTACAAAATAAATTGTTATGAAGGATGGGGCAGAGGAAGGAGCTTATACATGATCAAGGATGCTCATGTGCCATTAGTGGTAAGTGTTCACCCAGCTAACAGGGTTTCATTAACACTTTGCTCAGTTATGACTCCATATATCTATGCACACTTGCTGTTAAGTGAGGGGCCATGACTCAGTAGTAGATCACATGCTTTGCATGCAGAAAGCCCCAGTTCAATTCCCTGGCATCTGGAAGTTAAGGACTGCGCATAGACCATTCTCTGCCTGAAGCCATGGAGAGGTGTTAACTGGTCAGAATAGCCAGTGACCTGGCTTTCCAGATAGCAATTTTGTATGTTCTGTATGTGGATTTGGCCCACACCACAGCTGAAGCTTCCAACTGTACTTTATTATCCTATATTTCCTCCAAGGACCATATGGTGGTTACTATCATCACAGCAACCCAGTAAGGTAGGTTAGCTTGAGTGACTGGCCAAAGTTACCTAGAAAGCTTGATGGCAAAATGGGTATTTGATCCAGAGTCACTCAAACCCAAGCATTCCACCCATACTCTACCACTACCTAACATGACAGGATATAACATCAGCCTTAATGGCATATAGAATAACACAGATTTCTACTATTGTGTATATTTATTTATTTGCATGAATGTGTTACATGCAATAATTTCATCAGCAACACTGATGTTTACATGAACACAGAGTTATACACTGCAAATCTTCTTCTGTCAGGAAGTTTCCAGGATAGCAGTCATGTTCAGAGTGAATCCTTTTATAGCCATATTGTGATCATATGAAAAACATAGACCAAGATGTCAATCACTGTATGATTTCTAGTTCTGAGCTGAAATTCATGGCTAGCTATACTGCCACTGGTGTTTTTCCAGAACTGTTGCAACAAACACCCTCTGATATTGTGCACTTTGCATTTATTTCACACAGCCAAATAATAAAAACATTGAAATCGTGAATCCTGAACAGCAGTTGGAACAATTGTGCCTTACAAGGTCTATGACATAATACAGGTCTGGACTTTGTTCACATTTTGGAGCAAGCCACAAAAAGAGTTCTTTGTAAGCAACATGTAATATTTTCCAGCAGCCTCAACCATGTGCAATACTTCAGTGACAAAAGTCCTTTTCACATGGACTCTTGATTGCTTTCCCAATATGATTCTCAAACATCCTATCCTTGAGAGTGGCTTGAAAGCTTGTATAAAGTGAAACAAGTCTTCCCTGCAGTTTTTGCTACAAGGCTATATTTTATTCTAAATTTGTTTCAATTCCTCTGCCAGCAGAGTACCAAGTTCATGGAAATCTATTTGTTGTGCAATGTATGTCTGACACCTTCAGTCTGATCATTCCATTTTGGTCTTGTTGAACTTTGAAGCTTCAGTCCTTTTAGGTTTCCCTTGCTCAAAAGCCAGTTGAATACAACTCTAGGGATACAGTGCTCATCTCCGTTTCCAAGCCGAAGAGCCAGGGCTGTCCAAAGACATCTCCATGGTCATGTGACCGGCATGACTAGACACCGAGGCGCATGGAACACTGTTACCTTCCCACCAAAGCGGTACCTATTTATCTACTTGCAATTTCTTGCTTTCAAACTGCTAGGCTGGCAGGAGCTGGGAGCTCGCTCCATCATGCAGCACTCGGGTCTCGAACTCCTGAACTACTGACCTTCCAGTCTACAGTTGAGCATCTTAACCACTTGAGCCACTGGCAAATTACATGCTCTGTAGAGATAAATGAAATGCTGTTCTTACAGGGATATGTTCCATGGTCCATTCCATTGGATCTGTTCCACTAACAATCGAATCTTCTTCTGGGAGACCACAGTTCTGCAATCAAACCAAAGCTCCTTGCACTGGAGGCAGTCTCTCCCCATTAGCTGAATGATCATAGAAACCAATCTGATGAGCTTTGTTGCGGATGCAAAATTCATTGATTCGAAAATGGCATTTCCAGCCCACTGATGTCACAAACCTGAAATTTGTGAAGAAATTAATATACAAACATTTGAAAATGAAGCTATTTAGAATGAATACTAGATAGCCCATGCTTAGTATGCAAAAATGTTATTATCAAAGCTGTTCAAAATTAGAACTGGCTCAACTTTAGTATGTTTCAACAGGCGAACACTACACTTGAAACCGTACTTTTACTGGTTGCAAATTAATTTCCATCCTTCATATATGTGTATATGGTTTCTTGGAGAAATGTTTCTAAAATCTGTGCAAATTAAAACACTAGAAGTGCAATGTGATCATTTCTATTAAGTTGTGAATTGGTTTAATATTTTTATTGCTTTATTTTAACCAAATATTTCTATTTCAATGTTTTTCCAAAATACACGTTTTAAAGAACAAAATTTCCAGCAGTTCCAACTGGCCAGGTTTTTAAAATAACATTCCTAGTGGCTATCTCATGCATAATGAAGTTAATTTGTGGCAAATGTACAATTTAAGCTAATGTTCTCTATAATTTATGCAAACTAATTCTTTTCCACTTTTAGTTGTATGTATTATCCTGTCCAGTGCATTGTTTTTAATTGTGGCATCCACTTTGAGTCTTAGTGATAAAGGAAGACTATAAATTAAGTAAACAAATATTTATTTGAAAGCCACTGTCGTTCATGTAGTCATTTTGGAAGAAGAAATGCCTACACTGTGAAGCAAAGTTGTGTTGGAGTCAGCCTTGTAACCTGTTTTGATCATCATGAAAAATACTATTTTTGACCCCAGTATAATAGCTCTACTCCAAATAGAGCATTTCCTTACCTTTATAGCTCAGCTGATGTAGAATATTTATTCAAATTTAAGACTAGGGTTTTTCACAGGTATGCCATAAAAAAAAATGGCTTACATTTGCATTCAAGTTACAGTTATGTCCAACAATAAATTTTTCTGTATAATATTTTTAAGGGGGTTCCCTTCCTTTTGGGTAAGTACAGTATAGCTGAGATGTGGGAGATCAAGTTCTGTCATCTTTATTGTTTTGAAAAATAAAAGCATTTATTGGTGGATTAAGATTGCCAGTTTTGGCCTGAGAAATTTATGGAGATTTGGAATCAGTGCTTGTGGGGGGAGGGATTTGGGGAGAGATTTTATCTAGAATCTGTGGTGTATCATAGAGTGTGCCCTTTGAAGCTGTCATTTTCTTCAGGGGAACTGAAGTATGTAGTCTGGAGATCTGTTGTAATTCTGGAAGAACTCCAGGTCCTGGAGGCTGGCAACCCTATGGGGGCTGCAGGCAGCTCAGACCCACAGCATCGGGAGATAAGTTTTTGACTTCTCTGGTTCCATTTTTCTGATTTAAATCCTCCTTCACCTCCCCCCCCCCCCATTTCCTTGGAGGGTCAGGCATTTTATTGAAATTGGGGAAATAACATATGGGAAAGGGTTAAAAAAAACCCTACCAAGACATCATAGTCCCCCCTCCCCCCTAGCTTGGTATCTTTAAATAAAATACAGGTGATCCTAATCACATTTGTTTTAAGATGCAAGCTCTTATTTCAGATAACAAGGCCATTGCCTCAGTGCTGTAGCTGAGAGGTTTTCCACTTCAAATACTCTCAGATTTGTTTTGAACTTTCTAACTACAGGGGTTAAAATTTTATTAGAAGTAACCAGGAGACTTTTAAGACGGTGTTATCTTGGTACATATTTCAAAACACTGACAGATATTTTATCAGTAATTAGTATTCATATTATGTCTCAAACAATCTGTTCAAATATGAGGGAAATGAACTGGTTGAACAGCTCTCCTTTCTCTCATAATTAACGTGGAGTGCAGGGTTACATGCAAAACTGGGGGCAAACAGGAGGCTGTTTTTTACTAGAATAATGTAAATGACCTACACTAGGGCTTCGCCTTGTCTGCTGAGTTAACTTTGGAACAAACCCTTCTTGAGAAATAAAAAATAACTTCTCTGAATAATTTCTTTCTGGGTTTGTTGCTCATCTTGTCAATATGCCACTTGATAGCTGGCTGGACTCCCTTATTCAATGGCACATATTTTTAAATAGCACACATCTCTCCCCCCCCCCCCCCCCCCGGACCATTTGTTCTTTTTAACAAAAATATTAATTGCATTCCTTTTTTTCTTCCAATTTTTGTGGGTTATATATAGCATAACAAAATGATATTTTAGACATTTTAAACAATTTTAAAACATGGAACATGAGTGTCATGCATTATATTTCCTCTTTGCCGCCTCCCCCTCTTCAGCTGCTAATCATAGAATTTGATTGCCAAATTATTTAAGATGCTCTTCCAATAGTTACATGTGTGAGTCTTCTCTGAGACACAGGCAGTTTATAAGGACAGATTTGGAGTTACATATGGGTTTGTCACATGGTTTGATTGCCACATCTTTTAGGACAGCATTTTTTTTAAAAAAGGGTTCTGCAAATAATTTCCCCCCAAGAGGTTGCACCATTTTATATTATTATAGGAATCATTTTAGGCTGGGACTAGACGTGATGGGAGATGCATGGCTGCCCCTGAATTAAAAAGACCAAGAGTCCAGTAGCACCGTAAAGACTAACAATATATGGAGCAGGGTATGAGAAGTGAGAAGTGACTCATGAAAGCTCATACCCTGCTACATATTTTGTTAGTCAATAAAGAGTTACTGGACTCTTGCTGTCTTCTGTTGCTACAGACAGACTAACACGGCTACCCATCTTGATCTACCTGAATAACAAAAAAATCCTTGTCTTTCTTTCCTTGTACTACCCATCAACACAAAATGTGTGGTGTGGCATCACCATGCTGTCAGTTTCTCAGTCTATTTCTAAGGTTGCTAGGCATAGCTGACAACTCATTGGAAGAAACTGGGCAGAAGGGGAGGACAGGCTCATAAGCTGTGGCTCAGTGGAAGAGCCTCTGCCTGGTTTGTGGAAGGTCTCAGGTGATATCCTTGGCATTTCCAATTTAAAAAGGACTAGTTAGCAGGTGATATGAAGGACCTCTACCTGAGACCCTGGAGAACTGCTGCCAGTTTGAGTAAATACTGACCTTGCTGTACCAAAAGTCTGATTCAGTATCAAGCACCTTCATGTGTGTTCAAGCACAAAACTGGAAATGACATAATGACGTGTTGGGGTAGCGCTCTAAGATTCACCTAAAACTCTGTGGTTAAACCACAGAGTTTTGGGCAGATCCTAATGTTACCCTGATGCAATGAGATCACTTTCCATTTTGAGCTGGAGATGACATGGTACATTGGCACAATGCCAGCAAGCCCTTCCCTTTCTCTCTACCAGCCTTTGAAGCTCTGGTTAAGAACAGCTGGCAAAGGCTGGGAGGTCTCTTGCTATAGCGGGAGACCTAATCCCCCAGCTAGTTCATCAGCTACCAAAAAAGGAGTTGGGGAAATCCACAGGTGGCCATGCGTCATCACACATGTAGCAGGACTAAATATGACAAGTGTGCCTCTGAAGCTTAAAAAATAAGTTGTTCATAATGTTCTTGTTTCCAGCGTGTATTGCTCATTCTTTTACATTACCTTATCCTTTTTGCTTTGTTTGCAATTAAAAAGGAGATGTTCTTGAAACTTTTGTGCTGCAAAATTGGGACTTATGAGACCAACCAAGGCTGCTAGCTGACATTGGTTCTGCTCAGAAGTCTAGTGACATAGTTCTGATTGTTGAAATGGAGTTGAACTGTTTCTGTATAGGAGTGTAAAAGCCAAATTGCATGTTACATTTTTTAACAAGTTGAATTCACATTCCCAGAACTTGTTCACCTTTCCCATACTCACAACTAGAGCTTCAGGGACCTGATTTTTACAGGAACACAGGCCCCAATTTTACTAAAGACCACATCAAAGGAGAAACTTCTGCATGTTCCTTCACACTGTTTTCCCAAGCTGAAACAGCTCCAGGGGGAATGATTTGGCCCATTACGGAGCGCCACATGCAGTATTCCATGCACATGCAGCTCCAAATGGTGGCAAATAAATCCTCCCCAGGGACATTTTGACTTGGGAAAACAATATGGCTGAGAGGCAGAAACTGCTTCTCCCCACACACCCCAGTTCCAAGGTGAATAGGGTACCTGCAGACCTGTAAAAAGCACCTCCTCACAGCTACTGTGTGGCTCTGGGGAAAGTGAGTTGTGTCTGGGGAACTCAGGATTGGGTTGCCAGCCAGTGGCTGGCACCCAGCAGGAGATAGGGGCACCATCTTCATACACAGCATGACATAATTTCTAGGGAAGCTTGAAGTGAGATCACATCACTCTAGGAGATTCCTAGAGCAATGTTTTTCACTGGGTTGCAACGTGGCGGGACAGAAGGAGCCGGGCCTTGCTCCCAGGCACCACGGGCTAATGTACTTAGAATAAAGAGTCATACACTGTACAATATAATTCAAAACTTAATAGCATGTTTAGGAAAACTTTGTATTAGTAGAAATTAAGAAACCATATATTATTATATTTGCAAACCCTATAAACAATTTATGGTGGAGAAATGAGATGGATTTGACAACTGTATGAGGTACTGTAATGGAGAGGAGATTGATGTGCAGTGCTGTATCCCGGTTTGTTTGTTTGTTTTGGGAAAATAACATTATTTTAAAAAAAGAGAGAGTTTCCTGGAGCAATGAGATGTCACTTCTGGTTTTCCCAAAGTGACACCACATCACACATGATACTGGAGATCCCCCCCCCCCCCCGAAGGTCAGGTTGCTGATAGGAGGTTATCCTGCCATAGTGAAAAACTTGGAAACCATGACTCTGACCCAGCTTGTTAAAGAAATGTAATGTGTAGTTCAGCTCTAAGAATCCAGAACTTTTTATGATCTAGTAATCACTGGTAAAATAGTGTTCCTCAGTTGGTAGGAAAGTAAATCTCTGCAGTTTGAACAGTGGAATCAGAAACTTTCACAATGTCAGATTTTCAGTTTACGTCTGAACTCTGGTAGTTGGAAAGCATCAAAATCCATCAGTTTCCTCACAAGCCCTGATCTCTGTGCCTCTACCTGCAGAAGTGAAATAGGTGGTGAACAAAGACAGGGTGTCCCCCCCCCCCGCATTGCCTAGGGTCTGTCCTACTCATTTTACACACTAGGCTCAAACATTTCTTTTTGCCTAAGCTTTTTTATGTAAAGGGCTTGATTTTTAAATTGCTTTTATAATCTGCTTTTAACCTGAGGACTGTTTTTGTGAGGATAATTTTAGGCTGCTAAATGTTTTGTGCAGTTTTTATGCTCTGGGTAGGGTTTTTTAATTGTGTGTGGATTTTAATTATTTTTATTCTGCTTTATGATTTCTTATGTTTTACTTTATGTGCCACCTCGAACAGGTTGTCTGGAGAGGCAGCACATAAATTGTTCAGATAAATAAACAGGAATATAGTATCACCCATATGGAGTCCCCGGTGAAATATAAAATGGCATATCCTAGGTCATAGGTTATCCTTGGAAAGTCCTGCTAATCTCTGGGTCCAATAGGAACTCCACAGTAATACATAGAGGGAATTACACTGTGCCGTCTGTAGTGCTTTATTTCAGAAATCAGAGATTTCCTTTATTTTATTTTCTTATGTAATAAAGCGCCTTCAACAAATTTATTTTTTTTATTTAAAACATTTGTGTCCTTTCTGCCTTTCCATCCAGTTAGGTTCTTCAAGGTGGCAAACAATTAAAAAGACATTAAAATCTACTTTAACTCTACATGTATATATAACAACAATTAAAAACAAAGCCTGCAGGCAGGTTAGTAAGGGAATGCCAAATGAAACAAACAAGTTTTCACCTGCTAGCAGAAGACAATGATAAATGGGACAGATAAATCTACCCTGGGAGGAATTTCATTGTGAGTTCTGAGGCCATGAATGAGAAGGCCCTGGGCCAATACTCCCTCTAAGCTGTAGTGTCGTGTGAGCAAAAATTCTATTTTGTGAGCTACTGGCAATAAAGTTGTGAGTGAGAGATTTGGCTACTGCATATGTTAGTTTGCTCTGGAGCCATCCTTCCTGAGCAGAGACAAAAATGTGTGAGCCGGAGGCTAAAAAACTGTGAGCTAGCTCACACTAACTCAGCTTAGAGGGAACACTGGTTGCCACCTGTCTTTTCTCAGATGATGGGGGTCCCCAAAGATGACTATAATGATTGAATAGGTTTGTATGGGAGTAGGCAGTCTTTCAAGTATGGTGGCACCAAGCTGTATCTGTATGATATATGGTAAAGATGCAAGTTTAAGAGATTGTCAATCAGTATAGACTTTAACATGTTTGCTTGTACTAAACTATAGAATTTTGTTTTAAACTACTTTTAAGTACTGTAATTGAAAT
This sequence comes from Lepidodactylus listeri, assembly GCA_029233225.1. Classification (NCBI taxonomy): domain Eukaryota; kingdom Metazoa; phylum Chordata; class Lepidosauria; order Squamata; family Gekkonidae; genus Lepidodactylus; species Lepidodactylus listeri. Next base: position 50,082,529 of record JARCFY010000011.1, read on the forward strand.
CATTTATAAATGTGGTGTGAATTTGGTACATAGACCATTTCTAGGGATATCTCTGTTATATGGCTCATTGTTGCTAGTGAGTACCTCCATTGGGACGGGAGTGTCTGTAAGGCAGTACAATAATTCCTGGGGGGTTGATTGAGTTAGAATACTTTTCAAGGATTCTTGAAGATGTGTTTATGAGGTTTTAGCTCAGAGCTTGTAGATGACAGGTGTTCTGTTATTTGTTGTTTAGCTGGTCTGAGGTGGTTCCTGGGAGTCCATCTAATATTGTTCCATTTTCACTTTTTTCAAATTCATAGTATTAATAATGACTCCTATAGTTCACAGTTTTCCCTGTTGACAGTTTCAGGTTATAGACTTGGCTGTTTCCTGTTTTCCCAGTCCTGGAATATAGACCTGACATGGAAAAGTTGAGTTCATTGCTTTGTTTAAGTATGAACCCAGGTATTCTAGATAAAAGGACTCCTACTTTTTATGCCTTCCATATATATACCGTATTTTTTGCTCCATAAGACTCACTTTTTCTCCAAAAAAAAAGTGGGGGGGAAAGTGTGTGCATCTTAAACCCCCCTCACCTTTCCCAAGCCACGGCACCGAGCGGAGCTAGGTGCGTCTTATGGTCAGGTGCGTCTTATGGAGCGAAAAATATGGTAGTTCTTCTCTCCTTCATTTGAACTGGGTGGAAATTAGAGTATGTGACTGGCCCAAGGTTGCAGAGCAGAGCATGGGGTCGGTTTAGCTGTATAGTTGACCCCAATCTGACCCTCCAAGCAGTGCACCTAACAAACACTGTATTAGAAGCTAAAATTGTGCAGAATTTTGGGAGTAGAAAAGTACCAGGTAATTTATAGACCTTGATTAGTGTGAATGTAACTTTAATTTACACCAAAAAATTATGGTTATTTTTTTATAAATGCATTTATACTGCATGTACATAAATGAACACTAATCATATACCCATCAGCATTTACAAGACTTTCAGCCCTAAAAGCAGCCAAAGACTCTTCCGTATATTTGGGAGGTTGTCCCATTTGTGCAAAAAAAGAAGACTCTTTTGAGCCAGCATGTTTGCCTTAAATTGATGAGAGTTATTGTTGACTATAAATAGAATTTACAAATCCCTCCCTCCCTTCCCCTTTTGTGCACTCTGAAATTGGCAGATTGTAAACAAATTTACTTGAAATGTGGCATAGAATCTTTTAGTGATACCGTGGAAATATTGTGACATTGTGAAAGGTTAAATTTACATATTTCAAGGTATACCTGTTCAGTTCTCTGTTGATTTGCTTTGAGGTCATTATGCTCATATGGACAGCCATGAATTAACTTTCAGGTTCAAGCATATTAAACTGAGGTACTTTTTATGATGCAACTAAATCCTTGTCAGACTTCTCCACTGGTATACTTCCCTCCCCCCAAGTCAGAGATAATTTTGTAACAGCCTCTTACAGCAACTGTAGAAGGGCAATCTCAGAATCTTTCTAATGCCTTTCCCTTCTATTCTTCTTCTTTTAGGTTGGAGAAGTTCTTTACTGTGCTGGCCAAATTGCACTTGTACCTTGTACTATGCAGCTTATAAGTGCTGGCATAGAAGCAGAGGCATTGGTTTCCTTAAACCACACTGAAAAAGTCCTAAAAGCCATGTGCCAGAATGCTGAACTCCACCATGTACTTATGGCAAATTGTTATGTAACTGACAAGAAGTACATTTCTGTCGCTCAAGCTACATGGCAGAAGAAATTAAGAGAATTTAAAAAGGTATCTGTAATATCAATTTTTCTTCTTTCTGCTTTGAAAATAACAGTTTATGAAATGTTTTTCCCCTGACTTGAAGGAATATCAGAATATTCTTAATGCATTTCACAGGGGCACAAGGAAGACTGATATAATAAGGTTTGATGGAGCTGTTATATTCTGGCTCATAAATGGCTGTGAACAATTGTAAAAAGAAAATTGCTTAATAGAAAGTTATACTCATCACCAACTTTGTCTTAATTCCCCAAAGCAACAAGTTAGAGAAGCCTTTAAGAGCATCCAATTCCAGCTGGAAATTTTTGAAAAATAGTTAGCATTTGAAATAACTGTGTTCCTACCCTTTTCTATACAAGGGCAGGTTATTTTGTCATTCTTCTTTAGGAATTCTACACTTATTTTTATAAAAATTATTTGAATCTAAGCAGTTTATCTTTCTCTGAATAAACTTCATGTTGTTCTGTTGAGAAATAAAATAGCAAATACCCTCAAATTCCTTTAACTATTACAATATGACTTTGAATAATATCAAAGTCATCTGTTACTAATAACTTTGATACGGTTATTGGTTTGGATGTAAATAGAAACAAGCTCAGAACCCGCAAGGACTTACAAGGGTCATCTCATTTCCTTCTGTGTCCCCCTCCCCCACTGTTTCCTCTTTCCCTTCCCTGGCAGCCCCCATAGCCTATATACGTTTCATGTTTCCTTCTACTCCACCAGCCAATCTACTTATATCTCTCCCCACCCCGCCCTGCCATCTTCAGCTTTCTCTCCTTCCATTCCCCTGGGAAAAGTTGAACCCAGATGTCTAGTAGCTGCCAGTCTGGACCAAGTGGTATGGGTAGTGAGTCTCCAGTGATCACCACTGGGTCTGTGCCCAGTGAGTCCTCCTCCATCAGAGGACATGATGGGAGGGGAAAGAGACCCTTTCCAGGGCTGTTTTTGCCTCCAAGTCCACCCTATGTCCCCCCGTACATCACTTTTCTTTACAGAAACCAATGCTTGTGGTTGCTTCACAACCTCAAAAAATGGTAACTGAGAGCTCAGTGGGCATTTTTCCTTAATGTCACAGGTGTTGTTTCTATTATTGCTGGTATTTTTAATTCCCTGATATCCCCTGTTGTTGTTGTTCTTTTAGAATTCAGACTTTTCTGCAAGCCTTTTTGTGGATCTATTAGTCCACACAGTTGGGCCCATTTAGGAATTAGATATATGACAAGTGGAGACCCACAAGAAACTTGCGGGATGGTTGTCCAATTCCTCACATCTTTGCTTCCTCCCTTCTCCCCCTACCTCTCTCACACTCTTTCTCCCTTCTGCCCCCCTTTCTTACTCTCTCTCTCTCTCCTCCATGTATGTTACTTCCTCTCTCTTACTGCCCATCATCATTCTCTCTGTTTTTCTGCCCCCCCACTCCACCACTCTCTCTTTCTGCCCCCATCACTCTCCCAGCCTCCTGCCTGCTTCCTCTCCCCCCACAGCAGCAGTGGCAGTAATCTGTGAATCACAATAGATCTCCCAGCTGCAGAGATCAATTCACCTTAGGGCTGCCAGCTCCAAGTTGGGAAATTCCTGGAGATTTGGGGGTGGAGCCTTGGGACAGTGAGGACTGGGGAGGCAAGCAGCCTCAGCAAGGTATAATGCCATAGATTCAACCCTCCAAATCAGACATTTTATCCAGGGGAACTGATCTGTGTCACCTGGACAACAGTTGTAATTCTGGCTGCTCTTCAGTCCTTGTCTGGAGGCTGGCAATGGTAGTTCAAGGGAAGGAAATGGCTGGTTTGGAGGGTGGAGTCCTTGGCATTATAACTGGTCTGTAGTCCCTCCTCAAATCCCACCCTCCCCAGGCTCCACCCCTCAAATGTCCAGGAATTTCCCAACCTGGAGTTGGCAACCCTATTTCCTTCCCACCCAACAACCAACCTACCTTTATCTGTCTTCCGCTTTCCATCTCCACCCCCCTCCCCCACAACCTCTACCTAGGAAAATTACAGTCTTTCTCCACTGTGGGGACTAAAGCAGCTTACATTATTATTTCCTCCTTGTTATCTGCACAACAATCCTGTGAAATTGGTTAAGCTGAAAGTATATGACTGGTCCAAAATCTTCCAGTCAGCTTCCACCACAAGATGGGGATCTGAACCTGGGTCTCGCAATCTGAAGCTCTAACTGTTACATCACAATGGCTTTCATAGGGTGGCTGCTGATGAACAGTAGCAAAGCAGCTGGGCCTAATTAAGTCATGCAAATCAGGGGGTATCAAGTCACACAGAGGGTGCTGCCTAGGGATGCCAGCCTACAGGTGGGACCTGGGGATCCCCTGGAATTACTGTTCATCTCCAGACTACAGAGATAACTTTCCATGGCGAAAATGGATGCTTTGGAGGGTGGAGTTTACGGCATTGTACCTCACTGAGGTCCCTGTCCCCCCCAGGCTCCACCCCCAAACATCCAGGAGTTTCCCAGCCTGGATCTGGATCCACTGCCGGTGGCCAGGGGGATACTTGGCAACCCTAGACTGCTGCCAGTAAAAACCCTGCCTAGGCTGCTGCCAGGAAAAACCCTGCCTTTTACTGACAGAAACAGAAGCCTCCCCAAAAAAACATTCTAATCTCTCACAGTTGATGCCTGGAGTTAGATCCCTGCGAAGGCCATTTCAAAAGGTATTGGGGGGAATTCAACGGTCCCTGAAGCTTTCTTTTTTTAACTTTTTGGATTTTTCTGGAGACCGAGGAAGGCCCCTGAATATGTAGGAAAAGCTGTTGGGGGAGAGTGAGCTCTCTTTTGGCAGATATAAATATCCACACAGAAAAAAAACTCTGGGAAATAGTATATAGATGTTTACAACTCAATGCAGTAACTTGGTGCTGTTCTGTTATACACACCTTTTGACAAATAGCTGCAGTTCAGTTTAGCAGTAACAGTAGCAGTGTGCCAGAGTTTAGCAGTGATAAGAGTTTTGTTGCCTAGCTGAAATCACAGGTAAATATACTTCAAGATGTTTGCCATTTTGATCATAGTGGAGAAGGATATTTAGGTCCCAGAGCATGATTCAGGGGCATATGATCAGTTAATATGGGTCTGGTTCTGGTTCTGCGAGGACAGGAGTTCTCTTGGAAGCTCTGCATATGCCTCCTTGAGTCCCATGGAGGAAAGGTAGTATATAATAATGATAAAGAGATAACATGGGTCATAGATGATGCCAAGGAAATATGCAAAATAATATTCATAAGTATGTTAAGATATGGTTGCAGTATATAACCAACAAGCCCACCTTTCACAACATCATTATTACATATCTGCTACCAATACTGTTTTATTTAGCAAAATACATGAATTATTTCTCCTTCTCCCCCATCAAAACCCCCAGAAGTTAAATTTACACAAGATTTAAGTCGTATTCTCATAGCTTTCTGCAGTGGTTTGCTGGAGTGTTGTCTTCTCTCTCGCTCTTCCTTCTTCCTGTTCCCCATCTTACATGCCCAGGGAAATGCTGGTTGTCACTTTGGGGTCAGGAAGCAATTTTTCTCCAAGCCAAGTTAGCCAGGAATCCTGGAGGTTTTTGCCATCTTCTGGGCATGGAACAGGGGTCACTGGGGGTGTGACCAGGAGGTATTTGTGAATTTCTTGCATTGTGCAGGGGGTTGGATTAGATGACCCTGGAGGTGCCTTCCAACTATATGATTCTATGATCTAGGTTTCTTGTTTTGTTTTTTAAACATAAAGTTAAAAATTGTTCAAATCTAGGAAAGTAAATATGGATGAAAATGATGGGTGGGAGAGGACAAGAAGTTTGTTATGAAGACCTCACAATCAAAAAATGCTTCTGTTGAGGGGGTGTGGCAATGTCACAGACTATGGCACTCACATGAACTGAGAGCTCTGCCCTTCCTCCCTCTAATCATCCAGCACAGAGACTAAAGACACTTTTATATCCCAGGGATGGGAAGAAACTCTGGCGCTTCCAACACAGCATCAAAATCTGTGAGTAAAAATCCTCAGGATTTCCTCTCCCACAAGATTGCAAGAACAAAAAAAATCATGCGCGGAAAAATCAATCATGGCCGCTAGCTCCTCCACAGCGCAAGCAGCAGACACAGCTCTGTGTAAACAAGACATTGCTAGTCTGTTAGAAAAAATGGAAAAAAGGCTGACAGAAAACTTGCAAGTTTAGTTTCAGCCAGTTCAGGACCAATTAAATGACATTCAGGCTACAATTAATGCAACATCTAAGACAGCAGAAACAGCATTAAAGATTAGTAAAAATCTACAACATGAAGTCCAAGATTTACAGGCATGGGAACTGAACTGCAGGGATCGCTTAATAACCCTAGAAGTCCAAGTCAGACATTTAAACGTTAAACTTCACGGTTTTCCGGAGGGCAAGGAGGATAATGCAGATGTGATCGGCTTTATTTCATCATGGCTTACTTTTATCTTTAATTTGGAAAAAGGAACAGTACCGGCCATCTTAAGAGCTCATAGAATAGTGCCGCCAAACAATCCCAAACGCAGAGGGCCACAGGACATGCTTGTTCAATTTGGGAACTGGAGAGCCATAAATAGAATACTGAAGGAAGCAATGATAAAAGGCTTCCTGCCATACAAAGAACTCCAGATACTTGTCTTCCTGGACATACCACAGGAGGCTCTGAAAATACAAAAACAGTTGAAATCCACTGCTGCCCACCTGCAGCAAGCAAATGTGCATTACAAATGGTTGACAACAGGAGGTCTGCAAGTTATATGTGGCTCTGTTTTACATGCTTATGATGAAGAAACGGTAACAGATCTCTAGAACAGTGTTTTTCAACCACTGTGCCATGGCACACTGGTGTGCCGCGAGATATTGTCAGGTGTGCCGCGGGATTTTTTCAATGAAAGAAATGTGCTTTCCGGGCTGACCTTCCGGGACGCGTTTGTGCATGCGAGAAAGAACAGTGGCGCGCTCTCGCTGATTCCGCTCGCACGCTCTGTGGCCAGCCTGAGGTAGGAGGGAGCCACTGTAGAGGCTCACTTTGGATCTGTAACTTACGATTTCAAGTTGAGTGGCTATTACGTGTATTTGTAATACTGTCATAGTTAATACTTGAGCTGAGGCAACTAATGACCCATTTATCTTGTATGTCACTGTTTTTCAACCACTGTGCCGTGAGATATTGTCAGGTGTGCCGCGGGATTTTTTCAATGAAAGAAATGTGCCTTCGCTCGAAAAAGGTTGAAAAACACTGCTCTAGAAGCACTGAGACTCTTTGATCCTGTAGATGGTGTTCAGCGCTCTTATAAACAAAGGCTACAGTCCCCGGGTTCCCTAGAGAAGAATAGCAAGGTGGTTCCTTGTGAGTCCAGCTCCCCAATGTCTACAGAGAGGTCTACACAATCTTCAGCACTCTAAACTGTTTTTGGTTGCCAACATAGCTAAAAAATGTAAATTACATTGTTTGTTGATCTCAAATGCCCGCCATTCTACCTGAGCAGTTATATATTGTCTGTCTGGAAATGTCTCTGACATATATTCCCATATATGGAGGGGGGAGGGGCAACTTTCAGTCACAGGTTGCTCCCCTTTTAAAAGGCTGCTTGTAGTTACTTGCCCTTAGAGCAAGGTAAGTAGTTTTGCAAAGCAAGCCCGCAGTTATAGTAGTACTAATAGAGTAGCCACACTTAAAGTTCACTTATTTAGTTAGATCTTAGATTCACATATTTACTAGTTGGTTAGTGGTATAGCATTTCAAAATACAAAAAACAAAGGTTTTCTACTTTATTTTTTTTTTCTGCTTATAAGCTTCACGTGCAATAAAGGTCTACTTTTACAAGAAGGGAGAATTAGGAGAGAGGGTGCATTAGGATAGACCCTAGTTAATAGCCAGTAGAACCTGACTTGTAACATTTCTTATTTTTCTGAGGGTTCTAATTGTCTTCTTGTTGTTTTTAATTGGACCATACCAAGTAAGCATTCATCCTTAAAGGATAATTTTTATAATGAGGTTGGTATACTTGATTAATTCATCAAATAAAAACAAATTGTTTGAATAAGTTTTAATACTGATATGTATTAATTTAAAATACTTTGTACTCAATTTAATTGACTGGTACGGCACTATTTTGCATTTAAATCAATTATTAATTTGCTGGTTTGTTGATAGGTAAAACATAAGTTATTGATCATTATTCTAATTAATTGATCTTTAATCAATTTAATCAATTAACTGCTTAATAGAGCTATCTATATATGTATATATATACAATAGTTACAAAAGGTGCTGCTGTAATTTATAAAGTTTAAAACCTATGATAACTTGTTCTTTATATAATCAACTTGAAATTGGATTAATTCATTGCTATTACTTGATTATATTGCACTTACTCCCATCAGTTTGAAAAACTGCTACAAGATTGGAGCTTTTGTAAGTTTTGTATTGCTTAACAAACTACTTGGATAGAGACGTTCAAACTAATGATTAACTTTAATACTCTTTATTTGAGACACGGGCAGAAGATAAGTAATTTCCCACATAGATCGAAATGGTTAACATAAGAGGCATGAATAACTTTTTAAAGAAAAAAGTTATAAAACACCTGACAGTTCTGCCCAGCAATTGTCTTTCTACAGGAAACACATCTACACTCTGAAAGTCATCCGGTTCTGAAGATAGCACTGTATCCTCAGCAATTTCAAGCCACGGGATCTTCACAATCACGGGGTGTGGCAGTACTCATCACCAGGAGGGTGAACTTTGCTCTTAAGGATAAGATGGAAGACCCATTCGGTCAATTTCTATTTCTTAAAGGCTCAATAGAAGATAAAACTTGAATGCTTGCATCACTCTATAACCTAATAACAATCAAATATTGTTTCTTTGTGAAGTACTAGCAAAACTTAAAGATTTCTAGGAAAGAGAGACGGTGATCGAGGGAGACTTCAACTATATCAGGGACAAGATTCTGGATCGCTCCAATGCAAGGCCCAAACTTGATGCCAAACTTCCACTGATACTGAACTAGCCAAGCTGCTTGACACCTTCAATCTCAGCGACACATGGAGAACACTTCACCCATTGGAACGGGACTATTCATGTTTTTCGGCCAGACATAATTTTTTCACCCATATCAATTATATTTTAATTTTCTCATCATTGCTCCCACATCTATGTTCTGCAGATATAGGCCCCAGGCACCTCTCGGATCACACCTGGCTGGAGTGTCAACTTCTGGAAACCAAAGATAGCATAACAGACAGACAGTGGTCAGTGGACACTTCAATTTTATTGAAGGATTTAATTAAAGAGAAACTAAATCGAAATATTAAGAATTTCTTGGAAGACCACAAAAAATCAGAGATAGCCCCTTCTGTACAGTGGGATGCCATGAAAGCCATTATAAGAGGATCCATCATCTTTGCAACCTTGCACCTAAGAAGAGAAACAAATAGATTAAGAACAGAAATGCTGAGCCATATAGCTGAACTGGAGAGGGGACATAAAACTTCAGGGAAGGCTTCAACATATAAGAAATTACAGGTGGAGAGGAAAGTTTTGGGCTCCCTGGAAGTTATACGGATCCAGAGAAATCTTCTATTTTAAAACAAAAGTTCTGGTATAAGTCTGCAAAAAAAAATCCACCTCCTTGCATGGAGGGTAAAGGACAGGAAAAGGAAGACTACCATGGGTGTCATAAAAACCACAGATAGGCATTGCCAATCACATCAAAAGACATTGCAAGTGCTTTTGCTAGATTCTATGAGAATCTTTATAGATCAAATTCTCCTCCATCTGAGAATATAGACTCATATCTGAACACTCTTTTACCCATGAAACGACTTATTGAAGAGCAATCTGCATGATTGGACAGCCCGATAACATGCCAAGAAGTTATGGATGCAATAAAAAACACCAAGATCAACAAGGCGCTGGGAATTGATGGCTTACCAGCTAAATTTTGTAAGACCTTCCATTTGATACTAATTGACCCAATGCAATCACTCTGTAATGCAGTCCTGAAAGAGGGAACTTTACCGCACTCGTGGACAGAATCTTCAATTATTGTACTACCCAAGAAAAACAAGGACCCCACAGATCCAGTGGCTTACAGACCAATTGCACTGTTAAATAACGACGCAAAAATATTTTCAACCATTCTAGCAAATCGTTTTAAAATCATGGTAACTGACTTCATAGCAGAAGACCAAACGGGGTTTATCCCAGGAAGGCAGATCACAGACAAGATAAGGTGTACCCTCAATGTGATCCTACAGGGAAAGAAATCCAAAAAAGAAACTCTAATAATGGCACTGGACTTAAGAAAGGCTTTCGATTAATGGCACTTCTGAAAAAATGGGATTCGGGCACAATTTCACGATGGCACTGCAAGCCATTTATCACAAACCTAAATCTAGAGTCAGAGTCAATGGCCAAAACTCCTCTTTTTTCTACCCTACCTGAGGTACTAGACAAGGTTGCCCACTATCTCCCCTCATTTTTGCCTTAGCTATAGAACCTCTAGCTGAAGAACTGCGAAGAGCTAAAGACTTCTCAGGAATCAAGATAGCAGGAACAGAACATAAGTTGACATTGTATGCGGATGACATGACTCTTTACATAACCGATCCAATAAAATCAATTCTAGTAATATCTTCTATAATAGAAAACTTCAGCTCTGTATGTGGTATTCATCTCAATACCCATAAATCGGAAATTTACCCTATTGCTTTAACCAGTGACACCAGATCTACATTACAACATACGTTCCTTTTTAAATGGATCACAATGGAGTGGAGGCACCTGGGAATTCACATTCCCTTAAACCTAAAGAAATTTGTGGACCATAATTTCCACAGAATCCATAAAGATATCCAGAGTTGAATTAGGGAATGGAATAAACTGCAACTTTCAATGGCGGATCGCTTACAACTACTTCAGAGCTTCATTTTTCCATGTTTCTTGTTCCTATTTCGAGCACTACCTATATACATAGTGGATGCAGAAATCAAGAAATGGCAACACACCCTCAAAAGCTTTTTTTAAAATATGGAATTCAACTAAGTTCGGAATAGATCAATGGCTATTATACAGGCCAACTTCTCTAGATGGATTAGGCCTACCTTTGCTGAGAAACTACTACCATACAGCTGCTCTCTCCACCGTGGCTACAATGCTACATCAGAAATCCATGAAGATTTGGATGCTTATTGAACAATCGTATGTAATGCCTTTCACTCTTCAAGACATCATATGGCTACCTTCATCAAGGCAACATTCCAACATTGATCAAAATCCGTTTCTATCTGTTATACTCAACATATGGGACCAAAAGAAAAAAGCCTTAGCCCCCCAGATCTTCTTTTTTTTCCATTATTTTTTTATTATTTTCAAACTCCTACATGTTACTTACAATTTTTGCAACAAAAAAAGGAATTAACATACTTAAAACAATTTCTACCACAATACATTGCCAACTCTATTCTGCTAATATTTCTTTTGTGAAATTATAATTAATTTAATCAGGTAGATGTTGGCACGCCTAAAACAAATTTTTCTGCCTCACAAAATCACTCCAGTTCCTCTGCAATTGTACCCTCCATTTCTCATAAATTTCCATTAAGTCTTAACATGTTTTTAATGTTTGTATGTATTTAATTTTCATTACAAAACTGATATACTACATTACTTCATGGTCAAATAAGATAAAAATTAAAATAATAATAAGATAAAAGATTAACAAATCTTAAAGATTGTAATTTTAAGATAAAAAATTTTAAGATTAAAATCTTAAAATTAAAAATAAAATTAAAATTAAAAAATCATTTTAGCCCCCCCCCCCCCAGATCTCACCACACTCCACGTTTCTACATTAACTCTGGTTTCCACCAGGCTTGGGAAAGGGGGCATTCTCACAATGGACCTCCACCAGCCTCACCAGAATCATAGATCTGGTAGACAAAGGAATATTAACTAAATCTAAATTCAAAGAGCTGATAGGTGACACAATCTCTTGGCTCAGATACTACCAACTCAAGAGCTTCATTGAACAGATACAGGACATGGGATCCCTATCGAGGCCCAGAACTATCTTTGAAATGATCCTAGAAAAATATGCTGACTGTTCTAAAGGCCTTTTATCTCTCACATATAAGTCACTGCAGGACCTAGAGAAAGACCTCACACTATCCATCATGAAATCATGGCACAAGGATCTCCAACAAGTATTAACGCCTCAGCAATGGGCATCAAGCTAGGACTCTTTAGTGAATAAATCTCGGATGTTTTAACATTAGACTCCAATCCTTCAAGCTTACCATGAGGTGGTATTTGTCACCTGCTAGGCTTCATCATATACATCCAATGCATAGCTCACTATGCTGGAAAGGCTGTGGAGAACAAAGTGATCGCTTTCACTGCTGGTGGTCCTGCCTAGTAATACAACCCTTCTGGACACAAGTACTGGAAGAAATACAGAAAATAACCTCTCAGACGGTACCAATTGACCCTGCCATACTCCTAAATCTCACAACAGGTCAAGCTCAAGAGTAATTGAAATCAGAATTGATCTCCATACTGGTGGCGACAGCTAGGCTATCCATAGCGGCTTCGTGGAAGTCCCTTTCTTTACAGATGTGGAGGGACAAAATCTGGGACCAATTCGTGATGTCAAAGATCGTGGTAAAAGCTGACAGCTCCCCACACACATCCACCAACTAACACACGAAGTTTGTAAGCACATGGTTTCCTCTTTTATAATACATGGTGGAACAAAACATCATTCCATTGAGCCCCAATTATAGTGACTGGCTGCATTTCTAAACACAACCCTCTTAGTCTGAACACTCTCATTATGTGCTTGAAAGGAATATATTGTTTCATCCTTTACTTTCCTTTTTCACAAGTAGAAAAATAACAAAAGTTGAGTTTTGCAGTTTTTATATAGATTTCTACAACAACAAAAAATGCAGACAGTTATGATTTTTCACCTTGTTCTAAGTAGTTTTACAAAGTTGCACCTTATATTATTGTATGCTTAATTGAACTTTCAATAAAATCTTTGAAAACTTTAAAAAATGGCTTCTATTAAGCAGAAGAATAACCTGTGACAACCTACAGGAAAATATTGTCCTATCCTAGAGGCTGAGAGAGAATGAGGGGCCTAAGATCACTTAGGTCACTTCATGGCAAATGGAGATCGGTACTTGGGTCTTTCCAGGTCTAACTCAGTGTTATAATCACTTCTAGAACATCTCTTTGTTTCTGTTGGTTCATATGTACAATACTAGAATGGAGTTCTTATTTTTAGTCTGAATAGGTTCAGAGACATTTGTGTGCCTAGGCTTAAAAATAGAAAAAAGACCTGCAGGTAAGGTTAGTAGACATGGCAACTCTCTGAAAGACATATTTCCACAGCTTTTCCATGTATATTTGCATGATGATGTGTTGCTTGGAAGAAGGATATCAAACTCCCTTGCTGTGCCTCTAGGCAATCCAGAAAAGTTGGGTCATTTTTAGTAAGCACCAAGTTTTCTGAGACCGATCCTAGAAATGAATTCCTAATTGGGAATGCAACATAGAACATGATTTGGACATATCCTTATTGTGATAGCATTTTTTTTTTGTAATCAAGGCTGCAAGCTTTGAGAAATTTAGCTGGTATATTAACCCACTAATTTAATTAACTGGGGCTGCGGTCAGATGTGCCTTTAGATCTGACTCAGCTGCGAATGCCTGATGGATCTAAAGGGTGCTATCAGACAGCAACATCTGGGAAAGGTCCTGCAGCCATCAGCACCCCGTGCTGCCCTGCCACAGAAGTGGGGTTAAAAGACACTGGGAAAAGTCCTGTCCTAATGCTTGTCAACAGGCTACAGACGGACTTTCCCCTGTCTGATCGCTCAAGCACACTCTCATGCCGTCGGGATGGTCTGCTCATTCCATCCCAGCTTGGTGCCATGTTTTTCCCTTGCTTAGCAGTATGCACATAACCACATACTCCATGGGGAACCCTCAGTGCGGAAGTGCGATTCCTCATTTATGTGCATGGGGAAAAAAGCAAAAAAAAAGCATTCAGCCGAACGTGCCATCTGATCAGGCAATGATGGGCTGAGCCCGCAGCTACAAAGGATGTGTGATTGCGCAACGCTATGTTAATTTCAACTGGGGGAAATAGGCCACATCGCACCAAAGGCCACATCGCACCAAAGGCCACATCTGACGGTGGCCTGAGTCCCATTTAAATTGGAGAGAGGCAAATTTTATTCAGCAAGGTTGAAAATTAAAGACACTGTTAATACTTTGGGGCTGTGTTTAACTCAGGGGAGGAAAAGATAGTAAGAATGAGCTTTCCTTTTAACTATGGATTTTCTTTGTTGAGCTGTTAATTATGTTATACTTCAGTCTCTCAACAAGGTATCTGGATTGAGGTTTGGAGAATAATCAGTTGATTTAATCAGTTGAAAGACAAATGATTCATCATTTTTATTTTGCCTGTTTTTTCCCATTTTTCAGTTTCCTCTGCAATTGCCAATTGTATTTCATTGTGTCTTTTACTGTCACTTAAGTGTTCCAGATATTCTTTGTTTTCTTCTCACTCCTATTAGGATGAGACAGGAACCAAGTATGACAAAGGAAATGGTTCCTTTACGTCCCACTTTCCAACCTTCTGATTATTCATTCCTGCATGTTACTAGAAACTTCTCACTCCTTTGCCCTGTAATTTTGTTCTCTGTTACTTGGGCAGATCAATAACTGAAACGAATGGGGGAAGGTAAAGTACATGTGTGTCTTCGGTGCCATAATGCATTCTGTAACTGCTGTTGCTGGTTAAAAGGAGAGGTCTCCACAAGCAAAACCACAACTGATTTTTTTCAACACTGTCCCTTAAATAAGAGCTAATTCCAGTGGTAAGCATAGGATGATCTCAAGGAGTTCAGATTTATGGGTTGATCATTCAGATAATTCATGTTTCTTTGTGTTGTTTTATTTTTAAGATTAAGTAATTTAAAGATAGTGCTGCAGTGTAATATGGCTTTAGGGCATTAGCTATCAGTTACATTGATAGTGCTGCAATGTTATATGGCTTTAGGGCATTAGCTATCAGTTACATTGAAAAAAATCTGATTTCTAAAATGATTTTTTTGAAAAAGTTTGGGAATACTAATCCCTAATTCGACTTCTGTCAGCTAATCTACCTTTTTTTTTTTTACACGGTCTGTTACTCCCTGTGGTCACATTGAAAAATGAATAGTGACCCTGTTGGCAACAGTCACACAGAACTCCAAACCAAGCACTGGGGAAAAGAATTCACACTTAGGGTGAGGAGGAAGTAAAGGATCCCTTAGCTCACAGGAAGTTCACATTCTCATACAGGATTCCACAGCTCACATTATCAACTGCATGGCATGCAGAAATTCTACAGGTGTAGCGTTTCTAAGTGTGGTGACACAGCAATGGAGAAAGGTGTATCTGCTGAACTGATCCCTTTTGTGCAGTTGTTAGGTACAGAGCCTCAGTCAGTAAAAGTGGTGACAACCCTAATTCCTTTCCAGTGTCACCGGGACACTGTAAAACCATTTTGTACTTCATGGACCCCATTGTTAAAGTAATGTGTCTTTAAACAAACATATGTTCCACTTTTTAACAAAATGCCTAAAACTTTCTGTAGCTCATTGTCTAGCTATCTTGTGTGTTTTATTCCTCCTTCTCAAGTTTGTAATGACAGTGTCATCTAGCATGATGATTTTACGAGCAGGTTCTTTTTTTTTGCTAACTCACTCATTGGAATAATCAATAGGAAGAAAATAAGCCATATGGGTTATAGTCCACTTCTTTTGGATGGGCCAGATGGCATTATTGATAGATGGAAGTATTCCAAATATTTATAGTGTAATGAAATAGCAGTGACTGGCTGCAAGAGTTCATTTTAATTCACTGAGGCATATTATTGAGTCTGGGTTGAATTGTGTCATTTACTAACAGCTCTCTAAGGACATTGCAGAGCTATGTCAATCAAAGGGCATCTCTGTGAGGAACTCCCAGCAGCATTCCCAGCTTCACTATAGCTAGGGTGTCACTGTCATTTAGTTCAAACTCATCTCTGTTCACAGTAAAGTGAAACCAGGGAAACTCACACCACAGTGACATCGTGCCACATGTTTTGTAAAACTATACTTTGTATGTGACAAAAGAGATGGACGCAGGGAATAGTGTTAGATTCCACCTAAATCCCCCCAAACCGACATATATTTTTCTCCCTCTATATAATTGCCCAACTTTGATGCATTTTATATTTATGTGTGGGGGGCCCTTATCAAGCAGCCTAAGAATCCTTCCTTTTGCAGCTCTAGAAGGGTAATAAGATGTGCTGCAATACATTGACTGCCTCCAGCCATTCCCTAAGGCCTGCTTCAGGTTGGTGGAGGAAGAGATCATTTGGTTCCAGAGGTGGTCTGGGGAAGAGGGCAGCTCCTTCAGCTCCTCATTCAGGATTGGAGATGGGACAAATGCAGCCATGAAACTTCCCTTGAAAAGGGGAGGATTCTTGTCTTTCCTTCCTCCATCTCTAAAACTAGTCTGGGTGGGAGAAGCTGAGAGATAATGGCTGGAGGGGTTAGAGCTATGCTTCCACTCCAGCTACCATGCTACCCCTGAAATCTCATGGTCCTTTCCGAAGAAGAAGAAAAAGAAGAAGAGTTGGTTTTATACCCCACCCTTCACTACCTGAAGGAGTCTTAGAGCAGCTTACAATCATGTTCCCTTCGTCTTCCCACAACAGACACCCTGTGGTGTAGGTGGGGCTGAGAGAACCCTGGGAGAACTATGACTGACCCAAGGTCATCCAGCTGGCTTCATGTGGAGGAGTGGGAAATTAAACCTGATTCTCCAGATAAAAACCCTGCCAATCTTAACTGCTACACCAAACTGGCTCTCAGAACTCATCAGCTCCTTGGTTTTCATCCTTTAAGCACACTGAAGTTCTGGGGTAGTGTGCCTCCTTTATTCTAGGAGGTACACATTCACAGGGATCAGTGTGGAGCACTCATATGCATTGCTTCTACTCAAGTCCTGTAACTTTGGAAGGATCGGGGCACATGAGGCAGCTGAGGGAATCCCATCATCTTTGTTCTGTCTGCAGTTGTTTTCAGAAGTGCTTTGCAGTTAAATGAATGTAGCTGGTCAAATCACTAAGGATAAATTACTTTGGAAAATGTTGCTGTAAACCAGAATGACGAATTTTTCACCTGGTGCTAGAACTCAGGCAGTAAAGGTGCCAGATACACATTGTGGAGGGGGAATCCCACAGACATAGGGCGGGATAAAAATGTAGTGCTACTATTTGTCCTGCTGAGAAACCCAGGTACCCAAAGAAGGGCCTCTTTGAAAGACTAAAAGAGACAGGTATCGGTTTTTCTGGAATTGCTGGCCTTTAAAAGGTCAGAAGCAGTGCTTTGAAGACTACCTCAAAACAATTTTAGTGCAGGGGGTATATTATTGTGATGTGTTAACACCCTTGCCACAGCAGTTTGGGTCATCTGAAATTTCAAGCAGGCAGCCTCAGTGGTGTTCCTAGCCTATCGGACGCCTGGGAACGATAATTTTTTAACACCTCCCCCTTTTCTCTCTTTTTTTTTGCCATCAAGTCACACAGCTGACATATGGTGACCCCATAGGGTTTTCAAGGCAAGAGACGTTCCGAGGTGGTTTGCTATTGCCTGTCTCCACGTCTGCCCTGCTTAGCTTCTGAGAGCTGACGAGATCAGGCTAGGCTGGGGCTATCCAGATCAGGGCCCCTCCTCAATATGACAAACTTATTTTCAGTAATAATAATGAAATAAAACAAATAATAACAATGGCCAGAAAATAGAGTCAGGTGGGTAGCCATGTTGGTTTGAAGCAACAAAACAAAGCTTGGTTTTAAAGGTGCCACTGGAACCAAACTTTGTTTCAATGGCCAGAAAAGAAAGACAGTGAAAAATTTCTTTTATTTAACATATGTATATGTGTGTGTATTCATGCCAGTAAAAAAAATAATCATCAAATTCCAACACGCTTTTCCATCACAAGAGCCAGTGTGGTGTAGTGGTTAAAGTACCAGACTAGGATCTGAGAAATCCAGGTTTGAATCCCTGCTTGTGCCTTGGAAGCTTGCTGGGTGACCTTGGGCCAGTCACAGTACTCTCTGCCTAGCCCTGACCTGAATAGCCCAAGGACAGCCTGATCTCTCAGATCTCAGAAGCTAAGCAGGACCAATGTGGAGGCAGGCAATCGCAAACCACCTCCAAACAACTCTTGCCTTGAAAACCCTACAGGGTTGCCATAAGTCAGCTGTGACTTGACAGCAGAAAAAAAATTCCATCTCACCACTCATGTTCTGAGCAAGCACTCGGGAGGGCTTCTGTTCTCCATTTTGAAGCCCAAGAGCTGACCATCCCAAATGTCTACAAGGCATTTTTGAGAGTTAGCCATCTGCCTTTGTACTAGCTAACACTAGCCAAAGCATCAGAAAATAGTAGTCACATGTTTCACCAGACTGGATGTTAAGAAGCACAGTACCGCACAAATAAGGTGCCCCATCCCCCATTGTTTCCAAAAGACTAAAGTTAAACAAGAGAATCTCTGCAGTAGAAACTGAAGGGAGGATGCATTTTACAAGCCCAGTGCAATGTACAGTGCCCAGCAAGCCCAGTACCATTGTGGCAGTGCCGGCTGATGTCAAGCACAGAATCACAGTCCAAGTGAGGTGGGGTGGAAGCCAGCAGAACCAGTGCAATGTACAGGGCCCAGCAAACCCAGTCTCTTCTGTTCATAATATTAACAAAGGTTTACTACTATACTACTCTAAAATACAGTCTTGGAGAAAGGGAAGTCTAGCTGATCTTAGAGTGCTTTTTGCTATGCCCAGACTTCCCTGAGCTTCTAATGGCTGCAGCCAGAACTACATTTTAAAAATAAGAGGAAACACGTTCGGCTAGATGCAGCATGATGCTGGCTTCGATATCTTCCTTCAAGGGTGTCATCAAGCTACACCTAGGGCAGAGTGCACCACCTGCCTTGCCATGCATACCCCACTGAGCAGCCTCTTATAGAACATATTACAATAGGTAACTAGAGTATGAAAATTTGAAGCCAAGTCAACAGAGTTCAAGTGCAATGGCACCTTTAAGACCAACAAAGTTTTATTCAATGTATAAACTTTCATGTGCACACACAGTTCTTCAGATACACTGAAATGGAAGTTACCGGTCCATACATATAGGTAGAGGGTGAGCAGCAAATTGGCATACAACATAATAAAGTTGTTTAAAAGATTCAAGGACCAAACTGGAATAACAAGCTTAGTAGCCAGGTGACAGGTCATTTACACATATAGTTGAACACATTCTCCAGAAAAAAAATAGTGAAATAAACTATATGGCTTTAACTATTGCCTTGTGTGCAATTATAAAATGACAACAAATTCCATAATGTTCTAACCAGCATGAATAGATCGGGTTTTCTTCCCCCCCCCCCACTTCTTTGTTTACTTTATGTATAGTCTGCCTTTCTCACTTGGACACAAGGCGGATAAGACAGAGTGAGTAAATCCAATCAACAAGAGCGGACATTCAGTAAACAATGAGATAAGATTTAGGATGTAGAACCAACCAGAAGTCTAAAAGCAGAACTGAAACAAAGTGCAAGTGTTAATTTGACACGTTAAATGTTGCAAAATTATACAATCAGATCCAATCCACATCAAGTGATACACAGTAGTACAGACCAGAGTCTCTGATAATTCATCAGAGTAATTTTGTGGTGCATTTTGTATAGTGCTACCCTACTGCCTGCATGGAGAAGGCCGTGCTTGGATGAATGAAGAGCACAGGGAAGAGACAGTTGCAGATACAAGGGTCCAAGGCCTCAAAGGGCTTTGTATGTAATAGCCAATACTTTAAATTGAGCCCATTAACTGATAGGCAGCCAGTGAAGTGACTGTACAATCTGAGTAATAGGCATGCTCCATCTAGCTCCCAATAATACCTGAATTGCAGCATTCTGTACCAACTGGAGTTTCTAAATTGATTATGAGGACAGACCACTGTACAGTGCATTACAGTAGTCTAGTCTCGATGTTACTGTGACAAGTATCCAGGTGGCCAGATTGTCCTTCTCAAGGTAAGGGGCTTTTTAAAGCTAGGCTGAGTTGAAAGAAAGCCTTTATTGCAACTGCATTAATTTGCTTCTCCAGCTATAATGCTGGGTCCAGTACAACCCCCAAGGCTCTTAACTGAGGTTGTTAACTTAACTGAGGCTCTTAACCCCATCAAAAGTAGGGAACATAATGTCCTTCAAGATCTCTGCCTTCCCAACCAGCATTACTTCTGTCTTTCCAGGGTTTAGTGTCAATTTTTTAACTCTTAGCCATTTAACCATAGCAGCAAGACAGTGATTAAGGACTGCATTACCAGGAGATTTGGATAAGGATATATATAGCTGAGTATCATCAGCATATTTATGACAGCCAACCCCTAAACTGTGAATGATTTGGCCTAAGGGCTTTACATAAAGATTGAAGAGCATTGGGGATAGGATTGCACCCTGTGGGACCCACAAGGATTTGTTGATGTGGTGTGATTTTAGATGCCAGGATGGGCAACTATCCAGGGCACAAGTAGTGGTCTTCAGGGATCCCAGTAGTTTGTCAACACCCATCCTGGAAACTGAGTCAAAGTGATCCATAAATAGAACAGGTGCTGTATTACAGACCCCTGGGACTTCCCACTCAGGCAGGTTTTCCCACTCCAAGTAGCATGGTTTTAGTTATTGTTTTTTAAAAAATCTGTCTGCCCCACCCCATCATTAGCCCAGCCCAGGAGCTTGATGGGATAAGCAGGAGCCCTCTTGTTTTTCCCTTTCAAATGGTAGTTGAGACAGTATAACACTCAAACAGAAATAACTATTTAATTTAACAAGCAGGGATTTTTATTTTTATAAATTTTTTATTGATTTTTCTCTATAACTACAACTATAACGCTACAATCTAAGCTACATATACCTTATACAGAGAGTACTTTATCATTTGCTTAATACTACCTTGTTACATAAAATAATTATGAAGCATTTAAAACCTTGGATAAATTTCAATTACTTGTTACTGCTACTATAAAAGTTATCAAAACTATTTGGCAGGCACGCCCACCTAGAGAAATACGGTTAATTAAACCATTTATAATACATAAGTGCAATGCTTAATAAAACAGTTTAATCACTATTTCTTCTTTCGTCCTCTTCTTGTCTTAACAGTCTCAACTATTTTTGGAGCTGCAGCTCCCTTTTCCGAGTCAGACACTTCTTCTTCACTCTTTGAGCTATCAAATCCATACATGCTTTCTTGCGAGGCCAGTGAACCATCTGAGTCTCTCCCAGTTTTCTGCTCTTTGCTTTTTTCCAGAAATTTTTTCGCTTGTTGAACAGAGTCAATCTTATACTTCTTATCTTTGATGCTGAAGCATAGTCCTTCTGGAGTATTCCAACGATAGATGATAGACTCAGACTGGAGCCAAGATGTCAATTTTCCATAGGCTTTCCTTCTTTTCCTTATTTCAAATGGGATATCCTTCATCACTTTTACTTCTTCTCCCAGGATCTTCAGAGCTGCTTTGTTTGTGGTCCTAAGCACCACATCTCTTGTAGATTTTTTGGAGAACCTTATCATAATTTCACCAGGCAGGCTTTTCTTTTTAGTGTAATCTGGATAGGTTCTGTAAACCATATCCATATCGCTTTTTATATCCGCTGCTTTCATGCCTGTCACTGGTTCAAGTGTAACAAGCAGGGATTTAATAGGTATAGTCAGGGGTCATTTGGGGCTGGAGCAAGGCAGAGTGGTGCTTCGCCAGCCCAGGATGGGCACTAGGGCAGTCATGGGCCAAATCAGATTCTCTGATCTGATTCAACCCGCCGTTGAATTGCCACCAAAATTCGGCGGTGGCTTAAAAAGTGGCTGGAGGGGAGGGGGTTTGGGGGAGAGGCTCCAAACTTACAGGGTAGCTGCTGGAGCATTTGAATGGAGTGGGCCGTAGGGACCATACCACAGTCTTGGCCCATATACACTAGCTCCCAATTTGTTTCTTAGCACCATTCAAGGTGCTGGTGCTGACCTTCAAAGTCCTATATGATTTGGAACCAGCGTACCTAAAGGACCATCTACTCCCTTATGAAGCCACCTGTCCACTAAGGTTATCTTTGGAGGCTCAGCTTTGTGTGCCCCTGCCTTCTGAGATTAGGCAGGTGGCAACCTAGGAGAGGGCTTTCTTGGTCATGGCCCCAAAACTCTGGAATTCTCTCCCCAGGGAGATTCATCGGTTCCCTTCTGTTGTTATCTTCCATCAACAGTTGCAGACTTTTTTTTTTCATTGGGAATTCCCTCAATGATCCTTACATCCTAATCAATGTATCCATAGCTGTTTTTATGTTTTGTATGTATTTTAACTCTGTTTTTAAAATTGCTTTAATGATATGTGTTGAGGGGGTTGATTTTAATGGTTTAAAAATGTGATTCCGTCATGCATGTTTTTAATTGTTAGCCGCCTTTGTGGCCCTTGTAAGGGCAGAAAGGCAGGATACAAATTTTGTAAATAAATAAATTTTAAAAAATTATGGATTCTGCTCTGAAATGTCAGGCACCCTGAACTGAAACTCTCCTTCCCCAGGAGTCAATCCCATTGAGTCCAGTGGTGTTTACTTTAAGTAATTGGGTTTTGGATCTCAGAGAAACAATGTAGTATTTTTGGTCCTTCTCCCCCATTTGGCAGTTCCTCATGCAGGCTTGGATACTGACAGTGACTTGAATGTGAACTAGGGCTATTTTAATGCCGCTTTAAACTTTCACACAGCACACAGTGCCAGCTACTGACCCAGCAAGATGTATGCCAGCTCAGCAGTAAATAATCACTTTAACTGCTCTGTGTTTTTCTTTTTCATCCATGAAGCAGAATAAATGCTTTTGGCTTGTATAATGCATTCTTGTAGCTCTCTGTCAGATCTCTAGTTCCGATTTACTTTCTCCCCCCCCCCTTTTGTGTGTGCGTCTGTCTGTAAAGATCAAGAAAAATTATCTCTGCCTCAGTTTTGTAGCAGATCTGCCGCGTTAAATAAAAGTAGCATAAGGCTTATATAGGTTAATAATAGTAGTAACTGTTTTCCAGTATCAGCTCTTCAGACTTTAAAAAGGTTGGTTTCTAGCTTATTAATCAGTGCATAACATTCCACTGAGTTATGTTGAATTGAGCATTGCGCTAAGTTAATCATCAGTTAATCAAAACCTGAATTTATGTTTACTAAATCTGAACAACTAAAACATTGGCTTCCAATGACACTGGCATGGGAAACTTCTGAGTCTATCAGCAGCCTTTGATACCATTGGCTGTTGTGGCAAGCTTTTTAGGCATTCCTTTTGCAATCTTCCATTCCTACCTGGCAATACATTGATGATGAGAGGCTGCTAGTGATCTCTCCAGGACCTTCCCTGTGAGATTCTGCAGAGTTTCACTCTGAACACTTTTTTTTTTTCTGGAATCTTGAATCTAGACAAAAAACAAAATTGAAACAGTAATATGATATGGAGAAGAAGAATGGTAGTTGGTCATATGATCCAACCAATTTTGGCAATTTAGGTTTGCAGTCCTGGGTGGGGGGGGTTGGGGGGGTTAATTCATCACTGCAACCATAGTTTCAGTGTACAACCAGATGTGTTTTTCATCACAACCCTTAGAAATAATAATTTTTAATTTCTGTGACTGGCCTATGGAAGTCCCTCCCTTGTTAACTCTACAAAAGCTGGTAGATGTTTCTGTATGGGCTGGTTATATTCGTAATTAGTAATATGTTGTGTTTGCCTTTGGGGCTGTAAGTTGGCTTTGAAAAAATATTGTAAGGTGGAGCAATTATTTCCCCCAGTTTTGAGTCAAGGTGGTTTGTTCAAAGCTTTGCCTTTTCTAATTCCAGGACAGACTTCCTTTAAAAAATGAAATTGGGTATAGAGGCATGAACATGATGAAATTTGAAGACATTTGAGAACTCTTTATATTTCTTTCTCAGTTTTTAATATTTTTTGTCTTCCACCATGAAAAAAGTGACAGTAGTTTACTGTAACAATTTTAAAAACTGAGAAATAAAAAGCCCTCAAATGTATTTTAAACAAGAAGGTTTAGATTCTTGCAATGCATTGGCTGCTCAAGTCATAGAGTAATACAAAGTTAATATTAGCACATGATAACTACATTCTCAGTTTCTTTGGGTAGCCAAAAGTTCCAATAAAACTTTTATTGTAGGAACTCAACTCTCAGTAGTTCGGCTGAATTCATTTTGATGGCTAAGCAAGCTTTCAAAGTCATCCTTTTACAAATATCTGAAATGCCTATTCTGAAGCATAATGTAAACTATGATTTATGCCCAGGAAGGATTTTGGAGATTAAATTATCTGACTCTTTTCTTTATTTGAGTACACCTCCACAACTGCTTTTCACCATGTAGAGACCTTTTCCATCTTTAAAACCCCTTTAATTCCGTTCAGCTGTCTCCTCCCAAAAGGTCTTATTTTTGACACTGCACAGAATAAAATTTAGAGAGTGATAGTCTCTGATCATATTCCGTGTGACAGACTAGATTTGCTTCCACATTATATTGCTATCAATTTATGGCTTTGTTCCTTAAATAGTTATCTTTTTCTCCACATTGTAACAGATATATTGAATTATGTATGTTTGAAAGGTATTTCAAGGAATCATAACTTTAATCATTATTCTTACCTTGGCTTGGGAACCTATAGTTTTGGCAAGAAAAATAGCCTTTCTATATGGCAATTATTTTCTTATCAATTTTATATTTTCATATCTTTGTGTTTAGCTGGCATACAGCACTTGACTTTACATTTAGCTCTGCAGGAAATATTTTAAACATTATTATTAGAAAGAAAGAAATCAAAAATCAGAGTGAATTCTGAGTACAATGCTGCGGTATAGGAAGGTGCAATTTCTGTAACAGCCGCTTGCATTATACTCTAGAACTAACTCACAGCTTGATAGATGGTCCCTGCTGGGGAAGAAATGTAGGGGAACTGGCAAGAGCTTTACCACATCTGCTCCCTGCTGCTAATAAGCTTTAACCTGTTTCATTTTTATTATGCTTACTGTTTAGATATTTTGCTTCCAAAATTATTTCTGTAGCTCTGAGAATACTTAAAAGGAATCATGGCATGAACGGCTGTTTAAATATGTAAGACGGTCGGCAAGAGAGATTATAGGTCATAATGAGCAAGATGGTTGCCTTCTGCTTCTTCTGTTTTCAGAGTTCAGACAGAAGTGCTTCTGAAAGATTGTAGGTAAAAAGTTGATGATGCATAGGATTTTCTATAAATAATACTTTAGAAATAGTACATTCATTTGCACAAATTGAGTAGTTGTATAGAACAGTGAAAAATGCATTCTGTTTATGAATGGGTATATCAAATCTATCACATTTTTATCACATTTTTTCCAAGGCGCCCAGGACAGCATTATGTGGTTCTCCATTTTGTCCACACCACATTGTTCTGTGACATCAGTTAAGCTGAGCAAGAGAAAGAGCAATTGGTCTATAGTCAGCCAGTGAACTTAGTGATTGAGTGGGATTTGAACCAGGGTAGTGGTTAAGACGCTGAACTGCAGACCGGAAGATCGGTAGTTTGGCAGTTCGATACCGTGTGCCACGTGACGGAGTGAGCTGCCGTCTCTAGTCCCAGCTCCTGCCAACCTAGCAGTTCGAAAGCAAGAAATTGCAAGTAGATAAATAGGTACCACTTTGGTGGGAAGGCAACAGTGTTCTGTGCACCTCGGTGTCTAGTCATGCCAGCCACATGACCACAGAAACATCTTCAGACAGCGCTGGCTCTTCAGCTTGGAAATGGGAGATGAGCACCACCCCCTAGAGTCGGATTCGACTGGCTTTCGAGCAAGGGAAACCTTTACCTTTACCTTATCCCTAGACTTAGCCCAACATCACCATAATGGCTTTCATAATACTTTAGATATTATATCTAAATTCATAATACAACTCATTCTTGTGATTTATGAATTTCTCTACCATTGTTTTAAGTTATTTAACATTATACAGAGTGTTAAATAAGAGCTGAAGATCTTATTATCTAAAATCTGACAAGGAAGACTGAAAACAAAAGGGAGAAGCAGGGATAAACAAGGGGAGAATGTGTGTATACTTCATTACACATGCTTAGGCTTAATTTCAGTAGGAAAAGGGTGTTGTGCCAAAGGCTTCACAAAAGAGTTGGGCTTTGAGGAGGGATCTGAAAAAAGTGAGAGAAGTAGCATTACAATGGTGTTCTGGCAGGCAGTTCCAGACTTAAGGGAAAGCAAGGGAGAAAGGGTGCAGTTATTTGAAAGCAAGAAATATTCATTAATTTGAGAATGGTCAGCCTGGAGGTATGAAAATCATGGACTTAAGTGTATCTGAATATGAACACAGAGAGGTAAGAGGCTACCAGACAGTGGAGGATAGTAGAAGTCAGCATGGGGAATTTGTGCGTCATCTGGGAATGGACAGGAAGCCAGTGTAGCATTACATGGTCAGAATAAAGTATGAGGTGAATGTAGGGTTGCCAAGTCCCCCCGGGGGGCGGGGAATCTCCCACTAAAGGGGTCCCCAATCTGCCGGCCCGGATTCAGTCGGCAGGGGGAACCTCACCCCCGAAGTGGCCTGATCTGGCCGACTGCCCCAGCGTGATGACATCACCCAGAAGTGACGTCATCATGCTGGGCATGTTGCCGGGGCGACGGTCTAGCAATCACCCCCAAAACTCTTTGGTACCATGGTGTCAAAACTCTATGGTGTCTGAAGGGGGAATAGGCAGAAATAACCCCTCACCATGCAATAGTGGAACTGCTTTTCTGGCCATGGAAGGGGGAAGTTTGGATCAAAGCCATATTGTTCAAAGCATATTAAATGCGATATTCCAAAGTATTGTACATCAATAAAAGTAAACCAAAGGTGGTATATTGGCCCACAGGAAAAAGAATAATGAACTACACATTTAACAGTTTCCAAACACAGATGACTATAATGTTAGTGTACAACTGTTGGACCAATATGCTTATACAAAAATCCTTCCATTACCAGGTGCCTTTTGGATCACTAGTTATCCCTAGTGTATGACATAAATATAAGTAGATGCTATGCTGGTGGTTCAGGAGACATTTTGTCTTCTTCCTGTGCATAGTATTAGAAGCTTCAATACATGCAGGAGGCCCTCACACAGCAGTGCTTCACCATACTACCATTGCCTCCATTTCTTGGGGAGGTGGGTTAATGGGGTTATGGTGAATTATTTTAATTTTAATAATTAACTTTATGGCCATAACAAATGATCACTGCTTTTTTCTTTTTAGAAATTTAAATTTATTTCAATTTTTCCATAAAAACAGGACCAAGCAACCATGATTAACATAACTTTGAAACAGTCAGGTAAGACTTGCAAACTTTGCCATAAACGGAGTATTAACCATAAGACTAGATTGCCTTATATACATTTCACTCATTGCAATTTAAAAGTACAGTAGATTTTGGTAATACTTATTATTAGGAATGACCCCCCCCCCCTTCAGTTAGATAAGATACTACTGGAGACCAAATCGCTTGAAAAAGCATTTGTTGTCCATTGATAGTGCTGTCGTTTCCCGTTGGGATAATTTTGCCGTGCACAAAGTGTTCCCTGCTTGACTGTGCTCGATATGGCAGCTGTGGATCAAGATGGGTAGCCTTGTTAGTCTATCTGTAGCAGCAGAAAAAAACAAGAGTCCAGCAGCACCTTAAAGACAAACAAAATTTGTGGCAGCAAATAGACAGCATAAAGAAAGTAGAAACATCACCCTGCCAACAAAAGTCCATATGGTCAAAGCAATGGTATTCCCAGTAGTAATGTATGGCTGTGAGAGTTGGACCATAAGGAGGCTGAGTGCCGAAGAATAGATGCTTTTGAATTACGGTGCTGGAGAAGACTCTTGAGAGTCCCTTGGACTGTAAGGAGATCAAATCAGTCAATCTTAAAAGAAATCAACCCTGACTGTTCCCTGGAAGGCCAGAGCCTGAAGCTGAAGCTCAAATACTTTGGCCACCAAATGAGAAGGGAACACTCTCTGGAGAAGACCCTGATGCCGGGAAAGATAGAAGGTAAAAGAAGAAGGGGATGGCAAAGGATGAGATGGCTAGACAGTGTTATTGATGCAACGAACATGAAGTTGAGCAAGCTCCGGAGAACGGTGGAAGACAAGAAGGCCTGGCGTGATGTGGTCCATGGAGTCATAGAGTCGGACTCGACTGTGCGACTGAACAACAACAACATGAGCTTTTGTGAGTCACAAAGCGTGCAGTGACTCACGAAAGCTCATACCCTGCCACAAATTTTGTTAGTCTTTAAGGTGCTGCTGGACTCTTGCTCTTTTCTACTATGGCAGCTGTGTCTGTGTAGCCAAAGGTTCATATGCAGCAGCCATGCAAATTGCGCAGTTTTCCACCGGGGGTGGGGGGGAATGGACTGGTACAGTGACATGAGGAGAATATTTGTGATAAGATACTGTGTGTGAATGGTTTGCTTCATGGACAGCAGTCTAATGTGACTTTCCTGTGGCAGCCATTTTAACCAGCCCTGAGATTGCCCTGACACTGTTCCACTTCAGCCATCCCAAGGTATGATTCCATTCCTTTATAATGCTTTTGCTATTAAATCGTCATTCTCATTGCTAAATAACTTTTCAGTTCATTGCCTGTTTACTTCTCTTGCTGTCCAAAGAAACAGAGTTATCTTTATCCATTGGATTTTTTACCAGATTAAAGATAACTGCTAGTGAATTGTGAGATCTACAGATAATTGTCAGGATCACAAAAAGGAAAAATCATTTTACCTTAAGGAGTTGTAGATTTTGAAAATTTTCAATGACAATTTTGATTATGATAGTGGCAGAATTAATGAGACAATAAATTATACACTTGACATTTCCCTCACACTGCCTGCATAAAGCACCAGTTTAAGCTTCAGAACAAAGTAGCCTCCAAAAATAAGTTTGTCACTTGTAAAGTGGAGACTCCACTAAGAAAACCAAAGTGAAATAGGAAGTCAGTGTTTCTTACTGATGGAAGAGAGAACTGCTTCACAGCAATATTAATGAAGTCTTCAAACCTGCCGTGTATGTTAGTTATTTTAGCCTGGTGGTCACATTCACATACCTTATTTTATTAACTATACCAAACAATAAAGTATCCTGCAATTTCTGTAAATTATCTGCAATATAGAAAATAACTGAAGTTGCAACCGATCACAGTTCTCAAGTTTTGCAGTTTTTAAAAATTACATCATGTTTTAAAAAAGAAGGGAAACCAAATTTATCATTTGTATTTCTTGTCTAGATTTTGGGAGTGACCATACAGAACAGTGGTTGTGGCATTAATTATTTGCTGGGTTTGCAGTAGGGGGTTCTTGCTAGAACAAAAGGTCATCAGCACAGCAAAAGTTTTGGCACTGGACACTGAGCTTGCTTAGCAGGAAACACAGAAAAGCAAAGATTTTCTCATTTTAATGGTTTGTAAATTTGACAGCAGATTTTCTGCCTATAGTTATTTATGTTTCCAATTTTCAAGAAATAATGACTGCAAAGAGAGAAATGGGTCCATGTGTCCTTAAGAGCCATTATGACTTGAAATTGCTTTAGTACGTGTTCATAAATGAGTAGATCTATTTCCTTGAAGGTTTAAACATGTCTTGGCTAAGTGTCATGTGCTTAGTCTCTATGTAAAATTCTATGGTGAGTCTAGCTAGCGGTGCAGTATGGACTTTTCCCTTTTAAACAGAGCATATTACCTAACATGCAGCTGTGGATCTTCAAAGGACAGATGAGTCTGCCTTTATGGATAGAGGAGCAAGGACTGAACAGCCATATAATTGGGAATAGGGTGGAAGGAGGCAGGAGGATAATTATTGGATAAAAGCAGGGTCTTACTATACCAACTGCCTTACTATATCAACTGCAAAATCCAAATAAGAAAAAGGACTTCTTTCACTTCATTACTACTTAGGGTTGCCAGCCCCCAGGTCTGGGCGGGGGTCCCCCACTTATGGGGGCTTCAGTCTGCCCCCAGCCTCACACACCATGGCCCCCACCCCTCTCGCAAAAAGGCCCTTTAAAGGGTCTTTTTGTGAGCCAAGCATATGCCTTGTGACCCCCCCTCCCTCCCTTCTGTTAGATTTAAAGGGCCCTCCAGCTGGTCGACAGGCCATGTAGTCCCTGCCAATCAGCTGAAGCCCTTTAAATTGGGCAGGAGGGGAGGGAGAGGGGTGACCAGACAGGTGGTCACTCTTGGGGTGGGGCTTGTGGCATCCCCACCCACCCCCAGAATGCCCCCCAAATCCCCCCGCTGGAGCATCAAAGGGACCTCGCAACCCTATCACTACTACTTGAACTCACATCTACAGAGAGGCTGAGCAATTGAAAATATCATGAATTTGGGACTGTGGATGTCTGAGAAATTTAAAATCTTTTTTTCAGTACTAGGTAGAGCCTTTTTTGAGGAATTTTAACAGGGTGGGATAGTACTGGGCCCATTCATCACAAGCCATATAAGTTCAAACATAAGTATGAAATTAAACTATACATAACTGACTGTATTATGAATCACATGTACTGGTTATACATTTTGCAATACAAGAAGAAGAAGAAGACATTGGATTTATACTCTGCCCTTCACTCAGAGTCTTAGAGCAGCTTAAAAACTCCTTTCCCTTCCCCTCCCCAAAACAGACACCCTGTGAGGTAGGTGGGGCTGAGAGAGCTCTTGCGAGAACTGCCCTTTCAAGGACAGCTCTTGTCAGAACTATGGCTTGCCCAAGGTCATCCAGCAGCTGCAAGTGGAGGAGTGGGGAATCAAACCCGGTTCTCCCAGATTAGAGTCCACGCACTTAACCACTACACCAAACTGGCTCTACAAAATAGATCAACTTCTTGAGTGTGTGTACATATCTGTACATGACCTATGAAACAACTGAAATTTAAAATTCTGGAATATTGCTCTAGTGGTAACACTTGCAAGCTTCAGTTCAGGGAACAAAGTCCTCCTTCCCACTCAGAAAAATGCTGTCTTGCTGAAATTAGCACCAGAGGAGTATTCTGCAGTAAAGGGGTTGTAATGAACTTCAGCAACAGCTGGAATGGTGCCAGCTGTTCCTTGCTCTTGCATGAGAACAAAACAAGGCACATCCCCTAAAATTTCACCCTCCCCAAAGTCTTTCAGGGGCCACTTCTCCAGTCACCACCAATCCTGGCCACTTGTTCCAGTTTTGGTCTTAGTTAGGAAGCACTCCAGCTTTCCTGCAACAAATGGGCTGCAGGGTGGTAGCAGAGTTTTCAGAAGGAAGAGGCATTGTCAATCCTTATTGGGAATAAATAAGCTGCAGTTGTAAAGGTCACAGGTATGGGCAGTTTGGGGCTATGGTTGCCAACTGTGGCATGGAAAATTCCTGGGAATTTGGAGGTGGTACCTGGGGAGAGCAGAGTTTGGGGAAGATGCTCAATGGGAATGGGATGACCCATCCTGGGATGTCAAAGTCAGCTCTTCTCCTTCTGTGAGATCAGTTCCTCCCATTTAAATTTAAATTTCCTGCCTCATATCACTCCCTCTTCTACTTTTTCTCCCACTTTAGGTCTCTTGTAGGCTTCTGTAGGCTTTGTTCTGTATATCATATTAAACCTTTGATTCTAAGTATTTATACTGGTATAACTTATTGCAATCCAATTATAGGTTTATCTAGAACAATCTAGACTTACCAGCATTGTAACAATCCAAGGTGTCAAGCAGAAGTATTTCCTAGGCTTTCTGCCTGGAATTGTATTCTTGGACATATTAGATAATAAGTCTTAGATCTTGAACACAGCTTGCGTTCAACCACTGCATTATTGCCCCCATTGCTCAAAAAGGGCTGTGCCCTTCTTAACACCTGAATGTAGTAAAAGATCCCAACGCTGCAGCTTAGGAGCATTTCCGTGTTGATAAGCCTTGAATGATCAGAGGAGATTGTCAAAACCCTATTCTAAAAGTATAGACTCTGCCAGTTTTCATGATCTCAGTCCTTGCTGGATTCAGTTTCAGTCTGCCGTAGCCTTCACACTTCATAAGATCAGAGACCTCCAGTCCAGGCCAGATTCATGGGAGTTGGGTTTTGTCAGTATACTGGTGTTATCAGACTCCATATCTCTGAAAAATCTGTTAATATCTTCACATAAACATTGACCAGAAGAAAGGACAATGTGAATTTTAGAGAGGCTCCACAGGTAATGTCTTGAGGCTGACAAGCTATCTTTCTCTGTCCTTTCAAGTGTACGGTTGCCAGCCTTAGTAGTCATGCCATTAATATATTGGTGTCATTCACTTAATACTACTTACTGTAATTCTTAGGAATTGCTTAATTTGCATATTTGCGTGAGGCTATGGCCAAGGACAGACTGGCAGTCTGGCCTGCTCTGCCTCTGCTTTGAAAGCGGAGGCAGAGCAGCAGTCCAGACTGCCACATCTGCCTGGAGGAGGTGGGCCAGACGCAATGCGTCCGGCGCCGCACTCCTCCCACAGCAGCTGGGCACCACTTAAAAGTGGTGTCCCGGCTGCTGCGGCATGCGTTCCACCTGCTTCTGGCGGGTGTGAACGCACGCCAGCCGGGGGAGCCGCGCGGCGTTTGCACGCCACCATAGGAAGCCGCCCACAGTCTGGATGCTTCCCCCTCTCAAGTCTGTCCTCAGCCTCTGTCTTTGCAAAACAAAGAAAGGAATATCCAAGAAATGACTATAAGAAATCGTTTCTCAAACAGGTATAATGTCTCTATTCTGAAAAGGTAGCCACTATGTTAAAGTAATTGGAGGCCATATAACTAAGAGTTTCTGCAACACTGAAGGGGGAAAATCCCTGGAAATTTCATCCACCACAGAAGTCTATATTTTAAAGGTTGAGTCCTCTCTAAAATGTGAGCTTATATGAGTATGTCAGCTGCATGGCACATGGTCTTTCACTTGGAATGATGATCATTTGTTGATTTTGAAATTGTACTTTTGCCTTGGCCTAATTCTCATATATTTTTCCCATTTTCTAAATGGCAGTTGAAGGCAAGCAGAAATACTAAGTAATTGATGTAACAACCTACGACAAGTACAAGAAAGTAGGAAAGTTTTGTCTCAGTGCTTGACTTGACCTGAGACAGCTTCTTTAGACTTATTTTCTAAACAGTACCTCAGCACCTTGGGCCAACCAAGTGGCCTTTAAGCCTGAACGAGCATGACTTTTTTCTCCACTGTAAAGCTCCAGTATTCATCCTTTCAAATTGTTTTGCAGCACTGGGAGCAGAATTATATTGACAAGGTTAGAATTCATCTCCTGGAGGGAGAATACTGTTGCTACTGTTAAGTGCTAATATAACATTTATGTGTTGGTACCTTAATAACAGTCCCAGCTTACCTAATGAAAGTAGTGAAAGCAAACAGTACTCAGCAAGATTTTATTATGACTGAAGTGACTGCAATTTGAGGCAAATTATCCCTATTTTTGCTCCCATATCAAACGAAGACATGCTAAAGAAATTGCTACAGGTTTTTGGTGTAGAATTAAACTTCCCTATGGTTAATCTAGTTGTAAGTGCATTTTTCATGTAAACAGCTCATGAGGGTCAAGCAGCAGAGACTTTTCTGTGGAAAAAAATGCTTGTCAATAACTTTGTGAGTGAATTTTGAAATAAAGTGCCTGTAACCTGTCATTATTCCTTCCTCTTGAAGTCAGGAGTGAGTGGATGAAAATTGAGCAAACAGATTGAAAGCCAAGTGAGTGTTATGGTCTTATCGACCTTAGGTAAAATTACTGTTTTAACTTGTAATTATTTTTCCATTCAGAGGTCAGACAATATACAGTATTTGCTATTGCGAACTGTAGTGTAAGCAAATTGATATATAAAAAGTTGTTAAAATATATATATAGGTAAAGAATGCCTAAGTCACTAATATCGTTATTGCTTAGTGTGTGGTTCCTCTTCAGAAGAAAAGAAAAAGAGTTGGGGGGGGGGGGGCATCCAATCAAAGAAATTTTGAGAAAGGAGAACATAATGCTAGGTCAGTTACAAAACATATTGTAGAGCAGCTAAGCAGCCTACCTCAGTAGCCAAGTAGATTATTTTTTAGAGGTGACAGGGATCTGGTTTGTGAGGACAACAAACATTTTATTCATCAGTCTGAGATAATAAGACAAAATACAAGGACTTTTTTTTCTGTAACGGTTCCCAAAGGCCCTGCCTTCAGAGCAACACTACTCCCTCCCTCCCTCCTCCCTCTCTCTCTCTCTTCCAGGATTCTCTTGCTTCAGGACATCATTCTAACATCTCTGCTCCTGTTGGCTTCTGTTCCCCTGCAGATGCATAAGGCATACATACAAACTTTGTTACAATGTAAAAGTAGTTCCAGTTATAGGTTTGAATGCTGATCCTTATTTGTTCCATAAAGGCATTCACTTATTATTTGAGACCTAGTGTTTGACAAAGGACAATGTGAATAGATCTGCTCTGATTTCCATTCATTTCAGTGACTGCTGGACACCAGACTTTCCCACTGGGTTAAGCTCCTATGACCCCATTTCAGAAAAAGTATTTTATTTCACATGAATCTCCTTTCTATTAGGAAGGCCCATGACTGCTTTTATCAGGAAAACTATAATGCACTCCAGTTCTATAGTTCCTTTTACACTATAACAGAAAAGGATTTATCATTATGATCAGTAAGCTGTACTTTGAGGCACAGCTGCTCTACTGTAATTGGGAGTTCTTGATGAGCTGCTTTGTATTTTATCTGTTATTTTACATACGTATTATGTTTCCATCATTAATAATGTGTTATTTGTAAAGTGCCTAATGTACTAGGAGTAGCAAAAATATGCAAAAGGATGGGTTATGCCCAATGAGTTTACTATCTAATATAATACGCTTTTTACACCTCAGCAAAAAATTTGGCTATATGTGATCTGTGTGTGTGATGGGAGGATGGGGTAGACTGTGTTGTTTCCATAGCTGCTCAGGTGAGTCTGCTGTAGATGAGCAAGATTCCAGTCCAGGAGCACCTTAGAGACCAACAAGATTTCTGGGGTATAAGCTGTTGAGAGTCAAAACTCTCTGGTATCTGATGGAAAGAGCTTTGACTCTTGAAAGCGTATACCTTGAAAATCTGCTGTATCTGAAGAAGTGAGCAGTGACTCATGAAAGCTCATGTCCTGCCACAAATTCTGTTAGTCTTTAAGGTGCTACTGGACCCTTGCTCATGTCTACTGCTACAGACAGACTAACACAGCTACCCATCCGGACCTGAAAATCTTGTTGGTCTTTAAAGTGCTACTGGACTTGAATCTTGTTCCATAACTGTTCAACTGTCATTAATTTTGTAAAAATGCCGGTTCCGGAGGCATCGGCTGCAGGAGGCTCAGAGCGCAGCTCGCGACCCTTTGCAGAATTCCCTTTCTCTTTAGGGGGGTCTTGAACCCCACGAAGGCTCCCGGAGAGAGCCTGGTGGCAGAGCTATTACCAGGGGGTGAAGTTTGAAGGGACGGCGGTCCGCTTCACCCACACGGTTAAGCTGAAAGCAGGAGGAAGGGACAAGGAGCCCCGCGGTAAGCGCGGGAGTACAGCTGTCTTCCGAAAAACCGAGGAAGAAACAACCCATGAAGAAGAATCCAAAAGTAAGATCTAAAAGTTAAAACTTAATTGATGGAAATAGTCGACTGAAAATACCTATTTGAAGCTGGCAAGCATAGAGAAAGAGTTGTCATCGTCGTTTGCAGTTGCTGAGACGCTGAGAGCTGTGGGCATGGCCAGACTAGGCGAGCCAACGGCCGAGCGAGGAGCAAGGAGGCGGCAGGAGCCCTTTTCGCAGCTCGCGTAGCAGTTTTGCAACTTCATCTTATAGTGTTGACAGATAATTAAACAAAGGAAATAGAAGGTACTGTAGCATACTTGTACCTTTCGTTTGGAAAACTGTAACGCCTAATTTTGAACTTTACTTTTGAGAGGAACCAACAACCAGGAAGTGGAAATCAATCTACTAGAATCAATCGCTCTGCAATCTGCTGGAAGGGGCTGAACTGTGTCTTAGTGTTCAGGACAGCTGCTTAACCTGGAAAGAAGGCATGCTGTGGCATAGAACGGAAGAACTGTCGGGTGTCTTTAAGCATTTTGGAAGATCTCCGGGGGGGTTTAGGGGCTTACTTAATGTCAATCACCCATTGTATTTCAAGCTTTGTGGAACTAACAATTTTCTTTTTCTTTTTTGCTTCCTATACCTACCCAAAGAAGTATTTGGTATTGGTACTTGGTATTTTGGTATTTAGTATTTGGTATTGACAAGTATAAGGAATATAAAGCATTTTAGGAAAGAACAAAACAAAAATAGTTTAGAAATAGATACTGAAATAGACATAATAGACATAATAGGCACAACAAGTGCAACTATAGACAGTACAGACAGTATAGACAGTATAGACAGTAAGATTTAAAAGTAAGATAAGGATAAGATTAGGATTAGGACTAGGATTAGGATAAGATTAAGATTAAGAAATCAAAGATTAAGATTAAGATAAGATAAGGTAGATAGACCACTTGATGTAAGTAGAGATAAGCAATTTAGTTTCTAGAATAATAGAGAGTAATATAAGACTGAATAGATTGAATAGACATAGTTTCGACAAATAGAAACAGGAGATAGAAAGAAATATTTAGTAAAGGGACAGATCTGGAAAACAATAATAAGTCACTAGCCTCAATTGTTTCTTGACGGATTTAAGATGGCTAGTGGGTCAAGGAAGATGTCTATTTCAGGCGCATCTGGAGCAAGTCAACCAAATGTTAAAGAAACCAATGCGCAGATGTACGAAAACATGACAGAAATGATGAGCCAAGTGATACAAAATACCATACCGAATTTGATCTCTAAAGCACTTGAACCCCTACAAGAGAAGCTTGATAAGGCAACACAGCAATTATCTGCTCAAATGAACGAAATTAAAATGCAAATGCTAGAAAATAAACAGGAAATACTAAACTTGAAAAAGTGTAACAAAGAAACAGACGAAAGAATAGAAGGAATAGACCAACACCTTGAGGAGTTAAATGCTAAATGTATTTCTTTAGAAAATTCTTTGATGTCCTTGGAGGCAGAAAAATCAGCATCCCTTCTCAGGTTCCAAAATGTCCCAGAGAAAAATGAAGATGAACTTAGGGATACTGTTATAACTGCTCTACAAGAATGGATAGGCTTAGAAACACTGGAGGAACTTAGTAAAGATGTTGAGACAATCTCCAGGAGAAATACAGCTTATGGGAAAAGAAACAACCTACCTAGAGAAGTACACCTGAAATTTTATAGAAAACCTATGAGAGAAAAGATACTGGAAAAGGCTAAAATAGACACTTTAAAAATACATGGGAATGAGATTAGGATATTAATTAGGACACCGTGGAGGATTAGACAAAAAAGACAGGATTATCAATCTCTGGCTGCAGCATTAAGATTAAATGATTTGTCATATAGGTGGTTGACCCCTGAGGGAATGTCGTTCTACTATAAAGGTTCCAAATACAACCTAACATCAATTTTCAAATTAGAAGACTTTATCAGAAAGTTTGGTGGAGAGCTAGGAATCTTAGAAGAGGAAACATTAGAATCAGAGGAGGAGGATAGTAATCCACCAGAAGGGGAAGTCAAAAAAAAGGGGGCAACTACCTCAAGAGCAGGAAAAGGGAAGAAAGTGAGACAATATCCCCTTGAAAGAGTGATAACAAGGATGCAATTAAGAAAGGAGGGAAATAAAAATATAAATCATGAATAGAAAGACAATTAAAACAGTGTCTATTAACGCAAACGGGTTAAACATACC
Organism: Lepidodactylus listeri; assembly: GCA_029233225.1. Taxonomy (NCBI): domain Eukaryota; kingdom Metazoa; phylum Chordata; class Lepidosauria; order Squamata; family Gekkonidae; genus Lepidodactylus; species Lepidodactylus listeri. Next base: position 50,120,238 of record JARCFY010000011.1, read on the forward strand.
GCAAAAAAGGAAAAAGTTTTTTTTACAAATATCAAAGCTAAAAGCAGATATTGTCTGTATTCAGGAAACCCATGTAAACCAAAAAGATAAACATTTATTGGTAGCAAAAAAGTTAGGTCAGATCTTTGTAGCTGCAGAAAAAACTAAGAAAAAATCAGGAGTGGCCACTTATGTCAAGCCCCATCTATATCCTGAATTTGTGTATAACAGTACAGATGGACGTATATTAATCGTAAAAATTAAAAGACAGGCTAAGATTACTTTGGTGGTAAATATTTATGCGCCAAACCAGGTTCAAGATAAATTTTATAGTGATTTAAGGGAGACAATAGCAAAACAATCTTTTGATGATTTAATGATAATGGGAGATTTTAATGCTGTTGTAAACCCGCTATTAGACCGGAAATCTGTAACAAAAAAGTGTGTGAGAAGTAATGTTTTACCAAGATCCTATTGGAAACTGATGGAAGAGTTTGTTATTATTGATCCGTGGAGATTAAAGAACGGGGATAAGAGAGATTTTACCTTTTATTCCAACAGACATAGGTCATGGTCACGACTAGACATGGTATGGATATCCGCAATAATGTTGAAGGAAGTAAAGGAAATAGAAATATTACCAATGTCATTTGCAGACCACAACCCGGTAGTTCTGATCTTGTATGATGTAGTGAAACCCAATAGGTGGTCAATGAAATTGTCTATTTTCAAAGATGAGAACTTTGTAAAAAAATGCAAGGAAGAATTTGATTTTTTTTTTTAAGGAATAATGACCCAGAAATGAGTGTGCATATTATATGGGATGCATTTAAAGCCTTTCTTAGAGGCAAAATAATTTGTCAAGAAAGTTGGATTAGGAAAAAACAAAGACTGAATTACTTAAACTTAACTCATCAAATTCAAACTGAAGAGAAAAAATTAAAAGACAACCCATTAGACATAAGGAGTAAAGAAGTGTTAAGGAAGCTTCAACATAAATTGAATTGTGATCTGGCTGAAGAACTAGCAAGGAAAATGAGTTATACAAAACAATACATATTTGATAATGCAAACAAGCCCTCACGTTGGTTAGCATATAAAATAAAGAAGGAAAAGGCAAATAGGAATATTAAAATATTGAGAGACAATCAGGGTACAGAGTGTGCAGATATAAATGACCAAAAAAAATTGTGGAAACCTTCTACAAAAATTTATACAAACGAGAAAAAGTTGATAGACAACATCTGGATCTATATTTAAACAAACATGTAGGAAAGAGGTTTTCGGAAGAGCAGAAAAGAACCTTAAATGAACCTATAACAACAGTAGAAATTAAAGAAGCAATTAAAAAAGCAAAGGTAAATAAAGCCCCAGGACCTGATGGGATCCCTGTGGAATTTTATAGAATCTTTGGAGAACAGATAATAGATCCCCTGAAGAAAACCATCCAACAGATATATGAAAAAGGAGTGATGCCAGCGACCTGGAGGGAGGCTTTGATAACGCTTATCCCAAAACAAGATAGCGACCCAACAGAGATAAAAAAAACTATAGGCCAATTTCACTTCTAAACACTGACTACAAGTTATACGCAATAATTTTAGCAAATAGATTAAGGAAAGTACTATCTGAAGTGATACATCAGGACCAATCGGGCTTTCTGCCGAAAAGGCATTTGAGGCAAAACATTCGCGTTATCTTGGACTCCATAGAGTACTATGAAGTACACTCCGACAAACAAGCAGTTTTTTGTTTTATGGATGCCGAAAAGGCTTTTGATAGGCTGAACTGGGATTTTATGATAACACAACTAAGACATTGGAATTGTGGGGAGCATTTCTGCAGAATGGTAAAAGCAATATATGACCAGCAAACAGCAAAGACTGCTTTCAACAGTATCATGACAGATTCATTTCGAATAGAAAAGGGGGTCAGACAGGGGTGCCCCCTTTCACCCCTTCTTTTTATTTTTGTACTAGAAACACTATGTAATATGGTCAGAAATGAGGGGGAAATTAAGGGTTTAAAAGTAAAAGGAGAAATCTTTAAAATCTTGGCGTATGCAGACGACATGGTCTTCATAGTGGAAGACCCGTTAAACTCAATGGGCAACCTCCTGTATATTTTGGAAGAATATGGCCAACTATCAGGTTATAAAATAAACAGGAAAAAAACAAAAATTTTAACGAAAAACTCCCCTGACGAAATTGGAAAACAACTATCTGATTTAACGAACTTTGATAGGGTTAAAAAAGTAAAATATCTGGGAGTAACCTTAACAAACAGATGCAGTTCTTTATATAAAGATAACTATATGAAAGCTCTAACAGAAATTAAAAGAGACCTTGAAATATGAGGGAAAATACAGTTATCTTTTCTAGGTCGGATAGCAATAACCAAAATGAACGTGTTACCACGTTTGCTTTTTTTATTTCAAACTGTACCTATCTTGAAAAATCAAACATTCTTTAAAGATCTACAGAAATGTATCTCAAACTTTATATGGCAATCCAGAAAACCTAGAATTAAGTATAAATATTTAAAAGATAAACAAATCCGTGGAGGTTTTGGGGTACCAGACTGGTACAACTACTATGTGGCGTCCGGGATGATATGGCTAAGAGATTGGGCGAAATTAGAAAACAGTAGGATTTTAAACTTAGAAGGACACGATCTGCAAACTGGCTGGCACAAAATAATGTGGTACGGGGAAAAAAATAAAATTTTTAGAAACCAGATAATACGAGGAGCCCTTTTAAAAATATGGGAGGAGTTAAAATTTAAAGCCTACCGGAAAATACCAAAATGGGTTTCCCCATTAGAAGCTATTGTGTGTCCAACATTAATGATGGAAAAGGAAAAGTTAAGCTATGGCGACCTCCTGAAGGCAAACTTAGAACTTAAGAACAAGCAGGAACTGGAAGAACAGGGCTTAATTTTAACATGGTGGGAAGAGAATCAGATTTGTTCAAGATACAATATAGATAAGAAACAGGGTTTCTTTAAAGAACACACTGACCTTGATAAAAGTATGGTTGATACCTGAGGAGAAGATCATAAAAAAACTATATGAATACCTGTTGGAAGAAAAAATGCAAGACGAACTGATTAAACCAAATATGATTAGTTGGGCACGAGACGTAGGACACAACATTGAATTGGATAAATGGACTACTGTTTGGAAAGATAACCTAAAAACTGTGAGAGCAAGCTCCTATAAAGAGAACTTTTAAAAAATGTTTTATAGGTGGCACCTCCCACCGGAGAGACTTTCTAAATTTTCTAACAAAAACTCGAAAATGTGTTGGAAATGTAGGATAAATGTTGGCTCATACTTCCACATGTGGTGGACCTGTCCGATGGCTAAGAAATTCTGGCTGATGATCCAAAAGACCTTGCAAGAAATCCTTTTGAGTAATATTCCATGGAACCCAGAATTTTATTTGTTGAATATAACCCCAAGAGATTTTACAAAAGAACAAAAGAAAATGTCCATTCATGGCATTACGGCAGCGCGCATTCTTTTTGCTAGTTACTGGAAGACTGACAAGATTCCAATACTTGAGGAGTATGTAAAAAAGATGTATGAGGTGGCTGAAATGGACAATTTAACAATGAAGCTCAATAATATGCATGATCAAAAGTTTAAAAATGTCTGGAATATGTTTTACGACTGGTACGACAAGAAATACCTACTGTAAGATCAAATTGGGTCAAAATGTAGAAACTAATTTGGTTGTTTCTTCTTCTTTTTTTGTAATACATACTTTCGATATATATTTCTGTACATGGGAAATCTGTAAAATCAATAAATAAAATGTAAAAAAAACAAACATTAATTTTGTAAAAACAAGCCTAGAACTCATTTGCATGTCCCTTGCATATTAAGGGATCAATGAGCGGGTGAATTGTGTTGAGTAAGGATGGGCACAAACTGGGAAAACCCAGTTCGGGTTTGGGACATGTCCTAACCTTTTTGGTATGCAGGGGGGCAGCCTCCAGGGTCCTAGAGACTCCAAAATCACAGGTCATTTCTAGCTGACTCTCCTGTATCTGTTCACCAAGTTTGGTGACAATTGGACTTGGAGGGTCTGAGTTACAGACACCCAAACAAGGAGGCACTAGGAAAGTGCTTTTCAAGGAGATGTCAGGTGCAAGTTCTGGAGTGTATAGAATGGACCCTGTGTAAGATAGAGGCATCAGTCTCTCAGTGGACCTTCCTGAGATGACCCCCTACCTGCCTCCTACATGCAGATTGGACTTCGGGGGTCTGAGTTACGGACATCCAAACAAGGTGCCCCCAGGAAAATACTTTTTGGGGAGATCTCAGGTGCGGGTTATGGAGTGTATAGAATGGACCTTGTGTGAGCTAGAGACATCAAATTTGTAGCAGACCTCCTCAGGATACTCCCCTACCTGCCCTACAAGTTACATGTAGATTGGACTTTGGAGTCTGAGTTACGGACACCCAAACAAGATGCCCCAGGAAAGTGCTTTTTGGGAGATGTCAGGTGGATTCAGGATTGTATAGAGCAGGCCCTGTGCAAGCTAGACTTGGGGGGGTCCAAGTTACAGCCTGCCAAGGAAGGTGCCCCCAGGAAAGAGCTTTCTGGGGAAATGTCAAGTGTGAGTTCTGGGCCATAGAACGGACATGATGGACCCTATGTGACCTAGTAGAGGAGAGGCATCAAACTTTCAATGGACCTCTCTTGGATGGACACCTCCTCCCCTCCAGAAGCATGCAGGAGAGAACTTGCTGGCACTGTTGTGGATAGATGGGTCCCTGGCTGGGTCCATCCTCTCTCCAACAACCAAATGAATGCCGGGCCAACCCTCTTCACCCTGGCCTGGGAGCCCCAACACTGCCCAAGCAAAATGAAGCCAGAGATGGTTCTGGATTGAAGTCCAAACACACACTCCCCAAACACCCCAGAAGGATTTGGATGTGCCTTGTAATGACCTTTACAGCAGGCAGACTGAAAGGCCATGGCAGCTCCAGACGGGAGCCCCTCTGCTATATCAACAATGACTGCTGGTCAGCAATGTGCATTGATGATGTGTTGCTGTGAAAAACCCCAGGCCATTGTACACTGGAACACCACAGCATCCCACACCTGAGGATGCCATAGCTCATGCCACCATAGCAGGTTGCCCACATACACCACATGTTCTTGATAGCAGCCTGATAGTCTAGGCCTGGCAAGTGCCCTGCCCGTGAAAGTTGCTGGTGGCTGGGAGGCACTTGTTACACAGAAGTTGTTGGCTGAGAGTCAGGGTCCAAAAGGAGCAGAGAAAGAAAAGGAAATGGAAAATACCCAAACTTCAGGACAAGTCCCTGGTGAAGATCTTGGCCATACAGTCATGACAATCACTTTGACGAGTGATGACAGTCAGACCCTGTGCCACAGTGCACTGCTACAACAACAAATGACCAAGCCTAGGGACAGAGAGAGAGAAGGATGGATAGCAGGCTCGGTAACCAGTCACCCTGCAAGCAGTGTGGGCAAAATGGGATGGATATGAGAAGACTCTGTGGCCTGGTTGGGAAAAGCAGCCATGAAAAGGAAGACAAGTTGCCTTGGGAAGTAGGACTTGGTCAGTTTGCCTTGGAGAGTTGGCCTCAGCCTCGCACTGGACTCTCCTTGCTGATGGTGCAACTGGAAGGGGATGGCCGATGTTGGAGGAATGGTCCCACTCCCTTCCTAAGCACGAGTTTTCTCTGGTCACAGCCCACTGCTTGGTGAAATTCAAGGTTGACCGGAATCAAGAACCCCTCCTGTACCTGCGACACTGGTATGATTGGCATTGTCATGCCCCCCAATCACCTTTACAGTGGTGTGAGTTGGAAGGGATGGAGGTGTGCCCTCTGTTCAGTCACTTTGCCAGTGTGGAGATGGAGCTGTGAAATATGGGGAAACTCTGTTAGGCTTCCATTTAGAGATCAAGCAAAGAAGCTAGTGATTTGGGGTCTAAACCAAGTCCACCATGGACTACCACTGCATGGTATCCCTCAATGACTGATGGCTCAAGTCAGGTCAAGTGCTGGTAAGGGTGGGCATGGGCAGCTGTGCACCATGATCACCTACTGGAGTGAGTTACAGGACAGCTCAAAGTCCAGCCCACCCAGTGCAACAAACACCAAAATCTGACCACTGCCACCTTTGAGAGAACAGATTGCAAGAACAGATGGGGTGGCTCTGTCTCATACCTGCTGCCAACAACCAGCGTAGCTCTTGAATGGAGCCCATGACCAGATTGAATAAGCGGACGCGTTCCTCATATTGACTTACAGCAAACACCCCAGGGCAGGACCCACATGAACCATCCCTTGCAAACACCTTGCCAGTGGGATGAGCAAGACAGGATGGCTCTTGAACAAAGGAAAGCCCCCCAGAGTCCCCTGCATGCCATGTCATGTCTGCCACCCAGGCTCCAGCTTGCAGCCAGTGTAAGAGGGATGGACGCAGCCATCGGTGGCCGCACTGAGACCCAGGACTCAGAGTCAGGAAGGAATTGTCTTGTGCCAGTGGACTCTAGTCACCTTACCAAAAGGGCAAGTTGGGTGGGGAGGTCATGCATGCAAGCAAGGATAGGAAAAGAGAAGGATGACCGGATAGAACATTAACATGACTGACCGGCTGGGGCACCGCTGATGGTGGTCACGCAGCATCAGATCCCCAAATGTTCCATGCCGGATTTGTGCTCCTTACCCAGACTCTATATCGGGCAGTGCCAGTGCTGGAGACTTAGATCTGTAACCCACTACAAGCTCCCTGGAAGGAATGGCCATGCACTCACATCTTGCCAGCAGTAGGAGTGAAAGGGGATGGGTGGCTGAGCCACATGAGACAAGGATACAAAAGCCCACAGTTCTCCAGGACACAGTATGTCATGCCCCCCAATCAAATGCCAGGTACCACCACTTGGATTCATAGCAAATACCCCAGAGTGCACGGCTGGCTGGATATGGATATGGACCCCTGGCTGAAAATGAGGAAACCCCCCCCCCATTCCCCTGTATGTGCTTATCTTACAGCAACCCAAAAGGGGGCCTGAAATAAAATAAAAATAAAAAGGAAGCAAACAACAGGAAAATCCTGCTAAACAAAAATGCTATCTGAAAGAGGAATTCAATCCCAATTTCCCATTCTTAGCAGCAAACAAAAAAACCCAAACTGCAACACAGAGGAATCCAAGGCAAAGCAAAGACCCCTGGCCCCTGACTAAGTAAGCTAGCTAAGCAATCCCCCACCATGCCCAGCAGCAAAGCTCTTTCATGAGTACACCCTCTCTGTCAAAACCACAATGCCAACAAAGGGAATGTGAGCTTGTCCTACACTTATATACATCTGAGTCCCATTGCGATGAATAGGAACTCTGTTATTGGCAGGCTGCGGTGCCTGTCAAGCTTTGGAGGGTCTCTATTTGTGTTTCCTTCACTTTAGCAGCTAGTAAAATCAGGGCCAAGAACATAGAAAAATGAAATTGAACTGTAAAATGGCAATGTTTGAGGCTGTGTATGTGTTTCTGGAGATGGGTATCTATATTTAAGATTTTAATTAATTTAAATACTGAATGTGCAGATTTTTAGAGGTTGTTATAATTTAAATCTAATTCAAATTCCAGTGCTGTCAATTGTCTAGTCTATACATTGTTTTAAATTGTAACAGCTAATGGCTACACAATAAATTTTACTTACTTACTTACTTACCATTTGTGTTTCCAAGGCTGGAAATCACCACCCTGACCGTTGTCTAGCATTTTTGCACCAGAGTTTCGGGTGGGTTTCGTTTTTCCAAACAGCTCGGAGATTTCTTCTGAGACCATGTGTGTGCCAAATGATGCCATCTGAGCCCTGATCTGTCCAGAATTTGGCACAAATTTTGGCTCATCATGTGGTTCATGCCCATGTCTAGTGTTGAGTGTTCTCAAAATCTTATAAGATCTGAATTTCTTGACTTACCCCACTGTGCCCTCTTATTTCTGGGGCTTATATTTCATCATACTGAATACTCTGTGATTCAACAACAGTGTGCAACTGGAATATCGTAGAATTCTTTTTTTCCTTCCCCAGACCAGGATGATTAAGTGGGATAATTATGTGGATGGGCCTTTGGCTCAATGATAGAGCACGTACGTTGTTTGTAGATGGCCCCACGTTCCGTCTCTGACAGGTCCAATTAAATGTGGGGTAACAGGTCTTGAGAAAGACTTTCCTCTGCCTGCGACTCTGAAGAACCACAGCCTGTATTAGTAGATAGTAGTTGGCTCGATGGACCAATGGATTCAGTTATACAACTTCATGTGTTTAGCCACTGCTTCAGAGTCATCTGACAAAATAGGCTGTAGTTCATGAAGGTTTATGCCATGATAAATTGGTTAGCCTTTAGTGTAGCACAAGAATCACCATTGTTCTAGCTACTGCATTACTCTAGCTCTCTGAAAAGTTGTGTGCACCCATTTTAACCCTTTCAAGTGGTTGAGGCATAATAATGTAGGTTAAAGTGCCATAAGAGAGTTTTCATTTATTTGTACATACTGTAAGAAATTCCCATAAAAAGGATATCAGTGCAGCAAGTCCCTTGAAGATCAACAGGCTAAAATTCATGCCAACAGGTGAAGACTCTTCTGTTTCATCTGGCCTTCCCTTACTAACCCTCCTTCTTGTTTAATTGTCAGTTTTATATATATATGTACTGTTTTTAAAGCTGATGTTAATTTTTTAGTTATTTATTGAGGGCCCTAATGGGTCAAAAAAGTCAGAATACAAATGTTTTAAATAAATAAATACGTGTTCCAGCTATGCATCACTGCATACGTTGGCTTGGATCCTGTGACAATGTTCCCCTTGTGATCTCTCTGGATCTGCAGAGACTCTCCTCCACTAAGGTACTTGTTTCCTCTGCTGGTAGCACTTTCATGTGTGCAAAGTCAGTGTTTTTCAAGAAGCCCTTATGAACATGGAAGCCCTAGCAGTGGAGGAAGCAAATGAAGCTGTAGAGGAAAGCCTCCACAGCAGCTGGAGACAAGCACAAGGGGAACCTTGCTTTTTCCTTATACAATTAAAAATCTCTAGCCTTCTCATTAAGCTTGAAGTAAAGTTCTGAGTAATCCCAATGGTTGTATTTCCCACTGTGAGCAGATATTTTTGGTCAGCAATATAACACGGCTTAGTATTGTTCAGTTTTTTGGAAACTTGATTTTGGTATTGCGTGTACATTTTCAGCAGTGTTTCATGGGCTGGATATTTGCAGTTTCTCCCCATTTACTTGTGTAAAGCCTGTTAATCACTTTACATACAACATGCAATGTTTTTCTAAAGATTTCCAAGGCCTAAAGCATTCTGTTTCCTTTCTAGGGAGAAAACAAAGACATAGATGGTGATAGACCTTCTGTGTGTGGACAGCTGCTTGTAATTGTGGTGCCTTCCCTTCCCAAAGCTGCATCCATTGAATGGCATGTCATGGCTGTTGTAGATGAGCAACAGGAAAGGCAAAAGTTTGTGCTGTTGAGGTCATCAGAGAACTGCCAAATTAAATGTGAAGCAGTGCAGTCTTGCACAGCTGGTACTGCAGCTATTGTCATATCCTTAAACTTGAGTTCACCATCGGCTACCACAATCAATTTAGATACTGCCCTGCATGACATTGTGGAAGTGTTTAAGCGAGCTGTTGAAAAGCTTTCAGAAGATCGTAATACAACTCCTTTGGGATTCAGAACTTTCTACCGAAACAGCATGGTTGAAATGGAACCACTGCAAACAGGTAAGGCACTATTTTTAGTGTCATAAAAATAATGTGGTTCAGACGGTATTTCAAGAATGGCTGCCAAAATCTTCTAAATAGTGGCTTACCGGAGCCACATTTTAACTAACCTTTGACTTTGACACAACACTGATACAGTGCGTATACTGGACGGCACTGCAGCTACTGTTTGTTTAGTTCTGAAGGATATTTCTCATCTTTGGCAGCCAAAGGGTATGGACAATACTTTCAGAAAACCAGCATGCTCAGCTTCCTGGCTAGTCCACATGGTCCTCAAGAGGGTTGTGGCATGGGGGATTATTCCTGAGTGCCTCTGATTTGAACAACTGTAGGCCAGTTTCCAGTATTCCAATCCTTGGTAAGGTGATGGAGCATGTAGTGCATCTCAGCTCCTGAATTTCTTGCAACAAATGGACTGTTTGAATGGATAGTGCTGATTTTGGTATTCAAACTCCCATGGCCATCTTAGTTGATCATCTATGTTGGGAGGTGAACAGGATAAATGAATCCTGGGTGATTTTCCTGGACCTCTCAGCAGCTGACTGTGGTATTTTACAGGATTAGATAGAGAGGCTTAGAAAGGTATAGCTGTGCTTAACTGTTAGTCCCCAGAATCTTCGTTCAGTGCCAGGGCTTGGCCAGCTGCCCCATTTAAAATAGAGTCTAGCAACTGTTTGTTAAAAAATTCTCCTTCATCAAGTTTTTCAAATACATCTTAGATATTATATTTAAGAACAGGTTCAATCAAACTTGCTACAATATAATATGTTAAAAATTGGAGATTTTATTACTCCAGGCCCATGATAATCCATGTCATGCTCTTTAAGCTAAGAGAAATTTCAGAGGGCTTTCTGTGACTGAGAGGTTTTCCTGTGTTTGTGAGGTTTTCCTGTGTGGATATTGGTCATGATTCAGGGAAATCTGAGCACCAAGTTGTGCAGTGTCTCTTAAGTCTGAATAGGATTGGGTTTCAGCAGGCAGAGAGAGTAGGAGGTTACCAGAAGACCAAAAAACAAGACAAAAACAACTAAAAACAAAGACTCTAGTGACTATGTGCAATCTTTGTGTGCATGTGCAATACCAAACAGGGTCAGAATCACTGCTTGCAATAACGTTCTGTGGTGACCTTTTTCAAGAGGAGATAAATGTGGAGAGGATGGCAGTGTTATACATAACGAGCTGAAGAGGAGATTCTGTTTTAGAGGAAGAACTTTAGAATTAGTCTATTGAGACATGTTTACTTAAAATTACCAGTAGCTCAAAACATAATAGATAGTCTCTTACATGACAGAAAAAATGGATGTGTTTTCTTTTATAGGGGAAAAAATCAAGCTGGCATAAGCATAAGTAGCAGAATAACTATGGAAAGTAATGCAATAGTTTATAAAAGATTGGTTGGGCATAAAAGGACTTACCACCTTTGATGTGTGTCTGCTTACCTATGTGACATTGGGAACCAGCAAAGATTTACCGTAGCCATCACTGTGCATGGGAAAGTCTTCCACCTAGCTGATAGGCCTGCAAAATGACTGCAACATCTATTTTCTTCTCATGAAAGTTAATAGAATGTGATTGTCATCTGAGTGGGTAGGAATCAAGCCTGCATCAGTGACTCACACACACACACACACACACTTTTTTTGAAAACATATTTGCAAAACTCAACTGATCCATATTAATTAGCTGACATAAATGTTAGCCCTCAAAGATTGTACTGTCCTATTTTTTTAAACCTAACCCGCAGCACTATTCAGAGGAAATTCAAGTTGACATTGCTTAATAGATTTAAAATATAAAAATAGAAAGTGATAAAAAGTGTTGCATAGAATAAGCACAGTTAATGCACGAAGCAAAGGATGAACATATAGCCTAAAAGAACATTGTTTGTTGTGCGGTGCTTTGTTTAAGAGCTGATAATATGCTTCAAGCTTGTGAATTATATTATCTTTTTTCCCTTTCCTTCTCAGTCTCAAATGTTTCAGAAAATGTACAATTATTGTAGAATAAGGTTTTTACCCTCATATCTAGCCAAAATCAAGAATTAGTATAAAAGTAGGAGGTTTCATGCATTAATTGTAATAGTATAAATAGGCAGCCCAAGCCTATAAATTTCCTTTATCTATTGCAGATAAGAAAACCTCTGGCATGATACCAGATGACTTTTGGTATATTTCCCAATCTGGACCTTTGCTGTCAGTAGGGTTGCCAGTCTCCAGTTGGAAGTTGGGCTTCTCCTAGAATTACAGCTGATCTCCAGATGACAGAGATCACCTCCACTAGAGACAATGGCAGTTTTGGAGGATTGAATCTATGGTACAACATAATTTATAGGAGAAATGGAGGTGCATCCCCAAATACTGCCCACAAATCTCCAAGAATTTCCCAAGCCAAAGTTGGCAACCTTAGCTATCAGGAAAGCCTCAGATGGCAGGAGCAACCAAAGCAGGGCCTTCAAAGATTACTAGAGTGAGCAGATAGGTTCATACAAGAGGAGGAGGTTATGATGCCCCTATCCAACTTCCCTCCCCTAGAGGCAAGATTTTCCCTCCATTTTACTTTCCCTATCTGACTGAGCCATCCTAATAATGTGCTTTCTTTTTTCCTGATGAACTCTGGCCGTTCCACCCTGTCAAAGTATAATATTTTAGCTGTTCACTCAGCTCAGAAACCTGAGGAAAGGATTGGGAGTCCCCTTTAACTTTAATGACACTCAAGACCTTTTTGTATTCCAAATTAACAAAATATTTTATTCAACAGAGGGGAAAAGTCAGATGAAATCAGGGGTTGAAATTTCTGAGGTAAAACCACTACATGCACAGACTTTAGTTTGTATGTTTCAGGCTAATGAGAGTTTCTTAAGCTTTTCACCGTGACTTAAATCTTTATGTTGAGAAGCTTTTGTTCCAGTGTTTTCCCCAAACATTTCAGTACACTTTTATTGAGTATTCTCTAACTCTTTTGGTTTCCAGAAGGCTGGTAAACTATTTCCAGTACCCAAACCCCTTCTCTTGAGACACCAGTACTCATCTTAAGTTTTTAACTGATTCTTAAGGCAGGTTCTAACCTCACCAGACCAGGGATCTCTTCAGAACTAACTCCCTGTTTGACTGGGTAGGGAATTTTCTTCTCTCTCTTGAAGATCTATCCCCTTTCCTTGGCCTGAATGGGAGTCTCTGTCTAACTACCCACATGTCCTTGCCAACTTTCCCCAGTTCTCCTGCCTTTGTTAAACTGCTGTCTGTCAGGGCTGAATTTTGAAACTGTCAATACTCAACTCTTCTCAGCTAGGGCTGAAAGCAGACTGAATTCTCCTCAGTATCCAGTTCAGAAGTCTTTCTCTGTTCAGTTAAAGCTAATCAAGCAGATCTCTTAGAACAGCCGGTCATTCAAAGCTCTCTGGCTCCGTGAAGAATTAAGCCTTCACAGTACTTCACCTGTTTGTACAGTACTTCTAAGCTTTTAAAAGTGCAGTCCATCACGGCAGTCCTTAATGTATGTTGGTCCCAGGTCATACAGGGCTTTAAAGTTCAATACCAACACCTTGAATTGAGTCCAGAAGCAAACTGGAAGCCAGTGTAGATGGAACAAAGTGGAGTAATATGGTCCCTACAATACACTTCAGTCAACACTTTGGTATTTTGTATCAATTCAGCTTCCAAATAGTCTTCAAGATGTTACTAGAGCATGCATCACATTGCCAAGATCTTTTCCATCCAGGAAGGGCCACAGCTGGCTCATTCCAGTGTTGATGAAAGGCACCGCTGCCACATGTTTATCCTAAAGAAGGCTTAGGTCCAGTAGCACTGCCAAGTATAAACAGGCTCATTTAGGGGGAGTGCAATCCCATCCAGAACAGGGGATAACCTATTTCCTGGGTCAAACCTTTCCCCCCACTAGTAGCATCTCAGTTTTGTTGGGAAGAAGTTTTTAATCCAACAGCTTGTTAATAGGATTCCCAGCCTCCTGGTGGCACCTGGAGATCTCCCAGTATTGTACTTGATTGCCAGGTGACCCTGGGGAAAATGGCTACTTTAGAGGAAGGACTCTATGGTATTATACCCTGCTGAGGTCCCTCTCCTCCCCAGATTTTGCCCTCCCCTGGCTCCACTCCCAAAATCCTCAGGTATTTCCCAACCCAGAGCTGGAAAGCCTATTAACAAGCATAAAACAAATAAGAAAAAAAATCATATTTGGGCCAATTAGAAAGTACAAAGAACTTTATCTTTGCCTTAGTACAAAAACAAATAATAAAAAATGGTAATAGTTTATTAAGATGAAAAGTGTCAGAATGTTAATATTTATAATATTAAATAGTAATAAGGCCTGTTGCAGAAAGAAATGCAATGGGCTCTATGAAGAGGGCCTGGGAGAGTGCGGCGGCCTGCAGCAGTCCTCCTAACCCCCCCCCCCCGGCAGCTCTGGCCAAGCGGCATGGCCAGAGCACCATTGGACGCAGGGCCAGCTCTTTCATAAGGTCTGCCCCACCCCCTCTCTGCCCCTCCCTTGGCAGAAGAAGTGGTGGCAGCATGCTCATTCTCCAGGCCCAGTGGCGGGTAGAGCAGCATCCTCTTGCCACCTGCGTCCTGGTTCCCGCTGCTGGGGTCGGGCAGCAGGAGGCGGTTGGTGCAGCAGCACCTCTGCAGTGGGGAGGCCTTGTGAGCGTGGTGCTGGTGGCAGTGGTGGGACCCACCGCAGAGTGCCAGCAAAGCCACCTCGCCGGATGACAATGACAGGGTGGCCAGTGGAGGGGTGCCCTCCTGCCATAGCAGCAGCCGCCGCCCCACCACCACTTCCTCTTCAGCCACTTCTGAGTCTGCCGGCGGCTCAGCACCATTGTCCTGTGCTGCCGAGTGCTTGTGGAAGCGGGCTGGGGGCCACCTCAGTGGCTCAGCCAGGCGGGGAGAGGCAGTGGCCTCCTCCTCCTCAGGGCTCTCCATGAGGAAGATGGAGGAGCCAAATCACAGCAGGGGTCAGCTGAGGCACTGCTGCTGCCATCGCCCGCTCCCTCCCAGACGACAGTGCCCACCCATCGGTTGGCCTCCACTGGGGCTTCTGCACTGCCTGGTCCGGCCTCCCCCAGCCCAGCCAGTGACCTCAGAAGGCGGGCAGCAATGTTGCTTGGGGGCCCCAGGCCAGGCCAGATGGAGCTTCCCCAAGGCGCTTCCCAGTGACTCACCCACTCGCCCTCAGTTTGTGAATACACCGCGTGTCCCCCCTCCTCCCGGCTGCCATAGAGCCGGCTGCTTCACACATGTGGGGCTTCTCCCTGCCAGGCCACACACACACAGCTCAAGGAGGGAGCCTGTTGGGCCGTGCTTTTCTCCCTCCCCAGTTGTCTTTACTTTTGTAGCCTTTTGCTCCGCTCCTCCCCTTTCTCCCAGTTAGCCTGCTTACCCTGAGCCCAAGACGCTGGTTGCCGCTTCTGTGGGTGGGACTCAGCCAACACAAGCAGCCAACACAGGCCGTGCCTTCTGATGGGCAGTTCAGACAACCAACTAATTTTGGTGTGCATGAAACGTTGCCACCGAAAAATAGGATTATATATAAGGACAGATATTCACCTAGCTATGGTTGTTATCTTACAGGTCAAAATATCTGAAAGTAATAGTATTACCTAGGGCTTTTTTTGTAGAAAAAGCCAAGCAGGAACTCATTAGCATAATAGGTCACACCCAACAGCAGAAACTCATTAGCATATTAGGCCACACTCCTGACAGCACAGCTCATTAGCATATTAGGCAGGAGGCTGGGAAAGCACAGGGCAGGCATGGAAGCTTGCCTCTTCCCCCCCCCCCAAGCTTCTAAACATGCTTGCACTTCCTCCTTCGCCTCTTCAGGGGGCCCCGCAGCTGCAGGGCAACTGGAGACGGGCAGGCATAGAGCCCACACATGCTTTCCTGCTTGCACCTGTGCTTTCCCTGCTGCGGGGCACCTGGAGAAGATCAGGAAAGGAAGCAGGCATGCTTGTCTGGCTTCCCTGAGTTTCCCTAGCTAACCCGCCAAGGAGCGCAGGCAGGGGAGACCAAGGGCAGCCAGGCAAACATGCCCCATTCCAAGGGTGTAGACTCCAATTTCCCAAGGATAGAATGACACCCCTCCCCTTCCTCCACCTGACTGTTGTGCATCCTATATGAAGCAGGGTGATTTGGCAAATGCAAGCCAATGCCAGTGGTTTATGTGCACCAAATCACACAGCAGAACCAGAGCTTCCAATTTCAGCACTGGAGCTAGGGATGCCAGCTTCCAGGTGGGATCTGGGGATCCCCTGGAATTACAACTCATTTCCAGTCTACAGAGGTCAGTTTCCCTGGAAAAAAAATTGATGTTCTGGAGGGTGGACTCTATGGCATTGTGCCCCACTGAGGTCCCTGTCCTCCCCAGATTCCATTCCCAAATCTCAAGGAGTTTCCTAACCTGGATTGGGCCACCCCTCCCCTCATCCCCCAGAGGTGGTTAGGGGGAACCTGGCAATCACAACTAGGGCTATTTTAGCAAGGGAGGGAGGGAGGGGAGAGGTGGAAAGAAAGCAAATAGATGGGGAGAGGAGGAAGGGAGAAGGGGAAAAGCTGGGGGAAGCAAATAGATTGGGAGAGAGAAGAGAAAGAAAGAAAGAAAGAGAGAGAGAGAGAGGGAGGGAGGGAGAGAGAGAGGGAGGGAAAGAAAGAAAGAAAGAAAGAAAGAAAGAAAGAAAGAAAGAAAGAAAGAAAGAAAGAAAGAAAGAAAGAAAGAAAGAAAGAAAAGTCAGGTTGCAAGGAAAGCAGCCTGGAGTGGGGTGGAACAGCTCCCCAGCCTGTCCTTGTTTCCAGCTCTCACACACCTCAGCAGGGAGAGAGAGAAAAACAGAAGGAGAGAGAGAGCGCGCACAGCCCCGTCGTGTCCCCCCTACACTGACTACAAGAGAAAGTGAGCCCAGGATTTTCTGTATCCTGGAGCAATGTGCGCCGTGCAGCACAAGAGTTCCTGGAGCTCTCTTTCTCTTGCAGCCCAGTTTAAACTGGACTGCAGGAGAAAGTGAGCCACTCGCTGACAGCACTGGCAACCGGAGGCCACAGAAGGCCTCCCTTCCCTCCATTCTTGCCCAGCTCCCCTCCCCAGCCTCCATCCACCCAACCAACTGGCAGCCAGGCACATTCTCATGCTGGCTCTCCTACCTCCCTGGCTTGGACTTGCAGGATGGCTGGGTGGGTGCAGCTTTGGGCTCCCACCCCACCCCACCCCACCTGAAACAAGCCCCCCACCAACTTACCCTTCTGGCTGGTGGCATCATCATCGTCAAGCAGAGGCAGCATGTGCTGCCTCCAGCTCCTCCTCACCCGACTGAGGGCTGCTGGGAGTTGGGGGTGGGGCTTCGGCTAGTTTTTACACAGAGAAGCCCAGGGAAGTGGGCAGGGGAATGTTTAAATGCCTTTCTTTCTCTCCCTGATGTGGGGGGGGGGGAGAAAGGCATTCTAAACATGCCTGCTTCCCTTCCCAATCTTCTGCAGACATAGGGTAGGTGGCTGTGGGGCGCCTGGAGAAAATCAGGAAGGGAAGCAGGTATGTTTGCCTGGCTGCCCTGGGGTCTCCCTAGCCAGCCTGCCAAGGAGCACAGGCTGGGGAGACCAAAGGCAGCCAGGCAAACATGCCCCGTTCCTTCCCTGAGCCTCTCCACTTTTGCAGAGAGACTTGGGAAAGTGCGGGTGTGTGGGAGGCAAGGCTGAACAGGGGCTGGGGCTGGGATCTGAGAGATCCCAGCCCCTCTTCAGCCTTTGCTCAGCTCCCATGTGGGCTTGTGCAGGTGGGGGGGAGGTAAGGCTGAACGGGGCTAGAATCTGAGAGATCCCAGTCCCTCTTCAACCTTGCCCCCAGCTCCTGCATGGGCTTTTGCGGATGGGGGGAGGCAAGGCAGCCTTGCCCCTTTGTCGGGTCTTCCTCCCCCCTCCAACCCCAGTCGAGAGTCACTCACTGCATGGGTGCACCAGGCTGAGATACCGCCACTGCTGGTCCCCAGCAGAAGGCAAACAGTGGCTTCCTCCTCCCAAAAAAATACCCTTTCCCACTGGCTCCCTAACCACCCAATCTCCACTCAGAGATCGGGCACAGGGGGGCCACCAGCTCCCTATAGTTAAAGGGAGCCCTTTTAAGTGCAGGGAGCTGGAAGGCCTCACACACCCAATCTCTGCTCAGAGATCAGGCGTGCGGGGCCCTTTCCTGCCAGCTCCCTGCACTTAAAGGGAGCCCCTTTATGTGCAGGGAGCCGGAGGCCCCTGGCCACCCGATCTCCACTCAGAGATCGGGCGCAGGGGGCCCCTTCCCGCCAGCTTCCTGAGGCAGGGACAGCCAGGCAGCTCATCGTGAGCGTGGGGTGGGCCGAGGCTGTTGGAGCCTCGCCTGCACCCGGGCTTTTGGTGAGGGCAGGGAGGAGAGGGGTGGGCTCGGGAGCCAGCCAGAACGCTGTTCCGGTGCGTTCTGGCCCAAAAATAGCCCTGGTATTACCCTAAATAGTTACATTATTCTAAACCTGTTAACTTCAGTTGGTTTAGAACGGTAATAACTCCTTTTTAAGAGCTTACTGCAAAATGCTGAAAATGCTGTTAGATTATAGATAGGTTTTCATTTTTCCCCCTGAGATTGGAAATATTTTTGATTTTCCAGTCAATAGATTTGTGCTCACCCCTGTGATGTAAGCAAATACCTGTAGTTCCTTGTCTTTTCAATGCACGCAATAAGGGGAATAAAAGTTGCTTTACTGAAGTAGTAATTACAGGGAGTGGGACAACAGAATTGCTGCAAATCTCAAACAAGCAAGTCATTAAACGCATGTATTTTTTTTCTTTTGTCATAAAGAATTTCCATGTTCATTTGACCAAGTCCAAGCAAATTAGAGCAGCCCCTTTGCAGCTGACAGAGTATGATGAGAACTGAGAATGTGCACTCCCCATGTGTTGTAACAGATTACCAGGAAGCATTACAGCTCATGTTATTGATGTCAAAAGAAGCTGAAGGTTTGTGATGCAAATGGGAGAAAGATAGCTTTCTGTCAGCCTAAGATGAAATGTAAAGTTTTATTGAACCAAGTGCAGTCCTGATGGTGAACTTCTCTGAGTCAATCCCTCGTAACATATGAGAGCATTATGGGCACCGTGCTGAGACCACAGGATGTGTCGGAAGCAGAGGGATTAGATTAAGCTGACATATATGCTTAGTAAGATGCTGTTACGCCTTTAGAAGGTTTTAGCATAAATTCTGGCCATTTCTTTCCTTATTCTCATTTACATAGAACATTAATATAAATATATCAAGATGATTTGCCTGTGTTATCCAAGCAACTAGGTTATTCCTCAGCATGTGCGCATTTTCACTATTAGGACTTTGTAAACCTTGTATGCACAAACTATGCAAAATATCTCTGAATATTTAATAGGGATTGAGAGAAATATCTCTTGTTATATAATACTAATGTTTTTTAACAAATCAGATGAAGGCGATACAAGGCAAGATAAAACCTGCTCATTGATTGGTACACCTTTGCATGAAATCTTCAGCACAATAACAGTATGTTAATATATAAATAAAGTAAATGAGAAAAGATATTAAAATTCTGCAAGTATTTGTCCACCTAAAGGCAAGCTACATGATAGGGAAACAATTCATATGGTTTCCAGAAGATGCCGAGAATCATGCTTTGAAAAATGTCTTGAGGGAAATCACAGCTGAAGGGTAACCACAGATAAAATCTTGCTTTCTGTCCTTACTCTTCTAATGTACTTCACATATCTTAAACTCAAAGGGATACTGATGGACGTTTCTGACAACCACAGTGGAAGCCAGAGAATGGCATATGTATGTACTGTAGCTTGAGAAGGTTTATATTATCCTGTCTGTCACATGCTGAGTGAGATCAAACTGTTCAAGATCAAGTTAAGGAGGGGTGTGTGTGGAAAAACCTGAAAGTGACATCAGTTCTCTCTAGGAATCACCTGTAACTCTGTGGTTTTACCATAGAGTATCTGATTATTCCTACAGAGGCATGGTGTCACTTTTGGATTTTATTTATTTATTTCTATCCCACCCGCTCACCCACAAGCAGGCTCAGGGCAGTCACAACAATAATATTACAGACAGCTAAAATAGTTATAATAATAAATAATTGAAACAAGTAAAAGCAGGTAGCCAATTTAATTGAAACAATTGAAAGCAGTAGTTTTCCCCAGAAGTAACATTACAACAGTGCCAATGGCACCCATATGTTCCCCTCCCCCCGTCTCCTGCTGTCAACGCTATGCTTGACATATATAGATGATATTTGCACTTAGAGGCCTCTAAATAATCTAATGCAAAGGACATGTGTCTCAACAAGACAAATCTCCATATCTGGGTAGAACCCAGCACAGTATCTAAGAAGTCTGAAGAAATCTACCCTCAATTTTCAGATTCAAATAAAATTCCATATAATTTTAGCACTGAGTTCAACATTACAGCATCCCAGAATCATCCAAATAGTTTTGAAAGCAATACCGTTCTAAATGTGGTGTGAATCCATAAACTATGCTCCTAACTCTGTGAATTCAAGCAGTTGTCCTTCTTTAGAGCCAGTTTGGTGTAGTGGTTAAGTGCGCGGACTCTAATCTGGGAGAACCGGGTTTGATTCCCCACTCCTTCACTTGCACCTGCTGGATGACCTTGGGCAAGCCATAGCTCTGTACCAGCTGTTCTCTCAAGGACAGCTTGGGAAAGAGCTCTCTCAGCCCCACCTGCCTCACAGGGTGTCTGTTGTGGGGAGGGGAAGGGAACGGAGTTTGTAAGCCGCTCTGAGACTCCAAGTGAGTGAAGGGCGGGATATAAATCCAATCTCTTCTTCTTCTTTTGCATAGAAATGTTCATCATGTGCAATGGAAAACCGTTATGGATGTACGTAGTATTTTTCAGTCTGATACAGAGTCTGTGATTAACATACATCCACTACTCTTTAAAACATTGTGTAAACCTGGTCACCCAAACGCCTGATAATACAGGTTTTTTTAAAAAAAGAAAAGTTCTTAAACTAAGTTCTGTTAAGTGGATTTTTAAATGTTTTGTTAAATGCTTTGCACTACATTTATTAATTTAGGAATCTAAAAACAAAGAACTTGCTTTGAAGACATGAGAAAGTACATTAGCACTGAGATCTACAATTCAGATTTTACATGATTCCTAAACAAATCTATTTGAATGATATACTGAAATGATTTTTGTAAAGACAGTTAACCAGTTCTTCTTCTTGAGGTTTCCCCTTTGTTAGGAAGATGACAGAACTGGAAAATCAAAGGCTACAAAAGTTCAGCTCTGAGCAAAATAATAAACTGCTGACAAGGGTTGCAAATCAGATGATTAAAGTTGGAAACAGGATGTTGGCAGGGCCAGCCTGAGTGGGGGATGAGCTGAGTGGCTGCCTGGGGTGCAAAGCTGCAAGGGGCGCCATGCTGAGCTTGGTTGCTAACAGTCAACTCAGACTGTCAATTTACCATGTCTAAATGACAAGCAGAAACTAACTGAAATATTTTGTAACTGTTAACAATATTTTCATTTGCATTTTTATTTATGTAATGGATGTTCTAAAGTTAAAGATGTTCTAACGCCAGTTCGGTGTAGTGGTTAAGTGCACGGACTCTAATCTGGGAGAACCGGGTTTGATTCCCCACTCCTTCACTTGTACCTGCTGGTTGACCTTGGGCAAGCCATAGCTCTCTACCAGCCGTTCTCTCAAGGACAGTTGTCTCAGAGCTCTCTCAGCCCCACCTGCCTCACAGGGTGTCTGTTGTGGGGAGGGGAAGGGAAAAGGAGTTTGTAAGCTGCTCTGAGTGTGTGTGTGTGTGTGCATAGTATTTCTGTGTTACATAAACTGATTTTGATTTTTTTTTTAAAAAATGGCATTTAATAGAATAAACAGTGACAGTTCTGCCACATTGTCTAGTCCACTGCCACTGCTCAAAATAGGGCTTTTTGGGCTGTGGCTTCTGCAAACTCTAGCAAAGTAGTTAAGATATCAAGATTTTGAGCAATGTCATTCTTGATGGTTAGGAATCGCAAATGATAGGAGTGTCTCATCTCCCATAGTTTTATGTAAGTAGGTTTTGATGAGCTTTAGCTTTGAGAAGCTATACTCACCACTGACAACTGCCAGTGAAGGTGTCTGAACAATTCATAGTGCTACCCAGGCATTTTGGAAGGCACCATTCGTTTTGGTATTACGGATGTACTACAGGACATCTCTTGGTAATCCTTTTCCAGGAGGTAGAACATGCTGGATAAGGCCCTGTTCCAAATAAATATCTGCATCATTGATCTCAGAGTTGTCACCATCACTGAGCACTCTGTGTAGATCTGTACAGTGGGTGGTAACTGTCTCCTGTGGTAGTTTTTTGAGGTTGTACAGAAATCCCCATATCTTCCTGTGAGACTCAAGCTGCTCACATTACTCTTCAGTTGAAAAATGAACAGCGTCTACAAGAGTGCAGAACTCCCATTTTATGATTTCTTCTGGACTACTGCACTCCTCTTCATAAGTCTGGCTCATATTCAAACTACCTCTTTTTACAGCACATCCTTGGTGGCTCCTTAAAAGTGGCATTAGCATCAAAGGCTTCTGTGAGCTCTTTTGCAGGGATAACTGATGCTATGTAACCGCTATCACTGTATGATGTGATGGCCTCTACACATTTCTTCATGAGGGAGGTAGCAGTTACAATATCTGTCTCCTAGACATTGGTGAAGACCTGCTTCTTCTTTAGGCAACGCTGCTGCTTCCATCAGAATAGCACAAGTTTATTGTATTTGATATCAAGTAGACTTCACACTCCCTACGCAACTTTCCTGGTGAGTGCCGCTCAATGGTTTCATAGTAAGGTTTGGCGTATAGTATTTCAGTATCTACCACTGTCAAACAGAGGCCGAAGATTGCACAAAGATGTGTTGTAACACACCAAACAGAGAGATTCCTTTGATAGTGAAGCTGCATCTGAAACTACAGACTGAGAGGATGACAGCCACAGGGTACAAATGAAGCTCAGCAGTTCAGTGTACGTAGCATTCCCTGGACACCTCCCCCCTTCTTTATGTTGGCCTCATTATCATAACCTTGTCCACTGCAGTCCTTAATGCTGTTTTCCCACTTCCCACAAGTGTTCTCATCACTTCCATAAGTCCTTGTCCAGTTGATTCCTGAACTGCCCTGAATCCTAGGAAATGTTCTCTTACACAAATTTTGCCTCTATCTTCATCCACAAACAGTATGGTAAATGACATATTTTCAGAGACTTACATTGGGCGTGCAATATAGTATGACAGTTATGTTTAGCTTTGTCCAGCTTGTTATGTATGTTTTCCAGTGCTTTGTTGGCCATAATCAGTTCATTCTGAATGGTTTTCCCTCAGTGGTGGTCATTAAATTCCTTTGAAGACATGCACTTCAAATGCTCACATATTACCTCATCATTCTTACCAAGCCGCTGTTCGAGCCCCAGAAAATGACCACTGTTGTCTCTGAAGTGCTTGTCCAAAGGTCTCCAGAATGCCAAGTTGCATGGGCGTCAACTACGGGGGGGCTCGAGGGCTCGAGCCTCCCCCGAAATTTCCCGGGGGGGGCTCAGCCACCCCCGGCAAAATGCTCGCCCAGCCGGCCATCGCCGCCTCTCCTTCACCCCCGGCCTGCCCTGCCTCCCTGAGGCGGGGGGGGGAGAGAGGCGGCGGGGACATAGTCGCCCGCGCGCTTCGCGCGGGCGGCAGTCCCGGCCAGCTGGCTGCCGTCGCGGGTCTGCCTCCCTGGGCCGGGGGGGGGAAATGGAGCGGCCGGGACATAGTCGCGCGCGCGCTTCGCGCGGGCGGCAGTCCCGGCCAGCTGGCTGCCGCCGCGGGTCTGCCTCCCTGGGGCGGGGGGGGGAGGGAGCGGCAGAGACATGGTCCCGTACGCGCGCGCGCACGAGAGAGCCCCTAGGACAAGCCCTGGATGCAGAACTTGACAGACCTTCAGTATGTTCTAGAAAGGCTTCTGTTCTTGAGAGGCTGCAGTAGTCAAAGAAAGCAGCTGACTATTTGGAATACTTAGTATTCGAGAAATCATAAGAGCCATCCTGTATCAGGCGAATAGACAGGCATTATGTTTCTCTCAGTGGCTAAGAAGATACCCCAGAAGGCCTACAAGCAGAGGAATAGAGGCCAAAGATGAGTCCTGTTGTAGTTCTCCCCTCCACCCCCCCCCCCCCCCCGCAGTTGATGTTCATAGGTATACTGACCTGTCCTCTCTGATTTTTGGCCTATTTCCTTTTAAAAGTTTTCTAAATTAATGGCCATCATTGCATCTTGTGGCAGTTGTAGGATCATGAACAAGAGGGCACATCAGCTTTGCTTCAACTTAAGAAGGGTTTTTATTTAGCACTCTGACCCATTCTCTCTCTGACTGGCCCTTCTTTCAGTTGGCCGTGATCAGGTTGCTCAGCCACTCACTGCCAGTTTGGAGCTGAAAATAGCAAGGTGGGCAGCTTTCAAACACATTTTCTATTAGATATAATTACGTGGATAAAATTGACCATTGTAAATTGTGTATATTTGATTAATCACGTCTGCTTTCCAGTTCTCAGACAAATGTATTGTTGTAACAAAACTATGTTACCTGGTCAGTCAAAAAGTGTCAGGTCTAAAAGGGATATTTAAAACTGTGGAGTGATTCAGCCAACATTAAGCAGTTTTATGTCCCAGTAGGAGCAAATTAAAATATATTTAATTGTCCCATTGACACCAAGGCTTACCAGCCCCCAGTTCCAGGCACGGGATCCCCTGGTTTCAGAGGCTTCTACCCACCGTGGACCAGCTGGCCAGTGGGAAAGCCCCGCCTCTAAACAGGGACATCGCTGTGCGACATCCACAACGTGATGACATCACCAAGTATTTGGGTAAATTCTATGGTTTGGGGGCGAAAAAACCATAGAGTTTCCCCCAAATATCAAGAGTGTCCCCGTGCAACATCCCCAATTTGATGGCATCACTTCTGGGTGATGTCATCATGCAACATCCCCACCCACCCTGGAATGCCCCCCCAAATCCCCCCACCAAAACGACGAGAGGACCTGGCAACCCTATTGACACCAGCGGCACCAGCAGTGTCCAGTGGATGGCTCTGACACATTCTGCTTACTGTCTTCGCGAATGAACCATCCTTACCAGAAGCCATCAAGAGGTTGCAGTAATGGAAGGAGAGGTCTCAAGAAGACACAAGAGTATGATTGCTGACTGACACTTGCTACAGTCTGCTTGCTGTTCGATAACCAGACACTTTCATAGTGCTGACTGAGCGCTTGCAGTATCCACTGTCATCTCCCACTGCTAACAGTCTGCTTTTCCCTCCTGCTTTAATTCTGCCACAGTGGTGGCCTGTTCCCACCAGCAAAATGCCTCACAACTTCTGCTGAATGGGGTTCAAAGTACTGCCTTTGGCTGTGTTTTTCTCCCAAACTGTTTTAATTTAGACTGGACTGAACCATCAGAGATACAAGTGCCAAACATGTAGAGAAAATGTCATTTTAATTCCTTGGACGTCCTGTTAAGAAAATAAGAAATGTGCCAAATGGAATAACTAAAGCAGCATTTTTTTTTTTTGCTGCTCTTCCAAAAAAATAATTTTTTAGTAATTGGCAAAATCAGTAGTTGAAGAAAGGAATAAAATTATTAAACCTGTATGCAGTTAGGGAACAGGGCCCCTCAGTCCATGATGATGTTTGGTAATATTTTAAGAGGATACATATGGGTAGATTGGGCCTTGCACCACAGAAGTGTCTTGGAAACCGTGCCAATACCATGCCCATTCAGAAAACTGTATGTGACATGGTGGTTAACAGGATATCACTTCATATTTTTACCCTATGCTTCAAAGTTATAATGCCGTAATGTCATCTTATGGTTGCTTCTCACATTAATTTTACACTCTCAGACATTACACCTGTGCCTGAAGAGATGCTGACAGTAAAAAAATAGAAACTGATTCATTCATCAGAGAAAAACTGCACATAGGGCAAAGGTCCAGAAATCCTACATTTCCTTTCCATGATTTCTCTACAGAAAGCTTCCTTGCTATTGCTGTTACATTTGGCCAGGGCTATTTTTGGGCAGGAATGCACAGGAACGGAGTTCCGGCTGGTTTCAGAGTTGGCCACACCTACAGCCTCCCCCCCCCCCCCGGGTTCCCCAGGCACCTTGCAAGCCATGGGGCACTTGGGGAAGCCAAGCTGATCCAGAGAGGTAAGGCAGTTTAAACTGCCTCCCTTCCCTCGGGTTCCCCATGCGCCCGGCAAGCCGCAGGGCACCTAGGGAAGCCAATCCTGGGAGGGAGCTGTGCTGCCAGGGGTGTGACCTAATATGCTAATGAGTTTCTGCTGGTGGGTGTGGCCTATTATGCTAATGAATTCCTGCTGGGCTTTTTCTACAAAAAAAGCCCTGCATTTGGCAATTTTTAATTGAGAGTCCTCTCATACAGGCACATATACTTTGTGTTTTGGGGGGGACAAGCTTTTTTTGGGGGGGGTTGCTCATGATAGACTCACTCTCCATTTTTTGAGTGCGCTCTCTTATGGAATATAACAAATTTGTGTTCCAGTTTCTTCTTCCAGAATGAAATGGTTGTACCTTGTGCTGTTCCAAGTTAAAGTACCAAGAGTGAACATGCATAGACGTCTCAGAAGTGGCAAGATTGCTTAATCTTGAAAATTAAAGATCTTGGATTTTGAAATCATGTTACTAAATTCATATTTTAGGTCTAAACCATATTTTAGATCCAAATTGGATTTTTGAATGAATGGAGGACACTATGGCTGAGGACAGACTGGCAATCTAAAGCGGGGCAGGCACGCTTCGCAAACGGAAGAAAGGAGCACGTTCAGACATGCGCATCTGTCCCTCGGCTCCATTGCGTACTTACCCGTCTCCCGGTCGCTTTCCTTTCGCTTTAACAGGACACCGGTTTTTCCCGGTGTTCAGGGGCCTTCCTCCGCATGCCTCCCGCTTCCAAACAGTGTGAACTGGAAGAAGCGGGAGGCATCTGGAGGAAGTGTGAACGCACCGGCAAAAAGTTATGCGCATGTGCGCACATGCGAAACACATCAACGGGGGAAAAAAAGCAGCGGCAAGCACAAGCCGCGCGCGCTGGCTACGTGGCAGTCTGAACGCTCCGTGGCAGTCTGAACGCTCCGTATTGCCGCTGATCCACATTGCTCTGGCCAGTGTGAACGGCCAGCTCCGTGGGTTTTTTCCCCCGCTCCAGTTCCCTCCACTTTGCCTCCGCTTTAGATTGGCAGTCTGTCCTCGGCCTGTGATCCAACAATCTTTCTTAGGGCTACGGAAGGGCTTGAGCATAATCAAACTACTACTTATCATCAGCATTAGTATCCTCCCATCAGTTTTCAAAGAAATACTCTAAAATCAAGAAGCTTTTTTTTAAAGTAGAGGGGTTGCTTGTTCTGACCCTGTAAGACACAGTGAAGTTATACTTTCAAGTTTTTGATGCATCACTTTTCAAACAGTTTCAGTTTTAAAGTTTGCCATTCTTCTAATAAGAGAGATTTTACCCCTGAGTCTGAAGATGAGTAAATAGTGCCACATGGAAGATTCTGCAGGCAAGGTACAGATATATTTGGATAAAATGTGGAAGAACATTAGGTTGGTAACCCTAAATACTTGAAATCCAAGCACATGGAGCCCAGCCTCCAGGTCGGGCCTGGAGTTCTCCCAGAAATGCAGCTCATCTCCAGACTACAGAGATCAGTTCCCCAGGAGGAAATGTCAGCCTCAGAGGGTGGACTCTATGGAATTACATCTCTGCTGTGCTTCCTCCCAGTCACTACCTTGAAATCTCCAGGAATTTGCTAAGCTGGAGTTGACAACTGCTGGAATGGAAGTACTGAAAGTAAAGGCAGCTTCATAGGGTGGACTCTATTGACTTCCATAGAATCAAGGAGAAATGGAAGTCTTAGAGTAACATCACATCCCAGCCGAGCTCCCTCCCCCTCTCCAAACTCCACTCACCCCAGATACTGCCCACCTGGAGGAGTTACTTGATCAATTAAGGCATGAGTATTCCCATTCCAGTTTTTCTGTAGTGTTAAAGTTGTGGCCTCCTTCAAGACATAACTTTGTAGAAACATGCTCCCTCTTTTCAAGTTTGGCAACCCAAGTTCAACGAAAGCTTTCCCACCATGCATTTATGTGGGTGGTAGGGGTTTCATTTTATTGTAGCACCTTTTGAAAGGCATACTCTGACTCACAAGGAGAGGATTTATGGAAATGGTGCTTACCATTCATATAAGTACAGCAATTTTCTTCTGCCACCTACCAACCATTTAACAATGTTTTCTCTTTCCTTTTCTCATATCTTTTAAAATACAGCCATTACAAGGGTAAAAAAAAGTACAGAAAGAAAAAATATGTTTTTGCCACTTGCTCTGTAACTTTTAAACCCTGCAGATAATTTTAAATAGGTATAAGAAAAGTTCAAGAAAGAATACCTCTGATCTTGAAGTTTTGCCATTTATATCTGATCATGCATGAGCTGAGGTACAGCTCTTAATCATATTTGCTAATCTTGTTTTGTAAAACTTTAAGTAAGGTGGGTTTTTTATCTTGATGAGTGTAAATCACAAGAAATATTGCCCTAATTTAGAGTGAAAATACACATTACTTATGACACCAGTTGGGTTGAGGTTCCCTCGACCTAACTGTGTCCTTTTTTCTGACAGATGTGACAACGGGGAACTAATGTTTCCAAGCATACCAGGGCTCAGGGTGAATAATGCAGCTGAGTAGCATACGTCAGGAAGGGAGGCTGCAAATCATGTGAGTAATACATGCCACATGTTTTCTTCATTCATACAGAGCCATGTAGGCTCACAGCATTAAGAAACTGCTCTTACACTGCTGTAGCTGTGTGAAAAGGGATCTGTGGAGAGCAGAAATGTAGCTAGCAACAGAAATGTCCCAACTGCATTCAAGATGGTCACTTTCTGGATTAAAGCCACAGTTAGGTGATAACTAATTTAAAAATTATAACTGTTATTATAATTGAATATGGCATGCTTGTAGCATTGATTGGCTGACTGCTCTAATGTCAGAAAATCAGAACAGGAAGATGCTGGCATCTAGAGAGATGTAGTACAAACAGTAGGGTCTAGGAAAGGAAGGGCATGGCTATAGAAATCAGGCCTGAGAAAGCAGCAATTCAAATGAAACAGAGGCTTAGGAAATGAAGCTTGGAGAGGAATTGATCCAGGGTAAGATGAAGAGGCTAGTAGAAGGAGTAAAGGAGCACTGGAAGGGGAAATGAGCAGAAAAGTGCAAAAGGCCAGGAGTTGTGAAGAACTTACATATTGCTTTGAACTGCCTGATCATTGGCGGCAAACTTGTTCTCATGTCCTAGGCTGCAGTCACTGTGAATAGTTCTGACTGTCAGATTTGAGGGGGAAGGGGACCTGCCATTTTGCCTCCTTGCAACAACTGAGAAGCTAGCTGTAAAATTTATAGGAAGCAAATTTATTATTAATTCAGAGATCTGTACATTCTGATTCACGTTTAAGCTTTGTAAGGCAGAAAAGTTTGCCAATCAGTGGTGAAGCCTTCTTAATTTTAAGGGGCTAAATTCATTCAAAATAGTTTTATGAGTGAACATACACATAATTCTGCCTTATACTAAATCAGACTGTTGGTCCATCAAAGTCACTATTGTCTATTCAGACTAGCAGCAGCTCTCCAGGGTCTCAGGCAGAGTTCTTTCACATCACCTATTGCCTGATCCTTTTTAGCTGGAGATGCCGGGGATTGAACCTGGGATCTTCTCCATGCCAAGCAGATGTTCTACCTCTGAGCCATGGCCCCTCCCCTTAGCAGCAACTAGCCAAGCTAGTACAATGATGCTTACCTAACTTCCATGACTTGACTCTAATTGTCAGAGGAAAGGGGCCACTATTTGCCTAATGTCCATATACTTGGTCTGAAACAACCAATCCTGGCCAGTATCAGACTTTCAGCCAGATCCCTGTTGCCAGCACAAAGAGTCATAGGCTGCGGTTACACACTAAACAATCCACTTTCAATCCACTTTCAATGTATTTTCCAACTAGATTTTACTGTGTGAACTGCCAAATCCAGCTGGAAAGTGCATTGAAAGTGGATAGAAAGTAGATTATGTAGTGTGTGTGACCACAGCCGTAGTGTCAGTGTTGTTTATAGCTAAAACTATTTCAGATATTTTGATGAACATGGTGTACTTATTCTATGCTAATCTCTTATGTCAGCAAAAACACCTCTGGACATAATTAATTTTGGGACATTAAAAAATGTCCTTTTGTTCAGTATTGTTCAGAGTTAAGAGTAATGCCTAAAACTTACTTGGATGTAGGATGTACCACAGGCTGTTGCATTCCTAATAGTGGAATACTATGCCCAGGGGTCCTTTCGTAGAAAAAGAGGTGCAGGAGCTCATTAGCATAACTCATTAGCATAACTCATTAGCATATGCCACGTCCCCTGACATCACTGGAAGTGTGTCGGAAAGGGAATGTCAGTTTCAGCCCCATTATACCCTATGGGCCATTGAAATCAATGGCAAAAACTCATAGGGTATATGAGGGCTGGAGGAAAGGGGGTGTGAGGGAGAGGCTCCAAACTTGCAGAGTAGCTGCTGGGGCCTCTCCTTGAAATACCCACCAAGTTTCAAGAAGATTGGACCACTGGGTCCAATTCTATGGGCCCCCAAACAGGTTGCCCCATCCCCTCCCTTGTTCTCTATGGTGGGAAAAAATGTTACATTTTTCCCACCATAGAGAACAATGCAGGGAATGGGGGCAACCTGTTTGGAGGCCTGTAGAATTGGACCCCCTGGTCCAAACTTTTTGAAACTTGGTGGGCATTTGGGGGAGAGGTCCCAGAAGCTACCCTGCAAGTTTGGAGTCTCTGCCTCAAATCCCCTCCCCTACAGCCGCTTTTAAAGTTGCTGCCGAATTTTGGCGGCAATTCAGCAGCGGGCCGAATCAGATCAGAGAATCTGATTCGGCCCGTGGCTGCCGTACTGCCCCCCTGAGCTGGCGGAGCTGTGCTCCACCTCGCTCTGGCCCCAAAGGACCCCTGACTATGCCTATTTGTTTGTTTTTGTTGTGTAAAAACTATGAAGCAATTTTTGGAAGTCTGAAAGAGTACCGTCTAAAGAAGAAACATCTTATAAACTCTTAGAGTTGGCTGAAGCGGATAGACTGCAGATAAACTTGTTAAATTTAAATGAAGATATGTATCGGAGAAGATGGAATAGAGTGTATAAATGGATTAATGATAAAAGGGAAAAATAGACTCAAAATTATAAAATTGTATGAAATAGAAAATATGTAAATAGCAATGTAAGTAGAATGTATTTAAATGATTGAAATGTACTATAACTTTAAAGTGGAAAATGGATTAAAATGTTGGGGGGGGGAAGCAATTTCTCAGTCTTTGGATTATGTTTAGTAAATCATGGTATTTATAGCCTTGTTTCTGTTCCACACATTGGGTTCTTAAAACAATCAGATCAGTGGTCTATCTAGTCCAGCATCCTGTTCACACTGCAGCCACCCAGATGCCCTGGAAGGCCTACAAACAGGCCTGATGTTGTCACTTAGTACTAGTATTCAAAGGTTTGCTGCCTCTGAATATGGAGGATCCCTTCAGTCACCATGGTTAATAGCCACTTATGGACTTCTCCATTAATATGTCTATTCCCCCTTGAAAGCCATTTATGTTTGTGGCCATCACTATATCCACTGGCAGTGAATCCCAACAATTTGAAGTTGGTTAAAAAGGGGACAGATTTATGAAGAATAGGTCTATCAGTGGCTGCTACCCATGATTACTAAACAGAGGCTGAGGACAGACTGGCAATCTAAAGCGGAGGCAAAGCGGAGGGAACTGGAGCGGGGGGAAAAACCCACGGAGCTGGCCGTTCACACTGGCCAGAGCAATGCGGATCAGCGGCGATACGGAGCATTCAGACTGCCACAGAGCGTTCAGACTGCCGCATAGCCAGCGCGCGCGGCTTGCGCGCGCCGCGGCACTTTTTTTGTTTTTGTTTGATGTTTTTCGCATGTGCGCACATGCGCACATGCGCATAACTTTTTGCCGGTGCGTTCACACTTCCTCCAGATGCCTCCCGCTTCTTCCAGTTCACACTGTTTGGAAGCGGGAGGCATGCGGAGGAAGGCCCCTGAACACCGGGAAAAACCGGTGTCCGGGTAAAGCGGAAGGAAAGCGACTGGGAGATGGGTAAGTACGCAACGGAGCCGAGGGACAGATGCGCATGTCTGAACGTGCTCCTTTCCTCCGTTTGCGAAGCATGCCTGCCCTGCTTTAGATTGCCAGTCTGTCCTCAGCCAGAATCGCCACATGCAAAGGTAGTAAGCCTCTGAAAACCAGTGCCAAGAGGCAACTTTAGGGGAAGGCCTTGACTTCTGTGCCCTTCTGTTGTGTAGCCAGCCTCCTCAGCCCTGAAACCCGGGGGGGGGGTCAAAAGAGAGAGACACCCCAAAACGACCTCTGAACTTCCACAAGCAGTGCCCTATGAAGCCAGGCTTGGCTTAAACAGTGGCTTTTGCTGGGAGGCCAGAAGAACCACATCTTGGCTGAGAAAACTCAGGACAAAGAGAATTCTCCAGGCTGACTGCACTGCCAAGCACCCTCCATTCAAGCAACCCCACCCACTCTTCTCTGCTCAGCCCAAAAAGGACTAGAATGGGCAAGTCTCTGCCCTTGCCTCAGGCATCTTCTACTGACCAAATGGCTAGTCTTTTGTCTGTCAAATGTACAGGCAAGCAGGGACACAAATCCTCTAGTTTGTGCTATTGTCATGAATGAAGTATGTTGCATGTTTCCTTCCCCCTCTCCTGTTTCACCTATATGTCAGGGAATACTTTTGGAATAATTCTCTCATTCCTGTCTCCATATATTTGCCTAAGATATCTGCATTCTTACATCTATGCCAGACCTATCAAGGTAAACATTAACTTTCCATGTCTAGTGAATGGTCACCCATTCAGGATCATCCTGCCACACATTAAGAAACATCACTTCTTTCGTCTGGCACCAGGGAAACACCAGACCACTCTATTGTTCCACAATGGACACCCTTAGTACAATCATTTAACACATGGAATTCACTGCCACAAGAGGTGGTGGCGGCTACAAGCACAGACAGCTTCAAGAGGGGATTAAATAAACATATGAAGCAGAGGTCCATCAGTGGCTATTAGCCACAAGGTATAGATAGGAACTCTCAATCTGGGGCAAGTGATGCACTGTATTCTTGGTGCTTGGGGGGGCAACAGTGGGAGGGCTTCTAGTGTTCTGGTCCCACTGGTGGACCTCCTGATGGCACCTGGTGTTTTTGTCCACTGTGTGACACAGAGTGTTGGACTGGATGGGCCATTGGCTTCTCTTATGTTCTTACCTGGCTTCTATTGTTAAAGCCTGACTCTGCCTCTCTTAGAGCTCATTGGTCACATCTAGGCCTTGCCCATCCTGATGGCACACACCCCTGGGACTCATCATTGGTCCAGGTAATCTTTTGTTCTCACCTGAGACCAGCCCCCAAGACCTTCCATTGGTCTGCATTGTTTTTCCATGTCTATATCCGTGAGCACATGGCCTCCAGACTGTGTGCCTCTGCCCTGATGTCAACTGGCAGTCCACCCCTAAACCTTTAGGGTTTAGGCCATAAACTCATCTCCAAGGACTCCTGCATGTCTGGCCAGTTTGTATCATCCCATAACTTACCCACTATTCGCTATCAATCACCTCTGCTTTCTTAGTCTGTACTGCTTGCTCTTTTGAATGTTTAGTGTGCTTGTAATTAGGGAACTACTTTAATAAAACCTATTTAATTCGCTCTTCAAATCTGGAGTCTTCCTACTGTGCCGGACCTCAGTATACAAGTGGTGTGCGATTCCTGTATCCCTCTGGCTTATCCTGCTGCATAGCTAAATCCCCAAACAACAAGGCAGGCCACTGGGGGTAACAGTTTAATGGTGAACTGAATGCAAGCACACCCTGCATGTCTGAGTGCACACACATGATTTCAGTAATGCAGATGTAGAGGAATGGTTTCAGTCCTAAAATCCAATTTGAGAGTGTGAGTGAAGTTCTTGTGTGTTTGGCTCTAGAGAGCAGAAATCTTTTGTGGGAGGTCTGCTCCCCTTTCGCCTCCTTCATCCACGTTGTTCAGCTGCACCTAGCGGGCCAGATATTCCCGGAAACGGGCCTGAGCTTTGGGGGTGACATGGTGAAGTCCTGGTGGACAACAAGCCACTGTGCCTTTTCTTTGAGACAGAGAAGTCTTTTATTTAGAGCCCCCATGGGTAGCTCCCGCTGGTGGAAGGAAATTTATTGGAGTGAGAGGCTCCCTAAGGTTTATTAATTTATCCCTGGACTGAGGAGTACCAGTGTTCCCTCAAAGCTGAGTTAGTGTGAGCTAGCTCACAGTTTTTTAGCCTCCAGCTCATACATTTTTGTCTCAGCTCAGGAAGGATTGCTCCAGAGCAAAGTAATCTATGCAGTAGCCAAATCACTCGCTCACAACTTTAAAGCCCATAGCTCACAAAGTGGAATTTTTGCTCACAAGACTCCACAGCTTAGAGGGAGCATTGGTAGGTACCCCTCCCAGCCGAAACACAGTATGTGATCAAGATTCTGTTCTCACTTTCCCTTTAAAGACGCAAGGAAGCATTGTGCTAGTTATCACATCAGGAAACTTAGGTTCAGTAGCAGGTAGGAAGCCCTCTGCTGTGTCCACCTAGAAAATTGTGTTTGTGTGTGGGAGGCCATACGCCAGAACCCCACATGCATTTGGAAACCAGGAATCAGGGTCTTCTCTCTTTGGTGGCCTCTGGCCAATTAGGTTGCTGTAATTTAAGAGTTTTCCTCAGATCAGAGTATCTGAAGTCAATCTATTATGCTGCGCCAAAAATCCAGCATTGGTAAATTAGAGAAATGATTAGTGAAGCCTTGGGAATTTGGATCTTTTAAAGGTCCTGATTTCCGTAGTATTCTCAGCGATGCCTTCCAAGACGTCTGTGAGAAAACAAAACCTTTTGGTCCCAAGAAGAAGCAACTTGCCATCTGGGGTCTTTATGTGGCCTTCCAGGACTCAGTGTCCTTTGCACATAACTTGCGAGACATGCATGAGGAAATTACCGCTAGGTTAGAGGCTAGTGAGAAAGAAATTGAACAGCTCAGAGCAGAAAGATCTGGCCATTTAATGGACCTGCAGAACCTAAATTCCATGGTCCTGGAAAGTAAACAGAAAATGGAGGATGCTATAATTCGTGCCCAGTCCTCCAAGCAAAAGGTAGCCACCTTAGAGTCAAAATTAGTGGATACCCAGAATGCTGCCAACTTTTTAGTTGAACAGCACATCACCCGGCAACAGGAAGTCAGTCATGAGGCTTGCCACAGGGAAATTGACTCCTTGAAGCAGCAGCTGGGCTTACAAAGGGCTCTCCTCGCCTCTGTGCGCCCTGAGAACCTCTCTGCCATCCCTGATACCTCCCCACCTTCTGAGGAGTTAGCAGAAGAAGCCACTCCCAGGTTCCCTTTAACCCAGACTGGGAAAGTGAGACTGCACCTTTAAGGCCAATTTATGCCAAGTTTGTAAGCATAAGCAGTGCCTGAGGCCAAGTGACAAATCAGGAAGTAACTGAGACCTACCCATGGAAACCCCATGAGGCACAAGCCATAGCAGATACCATGGGACCCCTGAACCGAGAGACAGGGATCACATGGGTGACAAATGTGGCCTTTGCTCATCCTACCACCAGCGGATCTGACTTAATGCAGTTAGCCTGATTGTGTGCCACGGGAGCATTGAATCAGGGATAGACATCTTATGAGACAGGATGCTGGACAAGATGGACCACTGGTTTGATCCAGTAGAGCTCTTCTTACGCTGTGATGCTATAAGTTCCTTAATGCAATTTAACTTGAATGTATAACAATTTCCATGTTATTTCACTTTCTATTCTTTTTTTCCATGAAGATAATTTGTGAAGTGAAGCCAACTGAGTGTTAGCAGTTTGCAGCATGTTGAAACACCTAGTTGAGCTTGTAAAGTAGCAAAACAAGTGAGCTAGAAGGGCTGTGTTTCAGATCGTGTTTCAGCCACAAATGGGCAAGGAGGCCTTAGGTGAGTTATTGGTCTGCCACCCTCAGTTCCCCTCTCCTCCATATTCCACCATCTGCCGTATGGGGATAACATTCGCTGACCTGGAAGAGCTGTTACAAAGATTACTGAGAATGTGTGATGCATTTTCAACACTTGAAATGTGCCATATAAATATTACTAATGAATCATATCTTCTCAGCTTCTGAAACTGAGCAAGGTAAAATCCAGAGAACAAAATACGAGAAGGTTCAGAGAACAGTGGAGAAGATGTTAAAGGAAAGCAGGCGAGAAGTATCTTACCAGCAAAATCAGAAACCCCAAATTTACTGTAGACAGACCTGCCAACTGTCCTTCATTGGTGATGGGCTAGTTCCATGAACTCTTAGAGGAGCTAAAATTCTAAACTCATGACAGGTTTGATTCAAGGATGGCTTTACAGCTGGAACTGCATCTGCAGTTGGACTGAAGTAGTATGGCCCTGCTCACTTTTATGAATCCCTTGGTGGTATTTGACTAGGGATGCCAGTCTCCAGGTGAGACCTAGGGATACCCCAGAATTATAGCTCATCTCCAGACTACACAGATCAGTTCCCCTGGAGAAACTGGATGTTTTCGAGGGTGGACTTGTACCCCACTGACTTCCCTGTCCTCCCCAGGCTACATCCTCAAATCTGCAGGAGTTTCCCAACCTGGATCTGGCAACCCAACCCTATTTGCTTTGCTTTGCTTCTTCTTTCTGTAAACTAAGAGCTCACCTTTACTAAGGTGAAAGTTGGCAAAAATGTGAGATATGGGGTGTTTATGCATGGATTATTTGCTCCAAGTCTGTAGGAAACTGCTCCCCCCCCCCCTTTTCTTTCTTTCTTTTCCTGCTTCCCCACAGCATCACACCTCTGGGGTTTCCCTGGCATTTTTCTCATGTTTTTCAAACCTCCTTTGCTCCAGAGTCTGGATGGCTGTTGTGTGATTTTCCTGGTTCTGTCCATGTATCAGCCATTTCCCCCCATGGTAGCCGTTTCCCCCCTCTTTTGCAGATGGTTCCCCCTGCCTTTTTTAAAAAAAATCTGTGATTTAATATCAATATATCATCATGCCAGATCCCCCCCATGTGTCCCCCAGTTTGTGATATATATATTACAGTGATGGGTGGGCCTAAAAAGTATATAGTCTGTAGGGTTGTCAACTCCAGGTTGGGAAAGTACTGAAGATTTGGAGGTGAGACCTGGGGGGATGAGAGACCTCAGAGGGGCAGAATACCATAGAGTCCACCCTCCAACACAGCTGTTTTCTCCAGGGAAACTGATCTCTGTAGTCCCTATCTCAGTTGTAATTCTGGGAGATATCCAGGCCCTACTTGGGGATTAGGGTTGCCAGGTCTTACCTTGCAGCAGCGGGGGGGGGGGGGGGGGGAGAGCTTTCCAGAAGTGGGGGTGAGGCAACATCACCATGTGTGACATCCCCAATTTGATGACATCATGTGGAAGTGCCGTCATCATGCCGGGGGTGTTTTGTGGTGACCCTCTGGTTTGGGGGCAAACTCTATGGTAAAATTGGGCTCAAACCATAGAGTTTTGCCCAAAAAGGAGAGTATTGCCATGCAATGCCTGGTGTGATGATGTCACTTCCATGTGATGTCATCATGCTGGGGACATCATGCGGGGTTGTAGCTGTTGGGGGTGGGGCAAAATCATGGGATCCCCCACTCCCACCTGGTGACTGGCAACCCTACTGGGATTGGCATTGGCAACCCTAAGTATGTTGCTGTCCTTCCTTTTATGACTTTACACTTCTCATTGTCCTTTTTATTGTAAGTTAAATGAATTTTAACTATTTTTTGTTTTGTTTTTGTTTTATTTGCCCTGACCTGGATAGCCCAGGCTAGCCGGCTGGGGCTGTATTTGGGTGGGAGACTATATCTATATGCATACGTACACTATAACAATACAATAATGTACCGCATCTACTCAGCAGTCAAATTAAGTATATATATATATATATATATATATATATATATATATATATATATATATATATATATATATGCATATATATATATATATATATATATGCATACGTACACTATAACAATACAATAATATACCGCATCTACTCAGTCAAATTAAGTATGTAGCCAGTCAGGTCAAAGGCCAATTGAAAGGCATGTGTCTTATTTTCTGGAAAGCAAGTTAAGGCAGGGGAAGGTGCAACAAACTGCGGGGGTGGAGGAGGTAAATGACCACATTTCCATTGTCTCAGGGCAATTGCTGTGGGGGCCCTGCTTCTCAACATAACAGTTTGTGTCTTGTGCATGACTGGAAAATGAAGCAGAGCCTGATTCAAGAAACATGGGAGCTGGTATAGAGCAGTCCCTGAGCTGTGTGGGTCCCACTGTGAAAGGTTTTAATGGATAATACCAGCATCTGGAATTGATGCTAGGGGCATAAAGGCAGCCATTACACAGTACAGGATGAACATATTTGTGACTCCTAACATTTGTCAAGAGAGGTGTGCTCTCATTCTAATTGAATTTTCAAGTCATCTTCAAGAGCAGCCCTACATAAGACACATTGCAACCATCAAATCTCTAGGTGACAAAAGCAAGATCCCCTCTATCTAGGAGGAAGAGGCAGAGCTGTGTAGCAATTTTCAAAAGGCAGGATTGGATCAAGCCAAACTCCAAGACAAGCTATTTACTGTACGACATTCTTGTTATTATTTTGAGCAAAACTTTTTTAATATATTAGATAGTGTTTTGTTTATTTAGAGTGTAAGAATGTAAGAAGAGCCCTACTGGATCAAACCAAAAGCCTCTCTGGTCCAGCATCCCATTTCCACAATGGCCAGCCCTGTCTCCAGAAGATCTACAAGCTCAGTATGAAGCCTCTCCTACTTGTGGCTCCCCCACACCCGGCAATTAGTATTCAGAGGAATACTGCCTGTGAGCACAGAGGTTTCACTTAGTTATCCTGACTAATAATCACTGATGGAACAGTCTTGTCTGATTGCATCTAATTCCCTTTTAAAGCAATTTAAATTAGTGGGCATCGCTAAATCTTGTGGCAGTGAATCCCGTAACTGAAAGACATGTTACATGAAGAAGTAAAACCATTATCATATTTTACATAATAGCTATGTCTTATTATCTTTATTTTTTGTTACTAATTTTTCAGTCAGGTCTCTCCCCCCCCCACACACATTTGAGTAAAACTTGCTGTAACACTTATATTCACTACACTTTTTTTCCCAAAGAAAAACAACGTCTAAGGAATTGCACTTGATGCATGTGATACATTAACTTACAGGCACCCCATTTTCTATTCTTTTAACAAACTTCCATCATGTTATCCTTCTGTCTGCTTTTTAAGGACATGCAACAGCTGTGGCTTGAAACTGAGGACTGTGACTTGCTTGGCTTCAGGAACTAACATTCTTGGCTTGTATTTCACCCCTTTTCACAGTTTTCAGAAAGGAAAGGAACTGTTATTTATTTAAAATATCAATCCCCCAC
Organism: Lepidodactylus listeri; assembly: GCA_029233225.1. NCBI lineage: Eukaryota > Metazoa > Chordata > Lepidosauria > Squamata > Gekkonidae > Lepidodactylus > Lepidodactylus listeri. The sequence goes on from JARCFY010000011.1 coordinate 50,159,662, forward strand.
ATTTTCAGCAAGAATACAGCTTAATGCAACCAATTAAATAAACAAAAACAATTGCATGAAAGAAAAGGCCAGCATCATAAATGGCAATAAATATAACAATAAGATAATTAATAAAAGCAACAAGAGAAAAGGTAGATAGTAAGAAATTAAAATATTAGGACTCTTTAAATCAGCAGTGTAAATAACATAAAAACCAGCAATACTGTGGCAGTGTGTGACTTAGTATGAGAAAAAAACAGCTAGGAGTCAAGTCACAGGTGTTGTGAGATCCAGGGTCCAGAGTCAGAAACATAATCAGGGCCTGGTGGAAAGGGAATTTGGACATGATTTGGCAGTCTTGGTGGTATCTTTGGAACCCAGATCCTGATCACTTCTTCTTTCTAGTTTATAGTAATCTAAATTACTAAAGGGAAGGTTGCCCATGCTGTTAGCAATTGCTTTCAGTGTTGCATGTTTGGAAGGCATGCATCAATCTTGCTCCAAGTCACTTCAGTTTAGCAGGCATGCTGTATCTACACCTGAATCAACCAGTAGCATGTACACCCTTAAAAAACCAGTTTCCAGCAAGGCTCTTGTAGAAGTATGCGTGATCGGTCATCAGCCTTGGCAAGTAGCATGTGGCTAAAGTCAGTCACAACATTTAAACACTTTCTTGCTGTCAGAATTCAAAGAAAGCCTCCTACAGCCAAGGGAACTACACCAAGGGTTTTCATGAGAGAAACTGAAAGAATGCCATCTATTTATTGTTGGAAAAGCAAAAATTGTTTGAATGTGGCTTGAGATGTCCCAACTTGGAATTTTTTTAAAAAAATGAATTCCTAATTAATGGGAGGGAACCTCTTAAATCTTATTTGTTTCACTAGGATTCCTCTGTATGCAAATATCACTATCTTTTTAAAATTTAACTGAAGTTCAAAATCCAATCCTCGACATACTTTCTTGAAAGAGAACTTGTCCCTCTCCAAAAGTACAGTCTGACTGTCCAAGCTGTAATGGATATACAAGAGTTCCAAGGCAGAAGAAGGAAAGTCATCGACCAAGAAAGTACTTTTAAGATCAAAGGAGCAGGGAGAAGAAGTCCAGATTTTGATTCTCCTGTCCTGAGAGGTAGCAAGAGCAAGAGTGGGACAGGATGGAGTTAGGAGACTGAGAGTATACATCTGTTCTTCAAACAGAATTAAGTTCCAAATGCAACTGTGACACGATTCTTTAATATAACAAACTTGTTCAAACTGATGCGCCCATTCTAAATCCCCCTCTGTGCTTAGAATGGTCCGGTAAGTGGTCCTATTCAAGCCTCTTCACTGAAATCAATGTAAGTAGCTTGAGAGCATCAGAGATCTAGTTCCACAGGGAGTGTTTATGTCTGTGTACTCTTTGTCCAGTCTGTTTCGCATGATTCTTGCCAACCTTGTGGTCTCAAAGTGGTGTTTCTGTTTTCACTGCCTAGCATACTGTACATGACTCCCAGTCCTCAGTTGTTTCCGTGAGAGTGTAAACTGAGATACCTGTGCAGCTCTGCTTCTGACAGCTGGTTAGAACAAAAAGGATGCTAGAAAAAAGGTAATCAGGAACAATCCAAAGCTGCAGGAAAATGCCATTCTCCTCCCCCTCCCTCAAATCCTCTTTAAAAGTCTGCTTGATTTATTCTAGTTTGGCATATTACAGTAGACACGGGAAATGCAAGTGGTCGTACAGTAATTTAAAAAGTCTGCACACGAATCTCCTCTGGCTCCCGTCTCTGCCAGGAAAATTTTTCCTGTTGTCAGTCAACTGATTGTAATATTGTCTTGGAACAGAATGGACATTTTAAAGTGCAGAGCTGACTTCTGCCCCTTTCACAGTTTTCCTACTTCAGGTCTTTCCATTTTTGGCACAGTGCTCACAAACCAGTCACAATTTATATTCAGAAGATAACTTTAAAACCTTTGCTTAATTTTATACAAGACGTGGAGGACACTGGATAGAGAGAATTTTTTCTCCCTCTCCCAGGATACTAGAATTTGCAAGTATCCAATGAAGCCAATCAGTGGTGGACTCAAGAAAGACAATGAAAAGGACTTTTTCCCATAATTAACTTGTAGAACTCACTGGCACTACAACTAGCAATGGTCACTAGCTTCTGTGTGTGTGAAGTGCCGTCAACTTGCAATTGACTTGTGGCGACCCTAGTAAGGGGCTTTCAAGACAAGTGAGAAGCAGAGATGGTTTGCTATTTCCTTCCTCTGCAGAGCCTTTGTTGGTGGTGTCTCTTCCAAGTACTGACCCTGCTTAGCTTCCGAGATCTGACTGGGTTACATTATGCCTCCTTCCCTGGTCACTAGCTTAGATGGCTTTAAAAGGAGTTTTGACAACTTCATGGAGGATGGATCCATCAATAACAATCAGCCATGATTGCTAAATTTAACTTCCATGTTCAAAGGCACTATATCTCTGATATCACAAGACAGCCAGGCTTTGGCATCTAAGCCTCTCTGTGTCAGCTTTCCAGGACAAATGGCTGGCTATTGTAGGAGAAGATGCTGGAATCGTTGTACAATTTGTCTGATCCAGGAAGGCTGCTCTAAAGTTCTTTTGATTTCCCACATCTGGATGATGATCTCCCTGTTTCTCTTCTTTCTGTTGTTTCTAAATTACTTGATTAACTTTGATGTTTGGACTTTTATTGTTTAATTCTTTTGCTGTTTACCATTCTCATTTCCAGTTCTGTCATTCCACAGAAACTGCATCGCTATCTTTAAGTATTTTTCCCTGTTTTTTATTGCTAATGTTTCTATTTCCTTCTTTTTGAGTTATATATTTATGTCTAGATTTTTTCCAGATCTTATCAGTAACTAAAGTCCTGTCATGTCTGGCTGTTCAACTTTGCTAAAATGTTGTTTTCCTTTTGTTGATTGAGTACGCATGGTTCATTCTATTTTGTTTCTCATTGCTTTTTGTTTGTTTGTTTGTTTGTCTTCCTTATTTCCATCTGAAGCCTCTTATTTCTTTATTTTATTCTTACTGCAATTCTAAGAACACTTTCCTGGGAGTAAAATGTATTGAAGGCATCTAAGTAGCATTCTGAGTAACCTGCTTAGAATCATTCTCTCTCTCCCTCTCTCTCTCTCTCTCTCTCTCACACACACACACACACACACACACACTCACACCCCTATTTTTTTTTCTGTTCAGCATTCAACTTAAGATAGCTATTTACTTTTAAATATATCAATTTCCTTGCTAATGCAAATTTTGATTTCTATATATTCATTGAGTTTGCTGTTGTATTCTTCTGGTTCCACATTGCTCATTAAACTTGTATTTGTTTCTCATCTATTTCACATTTTATTCCTCTTTATTTTTATGGAATTCATGGCCAGTTGATATTTAATTTACTGATTTTCTTACATTCTTTAAAATCACCCAGGGACTTAAATTTAAACCAGCCTGTGTCTTTTCTGTGGGTTTAATTGTGTCATGTTCCTTTTTCCCCTCTACATTTTGATCCTTTTGTTTAGTCTGTATTATGTTAGAGATTGCCAATAATTATGTTAAATGTATTGCACTGTAAGCATATTAGGTCAGGGTATGCTTTCTCATAAGTGCTGTGTATACATTTATTTGAGGGAAGAATTAATAGGTCATGGTTTCAGACAAAGTTTCTTTCCAAAGAGCTAGAAACTATTATCCATTTCTAATAGTAAGAGACCCTTTGAGGATGCTAAGATAGTAGTATATAAGCAAGTCTCTTGTTGGCAGTTCAAAACAAGTTCTTGATTTTCTCTGACCCTTTTAAAAATGTTCTGGCAGGTTTTTTCCTTACACTGCTGTTGCTTTTTTCTTTGATACATTTGGTGTATTGTGACTTTTTATTCTTTTGTATGCCACTTTGATATTGGTTACAAGCAAAGTTAAACCAGTTACAAGCAAAGTTAAACCAGTGAGAATCCACAAGGAATTAGGGAGCTCAAAAGACAGAGAAAGAGGAGAATTCTTTTTCTCTCTTGTTATCTCTCACTCTCACCTTCCCACTGACTCCTACACATTCTGCCAGCTCCTGTTCAATCTTCCCACCCTCTTCCTGCTGTAATGAAGATATTGCCAATGCGAAAAATTTCCTTACTTTATTATACCATGCCTCTTAATATAGCCAGGAAATTGGTAGATGTTTTTTAGTGATACTGTACTGGACAACAAAATTATGCAGCATGTGCCAAAGACAATGCTGATTGGGCACACTAACCCATAAGCTCTAGAAGGCAAATGGGGGGAATCTTAGAACTAAGACAGACAAATATCCTGGTGAAACCTTACCTTGGTTGCGGTCACATGCGTGAGGTAAAGCGGGGGGGGGGGAGGCTATTTCTTCTGGCAGAAGTTGACCTGCAGTTGCGCAATCACACAGTCTTTTGAAGCTGCGGGCACAGCCCACCACTGAATGGTCAGACGCAACCACAGGTGAGTCAGGGTTAGGGTGTCATTTGTCTCCAATGCACTTAAACTAGTGATTGATGATTTGCACCTCAGCCCTGAGGACTCCCTATGGAGTGTGCGATGATGCATATACTAAGAAGGGCAAAAAACAACGGCACAGAGTTGGGATGGCCTGATCAGACCATCTCTATGCCATTAGAGTGTGCTGGAGTGATCAGACGTGAAAAAGTCCATCTGTGGCCTGTAGCAATCCGTTTGCTACCGGACTTTCTGAGGTGTCTTTTAAATCTGCTTGTGCAGCGGAGCAAAACGGGTTGCCGACACCTGTGGGCACTTTCCAGATGTTGTGTGATTGCGCTCCTTTAATCTGTCTGGCATTCGCACCTATGTTGGGGCTAATTGTGGGTGTGATTGCAACCCTTGTTTCTGTGTAATTGTGAAGCTTGATTTTAATCAGCCTGAAATCCTCCATCTTCTCTTCCTGAGAACCATTTGTAATATAAAATGGCAGGACAGGAATCTTCATACAAAGATTAAGGAAATGTGTGACTTGTGGCACTGAGAGTATGCTTATAACAGGTGGGTTAGGTGTGGTTTAATGTTGCTTTCCTAAATGCCAAGATGGTCCTCTATAGTTGGATGCATATGAAAGTTCATTCCAGAAGCTAATCCCTCCCTAAATGTGAAGCTGAAATCATGGACAATAGATATTAACACCGGGAGTTCACAGCATCCAGAAAAACATGCGGTGAAATCCTATGTATGCATGGTAATTTCTGCTAAGAGCACACTATCAAGCATGCACAAGATTACAAACTTAGATGTGACATGGCTACATCTCCTTCACATCTGTAACAGAGATGAAAGTGCACTGTAAAGTCAGGACTGTGAACTTGGTTCTCACACTAATACAGGTTTGTAATAATGCAGCCATTTCTGTCCCGACTGGAAATATCTCTCATGTGAGAAACCATAAGAATTAAGTAAGGATTTTCAGATTAGATGGCGGCTGTGTGCACAAGCATCACAGTAACAAGAAATCAAGGTGGCGATTGAATCAATGCGGCATGATGATCAAGGTAAAAGCAAGCAAAGAGTCTTTTAATATTCCTGGAAATCTGTTGGACTCGTTTTTTAAACAGTGCCTGGTCTTTGTAAGACTGGACGTTCTCTAGTTTGATGGCCTCTGTTCTGAAGTGGACTATGAAATTAAAATGGCCCTTCAGCAACTCAGCAAACACTACGAGCCAGAGCTTCAGGGCCCACTCTGTTCAGTGGCACCAAAAACCCATTCCTTCCTCCCACAGAAGTGTGGCAGCGAGGGAGGAGGCAGCTGCTGAGTTGACATGTCTGGTCATCGCTGTTTAAGGGATCCGAGCCATGAGGCCTCCGTGGTACTGTGAAAGTTTCAGAGTTTAACTCTGCTTGTACCTGCCCACCAGTGGTGCTCTAGGGCAGTGTCCCACTGACCAATTTTCCTCAGGGGTCCTTTTGTAAAAAAAAGAGGTGCAGGAGCTCATTAGCATAACTTATTTGCATATGCCACACCCCCTGACGTCGCCGGAAGTGTCAGAAGGTCACACACCCCTGACATCACTGGAAGTGTGTCAGAAGGCAATACCCACGCTCAGGCTCCACCCCAAAAATCTCTAAGGTATTTCCCAACTCAGAGCTGGCAAGCCTATCTAATGGCAAAGGAAGGAAGGAAGAAGGAGGGAGGAAAGGAGAAGGAAGGAAGGAAAGGAACAGGAAAGAAGGAAGGAAGGTAGGTGGGGGGAGACAGAAAGAGAAGGAAGGAAGGAAGGAAGGAAGAGGAAGGTAGGTAGATAGATAGGTAGATAGGTAGGTAGGGGGAGAGAAGAGAGGAAGAAAGGAAGGCAGGTAGGCAGACAGACAGACAAAGGTAGGTAGGTGGGGGGGAGAGAGAGAGAAGGAAGACAGACAGACAGAGGAAGGTAGGTAGGTAGGTAGGTGGGAGAGAGAGAGAGAGAAGGAAGGAAGACAGACAGACAGACAGACAGAGGAAGGTAGGTAGGTAGGTGGGGGGACGAGAGAGAAGGAAGGAAGACGGACAGACAGGTAGGTAGGTAGGTAGGTAGGTGGGAGAGAGAGAGAAGGAAGGAAGACAGACAGACAGAGGAAGGTAGGTTGGTAGGTAGGTATGTAGGTGGGGGAGAGAGAGAGAAGGAAGGAAGGAACAGGAAGGTAGGTAGGTAGGGGGGGGAGAGAGAGAAGGAAGGAAGGAACAGGAAGGTAGGTAGGTAGGGGGAGAGAGAGAGAAGGAAGGAAGGAAGCAACAGGAAGGTAAGTAGGTGGGGGGAGAGAGAGAGAAGGAAGGAAGACAGACAGACAGGCAGACAAGGTGTTTCCCTCCCCCCCCCCTTGCTTGGGCCCCAGTGGCTTAAAGCCACTCAGGCCCAGCTCTTCCCTTACTACCTCCCCCCCACGACCCAGGAATGGTGAGGAGGGGGAGGGCTGGGGGCTTGTCCCTGGCCCAGCACCTTGCTGCGGGCCAGGGAGGGAGATGGGGTGGGTGGGCGGGCTGGGGGCTTCTTCCTGGCCCGGCGGCATGCCCACTGGCCAGGGAGGGAGATGGGGTGGGTGGGCGGGCTGGGGGCTTCTCCCTGGCCCGGCAGCATGCCCGCTGGCCAGGGAGGGAGATGGGGTGGGTGGGTGGGCTGTGGGCTTCTCCCTGGCCCGGCGGCGTGCCCGCTGGCCAGGAAGGGAGATGGGGTGGGTGGGCTTGCTGGGGGGGGTGGGCAGGCTGGGGGCTTCTCCCTGGCCCGGTGGCGTGCCCGCTGGCCAGGGAGGGAGATGGGATGGGTGGGCTTGCTGGGGAGTGGGTGGGCGGGCTGGGGGCTTCTCCCTGGCCTGGCGGCGTGCCCGCTGGCCAGGGAGGGAGATGGGGTGGGTGGGCTTGCTGGGGGCTTCTCCCTGGCCTGGCGGCGTGCCCACTGGCCAGGGAGGGAGATGGGGTGGGTGGGCGGGCTGGGGGCTTCTCCCTGACCCGGCGGCGTGCCCGCTGGCCAGGGAGGGAGATGGGGGGGCGGAGACTTCTCCCTGGCCCGGCGGCGAGCCGCGGGCCAGGGAGGGAGATGGGGGGGCCTGGAGGCTTCTCCCTGGCCCAGCGGCGAGCCGCGGGCCAGGGAGGGAGATGGGGGGCGGAGGCTTCTCGGAGGGAGATGGGGGGGCCTGGAGGCTTCTCCCTGGCCCGGCGGCGAGCCGTGGGCCAGGGAGGGAGATCGGGGGGGGCCTGGAGGCTTCTCCCTGGCCCAGCGGCGAGCCGCGGGCCAGGGAGGGAGGTCGGGCGGGGGGGGCCTGGAGGCTGAAGAGGGGACGAGGCGGCAGGGCAGACTCGCGAGCCCCGAGGAGGCTGCGACGGGCCCGCGGGCCGGGGAAAGCGAGCTGGGCGGGCGGGGCTTGATAATGTGCCCGCCCCCCGCCGACTCTCTCCCGGAGCGTCGCTCTGGCACGCCGCGGACCCAACGGAGCCCTGATTTTCCTGTAGGTTACGTGGCCAGTCCTCCCCAGCCTGTTTCTTAGTATTATGCTAAACCAGTTCTCTGTGTGATGAATAGAAAAGGAGGCAATACAGCACTGAAGCAGCAGAATTCTGCACTTCAGGAGGTATGCTCTATCAAGGCTGTGCGAGAGATGTGGTGGGTGTCATGTGATGCTGGAAGCTGAAAAACCTTTCAGTGTCTGAGAAATGTTGTATCCACAATAGATTGGAGTGCTATCACCACCTAAAGGCTAAATGTTCTGCATATTTGATATTAATTGCATCTGCTTTATTAATTTTGCATAAGGCCTTCAGGCAGCTAGGTTTACATTTTGCTGTCTTTTGAAGCATCTGATCTTGAAGTTACTTCCTTGGTCAACTCCACAACTCCTGTTTATGAACTGCAGTTTCATGGGGTGGCTTGAAGCGGTTTGCTTGCTTGTGTTCCAAAGGTATCCCACATTTGCTGACTTTAGCCAGTTCCAATGAAATCCCAAGTAAAAGCAATGAAATCCTCAATCAGTCCTTAATAAATGTTCACCATACATTTCTCAGAGCCCATGAGATGTAAAGCATGCACAGAGGATTGTGTAATGGGAAAACATGTGGCAGATCCCCCTACAGCAAGGCTTGTAGCAGTGCCTCCAACCATTTAACTTTCTTTTGTGTGATTTTACCTGTTTCATTACCTTTTCACTTAAACTGAGCTTCCCTTCTACTGCTTAATAGCCTGTAGCAATGGGAGATGAGAATTCACTGAAACATGGAACACACAAAAAAAGGAAATGTGGGTGACGGAATGAGACAATTTATATAAAACGGCAACAAATTGTTCTTTTAGTATGAAATACTATTAGGTTTTTTAAAAAAAAAAAAATTAAAAAAAACCTTCTTCATAGGTGTCTTTTAATTGTCCAGTGCACTGAGGGAGAGCATTAGCCAGAATTAGAAAAATCTACATTGTAAATTTGCAGTACAGCTTCAAAATATCCTCCATCCCTTTATATTGATAACCTAGTGTATAAAAAGCATTCACAAGAGCAATTGCTCTCTAAATTAATCATTTTCTTAAGGTCATCTGCTTGCCAAGCATTTCAGTCACTCAGCCTCATGAAATTCTTGGGGGTACTTTAGTTGAAGTGGCTTCATCTGACTGTCACAAAAATACACCAGGGGGTCTAGACTGGTTGGGGGCTGTGCTAGCTATGGGGACAGAAGGAAAGCAAAAAGGCTGTAGAGGGAAGGGATAAAATAAAAATAAAATTCAATAAAGCTAACTGATAGATATGGAATGAGACTATCAAAAGAGAAATAGTATAAAACAGTAATATGTTATGCAACACTGTGCAGGATAAATGAAAAAGACAAGATACTTGGCAGAACGAAAGGACCTTGAAAAATGCCGGTGTTTTATTGAATTGTTTTATGATTTTAAATTTGTTTTTAATTGTTCAGATTTTTAAAAATGTTTTCATATTCACTGCCTTGGAAACCTGTATTGGATCAAAAGGCAGCATAAAAATGCTTTAAATAAATAAATAGTCCCAGAAGATTGTGTCTTGTCAGTGGGCAAGGAGCAGATAAAGATGTGCAACAAAAGGGAATAAATAATAGAGAAACCACAGCGGCAGAGGAAAAGAGAGCTGAAAGTCTTAAGATATCCTGGAATTACAAAATCCTGGAATTACAACTGATCTCCAGTCTGCAGAGATCAGTTCCTCTGGGGAAAAAATGGGTGCTTTGGAGGATAGGCTTTATGGTGTTACACCCTGCTGAGGTCTCTGTGCTAACTAAACCCTGCCCTCCCTAGGCTGCACCCTGAAATCTCCAGGAATTTCTCCATCCAGAGATGATAATCCTAGCTGAATATCAGTCTGGAATTGCTAGTAATGTCTTCAGCAACAGGTCTCCAGTGTTCCAAGCACTGAAGATTATGTTCAGAGCTTATTTGTCATTCCCGTAGTGGGTTGGTTCTTCTCCCTTGTCTTAGAAGGCAACATTACAGAAGCACCAATAATAGAAGCATGGGGCTGCTCCCTATATCCCATGTTCTTGGAGTAATGGTAGGCATGAGTCATCTGTTTGTAACCACGTGAAGTTTGCAGGTTTTATGTGCATTTACTTACTTACTTACTTACTTACTTACTTCCCACTTTTCTCCCCAGGAGGGACCCAAAGCAGCTCATAATACAAAAGAGAAATAAGCAAGAGAAAGGCACAGGGGAGGCTTCTGAGTACAGAGCAGGTCTTCGCCTCTCTCCTGACTGATCTTGTCAGCTTGAAGCTGTGGCCCTCAGGCGAAGTGCTGAAGGACAAGAGCCCTTTGGGTTATACCTCTTTAATTACCTGTGTAGCAGGAGGAGAACAAAGTCAACTAGATGTTATGCAGCTGCTGCTAGTCAGCTAGCAGGCTCTTCCCATTTCCTTCTCATCATTTGTACCTTAAAGCTTTCCAGAATTCCCAGGTTGTTTGACCAAATTTAACTGAACCTGCCAGCATACACACACACAAACACATACCAAGCTGCTTTCTACTGAAGCAGACCCTTGGTCCATCAGAGTCAGCAGGGCTTTTTTTGTAGAAAAAGCCCAGCAGGAACTCATTAACTTAATAGGCCATGCTCAACAGCAGAAACTCATTAGCATATTAGGCCACCCCCCTGACAGCGCAGCTCCCTCCCAGGATTAGCTTCCCCAAATGCCCCGCAGCTTGCGGAGTGCATGGGGAACCCAAAGGAAGGAAGGAAGGCAGTTTCTGGATCAGCTTCCCCAGGTGCCCCACAGCTGTGGGGTGCCTGGGGAACCCAAGGAGGGGAGGCAGTTTAAACTGCCTTCCCTCCCTGGATCGGCTTGGCTTTGCCAGGTGCCCTGCAGTTGTGGGGCACCTGGGGAAGCTGATCCAGAAACTGCCCGAGGGGAGAGGCCAACTCAGAAACCAGCCGGGACTCCGTTCCTGTCTGTTCCTGCCCAAAAATAGCCCTGCAAGTATCATCTACTCAGACTGGCAGCAGCTCTCCAGGGCCTCAGACTGAGGACTTTCACATCACCTACTGCCTGATCCTTTAACTAAAGATACTAAGGATTGAACCTGGGACCTTCTGCATTCCAAGCAGATGCTCTACCACTGAGCCACAGGGCTACTCCCCATTGATGGTGTAATTGTGAAATAATTGGGTCCCAAATGAGGGGTTCTTAGTCCAATAGTCACACTGAGACAGTGAAAAATTTCTGAGACAACTTTATTTTTCCATGGCCAAATAATTCTTCCTGGCAAACTTTACAAAAGCATTCTTCCTTCTTCTCCAGTGATACCTTACGTTTATACTCCAGCTTATGTCATCTTTACATCACCTCCATTCCGCCAGTTACATAGCCTGGCAACTAAATACATCCAATCATCAGCAGAAGTTTGCTAGCATAACTTAGTACTGTAGTGCGTGTGTCTAAGAATATTTTCTCACATTCTTTACCTACTGGTAAAAAACTGTGCTTAGCCAGCCGAAGCTGCTTTTGAAGCTTCCAGCTATTCTGCCAGCTCCTGGGCTACAAGAGTTCATTCCAAAACAAGCAGTGCAAGCAGCATTATAAAATGGCATTAGTCATGCTAAAGGATAATTTTTTTCTTCAGGTGCCATGTTGGATTTCTTTGACTACCACGCAAATGCAAAAATACAATCAAAGATGACTGTGTGCACATTCACAGAATAAAGTGTTGTATTTGCTCACCTATTCACCGTGGCATCCAGGCATGCCTAGCAGAAGCCAAGAGCGCATTATCATAGTGGTATAAAAAGTGGCACAGTGTAAGCTGGCCTTACAGTCTCAAACTATAGGCGCTAGCTGTATTAAGTGGTAGAGCTGAACAGTATGCAATGTTCCTGATAGGAACACTTTTTGAAAATAAGGAACATTTTACATCTTTTACCACAGATCCTGGCTCCAAACAAACAGTACTTCCAGGGGGAAGCCTCATCATAGTGATACACAGTTAGGTCAGGTAAACAGAGAACTGATCAAAATAAACAATCTAGTGATTTATCTGTATCCTAAACAAAATTGTATTAAATTTTCCTAGGCAATATGGCTCTTGTAATAGCATTTATATTTCCTCTTCCTAGAGAAGATCTATCCAGTGTTTTAAGTTCTCAATTACTATGTCAGAGGATAATCTGCAAAGATATGCAATGTCTTTTAACGTTCTATATCCCCTAAGTATTTCATTTGTGAATTAGTTGCTTTAAACGACTACTGTTTTGACCGATCAGAATTATCTGCAGCAGCTAATGGATATATCAAAGAGACAGAATTTGTCTCTTAATGATATAAAGGTTCCTAGAAATTCTTAGAGAGGAAATAAATGAAGTGGTTATCATGTAACAGTGTCTTGGGCATTTTTAGGACAATTATTCATTCAGCGACATTTGAACTGTTTTATATATGGATCATAGTGTATATAATATGTCTTTCTGTGCTTAACTTTCTGTGTAGTTTGGGTTAGGTACTTCTCTATTTTATTCTATTTCTATATTTCATTAAGTTCTATTTAAAAAATTAAAATATGCAGAATGATTGCAACGTTTTTATGCAGCTGGAGCTTTACCATTTAAGATAGCAAGGTAATTGCTGTTCCTGTTTAGATTTCAGAGATTTGTACAAATAATTTAAGGAAGTCACACATACATGGGTGTTCTATTATGTGTGCCACCACAACTCAGTTGGAATATGTGACCCTGAGGTGTGGAAATGTATTTATTGACCATGCATCCAACTCTTCCTTCAGGAAGCTTAGATGATGGGCAGAGCAATCCTGAGTTGCACCTGCACAGTGGCAGGCGGCCATGGCACAGCTGCAGAACTAGTAGTCACCCCCCCATGCGGATAGGTACACAGCAGCTGGATGGGGGGGAAGTACTCCAGCAGTGTTTCCAAGTGCTGCGGCAGCGGCGTCTGTGGCAATTTCATCACAGCGTTCTGTTCTGGCATTGTGAGGCGGGGCAACATGATAGACAGGGCAGACAGGACCAATGGGAGCTTTTGAGTCCAAGAGGCTGAACCAAGTACCTGTCACTGGCATGGGGTGGAGAGGGGCAAGCCACAGGAGTGACACTCCTGTGCCACACACATGCCCTTAAAGAGACTAGCACCTGTCACAAGTCCTGGCCACATGTCGGGGGAGGGGGGCATCACCTGCCAACGCCACAGACACCATGTGGTGACACTCTGCACACAGAGCACACAGGACCCCAGAGGATGATGACAGAGAAAAACATGGATGCTAGGTGCCCCTACTCCCCACCAACTGTGGCATCCAAACAGGGACCCATGCCATCAAGGGGATCCCCATGCCAACCCACATGCCACTCCCACTGGAGGCACAGTAGGAGGAGGGGTGGGGGGTCTGCAGGGGACCAGAAATACTCAGTCTCCCATCAACCTCTCGATGGGCCCTGTCCCTCACCCACATCCCTCCCAACATCAAGAAGCCCCTCTAGGTGCCCACATGCTGCCATAATGGGTCCTACCAGCTCCTCCATCATTTGGTGCCCCCTGGAAAAGACTTAACACCATTCACAATGGCTCTCCAGCTGCTCCGACTTGATTGCTGCCCACATGGAGGATAGGGTCAGCAGAATGGGCTGTGCTAGATGTAGGTCTCGTGCCTGGGAACCTGGGCACTTACATTTCTACTGGTGCAGGGGTTCACGCTGGCATTTCGCTGGCATGTGACTGCAGTCCAGCTGCGCCAGTGGAAGTGTGCCATGTCGCTTGTGCTCTGCATGGCGTAAATGCTCCTTACACTGGCGTATTTATGAGTTATGCTGGCATATGGGTCAGTCAGCTTCTTATTCTGATTGGGCCCCCTTCAGGATTGCTCCGTACATGGGGCTTCTAGGCAGTCTTTCACACATATTCAGACCAGGCTGATACCTGCTTAGTTTTAGTGGTGTAATATAGCATTATGTGTCTTTAAAGTGTAGCCATTCCCTGTCCTAAGATTTCTTCAAATCGTTTCCTTCACTCTTTCCTTGAAAGCTAGGTAACTTCCTTTTGTTTGATTTGACCTGGACTGTATCCAAAGTGCCCTGACAAATGTCTTATTCAAATGTCCCTCAATTTAAATAAAATTGTTGACTGAGGAACACAGTCCAGACCTGAAACTTTGCTTAATTTGCAGAATAATGGGGGTATAGTGGTATTTTTTCCATGTTTACATCAAGAAAACTAAAGGCAGAATCAAACTACAATAAAGTTTTATTTTATTTTTTTAATGTGCTAGAAGAGCATCAACTATCCAGAGGATTAGATATGCCACAAACTTTTGAGTGGCTGTTACTTTTCCACGTTCTATTAATGCTAGTCCTTTTGCATTTTGCATACAAAATAAATATTGAAATTCACATTGGTTAAAAAACATCTCTGAAATTTCTCACAGTTCTTTCACCAGAGCCATTTTTTCCCAGACTTAAAGAGATCAGCCATGCAGCTTTTCCCCAATAGGCCAATTAACTATTTTGACTGTTTTACGTTTTACTTACAAAATTCCACGAAGAATAAAATTGTATTAGGGACTAATTGGCCGCCAGATGGTATTATTATAACTGAAGCAGTGTGTCTGTTATAATGTAACAGTGTTCTGCACTGTGATTTTAACTATTTCAGGCAACAGGTGATGGGTAATGATATTGCTTTAATGTATACTTTTGCTTTTTAACATGTAATATTCTCAAGGGGAGAAACCCCCCATTGAACAGGGCAGCAAGTGTTAATCAACTGACTGGTGTGATTAATCAGCAAAAATTTTAATCACTGATCAAAAAATTTGCTATTTAAGAGTCCTGGATCTTAGGAGTCATTAAAGATCTGCTTACTTCTATCAGGCAGGCCACATAAATGTGCCAGATCCTTTCTCTCTGTGCCCCTCATCTGATGAAAAAGAAATTTAAAAGATGTCTTTCCTTCCAGTTGGGTTGGTTTTTTGTTTCCCTTGTTTGTTTTCCTGTCAGTCTTCCATTACTTTCTTTCTAATACCATGAACCACAGGCATCTGATGCAGAGAATGCTCAGCTGAAGTCAACTTTAACTCAGGATCTTCTACCATACCGGCAGACCTTCAGCTAAATTACATGAAGCCATCTGATTATGTTAATATATTATCTTCCCAAACGTATAACAGAACAGAGGCATTAAAGATAGAATTCCCCTCTAGCAGTATGGTAGTTTTTATTTATTGAATTGTAATATTGCCTTACTATTAAGACAAAGGGCAACTTCTCTTAAATACAAAATTATGCTTAATTTCTGTGACGGTCAGAATAACTTGAAAATATGAATACACAAGTGAAGACCCACAAGAAACTTGCGGGATGGTTATCCCATTCCTCACACCTTTGCTTCCTCCCTTCTCCCCCTACCTCTCTCACACTCTTTCTCCCTTCTGCGCCCCATTTCTTACTCTCTCTCTCTCCTCCATGTATGTTACTTCCTCTCTCTTTCTGACCCGTCATCATTCTCTTTGTTTTTCTGCCTCCCCACCTCATCACTCTTTCTCTCTCTTTCTGCCCCCCCTCTCCATCACTCTGCCCCCCACTCCATCCCTCTCTCTTTCTGCCCCCATGACTCTCCCAGCCTCCTGCCTGCTTCCTCTCCCCCCACAGCAGCAGTGGCAGTGCTCTGGGAATCACAATGGATCTCCCAGCTGCAGAGATCAATTCACCTTAGGGCTGCCAGCTCCAGGTTGGGAAATTCCTGGAGATTTGGGGGTGGAGCCTTGGGACAGTGAGGATTGGGGAGGTAAGCAGCCTCAACAGGGTATAATGTCCTAGACTCAACCCTCCAAATCAGACCTTTTATTCAGTGGAACTGATCTCTGTCACCTGGACAACAGTTATAATTCTGGGTGCTCTCCAGCCCTTGTCAGGAGGCTGGCAATGGTAGTTCAAGTGAAGAAAATGGTTAGTTTGCAGGGTGGAGTCTATGGCATTATAACTGGTCTGTAATCCCTCCTCAAATCCCACCCTCCCCAGGCTCCATCCCTCAAATGTCCAGGAATTTCCCAACCTGAAGTTGGCAACCCTATTTCCTTCCCACCCAACAGCCAACGTACCTTTATCTGTCTTCAGCTTTCCATCTCAACCCCCCTCCCCCACAACCTCTACCTAGGAAAATTACAGTCTTTCTCCACCATGGGGACTAAAGCAGCTTACATTATTATTTCCTCCTTATTATCTGCACAACAACCCTGTGAAATTGGTTAGGCTGAAAGTATGTGACTGGTCCAAAATCTTCCAGTCAGCTTCCACTACAAGATGGGGATCTGAACCTGGGTCTTGCAGATCCCAATCTGAAGCTCTAACCAGGGGTCCGTTGGGGCCGGAGCTCCGCCAGCTCAGGAGTGGCCACTAGGGCAGCCACGGGCCGAATCAGATTCTCTAATCTGATTCAGCCCGCTGCCGAATTGCCGCCGAAATTCAGCGGCAATTTTAAAAGCAACTGGAGGGGAGGGGGTTTGAGGGAGAGGCTCCAAACTTGCAGGGTAGCTGCTGGGGCCTCTTCTCGAAATACCCACCAGGTTTCAAGAAGATTGGACCAGGGGGTCCAATTCTACGGGCCCCCAAACAGGTTGCCCCCATTCCCTCCATTGTTCTCTATGTTCCAGCCCCTCATATACCCTATGAGTTTTTGCCCTTGATTTCAATGGCCCATAGGGTATAATGGGGCTGAAACTGACATTCCCTTTCTGACACACTTCTGGTGATGTCAGGGGATGTGGCATATGCTAATGAGGTATGCTAATGAGTTATGCAAATGAGTTCCTGCACCTCCTTTTTTACGAAAGGACCCCTGGCTCTGTTACATCACAATGGCTTTCATAGGGTGGCTGCTGATGAACAGTAGCAAAGCAGCTGGGCCTACCTGAGTCATGCAAATCAGGTGGTGTCAGGTCACCCAGAAGGTGCTGCCTAGGGATGCCAGCCTACAGGTGGGACCTGGGGATCCCCTGGAATTACTGCTCATTTCCAGACTACAGAGATAAGTTTCCATGGAGAAAATGAATGCTTTGGAGGGTGGAGTTTAGGCACCTGTCCTCCCCAGGCTTCACCCCCAAATCTCCAGGAGTTTCCCAGCCTGGATCTGCTGCTGGTGGCCAGGGAGTACTTGGCAACCCTAGACTGCTGTCAGGCCTAGGGTTGCCAACCTCCAAATGGGCCTGGAGACCCCCCCCCAAAAAAATTACAACTGAACTCAAGACAGCAGAGATCTGGCTCCCTGGAGAAAATGGCTGCTTTGGAGGGTGGCCTCTGTGGCATTATACCCAGGTGAGGCCTCTCCCTTCCCCAAGCCCAGCCTCGCCCCAGGACTTGCTCCCTGAAAGGCCAAAATAGAACTGGAAAGGGCCCGTCCCCCCTGCCTTTTACTGACAGAAATAGTTAGAAGCTCCCCCCCCCCCCAACATTCTAATCTCTCACAGTTGATGTCTGGAGTTAGAGATCCCTGTGAAGGCCATTTCAAAAGATATTGGGGGGAATTTAACAGTCCCTGAATTATTTTTTTTTAACTTTTTGGATTTTTCTGCAGACTGAGGAAGGCTCCTGAGTATGTAGGAAAAGCTGTTGGGGGACAGTGAGCTCTCTTTTGGCAGATATAAGTATCCACACAGAAAAAAACCCCTTGGAATTAGAATATAGATGTGTGAGTTACAACAAGTAGGTTTTTTCCCTCTCTTTAAAGTATTCTGTGCGGGGTCTTCTCATAGCCACAGTGATTACTTTTCAATCTATGGCCTAGTGATCCTGTCTCCCTGGCAAGAGCAGATGTTTCAGCTATAAAGGGATCAATAGGCAGAACATCAAGGGAACCCAGGATTGGCAGCCAAATCTGAGAGAGAGCAAAATGTTCCCAGGGCATGGAAACAATCGGGGGCGGGGGGAGTAAGGAGCCAGCGGGGCCTGGAGGGAGCCAAGGCAGAAAAGGACTGGCAGTACCACCCTTGGACTGCCAGTCCTGGATCCCAGAGTAGTGGGTACTTTCAGCCTGCCTAAGAAGAGCAGGCATTCACTGGTTTGATTTTTAAGTCGGTTCCTGCTGGAGATTTAGGCAAGATCACACCTAGGCAATAGAACCAATTCTGGAACCAAGCCTGATATTGACCCCTAAAACAAATTACATTCTAGCAGTGCTGTGTAGTGGTTAGACTATGGGCTGGGAGGCCTGGGTTCAAATCCTTCTGACATTGTCAAATTCCATGCTTTCAGCCTAACTGACTTTACACAGTTGCTGTGAGGATAAAATGGAGGAGGGAGAACAAAGTCTACTGCCCTGAACTCCTTGGAAGAAGGACAGAATAACAGTGTACTGAAGAGATGGACAGGAGCAGGGGACTTATGGGAGCTGGCAGGCTGGACCAGGCAACCTTATGGGGTCAAATGGTGAACTGACAGGAGGGGCTGCAGCTCAGAGGTAGTGCATCTGCTTGCTGTCCTGTAGGTCCCAGGTTCAATCTCTAGCATCTTGAGCTAAAAGGGAGGGGATGAGGTCATAGGTGATGTGAAAGACTTCCATCTGAGACCATGGTGAGCTTTTGCCTGAGACCTTGATGGACCGATGGTCTGATTCAATATAAGGGAGCTTCATGTGTGTCAAACGGTATGGAAACACACTTGGGTACAGGATCTGTCCAGCTTGGCTAGAATACAATTTGGTCCACAGTTCTGAAATTCTTTCTTCCTTAAGTCTTTCTTTTGTAACTTTATTCCAGGTTCCTGTGATCTTAGAAGTGATCCATAGCTGTAAGCTCTGTGCCCAGGGTAAATTGCATGCTCTGCAGACAAGCATAAATGCGACTGGATGCAACATAAAAACTGACTGCTGAAATTTACACTAAAATTAATTCCAGTTTAGGAAATTTAAAAAGTTAAGGCTTACCATTAAATATTATATTTTCTTGATTAATTTCTCTGTTTGATAGTGCAGTATAGTTTATGGTTTCCCAATATATTCATTGGTCGGAAAATGAAGCCCACCATTGCTTTAGAAAGAACATTCTTCTTGAGAAATAGTATCGATGTCTGTGTGTATGCTTCAGTGTGTTATTGTTTTCTTAGTGTTAAAGCATGTGTTTTGCATGCAGAAGTTCCCTTTCCATTTGCTCAAGAAAGGGAGGAGCAGCAGAAAAAACGACAAAAATGGCCTCTATAGTGTTGCTCTTAGAATTTCCCAGTATCCCTGAGATCTTTACCACAGAGATTAGGAGAAATTTCTAGTGCCATAAGTGATGTCATATCCTCCCCAAACTCCTCTATCCCCAAGCACCACCCTTGGCATTTGCAAAATTGCCCCATCCCAGGTTTTGTCCCGAGCATCTTCATTTAAAGAACTCATGTAATATGTTCTTTAAAAATACCTTTCTGTGCTAGACAACATAATGAGGTTCTGCCAGTAGTTAGACATCTATATTTAGTTTTTAGCAGGGGTCATTTCGAGCAGGAGCTCCGGGGAATGCAGCTCTGGAAGTTGGTGCCAGCCCCCCCCCCCCCCCCGCGGGGGAATGCCTGCTTGTGTCATGGCTGCAGCAAAATGACCCCGTCCCCTGGAAAGGTCCTTGTTCCTCCGATTAGCCTTCTGAAGGCTTCAGCCACCACTGAAGCTATCCTCCCAGAACAGTGGTATTTCTGAGGCTTGGATTAGTAGCTGTCTCCTCTCTGCCAGTTCTTTCTTTCTTTCTCTCTTTCTCTCTCTCCTTTCTTTCTTGCCTTCTGACATACTTTCGGTGATGTCAGGTGGTGTAGCATATGCAATTAAGTTATGCTAATGAGTTACACTAATGAGCTCCTGCACCTCTTTTTCTATGAAATGACCCCTGGTTTTTAGACTATACATTCTTATTTATTTTATTTATATATTGGTTCAATTTATACCCCACCCTCCTCGCGAGCAGGCTCAGGGCAGCTTGGTTCCCTGCCTTGCTTGCCAACTTCCTTTTTGGCAGTAGAGAACAAGCCTTCCAGTCTCTAGGCCTTTTATATATAGTTTTATCCCGGTCCTACTTTTTCTTGGCCCTTCTTTGTTCATCTCTCATATCTTTACTCCCCGTTGTTTCTTCACCCTCCTGGTTTTCAGGCCACTGCCTACTTTGTCCCATTTCGCTTAACCATCCAGTATCTTACCAGTCTGCTAACTTTACTCTCTTCCTTTTCACATGGCATACAGCTTGTTCTTCCTAAACATTGTGAATTTTTGCTTTTGAACCCTTTTCTGATTAATTATCTCCTGAATTCCCTGTACCATCTGTCCTTTTTCTCATCGTCCACCTACTTATCATTCAAGTTCTCTTTCCTTAGTCTGTTAACGATATTGTGAATCAAGTCTCCTTGACTGTGAGGTTTCCTGTCCCTTGATTCCTCTACCTCCCAGGAGCTGTTTTCATTCCTTTGACAGAAAACATGAAGTTTTAATCCTAAACTAACAATTTTCCTTTCCCTCACAAAAACTTGACTGCAAATTGTCTTAATTTCTGTGAGCCACAATACATTCCCAGTGATGTACCTGGAAGGACTGACAACTCTGGGTTTGAAAATTTGTGGAGATTTGGGGGTGGAGCCTGGGGAGTGTTGGGGAGAGGAAGGACTTCAGTGGGTTATAATGCCACAGGATCCACTCTATCCAAAGCGGCCATTTTTCTCCAGGGGAACTCATCTCTGGAGATCAGTTGTAATTCTGGATCTCTAGGCCCCACCTAGAAGTTAGCAACCATAGCACCAGGTTAGCCAATTAGTGTCAGAGGTAGGGCTGCCAAGTCAGCCCGGGGGGCAGGGGATCCCCCGCTACAGGGATTCCCGATCCGCCGGCCAGCATTCGGCCAGCGGGGGAAACCCCACCCCCGAAGTCATCCAGCCTGGATGACTTCCCCCACGTAATGACGTCACCCGGAAGTGATGTCATCACGTTGGGGGCGTTGCCAGGGCGACACTCTGGCAATCGCCCCAAAACTCTATGATACCATAGAGTTTTGGGGCGATTGCCAGAGCATTGCCCTGGCAACGCCCCCAACGTGCTGACGTCACTTCCGGTGACATCGACCGGTGCGCGCACTTCACGCCGGGGAAGCTCCCGGCCAGCGGAGGACTCCCCCCCCCCCCCCGCCGGTAAGTTTAACTGACTTGGCAACCCTAGTCAGAGGCCTTAACTCAATAAGTGCAATATAATATGGATCAGCAGCTAACATGTAATAGAACAGGCCTTGAGGAGACCATCTTAACTGGCAGACTGAAAACTGCCAAAGCTCACAGTATTCATAGTTAACTTGTTATGTGAAAAAAATTCATTTGTTTTACAGTTACCAGGAAATGACCATATTTTTACATGAAGCTACATGTCTTTGCACAAAGGCCTCAGAATTTAAGGACATGGCAGGTGAATCTAGGTCAGTGTGCCAAAAGATAGAAGGGAAGTCGTGGCTATATGAGAGAAAGTGTTTGCATGCATGTCTGTGTAGTGAAATATGTTGAGAGTAAAAGAAAGAGAGGATAGAAAAGGCTTCAGTCTAATCACTTTAGCGTATGGGTTATATTCAGCCCATAAACTCCTCATTATTCATACAAGAAGTATGTGTTTAATGATTAAGACCCCAAGGGTTTAGTTGATAGAATAATCTGCATTTCTAAGGAAAATGTAAGAAGTGGAACTAGAACACTGGCTCTTAGTTTTTTAAAACAATATCCCCGATTTCCCTATCCACTGGCTGTCTCAGCTGGATATATGTATTGTGCAGTCTTGATCTAATAATGGCTAATTATGCAGTTGTTTATCAGCTCATTTGAAACATTTTGAAATTCAGTCTAGCTCAGCAAATTGCTTGTGCTTAAGGCATTTTCTACATTCTAGAAATTATAATATCCCCAGAAGGCGAAGAATTAATAATAAAAAATCCTCTTTTGTAAAAGATTATCATTGCAGAGCAAATGGAGCACATCTTTTCCTGTCCTAGTGCATTTAATATTCTCCATCCCCCCCCCCCCCTGGAAACTTTGATACAAAGACTATGTAAGGATCACTGTTTTATTAAACTGTTAAGAGATACATTTACTGAACCAGGGCTCCATATTGATTGCCATTTTCTGGTGCACATACAGGCTCTGGATATCTTTCATTGTTGACAAAACTTTGATAGACAATCTTATTCTAAGGCTGAGGACAGACTGGCAATCTAAAGCGGGGCAGGCACGCTTCACAAACGGAAGAAAGGAGCACGTTCATACATGCGCATCTGTCCCTCGGCTCCGTTGCGTACTTACCCGTCTCCCAGTCGCTTTCCTTTCGCTTTAACAGGACACCGGTTTTTCCCGGTATTCAGGGGCC
This sequence comes from Lepidodactylus listeri, assembly GCA_029233225.1. NCBI lineage: Eukaryota > Metazoa > Chordata > Lepidosauria > Squamata > Gekkonidae > Lepidodactylus > Lepidodactylus listeri. Next base: position 50,181,935 of record JARCFY010000011.1, read on the forward strand.
TTCCTCCGCATGCCTCCCGCTTCCAAACAGTGTGAACTGGAAGAAGCGGGAGGCATCCGGAGGAAGTGTGAACGCACCGGCAAAAAGTTATGCGCATGTGCGCACATGCGAAACACATCAATGGAAAACAAAAAAAAGCAGCAGCAAGCGAAAGCCACGTGCGCTGGCTATGCGGCAGTCTGAACGCTCCGTGGCAGTCTGAACGCTCCGTATTGCCGCTGATCCGCATTGCTCTGGCCAGTGTGAACGGCCAGCTCCGTGGGTTTTTTCCCCCGCTCCAGTTCCCTCCGCTTTGCCTCCACTATAGATTGGCAGTCTGTCCTCGGCCTAAGACAGTACATGATGGCACAAAGAACTTGCACATTAGCATTACCAGGACTTTTGTTCTATCATATCTCAATTTTGGGTCTAATTAAAGCCGATCTCAGGTTTTTGGCTGGAAGATCAACTGTCAGATTATGGGGAATGCAAGACCAGACCCAGTAGAAGTGACATCTCATATCCTCTTTGAAGGTCAATCCCTAAATTAAAACCAGCACAACCATTGCATCTTTCAAATACTGCAAAGAGATTGTTCCTTTGACCAGTGTTTCAGTGGGTCTCACTAGATAAACATTAGGCTATTTTTGTGATTCTGCTGCCCTACAACTCAAAATCAAAAAAATCACAGGGCATGTAGTTCCTTAGGAGGAAGTTCCAATGTCCACATCCACGCCAGTGAGCGATGTCTTTGAGGTTCAGGGCAGGTTTTTGAATGCAGATGTGAGACTGAGCACAGAGACAGAAATACTGTTGTATGGCTTGTCCATTGGTGTTCAGTTTGGTTTCTGAAATATCTGTCTTATCTTCCTGCTAGCCGAAGCCAGCTATGCTTCCAGTTTAGACTGGTGGAGCCTGGTGGCAGCAGGGTTTGCGGAGGGGAGGAACCTCAGCGGTGTATAATACCATAGAGTCCACCTTCCGAAGCAGCCATTTTCTTGGGGGGAACTGATCTCTGTAGTCTGGAGATCACTTGTAATTCTAGGAAATCTCCAGTCCCCTTCTGCAGGCTGGCAACCCTACCTCCTTTGGCCGAAAAATATATATGATACAGTATTGTGGTTGGGGTCAGCTGTGATTGGTGGTGCATATTGCCAATATAGTAGTGCAAGGATGCTGTGGGATGATATTAAGTCTGTGCCTATACATTTATTTGAAAGTTCAGTGAAATTTAGGCCCACATACTTGTGTTTAGGACTGCAGCACTAGTGTCTTGATAAGGTAATTTCCTCGCCCCTTATGATTATCATTTTAATGAGGGAACATGAGAAAAAGGTCCCCAGTACTAGGAAAGATAGAGCTATATTCCATATCTACCAGTGCTGGAGCTGCAGTGCCAATCATAAGGACATTTTCTTTTCTGGTTAACCACATGAACCCCCTACAGGAGGCTGCAGGGACTGGACATTTTAGTAACCTGCCCATCCCCTGGCGGTAGTTATGGAAATCACTGAGATTCGCATGGGATCATATCCTGGCCTTCTCCCATGTATTTTAATAAGGGTTGCTCAAGAGTGTCAATGATTCCCTAGCTACCAATCCTTTATTCTTCTTGACTACAACCAGTTTATTGTGCTACTATGTGTGTTGTCTGAAATGTGCACGCCTCTTTGTTTATAATATATACACAAGGGCAGTAATAGATGCAGAAAGATTGAATGCCAAGAGGCAGGCAGTTCATTTGAAAGACACATCTAAAGTGCGCAAGTGAAGCAAGAGCCATTTATAACGCCTTCAGAACTTCAAGCCTGAATTATCGTTTTAGTAATCAGTAGCTACCCATCTCCTCTGTCATTTTTGGGTTAATATATTGCATGGAAGAGACTTATAGCACAAGTTTTATAAGCCTGCAATAAAAATATAACAACTGTTGTATTAAATTATTTAAGTTGTAAACCATTGTAAAAAGGAGGGAAAGTTTTATCGACACAGAGGCAGAAAAAATTATTATGATAGAGTGTAAAATGTATTGTTGCTGATTACTAGAGAGTTTTTGCCCAGTTTAGCATATTGTAAATCTTTGGCATGCCTTTGGAAAAGAACACTTTATGAGAGGGGTTCCTTTAAATAAAATACTGGCCACTAGTTTAAGATGAAATAACAATAGGATTTATAATTTGCAAACAAATCTCTGGAATTTGACTGCCAAACAGAAACTTATCTCAGAGACTAAAGAAAAAGCAAAGTGTGAAAGTGTGAGGAGGGATCAATGGATTTAAAACTTCCAGATTTCCCTGGAGAGAAGGTATAGGAAAATAAATAACCAAGCACTATATTTTGAAGAAAAAGTTTACTGCTTTAATATTTTGTGTTATTACTCACACTAGAAGGAGAGAGCAATAATTTGTAATCGAGATACACAGCTATGGATTGTTTGAAAATACAGCATTTACCTAAATTAGTTGCTAAAACTTTAAATAAGCCATTACAAAGATTGGTTTATTCTACATAATAATTCTGCTAAGACATCCATATGATTATTATATTCAAAGAGTTCTCTTTCCTATATTTTCTCTTCTAACTCTATTACTTGTACAGTAAATACCAAACTTGGTTTTACTGGGTCACGTTGGAGAGGTATGCGTGATTGATTTCACTTATTTACCCTTGTAGATTCTGTAATAAAACTTAGCTTCTGTATAACACATTTCAGGTGTTCCGGTTGCACTGTGTGCCTAGATTTTTATCCCCGAATTGCATGTGCAGGGATATGAAGAGTTGAGAGTGCCACTAAGCAGCTTGCAATCCTGAGCAAACTTTCTAATGTCCCACTGAATTTGTTGAGACTTACTTAGGAGTAAACATTGTGCTGTCAGTTTGTGTCTCAGGTGAGATTTGAAGTGGTGACTTTCTACTCTTCCTTATACTGCAGTCCTTTGGGGGTATTATATCCATGTGTGCTGGAATCCCAGCATGCACACATATTGAGAGCATGCACTACCCCCAAGCCTCCTTATACATACTGTTTCCACATTGTCTGAATGGGCAATACACATATTTTCAGCTTGCACAGGCTACATGAAACCCCAGTCTTTCAGGGTTCTGCTCCATGCATACCGAAGCAGTACCAACATGGAAAATAACATGTGTTGCTTCTGTTCAGACAACATGGTGGCTGCACATATCCAAAGGACCTATGCATGGCTGACAGTATCCCAGTATGTGTGGATATAACATCTGAAATGGATTATTGCTAGCTCTTTTTATTATTTTAGTAACAAGAGCATGACACATTTGATTGTGACGTTATTGTCATGTATTTTGTTAAGTGTACTATTATGTGAAAGTGTTGGAAGCTGCCCTAGTTTCAAGGATGGCAGGATGTGTAAACATTTTAGATGATACAAGGAATGAAAGAGCTGAGTAAAAAGTTAAAAGGAGTTGATAAAAGCAATAAGGAAAACTTTGCAAAAAAGGGAGAGATTTTTCAGTGCATCCACCACAATTACAGACCGGGCTGTAAACATTTTAAGTGTTTTATTAAGTTTATATGTTTGTTTTACTTAGATAACATAAATATAGCAAAGTGAAGTTGAGGATGCACAGAGTCTTATTTATTGACATACATTTGCATAGGTTTTTTAAAGCTTAAAAGCTTCCTTGAAGGGATTTAAAAAAAAATCAAACCTCTATTAAAAATAGCTTATTGGAAGTAAAACCACTAGAACACATGATACTGCTGGAGAAGGTTTTGGAGCCTCCAGTAGACTCCATCCTCCTTGCTGACATGTTCTTTAATGAAGAGGGTATAATACTCGCTGACAAGTTAGGGCCTATGGCATAGAGTATCAGTGATGACCAACAGATTGGTTTAGAGGATGGGCATCTTGCTTCATTTTGAAATGGACATCTCTTATTGGATGCTTTTTTTCCCTCCAGCAGTACTGCAGCATTATTAAAGCTTGATGTTGTGGCCATGGGTCATGGTGGTATTTCCCCCCCTGAAACAGGTACAAGAATAAATCAAAATGCTGTGTTTCACCGTGCCTCACAGCTTGGCCTTCTTTTTATGGAGAAATCTTGTTTGCCCTGATAAAGGTCACCTCTCCATCACTAGCCCTTCATGTTTCTTAAAAGTGATTAGAACGTCACATCAGTTTCTACTCTGAGCATCATTCGTTTCATAAATCCAATATCAGAACAGAGCTAACTGCTGCTTATAGCCCTTGCTGAAGATCTGGCTTCAGAATTCAGAAACTGAAAATGCAAGTAGTGTGCTCCTGGAATATGTATTTATTCTTACACACATTGTGTCACGGATGCCAAACCTGTGGGAATTTGGACGTGAACCATTAACTGTTTTTTTCCAAGGAAGTATAAACTTATTATTGCATTCATTACCTGGCCACTAATTATGTTTCTAAAGAATTGTCCCATGATGCTTCTTATCTGGATATTGCATTCCTGATGGCATCCTCAACTCCACCTCCTTTTCCTGTGAAGTCGTGTCCATGCTTTGACAAGTCGTGTCCATGCTTTGATAATGCTGTGGCTAAACAGGGGAGGGGAATCAACTACTACAGTTCTCTAGCTAGCTGTACTGTATCTGGCTCTTCACTACACTGAAGAGCCTTTTCACCAATTCGATGTGTGGTCCCTCAAGAGACTATGATTGCTTGAGTAATGCCAGAAGATGGTGGAACTCAATGAAATGGTGCATAGACAGCTGGAGAAATTAGTGGATTCCAGGTCTTCTGGTGCCTAGCTATCTTTGTTCACTGCATAAATATATTTGTGAACCATAATTGAATGCAGCAGTTCATCGTATCTTTACTATTGATTATGGTTATGTTCTTTGGGACCTTTTTGCCTCCTCTCATGGGTGACTGGAATGAAATTTCACCAGTTTATTTCACATAAGTCACCAGATACAGCAATAACGACTTCTAGTAATTGCCAAACTGGTTGTGGGATTGAACCAGTGACCTAAGAATGGGATGCTGTGTATCCTATAACTAATCCCCTGAGCCATCCATTACCCTCTTCCAGGCAGTTGTGATTAAACTGTTCTGAGAAGTCAAACCTGGATCAATAGAAATGATCTACAGTGAATGAATCGTATACTTAACATGTTCAGCCAGTGGTAGCCAGCACTTTTGTCACTGAGTGTGGTTTGCAGACTTAGAGAAGACTTAATTCTACAATCTTGTAGCTATAGCCCTAGTTTAAGTTTTCTGTAACATGATGGCAAAATCATGAATCTGAAATGCAAATAAGTCCTGAGGCCAGCAGCCTGCTTATGAGATCTTACACCAAATAGCTGGCATCTAGGTTAGTGCCTGAAAGCTTTGTTTATATTCTCACCTTCATTTATAGAACACTGGGGACCTTTAAGCATCTTGGACCATGTGCCTGTTATTAAAAGCAATTGTCCTCCCACCCCAGTCCTTATTACTTGTCTCATCAGTGAATTTCTAAGATCCTTCTATCCAATTATAATATATTTTACCAGCAAAATGTAAATAGGAGTATGTTCTGCTTATTCTCTGGAGCACTTTAAAATGCCATCTATGATATCTTTGGAATGCCTGTCATCCTGTAGGTGCTATAACTGCTCAGATGAATTTGATGTCTATGGAATCTGTATTCATTTTGTAGTCTTAGGTGTTTCTCTGAAGATTTCATGCATCTTTGAAGGTCAGATACAAGGCCCTCAGTCAGGATTTTTTGATTTTCTTCTCTTTTAAAGCTTTTTTCCACTACCATTCCTAGCAGAGTTCTTTAACATCTTCACAAATGCAGTGACAGTTGCCAACCTGACAATCGAGACTGGAGAGATACATGGTGTACATGGAACAAAACTGCCTTCAAATGAGAACCAGTATGGAGTACCAATATGATTCATCAAAGTGTTAGACTTGAATGTAGGAAGCATGAGTTCAACTGGAGTTCACTGAATTGCTCGACAATACAAAAGTGAACTCATAGGGAAGCAGCTAGGGTTGCCATCTAGGGAGGGGGCAGCCATGGGTGGCCGGGGCTTGGAGGTGGGGCTTCCCGTGCCAGCCAGCTGGCCAGTAGCAGATTGGAGCCCCCTGAAGCAGGGGAACCCCCACCTGGATATGGGGGCTGGCAGCCTGAGAAGTAGCATATATTATGCTAGGATCATTCTGCTTATGGTCTCTTCTGATTTTTAGCCATCTGTCCTATATAAAGAGATTGTACATACTGGCAACAAAAGAGAGAGAATATTTGTAGTATTGTAAAGCTATGGAATGAACAGACATATAGACTTGTCTACCACTGACTAAGGTCGAAGTAATAATAATTTTTTTTAAAAAATGTTCTGGCTCTTGTAATTATATAGTTATACTCATTGTATTGAAATTATCTCCAGCCAGGTATTTCCAATTTTGAGCCTGCTTGGCATAGAGTAAGTAAAGAAGCCCAACAAATGTTGAATTTATTTTTTAAAAAATCATCCTGGGATGTCAGATCACTTAACAGACACTGTTACAGCAGAGTCCATGTGTATCCTCTAAAGGACATATTTGCTTCAGTATGTCTCATGACAGCTTGGGGGGGGGGGGGAATTAAGTGAATTTAACACTTGTGAAAGGTGCCAGATTGACGGCCCTGGAGAAAAGTCCTTGATTACAGAAAGCACAGACAGAGTGTTCCAAAAACTGCCCTAGCAAAGTTCCCAGCTCTCACCTGAAGGCTTTACATTGCCACCCTCAGATTTTGAAAATCTCTGCCAGGTGATCTCAATACCAGCCAGTGCTTTGGGACTATGCACTGTGATAATCAGTTGTAAATCAGACACAAGAAGGGGGGGGGGGGGGGGACAACGGATTGCCTCTACTCCAGATCTGCTGCTCAGGCTGATACAATTCAGTTCTGGTACAAGTATATTCTTTACAAGGATAATCTGTATTGCAGTATGATACCAGTTATTACAGGCACAGACCAACACAATGCAGCATCAGTAGTAATGTGTACAGGCCAGACTAGCTGTTTGGAAGGTGAAAGGTTTATGTGGATACCTGGAATGAAGGTTTTTTAAAAAAAAAGTTATCCCCAGTTCTCTCACATCTGTTTGAGATATGTATATATATATATGTTTGAGATGTATAGGTGAGTTACAAGTCGAGAAATTTTATCTCCCATATCTGTTTGAGATATAAGAGGTAATATTTCTTGACTTGTAACTCACCTATACATCTGCTCAAAAATGTCAGAGCAATGTAACTTGTATATCAGCAACATGTGCCCTTTAAGGAGGCCCTCGAACATCACTCAAGGGTAGGTTTTACTTTTTACTTAGGTTATGATCATACAGACTTGTCTTCAAATATGGTAATGAGGAACAATTCACTGAAATAAATAATATTTGTGCCAATTTAATGTAAGTCGTTTAGCAGCCAAAGTCACTATCACAAAAGTATAACTTTTCTCTTTCTTAAATAGCCATTGTTTTGTTTTCAATTCATTTTCAATTTGTTTTCAAAAGAACCACAATAAAATCTTTTTCAGACTGATATTTCTGTTTTTATTAGGAAGGAAGATTTGAATCAATTACTGAAGAACTTAATGAATTATTTTGATAGGCTTTTTGAGCAAATTGTGTTCAAAAGTGGTTCACATCAGTTCCTGATTTAACATTCATCTGTCCATCTGTAAGGCCACCTCATATTATCATTCAGCTAGGCATAACCACTGTGGTCCAAATTGCAGCACATGTATTTATTATTTATTTGGAGAATCTATATGCCACTTCTCCAGAGACCTGCTCAAGATGGCCCACAAAATAAAAAAATAGAAACACAATAACAACATATAAGAATTGTCAATATTAAGCCAGGGGTGTAAAAATGACATTAAAAAAATTCAGCAGCCTAAAATTATATTCATAAAACAAGTCTCAGGTTAGAAGCAGACCATTAAAGCAGCTAAAAAAGAGAGAACCCCTCAGTTAAAAGCCTGAGTAGAAAGAAATCTTTTGGCCTGGAACCTAAATAACAGCAAGGAGAGCACAAGGTGAGCTTCAGTGAAGAGGACATTCCAAAGGTGAGGTTCCACCACTGAAAAAGCCCTGTCTCTGCTGGTGGGGGCATGGAGGGCAGGCCTTGAGAAGAGAATGTTAATTGTCAGGTTGGGGTGCAGGCCCCTAGCTACAGTGGGGCATTTCAGGGCCTGGCCCCCTGAATTCCATGCAACCCCCACACCCCCCAGCTCTCTGGGCCACCTGGAGAACTCCCCATCGCCACCCCTTCTCCAAACACAGCTTGTTTCCCTGTGTAGGCAAACAGAGTGTGGATGCCGCAAAAGTGAGTTTTTAAATTTTATTTTTATTTTATTTTTCATTTTGTGATGTCAGTGCCCCCCAACTTATTTAACCCCCCCCCCAAAAAAAATTACAAAATCCTGGCTATGGCCCAGTTGGGGTGCCATGTTGAGTTATTTTCTGTAAGTATTTGTTTGTGTGTGTGTGTGTGTGTGTGTGTGTGTGTGTGTGTGTCTGGAAGTCATGGTTGTTTCTGGTGACCCCTAGTGGGGCCTGGATGTTTCAGAGAGGTGGCTTGCTATTGCCTGCTTCTGCATTCTGCCCCTGGTATTTCTTGGAGGTCTGCCATCCAAGTACTTGCAAGGGTCGGCCCTGCTTCCGAGATCTGATAAGATGGGGCTTGCCTGTGCTATCCAGGTCAGGGCTGGGTGCCATCTTGATTTATGAACTGCTAACCCCATCTTTGATTTTTATCCATTGCCCTGAGCATGTGCAATAGTATCCAAGATAGCTGCACCAAGGATGGGAAGGATCCAAAAATACCTTGCCAAGTATTTAGTGCACTATGCTGCACATGTACAGGAGGATGTTTATTTATTTATGGTATTTATAGTCCACTTTTCTCACAAGGACTCAAGGTAGTTGTAAACCAGAATCTTGCCACTGTGCCATAACATGCTGAAGACAATGTGAACCAGCCTTTTTGTCTCAACAAACATAACTGAAAGTCTTGTGCTATGCCACTTTTTCAAATGTCTGTTTCAAAGAATCACGTTTTAATGAGATTTAGCAGTGATTCACTGAGCAGGGGCACTAGTCAAATGACAAGAAAGATACATTTTTTGCTAGTATCATGAAGAAGCAACAACTTTCTCAGGAACACATGATGTTGAAGAAGTAGAGCTTGATTTGTAGTTTTGAAAATATAGAACTATCTGTAAAATATGCTGTGAAGATTTGGGTATCCACAGATAGAAGGGAGGGAAGTTGTCTCTTAGATTTGGTTTAGTCAAAGTTACGTCTTCATGGAATGAGAAAATAGGCTGGTGCATTCCCACCTCTTTTGACTTGAATTACAGGGTTTAGTGAGCATAAATCCTATAGAGTCCACAAACCTCTAATTAACACCCACAGTGAAAAATCTTTTGTTAAACTGGTCATTAAGCAAACTTTGCTGAGAAAAACAACAAGTTAGCTTGGTGGCCTGATAAAGGGATGTACAGCCAATCCTGACAGGCCCATAATTGAACCTTCTCTAAAAATAACATATATGCCTTACCATTTATTTTTCCTGGAAAATTTATTAGCAATGTTCCACTTAAGTTTTTAAAGAAGCCAAGAACTCTTCACTTTCTCAACAAGTGACTCAGCTCTTCAAAAGTATGATTTTTTTTTAATGCTAATGCCTTTCCTTTTAACTGAAGTATCTTTGGCCTCTGTTTTATCTGGAAGGGAAAAGAGGACAAAGCATGCTAGGTACACAAGTAGAAGGGCATCCTTTTAACATGTGTCATTGTTGGAAAAAGTGTAGTCCCTTTGGCTTCTCTCTCTCTCTCTCTCTCTCTCTCTCTCTCTCAATGTATTTAATCTTAAAGCATCATGGGTTTCATTTACTTACATTAACTGCTCATTGAGTAATTCAGAAAAGGGAAGATAACCATGACCTTATTCTGTGTGCTGTTGTAATGAAGTAGCCATTCTAAGAAGAGCTCTTCTGAATCAGCAAACATCTATCCTGATTCTCACAATAGCCAACCAGGTGGCTTCAGGAAGACCAGAAGCAAGGCGTGAAGGCACCAATACTCTCCCATGGCAACTGGTATTCAGAGGTATAAAGCCTCTAAGCATGGAAGTTTCATTTATCGATCATAGTTAATAGCCATTGATAAGTCTATTAACCATGAATTTTCTAGTCTCCTTATAAGAACACAAGAACTCTTGAGATCAAGTGTACAGATATGCAAATCTAGCTTCAAAGGCCATCAAAAGCCACAGCCAAGAGAATTCCGGACTTGCATTTCTTGTCTTATAGAACTCAAGATGTCCACCAAGGCCAAGAGCCCCCAAGCTGGATAGGACTTCAGGAACCTGGAAGAGAACTGCATTCATAAACAACTTCCTGGATCAGGACTTAGAAATTGAGGGCAAGATAAATGACATTAGAAGCAGGTAGGGACAAGAACCAAAACAAAGGCAAATCACTAACAAAACAGAACGACGATACCATTAGTACCTTCTGAAAAAATCTAGGCTACTCTTATTGAAATGTATAGCATATCTTTGAAATATGACTACAATTATTCACCTCCAAAGGAAAATCTAGGAGATGAATTATTACTAGGGATCGGCACAAACTGGGAAAATGGAGGTTTGTGGGGGTTTGTGTTTTGTAGGGTCTCATGAACAATGAACCACAAATACCCACAAACCTTCCTATTTAGCAAATTGGTTTGTGGTTCATGAGGTTTGCAGCATGGTAGAACGCCCCCCTCCCTGTGGGTTAGAGGCATCAAACTCACAGCAGACCTCCCCAAGATGCCCCTCGACCAGGTCTCCAACTTGTGTGCAGATTGGCTTTGGGGGGAAAAGATCCTAGGGTCCAAAGTGCAAAAGGGGAAGGAGTGTGTCAAACAGCCCTCCTGCAAACTAGAGGCATCCAACTAGCAGCAGACCTTGCCCCTGGGATGCCCCTTTACTGGCCCTCAGATTTCTGTGAAGATGGGTTTTGGGGGGGAGATCCTAAGGTCCAATGTGCAAAAGAAGAAGTGTGTCAAATCCCCCCCCCCCCCCGCGGCAAGCCAGAGGTCTTAAACTAGCAGCAGACTTCCCTGGGATAGCCCTCTACCTGCCCTCCAAATTGTGTGCAGATTTGGGGGGGAATCCTAGGGTCCAGTGTGCAAAAGGAGAAGGAGCATGTTGAATGCCCCCTGCAAGCTAGAAGCATCAAAATCACAGCGGACTTCCCTGGGATGCCCCTCTACCCATAGGCGTAGAGTACGGGGGGGGGCTCAAGGGCTTGAGCCACCCCCGAAATTTCCCGGGGGGGCTCAGCCACCCCCAGGAAAATGGAGCGCCTGCCGCCGCGCCTCCCCGGGTCCTTCCGAGGCCCAGCGGCCGCTGCTGGAGAGGGAGAGGGAAGGGGTGGAGGGGGGGGAAGAGAGGTACCGGCAGCAGCGGCTGGCAGGCCTCAGGAGGGCCCGGGGAGGCGGGGCAGTTTCCCGGAGGGGGGAGAGAACATCGTCCTAACTAAGGAGCCCCCCCCCCCCGGATTTCCAAAACTCTACGCCCCTGCCTCTACCTGTCCTCCAATTTGTGTGGAGATTGGCTTGGGGGGATGATCCTAGGGTCCAATGTGCAAAAGGAGTGTATCAAATGTCCCCCCTGCATGTCCTCCCCAGGATGCCCTTCTACCTGCCCTCCAAGTTGTGTGCAGATTGTCTGGGCGGGGATCCTAGGGTCCAATAAGAACATAAGAACACAAGAGAAGCCAATGTTGGATCAGGCCAACAGCCCATCCAGTCCAACACTCTGTCACATAGTAGCCAAAAATACCAGGTGCCTTCATGAGGTCCACCAGTGGGGCCAAGACACTAGAAGCCCTCCCACTGTTGCCCCCCCCCCCCCCCAAGCACCAAGAATACAGAGCATCACTTGCCCCAGATCAAGAGTCCCTATCTATACCTTGTGGCTAATAGCCACTGATGGACATCTGCTCCATATACTTATCCAATTCCCTCTGGAAGCCGTCCATGCTTGTAGCAGCCACCACCTCCTGTGGCAGTGAATTCCATGTGCAAAAGGGGGAGGAGTGTGTGTCGAACAGACCCCCTGCAAGCTAAAGGCTTAGAATCGAATAGGAGCTCTCCAGTTAGCAGCCAGAGCTGCCTATCAAGCTTTGGAGGGCCACTATTGGTGTTTCCAGGGCTGCAAAAGTCCATCCCCCCCACCCCGGTTGTCTGGATAATTGATTCATCAGTGCTAGCATGTCTGGCCAACAAACTGCTCCTGTTTGTGAGCAGTTCATGGAAGAACTGATTGCATGAACCAAGGCTTGCAAACCACAAACTACAAATCTCTATTTGTAATTCGGTTTGTGCCCATCCCTAATTGTTACTAACTCAGTCACGTGCCACTGGACCCCAGGCAATGCAGTCTCTCAAGAGGACAATTTGATCTCAGAATTTGTACTGGTGCTTGCTTGTTTAAAAGCAGCTCAGACCAACCTTTGTCTCAATGTATTAGGTTCTCAGGGGGGAATTATAACAAGCCATCCTCATTCATTCTCTGGATGGGTTTAGCCTTGGGTGAACTATACCAGGTGTTGGCTTGCATGTTAGGGTTTGTTGTTAATTGTTTACTTTGGATGTCCATTTGCTTGCTCCCATGTAGGTCTTTATGATGTGGATTCCCCCCCCCCCCTTTTAAGAATCGGGCATGAACAAGGAAGCTGTAGATCTGAATGAGGAGACCATATATTTGCAAGCCACATAGGGCCTCTGTAGCACAAAGACCCCATCGTAGTCAGTTTCTTCCCTTTGAAGTAATCTTTTGCCCACCCCACCCCTTAAAGGTCCCTGCTTCCAAACTGGTGCTACAGTGCTGTGCTGCTATAGTACTTGAGGCTACAGAGTAAAGCACACTTCTAATATGTAATAAATCAGTCATGGATCGCATATTTCATCATAGGTTTTATCCTGAAATAACTGCCTCCAGGTAAATCTACTAGCCTCCTTGAGGTTACTTATGACTAGGAAACTTTTTTTTTCTTTGAAAACAAATGTAAATAAAATTTTGAAAGGGAGAGAAACTAGTTCCTAGAGCTGGGATGCAGCATCTAGACAGTTAATTTTCCTGGATACATTTTCCTTTCTGCTACTGTTATTAACCACGAAGTTAGTGAGGCTTCTTAAAGGCCTCAAGCTTCCTCAAATTTCTCTTTTTCATTGCACTGCTGATCATTTAGAGAACAGGCTTGTTCCAGACAGCTTTAATTAAACTGTGCTGCAAAACCAGATATAGATCAATGGAAATGATCCATAACAAGAGGCTAATCATGTCTTTAGCAGTGTTCAGTCCAGTTCAATCACCTTCTCCTGTTTCTGTGGCTTTACATTCATGTGGCAAAGGCTGTGTGTGTGCATGTATTTCCTCTCCCCCCCTCACCTTAATCCATCCCATTAGTGGCCATATGCCGGGGCTTCAAGGGAGACAAGACCTGTCTGCAATCTGCCAGGGATTTAGAGACATCAATAATTTGTGAACAGTCATGTTGGTACTGGTCGAAGGGTTAAGTGCTCGGCACGCCAGGGGCACCTCTTTTGGGATTGCAATTCTTAGTTGACTGTTAGGAACCTGATCCCCTGTGAAGCTTCCCTTCAAAGCGCATGCTGCATGTCAATTCCATATAGCCGAAGCAATGGAGCTTTATTAGCTCTGGGATTTAAAGACCTACGCTAAGTGATATAACAGGATATTTGGTTTAAGAGGAGAGGGGGGAGAGGAAAAGGGGAACACAGTGGTGACATTAAAACACTAGTGATACCCTGGCTGACGCATATCTTAATTCTTTTCTGTGGTCTTTTTTTTTCGCCCTGAGCAGTGAAGATGCTTGTGAGGCTAGTCCTCATGGTTCTCCGCTGTGGCTGGTAAATGATAAAAGCCTTATTCTTAAGGCATGCAGTTTACATTAAAACAATAGCTTGTATTTATCAAGACACTTTGAAAGCAATAGGCATGAGAGTTTATCAGCCCTCTGCTTCTGAATCACCTTGTATACAAAGAAGCAGGATGGAATTTAATCAATGAATTTATTTCGCTTTCCAGTGTGGAATGCAAAGTGGCTGGGTTGTTGCTAGTGTAGTGCATTCAGATAGAAGCTTCTGGGTGTGTCTTAAATTCTTCTTCCATTGTTAACCTTTCTACCTCATCTGTATAAGGACACTAACCATTTTAGAAGATTTTATTTTTGCTGTTTTGGTGTTAAATGTTGGTTAAAATCCATGTTAGGAATTTAAATGTAGTGGTAATTTTTAAAGTGTATTTGAGAAAGGAAAAATAGTCGCCTTTTAGAAAATTGGATGTAAACAATTATGTATGTGAGTTGACTGCTTAGATTGTAAACTTGTGAAAGTTACCCACTGAAAGCGTTGGGGATGGTACAGTGAAAGAATGTACTGGGATTAAGAACTGTTTCTTGCTAGGGTTGTATTCTGTGTACCAAGGGGTCATTTTGTAGAAAAAGAGGTGCAGGAGCTCATTAGCATACATATTAGCATAAATCATTAGCATATGCCACACCCCCTGACATCTCCAGAAGTGTGTCAGAAAGGGAAGCAAAAGGAGGGCATCTTCAAAAGCCTCCCCTTTCCTTCCCCAGCTGGCCTGCCAAGGCAGGCGGGGCGGGGGAGCAAAGCGAGAAGGGCCCCATAGAATACTATGGAAAGATCGTGCTGCTGCTGCCGCACAACTCTAAACAGAAGGGGTTTAAACTTTAAACCCCTTCTCGCTTCGTTTCCTCCACAGGCCTGCTGGGAGCTGGGAGAGGGGCTTGCCACCACTGCCATTTGTGCCCACTAGGGGTGTGCAAATAAAAAAATTTGGCCCGATTCAGATCAGGCCAAATCAGGCTGCATCTGTTCCGGCTGCCGAAAGACCCTCGCATGTCAGTTTTGGCAATGCAAGCCCATTCAGCTGGCTGAATGTCAGTTTCAGCCCCATTATACCCTATGGGCCATTGAAGTCAATGGCAAAAACTCATAGGGTATATGAGGGGCTGGAGGAGAGGGGGTTTGAGGGAGAGGCTCCAAACTTGCAGGGTAGCTGCTGGGGCCTCTCCCCGAAATACCTACCAAGTTTCAAGAAGATTGGACCATGGGGTCCAGTTCTATGGGCCCCCAAACAGGTGGCCCCATCTTCTTTATTGTTCTCTATGGTGGGAAAAATTACTTTTTCCCCACCATAAACAACAATGAAAAGAATGGGGGCAACCTGTTTGGGGGACCATAGAATTGGACCCCCCTGGTCCAGTCTTTTCAAAACTTGGTGGGTATTTGGGGAAAGGCTCCAGCAGCTACCCTGTAAATTTGGAGCCTGTCCCTCAAACCCCCTCCCCTCCAGCCACTTTTTAAGCCGCCACTGAATTTCGGCAGCAATTCAGCAGCGGGCTGAATCAGATCAGAGAATTTGATTCAGATCGTGGCTGCCCTAGTGTCCATTCCTGGGCTGGCGGAGCGCTGCTCCACCTCACTCTGGCCCCAAATGACCCCTGTGTGTACCTGTTGGCCACTTATTAAGCATGTGAAACTGTAGGCACATGAAAATTTCAAGTTGGGTTGTTGTTTTTTCCAGTAACCCTAAATCAGTACATTGTTGGAATAGGTAGACCAAGTTGCTTAAAACATGGAACATGAAGTCCTTTTGACCTTTGAGTTGACTATTGATCTTAAGTTCAGCTCTGTCAATATTCACCTCTAACATTGGCAATTTCTGTCTGTTAACCCCTTCTTTGAACCTCCATTTCTGCACAAGAAAGACCTTGAACAATGAGCTGACAGCTCTATTCTTTGGAAAGCTGTGACTGTACAAACCATCAGTATAGAGTCCCTGAATAACAAAAGTTATTCACAGTTCTGTAAGTGTAAAAGGTTAGAGTTCTCTGCCTCCCCAGCCAAGAATTGTTAATTATGCAAAATGTTTTGTTACTACAATTGCAAGAAGAATGGTAGGAACAATAAGAGGCCAGTTGAAATCTGAAGCAAGCAGCTTCCTCCCCACCATCTTTGCCTTCTGCACAAAAGCACACATTCCTAGATATAAAAGTGCTACAAATGACAAATCACCAGCAGCAGCCACTTTACAAGCTGCAGCAACCACTTACTAAAGCAAGTATTTCTTGTGATTACTTTGCCATTGTTTTGATCAGGGCCGTAGCTCCAATGACTCCCTCCCCTTTCTTAAAGGCACAGCCCCACAAGATTTTCTCCTGTAAATGCTTTCTTCAATCATTTTTAAACATTTTTAAAAGTGTGTGCTCCTTTAAGCAGAATGGAGTGCGGTAGTTAACTAATTTTTGCACTGACCAAGGGGTTAGAGTAGGTGACCTCTAGGATCTCTTCTAACTCTGTGTCAAGAAACTGGTCTCCTTTAAGAGAATTTTTCTGCATAAGTGTTAGCTTTCTTGGCTATAGAAGTCATCACCTCCACCCACTTGTTTGTTATCAGAATTGCTACTTAGGCTGGCAGAAGTGATCAACTTGCAGCAGCTGAAGACTGTCATCTGTAGTGGTTGACAGCTTGCAGTGCAGAGAGCTATCCTGGTAACAGCTTTCTTTTCCGGTGGTCCAGGAGTGGGGCAGTCCTCACTCCTGGGAAGCTCCTCCCTCTTCCTGACGCAGGGCCGGAAATCTTTTGATCCTGGAGGGGAAGGGCTTCACCACTGGATCCCCAGTCTAACCGGCCCTGCTTTCCCTGCAGGACATGCTGGCTGTGCTCAGCAGAGCACGAAGATCCAGAGAAAGCAGAAAATAGAAAGAAAGAAGAAAATAGCTGGAACCGGGGAACAGTGGGAAGGTAAAACCTCCCCCCTTCCAACTCAACTTCTGCGGGTCAAAGAAGAGACCCAAAGAGAAGTTTAATCCCAGCGCTGGCAATCCTGGGAGGCCCCCAGGTGGACGTGGCACCGGAGGATCTTACAGACCCCGGGGAGATTGCGGTGGTACGAGGCCTAATCCTCCTTCCCCCCCCACACTCCCAAAACGGTGGTGTGCGGCTCAGGAGAGCCCGGGGACTTGATGGATCAGGCAGTGGCCGTGGGCGGTGCAGGAACTCCGTCACCATCCCGTTCAGCTCTGGAGTGGATCTCTCTCCCCTTCCCCCATAGGAAAAGATGGGAGGCATGAAGCTCCAGGACTCTGGTGCTGCACTGAGGCAGGTAAGGCCAGCAGGCCGGAGAAATCCGGGGGGGGGGAGAGAGAGAGAGAGAGAGAGAGAGAGGATTCCAATAAAGGGGGGGAAAGCCGAATTTTGGAACGAAAGCCTCCTCAACCTCCCCCCCTATGTCCCTCTCCTCTCTGCTCAACAAAGCAGTTCGAGCCAAACCCCACCCCTCACAACACTATACCCCCAGGCGGGGAGTAGGTTAGGGGCAAGGGGTGTTACTACCCCCCCCCATTCTTTTCAGGAGAGGGAATCCAATGCGGGGGGGGGGAGACACCATTTTGTGTGTAGCCTGGTCCCATGAGTGATAGCATGTTCTTTCACTTTCAGGATTTTCCCTCAAAATGGCTGATCAGGCAGGCTCATCTAGCTCACTGGGCTCAACAGAGCTGGAACCTTTCCAAACCAGGGCTACTGAACCCATGCTTGAACAACCCACTGGGGAGGAAGCCAGACAAAACTTGTTGTTATGGCTTAGAGAAGAAATGAAAAGAGAGTTCAAAGACCTGATACAGCAGTCTTCCCCTGACCAAGTGCAGACGCAAAACCAGCCTAGGGACAGATTGCCTAGTACAGGCAACACGGGCCCCCCTAACAAGAGACAGAGACTAGAGACGTCTAACAAGGGATTTGAAGCAGTACAACAACAACAACAGAACCTTTTATTGGCATAGATCAGAATCATAAACAGTCACCATTCAGTTCATGGGATTAACACACATCTTCCTCATTATGAGGCAATTACAAAATTTAGCAACCGCTTCAATAACCGCTATGTTTTGTGAAGCCAGTAAACAATACATCATTCTGTCATCGGATTGTGCAGCATCTTTTTTAAGAATGGCTTCTAAATAGACTGCCCGAATGTCGTCATACAAACTGCAGTAGAGGAATACGTGTTCGATTGTTTCAATCTCGTCTGAATCACAGTCACAAAGCCTAGCAGAGGAGGGGATTTTCTTAAATCTCCCTGCTAAAAACAAGGGATTTGTTCCCCTGGTCAGTTATTTTGATGAGGACTCAGACTCTGTGTCCTCAATTCAGGAAAAGGAAGAAGGGGAACTGTCAGAGGAAGAGGAAACAGTACCCGTAGCGCAATCCAGGCTGTTCCCTCAGGACCTTTTTAATAAACTCCTGCCTAAAGTTATTAGGACATTGGAGCTGACTTATACCCCTAAAGTACAGGAGGACAAGGAGGACCCAGGCCTTCCAGTGGGATCTTCCAAAGCCATACCCAAAACCACAGTCAAACCTACTGGTATCCCACTCCCAGCCGCCCTTTACAACATCATGATGGCAGAATGGGAACACCCAGCAAGCCCGAAGGCTGGTAACCCATTGTTTCATAAAATATATTCTCGTATTCCAGAAGCAACTAAGAAACTCTACCTGTAGTGGAGGACCCCATAAATTCACTGGCATCTACTTCAGTCCTTCCTATGGATGCTGATGGGCTCCCGAAAGACAGCTGCGATAAGAGGGTTGAGCAGGCACTCCGCAGAAACTTTGAGACGTCAGCTATTTCCCTTCAGGCATCAGCCACAGGCTCACTGTTTGCTAGAGCAGCATACACCTGGGCGCCGAACTAACTACAGGGGAAAGTAACCTACCTAAGAGACTTAAAGATGAACTAAAGAAAATTGCCCTAGCCACAGCATTTGCAGCAGATGCCTCCCTGGATGCCATGCAACTCACAGCTCGGGCCATGGCGTGCAGTGTGACCGCTAGGAGGAATATCTGGCTGCGGCACTGGGATGCAGATCCAGCAGCCAGAGCTAAAGTGGCAGCTGTGCTGTTTAAGGGATCTAACCTCTTTGGAGAAGGTTTGGATTGCTACCTAGTGGAAGACAAGGAAAAGAAAAGGGTCCTACCTTTAAAAAGAAAAGAAGGAAAGAACAAGAGAAATGTTCAGTCCTTTTGAGTCCCCAGGCACAACGATCATGCACATGGTAACAGACCGACCAGGGGTAGGTGGCAGAGCAAATACAGGGGCAAGAGAGCGCACCCCTTCTCTGGAAGAGGGGGCCAGAGCAACAAGGGACCTAAGAAATACTATGCTAGGGACCCATCAGGAGTGGGGGCCAGGCTCCTGCTCTTCTCCTGGCAGTGGCATCGGACAGTGATGGACAAATGGGTGCTGGAAACAGTAACCCATGGCTACTCTCTGGAGTTTCAAACAAAACTGCAGTAACAATTTTTGGAGATGCCAAGGAAGAAATTAGTGGAAAAACACAAGATAACACAGCCATACAACACCTGCTGGACATTGGCATGATCACACAAGTCCCACAGACGGAGAGATCAGAAGGAGTCTATTCTTTCTTCTTTACAGTCCCCAAAAAGAACGGGGACACCAGGGCCATCTTGGACCTGAAATGGCTCAACAGACACATTAAGTCGAGAAAGTTCAGGATGGAAACCCTGAGGACCATCCTATCCTCTATCCAAGCAGGGGACTTCATGGTCTCCATCGACTTAGCAGAGGCATACCTGCACATACCAATCAGACCCAACCATTGGCAGTTTCTATACTTCACGTACGACGGCGAACACTTTCAATATCGAGCTCTCCCATTCGGCCTGACATCATCGCCACAAGTATTTACAAAGATTCTTGTGTCACTGATAGCAGTCCTGAGACTGAAGGGCGTAGCACTATTCCCTTATCTAGACGATATTCTCATAAAAGCGGAATCCCGCTCACAGACACGTCAGTGCCTGGTCCTCACAATTCAGATTCTACAGGATCATGGTTTCCTGATAAACAAAGAAAAGAGTACGTTGGAACTGACCCAGGTACTCAACCATCTAGGGGTTCAGATAGACACAACACGAGACAAGGCGTTCCTATCCACAGCAAGACAAGAGAAGCTTTCAAAACTATTACAGGTGGTTCTAGAACTATGGAAACAGAAGATGTGCACACTGGCTTGCCTTCTGGGGATGTTGGTTTTGTGCCAAGACCTGATACCATGAGCCAGGTTCCACACACGACCACTGCAAAGATTTCTGCTCTGATACCAGATAGATATTGCACACAAGTCAAACAGGCCTATAAATCTACCATTGAAGATCCAATAAGAGCTACAGTGGTGGCTCGTACCACAGCGCTTCATCGACGGAGTGCCCCTCTGGGAACCCCAGAGGACAGTCATAATGACAGACACAAGTCTGTTCGGGTGGGGAGCACACTCCGTGGGGTACACAGCCCAGGGTACCTGGTCAGAAGCGGAAACAGCCAGGAGCATCAATTTCCTAGAACTTAGGGCCGTAAAACTGGCACTATCGCACCTGCAGAAACACCTGTCTGGCCGTCATGTTCTAATCAGGACAGACAACATGACGGCCAAAGCTTATGTCAACAGACAAGGAGGCACAAGATTCAGACACCTCCATCAAGAGGCGGTGCAGGTAATGCTATGGGCAGAAAAACATGTCCTATCTCTCAAGGCGGTCCATGTAGCAGGAAAAGAGAATGAGTTGGCGGACTGGCTGAACAGGCAGTCAGTAGACCAGGCCAAATGGAAACTTCACAGGGAAGTGTTCCTTCAGGTCAACGAAAGGTTTGGAAATGCGGAGGTGGATCTCTTCACGTCACAGGTGAACCACCAATTGAGGAAGTTTGTGTCCAAGATACCCACGGAGGGATCACTTGGGACGGATGCACTGAATTTCCAGTGGCCACGGACTCTGCTCTACGCATTTCCGCCGATACCTCTCATACCTTGGGTAATACAGTGTGTCATAGAGCAAAGAGCGGAACTGATTATGGTGGCACCCTTCTGGCCGAGAAGGGCATGGTTCCAGGACTTAAAGAGACTGTCGACAGGGGAACCTTGGCGCCTTCCAGTCAGACGAGACCTACTGACCCAAGGGAGAACTGTTCACCCACGACCAGACATGTTTCAATTAGCAGCATGGAAATTGAGAGGCGTCAACTAGCTGCTAGGGGCTATGGGTCGGAGGTTATCTCTACCCTGCTGGCCTCCAGAAAGATATATAATAAGATATATAATAGAACATGGCAAACTTTCTCAGAGTGGTGTGAGTCCAAGGGGTTAGACCCCATGAAAACACAGGTGGGGGACTTATTGGTCTTTCTCTAAAGTGGGGTGGGAAAAGGTCTTAGTACCAGCACTCTGAGACGCCAGGTGGCGACCCTTTCAGCGGTCAGGGGAGCGGGAAAAGGGAAACCATTCTCCAGTCACCCTCATGTTAAACGGTTCCTAAAAGGAATTTCTCTACTGAATCCGCCACAGGCTCACAGATTCCCTACATGGAACCTGAATAGGGTTCTCAAGGCTTTGTGCAAGGAACCCTTTGCACCCCTGGCCTCCTGTCCCCTGAGGAAACTTACCTAAAAGACAATTTTTTTAGTGGGAATTAATTTGGCGCGTAGGATTTCCGAGCTCAGAGCCCTATCTAGTCACAGGGATTTGTGTACCTTTCATAGTGATAAGGTTGTACTGTGTCCAGACCCCACCTTCATCCTAAAGGTTAATTCCCGGTTTCATAGGTCAGAGGATATCATACTGCCATCCTTCTGCCCGAACCCAAAGCACGAAAAGGAGAAGGTATGGCACAAACTCGATGTGTGTAGGGCCCTGAGCTACTATTTAGATAGGACCCAGGGGTGGCAAAAGACTGACTCAATCTTTGTCTCGTTTAGACAGGCCACTATGGGTCAGGGGGTCTCTACGTCCACGTTGAGTAGGTGGATCAGGAATTGTATCGTTCAGGCCTACAAGGCCCAAAAGCTGGTTCCACCAGAGGGGATCACAGCCCACTCCCTTAGAGGAGTGGCCATGTCACCAGCCTATCGCGCCTTTCCTTCCCTAGAGGTCATCTGTAAGGCTGCCACATGGAAATCGGTACACTCCTTCACAAGACATTACAGAGTTGACACGGTCGCCTCCTCGGAGGCTGCCTTCGGTAGAAGGGTGCTTCAGCAGGTACTGTAAATACCAGAAATAGTTATGGCCCACCAGGGAAGGTACTGCTTTTTTACGTCCCAGAAGTGAGGACTGAAGGACTGCCCCACTCCTGGACCACCAGAGAAAAGAAGATTTGTACACTTACCGTGAAGCTTCCTTCTCGGTGGTCCAGAGTGGGGCAGTCCTACCCACCCTCTTTGAAGGGGCGACTTCCGGTCCTTACAGTTGCACTGCCACACTGGTTCTATAGCATTAGTGGTTTACAGCTGGACTAGAAGGTTTTTTGTAGAAGTGACTGAGGTTGCTGTTGATCTGCATGAGTTCTCTTGTTGATGTTCAATAAAAGTTGCCTGTTTTGTTGAAGTTTTGGGGTTGTGTGTGGGTTTTCTCCTGTCTATCCCGGTGGGAGATTGGGGAAGTTAACCCATCTTATTCACAGCGACAAGGGAAAAGCTTGGCTTTTGGTACGACTAGGGATCTAGTGGTGAAGCCCCTCTCCTCCAGGATCAAAAGATTGCCAGCCCTGCATCAGGAAGAGGGAGGAGCTTCCCAGGAGTGAGGACTGAAAGACTGCCCCACTCTGGACCACCGAGAAGGAAGCTTCACGGTAAGTGTACAAATCTTCCATTTTGGCTAAATGGCTAATAGGTTAAGGGTGATTGCTAGCATAAGAACACCTATGCAGAATAGACAGCTTGCGAAGACTCAGAGAGAGAAGAGTAGCTGAGACATAATCTTCAGAATTCTGGTTTTTCTTTCTACACTGAGAACTTCAGCCTCACCAGAAAAAAAATTGCCTCACAAGCCACAAAATCCTGGCTATGGGCCTGGTTTTGATCCCCAGGTGGAGGTGGGAGATCCCCCAATTTAAGAGGCTCCTGCCAGGGGAGGTCCCAGCAGTGACCATGTGACCACCCCTCTCCCTCCCTCCCTACCTTTCTGAGTCCATTGCAGGAAGTTAGGAGAGTGTAACGCTGCTGAGGATGACACTGAAAATGAGGTTGTTTTTACTTGATTTAAATTTTTCTTGTTCAGTTGCAGAGATGTTGAAAGTTTTTAAAAGCAATTTTTAAAAAATCTTTCAGGACTTCAAGAACACCTTGAAGAACAAATGGGCAAGAAAGCACCAGCTCTGATCATCGTACCTATAGTGGACTTACCTGACCACGTAATTATTCAGATAGCCTGCTGGCTCAGCAACTAAGCAGCTATCGTTGCTACATGTATTCTACAGGGAGAGAAGAGATTGGTGGCATACCTGGCTGTACACTGTTTGATAATAACAGGCAGATTTGGATGTGGAATAGTTGGGAACATATTGTTTTTCTGTGAAATGTCCTCCAGCATCTAACTGTTGTCACAGGGAAGGTAGAAACACCATTCCACAACCCTAGAATCTTTCTAGTACTGTATTTTTAGCCAAAGTCAAATCATGCTTCATTGTTTAGTATAGCTTTCACTGATAACCACCTTACAGGTTAATTTAGTACCTGGAAAATTCTTTTTTTATATACTTCCTTCAGTAACTATGGTACATTCTCAGTAAGATGTAGACTTTAGTGTAATTCCTTAATATTAGAATGTGTTCTGTGGACCCACATTTCATTCTGTTAGATTTTTCAGTAGTCATTTATGCTGTCACTGTCCTCTTAAGCTTAATGTGTTCTACATGCATAAGCAATGACAGAAGCCACATTTCCCATATCCAGAGCAAAAGTACACAAGGAATCCATTGCTAGCAGTTGAAGGGAAATACTCAAGGGGCTATTTCACATCCCATCATAAAGAAAGAAATTTCCAAGTTGGATCCATGGGACAGCACATGATATGTAATATCTGAAAGATAACCATCATGTCATTGTGCTAACACTAGAGTGCTGGACTAAAATCTGAAAGATCTAAGTTCAGATCCACACTCTGCAATGGAAGCTTGCTGGGTGACATTGGGCCTATCACTCATTGAAGCCTACATCACAATTTGGTGTAGTGGTTAGGAGCGCAGACTCTAATCTGGGAGCACCAGGTTTGATTCCCCATTCCTCCACATGCAGCTGCTGGTGTGACCTTGGGTCAGTTACAAGTTCTTTCAGAGCTGTTCTGGAAAGAGCAGTTTTCAAAAGACCTCCCTCAGCCCCACCTACCTCACAGGGTGTCTGTTGTGGGGAGAGGAAGGGAAAGGAGATTATAAGCCGCTCTCAAACTCCTTTGGGTAGTGAAGGACGGGATATAAATCCAATCTCCGTTGCTGCCTCTTCTTGATATTGTGATGATAAAATGGAGGGAAGGGGAATAATGTTGTAAGCTGCTTTGGGTCACCATCAGGGAGAAAAGTGGACAATAAATATTTAAATAAATAGATAGGAATTGAAGAATGTGTCCACAATGTCTCTTGGAAGAGATGTCTTACAGGACCAACAGTACAGTTCTAAGAACATTTTCTTTGGAGTAAGTCACACAGAACAGACCTGGGTAGGATTGCTCTTCAGAACTGCTAAGTTTATCTTGCATGGGGCATGTATGTACCCTTTTCCCAGACCATTTGTAGAGCACTTCCTTTGCCAGACAAAAATTACATTTGGGAGGAGAAGGTACCTTAATGGAGACTGTTGAGCAAGGCCAAAGGATTAAAGGAGCTCCACAAGACAGCCGTGATACACAGTCCCCTGGCAATCTGACCGATCACGGGATCAGGTTTTCCAAACTAAAAGCCTGGATGTAGGTATTTTCCTCCAATACAACATTATTTTTGTGAACTAAGTGATATGTGGGTACTAGTTGTGGCAGGGATATCATTTTTGGTACATGTTAGCAATGGAGTTGAGGGTGGCTTTTAGCTGAATCTTTCCACAATGCATTAACTTTCCTTGGTTTTTTTATGATTATTGGTGTAAAAGAGAGTTGAACCTAAGTCTAGTTCTGGATGCGGAAGCAGGCATAAAACAGTATTAGCAAGTTAAATGTATATGTGTGTGTTTCCAGGGGACTCATGCAAAGTAAACTAGTATACTGGATTCCATATTTAACTTACATAGCCTAACAATTCTGTCATAATGGCTTCATGGTTCAGGCAGCCGTTGCATCTCCAGAAAAATATGCTGGGAGCTATTCTGTGTATTTTTAAACTGTTTTTCTAAAACTTTACCTAGCATAAGTATATAATAAATTCATGCTTTGTGTTGCTATCATTTCAGCTTCTGAGTTGCAGTAAAGCATGTGGGTTATTCGGCAAGCTGCCTTCTTCACTTTTGCTCCGCTAATGGAATATGTCAGACATTTAGGAACATTGCACATCAGGCGGCTTCAAGACACTAGTCTGGTACAGATGCCGCCACCCCCCATGTTGACTCACGTTGCAGTCAGGGAGAGCAGGCATGAGAGGGCTGGCCCAGCCCTGTACCTCAGCACGCTTGCCTGGTGGTCTGCAGAGTGCAACAGCACAGAGGAAGTGGCTGTGTGCACAGCATGCTGTTGCCAGAACCCACTTTGACATGGTGAGTAGAGAGATGCATTCATTTCAAAATGAATTAAAAGCAGAAAGCCCCATTCAAAATTATACCCATGCATCGATTACATTCCTGACAGTAGTAGAACCATAGGCTCCCAAGAACAGGACACTACCAATATGCTGGTTTCATATAAAAAATTGTCAGTTTATACCCATTTCCGGATATATGACCATTTAAAATCCCACAGGACAAAGTCCATATGAAAGATCACTTACCCCATTACCATGACATAGAGGGAGATCTTTCTGTTCCTAAGGGCAATCTTATATAAACAAGAAGTATTCAGTCACTCATCACAGTAATCAGGAAGGAGTCCATAATCAAAGTAAAAGATCTTTTACTTTTAGTTTAGTAGGTGTAGTCCCAAGAAGGTTGACTCAAGAGATACAAAAAGGTGTGAAACTGACATAATCAGTGATCAAAACAGAGGTTATGGCCAACCAACTGTCAGCTGGTGGACAAGGGTTTTCCCCACAATTGCCTTTCTTAAGCAGCCCCTTTTGACCACCAAAAAGATGGTGCCTGGAGTTGCAAGTCAGGAAGATGTAGTGAAGAGGAAGAATCAAGCAAAATCATCCCCCTCATCCTAACGCAAATGAGAGATGAAGGAAGAGGAGCAATTTCACCTGATTCCGTCCCATGTAGCCTGCTGATTCTGTTGTGATCTTGTAACTTAAATAATTGTGTTTCAATATGTCAAAAAGGACTGCCGGGGGAAGAAGAATGCAGAGGAAACCTACATATTTTCTTTCTGGTATGCAGTTTGATTTTACCCATAAAATTGGGAGTAAAAAAAATGGAATCACATTCTTTTCTAAATCTAGCAGGGATGATGCCTTCAATGAGGTTTACAAGCCCTGAAAATTTTATCTCACTTGGGATGGTAACATGAAGGCACCACAGACAGAAATGTATTTTTTATTATTATTTTAATGGTTCAAAACTATGAGCTTTTATCTTACCTGTTTGAGGTGAGGAGCATAATCCCTGAAAATTCTTGCAAATTGGAAAGAAAACAAATATGTGTTTCTCAAGCAAATAAAACTAAAAGTAATAACAAAAATGAATACTGAACACCAAATAAAAACAAATGAAATATTTTCTAATGGTCCATGCTGTCTCCATTCTATCATATTACCCTGCCTTTTCTCATCTGGTATTCATGCCAATGTCAGGTCTTCCGGTGCTGACATGAAGATGTTCTACCTAATGGGAGCAAAGCAACATAACAGCTGGCTTATGCATTCCTACAGTTTTTTAGTGGCAACCAAAGTGCAGCAATGGTGCATTGAACTGGACCTAATTTACCATTTTTTTAAAAAATGGAAAGAGTTGGGGAAGAATAACTTTAAAATATCCCAGCAGTCTTAAAAGTAGCCAGGGGGAAAGGTGTGGGATCTCCAGTGGCCAGCTAAGATCATACCAGGCTGGAGATGACCCTCAATATATAAGGGGCTGGAGACTGTGCTGCAAGAAACTGGGTTGGGGAGCTGTTGAACCAGCAACCCCCTCTTCCTGCTGAGAGACATAAGTGCTCAATCCTACCAGGATGTAAGGAATGGCATCTTCTCAATGCAACTGAGTAGGAAAAGCCCTAGGCTTTCAAGCATGTGGTCCTCTACCCTGGTCCGTAGCCCTTGCTCACTTCCTGTTTTGTTCCTGGAAATAGCGGGAGAATGGGTGGTGCAAGGGACCACTTGGGAGGCTCCTGATCTGACTGAACTTCTGGCTCTTGGATGACATCCAGTTGTGACAGAGTAGGTAGGGATTCTTCTGCTAGACGTCCTGGGATGCAAGGAGCCTGGTGTAACAGAGACTAGATGGGCCAGCTGTCCTCTTGTTGAGTCTCCCTCTTCCAATAATTCATCCAATGAGGATGGGCTGGGGCAGACCTTGACAATCATTGACTCCTCCAGTGTGGTCTAGGGCTTCTCTTGTTACCCCAGCACCATAGGAAGAGCCTGTGCTACAGCATCTCCCACACAACTAGGGTAAATATTGGGATACATTCAACCAAGTCTTGCATAGCTTTGCTTCATAGCCATAGAATTTGAAAAGAAAATGAATTTTCAAGTTTGTTGACATGTTCCCTTTCTTTCATTATCATTTTTATTACTTGAGTGGGTAGTGCAACAAACTGAAATGATGAGGGGGGTTTTTTAACTCAAACTCCATCTACTGTTTGAGTTTTAACCCTTTTCCAGCAATTCAGTAATCATTTTCTGTTGAAAAACCAAAAGTTCAATCAACACCCTCATCTGAGAAATAATGCACATGCAGCTCCATTCTGATTTACACACTGTTGGAAAAAAAACAAGGGGCGCTTCAAAAAAACATTTCCTTTCATGTTCCCTGTAGCATTATCAGCTAGGTTTGCTTAGCTCTAAATATAACCTAAGTCTTTTGATACGGTGTCATTTCACAGAAGGACTCCAAAACTTATATAACAGAAGGAACACATAAGATATTTTTACCTTTCCAAAACTACAGCACTCTCATCATACCTACCTGAATCAATTGCAGAAAATAAGTTTTACCTGACTTTTGGTCATTTGGGGGGGGGGATTGTTGTTTTAAACCAACATCTGCTTTCTGACACAGGAGGATGAATGAAGTAAAGAGTTTTTAATGGTTCACATTTATAAGCACATTTAAAGAAAAAAAACCTCACTGGATTGACAGTGCAGTAGATTTTACCTAGGCAGGTTTTTATATTGGGAGTGTAAATACATATGCCACAGTTAAGACATTAGTTTTAAGGGCTTTTTAAAACAGATATACGACGTGGGGTTTTTTTTCATTTCTTTGATTTTTATTAAACCCTTAGGAAAATTTACAATTTATTCATGTTATGACAGACGTGGTACACTGACGAAGTTTCTGACACAGCAAATACAAGCATAAGGAAGAATTTTGATCCTAAAGAAAAACTGTAGTCAGGTGGGACTCAATTCGCTTCGTAGATAACCTGGAAATGTACTTTTCTTTGTCTCTTCCATGTATCAAAAAGAAAAATGAAAACAGAAGCCAACAGATGTAATAATAACTGGAGATCAATTTGTGTCATTTGCAACAAACCTTCATGAACTCTCTGCAACTCTGAAGGATGGCTGATACAATTAAATCTTTAATTGCAGAGAAGGAGGGCCAATGGCATGGCTAAACAGGACTTCAGGAGACAAACGAATGGGTGTTTCACTTTGTGTTTCACTCTTTCTGAAAGATGGCAATATGATAGTTTCGATGCTAGCAAGGCTTTCCGGTACACATGGCTGAGCTGCCATAAAGGCATTAGAGCTGATCTTCCTAAATAGGTTAAAAGATGACACTGTGGTATTTTAAGCAGGGATTATTTGAATTTTTTCCCCTCCAGTTTTATAGGAAGGTGAATCAAAATCTGATTTGTTACACCAGGTATCACTGGTGCATCTTTCTTTCCAGGCTTTGGATGTCTTGCAGGCACGGGAAGCCGAGTGTCTCCTGGGTATAAGAGAGGTGAAGCAAGCTATTCTCCTTCAAGGAAGCTCTGTTCAACCCATTATCTCACATCGGTGTGCTATCGTCTATTCTATCAAAATACAATGATTGAATAAAACATTTTATTTCAAATAAATGAATGTACTGATTTAATCAAGATCTCTACTGTGTGGTATTATAGTTCCCCAGATGAACACTGAAGTTCAAAGCTGTGGAGGGTTTTCAAGTGTCCAAGTTAAATCATGGCCACCTCTCTGGAAATCAGACTACTTCTATCAGCTCAGTTAAAATACAGCTATTCTGCTCTTTTTGATCAAACTCTGGCACTTATTTTTAGGTAACCTGCTTTTACTATTATGACTATGTCTGGCACTGGGGATTCATATTAAGAAGAGTTGACAATTTACTAATTTATGATGTCTTTCCTTGTATTTTAGTGTTTTTGGCAGACTAGCCAGTGTTGATGTATTAGCTAAGCATTCAGACTTGAGATCTTGAAAGGGTTTTTTAAAAAAATAATGTTCCTTCATCTGAACATAGAATATTTTTGACATTTTAAAATTTAATTTACAGAAACAGACTGGATACCTGAGAAATGAACCCGTCTGTTGCATGCAAATGCCCTTTTTTGATGACATACTCTTTTGAATGCTTGCCTTCATCTCTTTTTCCTGATTTATTTTCAGATAGATTTTTATCCACTGTTGTTTTTGAAGTCATCTCTCTCCCCTTTTAACCTGTTGGATATCTTTGAGTCTCAGAAATGTTCATGGGCAATGTCCCATGATAGAACTGGCCTTCATTTCCGCACCCTGTTTAGTGAGGGCCTGTGTCCTTTCAAAAACACAGACTCTTTCATTTCTTCTCTAGCTCTTTTCCTCCCCCTTTTCATTTCCACCCCTGAAAACAGAAAGTTTTTGGATATGTTATATGAAAAGACTGTAAAGAGGGAATAATCAAATAAAGTACAAGCTGCAGTTATACTCAAAGTGAAACTGAACTTTTTTATTGGAATTTCCATACCTAAAACCGAGCTCCAAAATGCTTGGGTCTAAAACAATTGTTGTCTCCTATTGTCTTCTACTGATGTTGTATCTCAACCATATGTCCAAACAAATTGGGTCTCCCTGCTCCATAGTTTACTTTGTTTATAAAATTTATTTCCTGCCTTTCTGACCTCATCTAGGTAGGGTTGCCAGATCCCTCCTGGCAACAGATGGGGTGGGGAGGGCCTTACCAGGAGCAGGAGGGAGGCCTAGGCCACGTCACCAGTGATGTCGCTTCCTGTGTGCACCAGAAGGGATATCTGGTATGTGGGCAAAAACTCTATGGTAAACATGGCTTCTACCATAGTGGTTTTGCCCAAATATCATGACAGTGATGCAGCACTGGCAACATGATGCCATCATTGCTGGTACACACCAGAACTGATGTTGCTGCATTGTTGGCAACAGTGGCCTAGGCCTGCCTACCCTGCTGCTAAATCCCCCTGGCCAGCCAGCTGATCAGCAGCAGGGGCAAGGCCTGAGGGCAAGGGATCCCCCGCCCTCAGAAAGGTCTGATAAATCCTATCATCAGGGAAACTGCTAACAAAAACATACACAATAAAAACACATCTTTAAAACCAAGCAAAAATACATCATTAAAATTATTAAAACCAAGCTAAAATACAGGTAGGTAAGTACTGTCAAGTGCAACTGAATTGTGGCAACACCAAGAAGGGGTTATCAAGGCAAGTGAGAAACAAGTGGTTTGGTTTGCCATTGCCTTCTTCTGCAGAGCTTTCCTTGGTGGTTGGCCATCCAAGTACTGACCATGCTTAGTTTCTAACCTTAACTTCCATTAAAATAACATTTATTTATTTCCTTCCTTCCTTCCTTCCTTCCTTCCTTCAATTTATATCCCACCCTTCCCACAAAGCAGGCTGAGGGCAGGTTCCAAACTATAATAATCTGCTGAGTGCAGATTTACATCATAAAAGCAGAATAACAAAATACATCTAGTAAATACAATAAAATAAGCACAATACTGAATACTTTAAAATAAATTATACCTCAACAGACTCATAAGAGTGATTCATAGGGGGGAGGCCAGATTGAATTGGGGGCTTCTGGAGATAACCTGGGCCAGGAGACCCTGACTGTTTTCATTTTTGGCACTGCAACTCCCAACAGCATCCTGACCATAGTGGCCAACTTCCAAATGCCTAGCTTTATTTTCTGATTAGTTAGCTTGCCAAAGACAACCATAGTTGCCAATGCAAAAAGCAGGGGGTTGAGGGGTTCTGGAGATTATGTGGTCCAGAATGTTCCAGTTCCCTTCATGTTTGGCACTGCAACTCCATAATCATTAGGGCTGCCAGCTCTGGGTTGGGGACTACCTGGAGATTTTAGGGGTGGAGCCTGAAGAGGGTGGGGTTTGTGGAGGGGAGGGACTTCAGTGGGTGTGATGCATAATTACATAATAACATAAAAGAATTCATGTTGGATCAGGCCAATGGACCATCTAGTCCAACACTCTGTGTCACAGTGGCCAAACCCAGGTGCCATCAGCAGAGCCACCAGTGGGGCCAGAACTCCAGAAGCCCTCCCACTGGTGTCCCCCGGCACCAAGAATACAAAGCATCACTGCCCCAGACATATTCATCCATCTGTACTTTGTGGCTAATCGCCACTGGTGGACCTCTGCTCCATATGCTTATCCAGTCCCCTCTTGAAGATCTCTTTGCCTGTAACTGCCACCACTTCCTGCAGTAGTTAATTCCACATGTTGATCACACTTTAAATCCTAGAGTTGGAAGGGACTTTCAGGGTCATCTAGTCCAACCCACTGCACAATACAGAAAATTCACAAATACTCCGCACTACACACAAACACAGTGACCCCTGGTCCATGCCCAGAAGATGACAGCATACCTTTCGAGACAACAAGTCCAGTTGGCACACTTTAGCTTCTACCCCTCTCAGTAGGGAATCCACAATTACCAGGATATGCCTTCTCCTATATTGGGGACCAGTCTTTTATATTGGGGAGCAGGTGAAGTGCTTCCTTTTATCTTCTCTAAGCCTACTGCTCATTAATTTCATTGAATGTCCATGAGTTCTTGTATTATGAGAAAGGGAGAAAAGTACTTCTTTCTCTACCTTCTCTATCCCATACATAATTTTGTAAACCTCTGTCATGTCAACCCTCAACTGTCATTTCTCCAAGCTAAAGAGCCCTAACCTCTTTAAGCTGTCTTCATAGGGAATGTGTTCCATCTCCTTAATCATATTAATTGCCCTTTTCTTCATCTGCGATAATATCTTTTTTTAGGTGTGGTGACCAAAACTGTACACAGTATTCCAAACGAGGCTGCACCATAGATTTATCCAGGGACATTATGGTACTAGCTGATTTGTTTTCAGTCCCCTTCCTAATAAACCCCAGCATAGCATTTGCCTTTTTTTATTGCAGTTGCACACTGAGTTGACATCTTCAGTGAATTATCTGCTACGACTCCAAGATCTCTCTCCTGGTCAGTTCAGATCCCAATGAAAGCCTTGTTGAAAAGTTCATGGCCTAAACACAAGGGCCAACACACATGACCTTGAGGCCTTCTTCAGAGGTCAAACAGTTTGAGGTACACATATTAAAATATTACATATTACAATAAGATAACCAATAAATTAATACTGGACCAAGAAAAGGAAAGTTAAGCAGCAAAATCAATAGACACAAGACAAAGATGTTTGTGAGGCCTCTAAAGATGACTGTCATGTGTCTGGTGCCAAATGCACAGCTGCTGAATAACAGCATCTTCCAATTTTGGTCCAAAAAGCACCTGTGTGGCTACCTTAGTCAGCTGGAGTGTTCTCAAGCAAATTAATTTGTTATCTTATTGTAATATGTAACATGTGTACCTCAGACTGTTTGACCTCTGAAGAAGGCCCCCAATAGGGTGGAAATGCATCAGGTCATGTGTGTTGGCCCTTGTGTTCAGGCCACTTGAACTTTTCTACAAGGCTTTCATTAGGCCCTTAATTGTTTTTAACTGCCTTTCTAATAAATACATATATTTTTGTATATTTTCAGTTTTAACTATGTTTTTAATATTGGCCTTTCACCAGACTTCTTTCTTACCCTTTTGGTTCTTGATTCCAGTTTTTGGGTCAAGTTTGTCCATCCTGCCCATTCACCCAGCCTTGACAAATCCCTCTGTAGCTCTTCACAGTCCTCCCTGGTTCTCACTGCCCCGGTCAGCTTAGTGTCATCCACAGACTTAGCCACTTTACTGCTTACTCCCAACTCCAAATCATTAATAAACAAGTTTAAAAGCACTGTAGTATCCCACTGCTTACCACCTTCCACTGTGAAAACTGCCCATTTATACTCACTGTGTTTCCTGTTAATTGGCTAGTTTTTTAATCTGCAAGAGGGCATCCCTTTATCCCATGACAGCTGAGTTTACTTGGGAGCCTTTGATGAAGAACTTTATCAAAATCTTTCTGGAAGTCTAGGTAAACAACATCTACTGAGTCACCCTTGTCCACATGTTTGTTTACCCCCTCAAAGAACTCTAAAAGGTTAGTGAGACAAAATCTTCCCTTACAGAATCCATCCTGATTCTTCTTCAATTGCTTTTGTTCATCCATGTACCTACTAATTCTATCGTTAATAACAGATTTCACCAACTTATTCTGTATCAATGTTAGACTGATCAGCCTGTACTTTCCTGGATCTCCTCTGGAACCTTTTTAAAAGATGGGGGTTATATTAGCTAACTTCTAGTCCTCAAATCTGTTTCTCTAAAATTCTCAGTTTTACTGGACTGTATACCCTCTCTAACATACAGAGCCACTCCACCTTCAACCCTTCCCTTCCAAACCCTCCAATATAATTTATATCCAGGATTCACTGTATCCCACTGATTATCCTCATCCCATCAAGTTTCTGAAATGCCCACAATGTCTGAGTTCTCTTCTGACACTAAGCATTCCAGCTCCCCCATTTTACCTCAGACACTTCTAGCATTTGCATAGAAACGTCTATATGCCATAGAGTCTGACTTCCAAAGCAGCCATTTTCTCCAGCTGAAGTGATCTCTATCGCCTGGAGATCAGTTGTAATCTCAGGAGATCTCTGGCCATCACCTGGAGGCTGGCAGCTCTAATCATCATCCTAAAGATGGTGGCCAGTTTTGAGACTCCAAGTTTCATTGTCTGATGAGTTATGTGTACCATAGACTGACAGACAGACAGAAAATGACAGACATCTCCTTTTATTATTATAGACTGCACTTCTGCCCTGGTGTTCACCCTTTGGGAAGAGACCCAGAGCAGAAGACTGAGCAAAACCACTCTTGGATGGTTTACAGGTAACTTCCTTCAATTAGTTTCTTTAAACAAGACCTTAAAGAATATGTAGGAATGTTTGCCTTCCAGCTAGATATACTGATCATATTAAATGGAAGTAATCCTGGCCTCCTCAAGTGAGTCATTAGTGTGTTTCCTGCCTTTGCAAAGTGGTTTTTTTTAAATAACATTGAATTGTCTTGGTGTAAATTAGGTCATTGGTGGCAGGCTGACAATGTCTACAAGGTGGTCCTTAACCCTGCCCCCAGCCAAGATGCAAGGGGAAAATGATAGAGGCTTTCAAGCCTGGCATTTGGTGTTGATCTGTTGTCAGTGGGTTGTCTAATTAGATTGTTGGGGGGGGGGTGCATGTGCACTCATACACACACACACACTCATACAGACACAACTATTTCAACAGCCAAACCAAACACACATGCACACACACCATTAGCATTTGGTTCCAGTGGTGCAAGACGTGATTCTCTTTACAGAACAATCCCCAGTGCAGACAAAAAGCTTTCCTGGGGTTGAGATCCTGCCACTCACGTAATTATTTTGAGACAGACAGCTCCATTACTTCAGTGCCTGCACTTCAGAAGAGGAATGGAAACATTAGGAAAAGTTTTTTTCTTTGATGTAGAATATGCTGCCACTTTTTTGTTATTAAAATAGGAGCGAACGTTAAATAAATAAAATTTTGCCTGGAGGCTTCTGAAAACTAATGTTGTGTTTTGACAGTGTCGGGTTTTTTTCCCCTCCTCATTCCTGAAAGCATTGTGTGAGTTAACTTAGGATTTCATGATTTCTGCTCCTTGCTACATAATACTCAAACTCTCTTCTTTTCATCTTCACTTTTTATTTGCATCCTCTCCCAAGTGCACTCGCAAAACTGCCTCAGAACTCAACAGTTACCAAACTCTTTCCAGTCTCCTCATCAGGGGTACAAAAATCTATGTACATGGAGAGAAGACTGGGGAAAATGGCAACTGCAGTTCTTTCCATGATTAAATGCAAACAGGCATTTGGAAAAATCTGAAAAAAGAAAAAAAATGTATAAAACATTTCTCCATTTTATTAATAACATTCAGAGCTTGCCTTTCCTCTTATGGGCTCAAGGCAGTGTAGAGATGAGTCCTCAGCCTGTGGCCCAATCTGCATTTGCTATTTAAAGCTGTTCCATGCTGCTGTGGCGCTGGCTTCCCATTTGGCTCCGTATAAAGCTCTCCTCTATCTGCATCAGGACACAAGTTGTTTAGGGAGAGAGTGCGAGAGAAGGGAAAGAAGCAGCCTCCTAGGGGCACTGGCAGGGCACTGCACTGTGCTGCGAGGAGGAAATGGTACCCAGGACCCCCCGCAGAAAGTAAAGGAGGCTGACCTGGTGGGGGGGGGCAGGAAAGACAGAACAAGCTGGGTAAAAAATATGAAAGGCAGGACATTCTAGGGACTGCCTCAGAAAATAACAAATGGTTCAGGGATGGGCATACTTCCAACCCCCCCCCCCCCAAATATGATCTCAGAAAAATGTTCCCTGGCTGCTTTTGAATGCAGACAACTGGATTTTCAGCTAACTTGTTTCCTTTGTGAAAATTTGTGTATCTCCTTAGAAAAGATGGGGTGGGGGAGAATTTGGCTCCAGTTGTCTGCTTTTTGCTCACAGTGGCTCAAGGGTAGGGAGGAGCAATTGTAGCACTTTAAAACCAAATCCAGATAAGGCAATGAGACACCGTAGTGCAGGGGCATAGAGTTTAAAAACTCCTGGGGGGTGGGGGCTCTTCCATGCGCATGTGGGACCATGTCCCCGCCACTGCCACCTCCCCCCCCCCCCCCGCCTGACCGCTCCTGCTTCCATCCCTCCCTCCGTCCATCCGGGGCAAGCTGGGCATTTGCTTAGCTGGCCCCTGGACAGACGGAGGGAGGGTCGGAGTGGCCAGGCTGGGGGGGAGAGAGAGGTGGCGGCGGCCCTAGGAAGGGCCGAGGGAGGCACAGCGGAGGGTGCACCATTTCCCTGGGGGGGGCTCAGCCCCCCCCCCGGGAAATTTCGGGGGTGGCTCGAGCCCCCCCGTAGTTGACGCCTATGCCATAGTGGCCTCAGAGTCAACACTAAATGGCAATAAATGATGCAGACAGCGGATGCTGAGATGAAACAATAGGAGGGGGGATGTGGCATGAAATGCAGACAAAATTTGTGGGACAATGTGAGATCGTTGGCACAACAGTGCAAAATACCAGTGTAGGCTGGACCTGTGTCTTACCCAGGCCTTGACCCAATCTGGATCTCCTTGCACTTCATGTGTCTTCAGACAACACCATGGGCCCATGTTGCAAATTCATAACTGAGTTTCTAAGAAAGAGCTGTTCTCCAGGGAACTCTATTAAGATTCTGTATTATTGCTGAAATATACTGTGAAAAATACTTCTCACAGAAAATAACTGGAAATCTCTGAATCTAGTTCAACTTCCTGCACAATGCAGGAAATTCACAAATACACTCCCAATGACCCCTGTTCCATACTCTGAAGATGGCAAAAAAACCCTCCAGGATCCCTGGCCAAACTGGTCTGGAGAAAATTGCCTCCTGATCCCAAAGTAGCAATCAGCATTTCCTTGAGTGTGTAAGAAAGGAGTGTGTAAGGCCATGAGAACTAAGCCTCTCATGATCTGCCTAAGTTCACAGAATCAGCATTGCTGTCAGATGGCCATCTAGCCTCTTTTTAAAAACCTCCAAAGAAGTTATGATTCTGGTTGCAAAAACAGTAAAGACAATAAACAATAAATAAACCACCAAAGGAGAGCCCACCACCTCCCAAGGAAGCCTGATCCACTGAGGAACCACTCTAACTGTCAGGAAGTTCTTTCTGATGTTTAGCCGAAAACTCTTTTGATTTAATTTCAACCTGCTGGTTCTGGTCCGACCTTTTGGGGCAACAAAAAAACAACTCTGCACCATCCTCTATATGACAGCCCTTCAAGTACTTGAAGATGGTTATCTTATTACCTCTCAGTCATCTCCTCCCCAGGCTAAATATACACAGCTCCATCAACCTTTCCTCATAGGGCTTGGTCTCCAGACCCCTCACCATCTTTGTTGCCCATTCCAGCTTGTCTATATCCTTCTTAAATTGTGGTGCCCAAAACTGAACACAATACTCTAGGAGAGGTCTAATCAGAATAAAGTGATGCCATCACTTCGCATGATCTGGACAGTACACTTCTGTTGAAACTGCCCAAAATCGCATTTGCCTTTTTAGCTACTGCATCACACTGCTGAGTCATGTTCAGTGTATGGCCTACATATACAGATCCTTTTCACACATACTACTGCCAAGTCAAGTCTCCCCCATCCTATAGTTATGCATTTGATTTTTCCTACCTAGATTTACATTTATCCCTGTTGAAATTCATTTTATTTGTTTTAGCCCAGTTTTCTAGCCTGTCAAGATAATCCTATATTCTGTCTCTGACTTCTACTGTATTTGCTAGCCCTCCCAATTTAGTATCATCTGCAAATTTAATAAGCATTCCCTCTATTCCTTCATCCAAATCATTTATAAAGATGTTGAACAAAACAGGTCCCAGCACAGATCCCTGGGGCACTTTACTTGTCACTTCAGGAGGATGAGGAACCATTCACAAGCACTCTTTGGGTGTGATCTGTCAACCAGTTACAGATCCACCTCACCGTAATAGGAGCCCTTGTAGGGGGCTTCCAGCCTGGGATGCAAGGGGTGCCTCTCCTGAGTCAATGGCCAAGGGATTGAGGCTCCCCTTTGCCCTGAAAGGTCCCATTACTGCGGCACACCAGACTGGCAAGCAATGGATCAAGCATATAAATGAAGCAGCCTTTACCAGCAGTGCAGCAATCAACAAGCATGAGTCAAATAGCCCACTTAATTGGACAAGCGAGTAAGCATACCGAAACCCCACCAAAAAAAAGCAGTGGGGGGGGGGAATGGTCTGCACCCCTGCCCCCCCATTATTTTAAATGAACTGAGTTTAAATCGGGGGGACTCAGCTTCCTGGCGCTGCAGAGGAAAAAATAATTCCTTTTAAAATGGACTCTTCAAACAAACTTTCTCTGACTTTATGAACTTTCCTGAAAAGTAAAGAATGACTGGCAGGGGAGAAAATGGCGACCAGAGCAAAACCCTCTCCAAAAACTACTTCTTCATCACTTCCAGTTTCTAAACTAGAAGCTACCATGGACTATCCCAGTATGTTATCTATAGCACTGTGCCCTCTGCTGGGTCAGATGACTAACTTGAACCAAAACTTTGATGCACTCCAAAAACAGATTAAAGAAACCAATATTAAAGCGGAGGAGACAGCTAAACCAGTTAAATTGGTTGAAACCAAGACAAAAGTAATGGACAAGACTAAAAGTGGTGGAGAAAGAAAGAGCAACCAATAAAGACCAACTTCTAAGATACAAATGGAAAAATCAGCATATATTCTATGATTTCAAGGTGTCCCTGAACAAAAGACTAAGAATCTGAAGGAAATCTTAAGTGAAGCTTTAGCCCCAACAACAGGTTTACAAGTGGATTCCCTACAAAGCGAGATGGATATGATCTATAGGACATATCCTGATTTTGTGAAGAAGAAAAACCTGCCTGGGGAGATTGTGGTGAGATTCTCTAAGAGATCTATAAGAGATGTGGTGCTCAGGGCCACAAATGGGACAATCTTAAAAATCAAAGAGGTTGAAATTAGAGTCTTGAAAAATAATCCATTCAAAACAAGGAAAAAAGGAAGCAATATAAAAGCTTGACAAATTTCTTGCAGAAAAAGTCCACCCCATATGGATGGATCTTTCCTGAAGGACTTGTATTCAACTATAAAGAGAAAAAGGGAAAGATTATCTCTCCTAAAAATGCAAAGACTTTTTTGGAATTGTAACAAAGGTCAACAGAAGATAAGAAGACAGCAGAGGAGGAGGAAGAAGAAGAAGGCATTATACATGATGTGGAAAGCTCCAAGAATACATCGAGTAGTACTTCAGAGGACTCTGAATCTGAAAAAGGGGCAGCTGCCCCGAAGCATTTGGCAGTCAAATGGGACTCTGATAAACTGAAATGAAGAGGGAAGAAGGGGAAATAATATTTTGTCTAACTTGAAAGTTTGAAAAATTTAAACTAACACTTGCTTGATTTAACCTACGCAAAACCAGCTTAAAATAAGAAAGCATAGTATCATGCTTCATTATACCATCTCTTAATTATAAGGGAGCTCTGTTTAACCACTGTAAAACCCCCACAAATGTATGATCCTTGTTTAGCTTTAGTTTAGT
Organism: Lepidodactylus listeri; assembly: GCA_029233225.1. NCBI lineage: Eukaryota > Metazoa > Chordata > Lepidosauria > Squamata > Gekkonidae > Lepidodactylus > Lepidodactylus listeri. The sequence goes on from JARCFY010000011.1 coordinate 50,221,675, forward strand.
GTTTAGTTTTTGTAGTCTGGTAGGGTTTTAGTATGTAGAAACCAATAAAAAAATTTCAAAAAAGAATTAGAGATGCCCTGCAGGATCAGACCACTGACCCATCTAGTCCTGTTTCAAACAATGGCCAATCAGTTGTCAATGGCCAGGAAAACAGGGCATAAAAACTGAGGCCTTCTTCAAAGTTGCTTCCTAACAACCCTAGAAACCCTGGAAGCAGTTTTGAGGTGGATGTGGGATAATAAGCTGAAGTTTTATCCCAAAAAGATGCAAGTGCTATTGGTGAGCAGAAAGACTGACCTGGGAGTTAATGTGTCCCTGGTTCTAGATGGGAATGTATTCTCCTCGAAGGAACAGGTCCATAGTTTCAGGGTGCTCCTGGATCTGGTCAGCTGCTAGATAAGCAGGTGGCATCTGTGGCAAGGAGTGCCTTTTAACAGCTTTGATTGGTTAGACTGGTTCTGCAGAAAAGATCTGGTTACTGTGGTGCATACTCTGGTAACATTAGACTACTGCAATACACTCTACATAGGGCTACTCTTGAAAAATGTTTGGAAACTTCAATTGGTACAGAACACTGTAGCCAGGATAGTGACTGGAGTGGGTTGTAGGGACCATATTACTCCATTCAAGGCCCAACTACACTGGCTCTCAGTTTGTTTGTTGGTATTGTCCATTAGAACACCATATAGCTTGGACAAACATACTTAAGGACCAACCTACTCCCATATAAAACTAACCAACCACTAAGGTAATCTTTTGAGGTCCTGCTTCAGGTGCCTCCATCTTCTGTACCTAGAAAGGTAGTAGGCAACCCAAGAGAGGGCCTTCTCATTCATGGTGCCAAAATTATGGAACTCCCTTTCCAGAGATATTCATCTGGCCCCTTCTATCACTGTCTTCCACCAGCAAGTGAAGAGGTTATTTTTCTAAGGTAAAAGCCCCAAACACAGCTGTCCCCTTTTGGAAATGGAATATGTACAATGAATGGGCAAACTGGAACCACTGAAACAGCACATGCAAATCCTATGGTGAAAATTCCAGTGGAAGCTAAGCTTGTATGAATATTCATCTATTGCATTTATAATGTACCATTTCCTAAGGAACTCTTTCAAATCACTGGCCCTTCTCTAAGTGTTGACATGAAGTTTACATCCCTTTATGTTCAATTTACTTATGAATAAATGCTGGGAAATCTGACATAACTTGAAACTTGTTAGTCACCATGAAACCAAGAAGTGTTCTGTATTAGACAATTGGCTGGTACTCCCACACTAAAGAGCAGGGGGGATTAAATCTACTGGAACCATGAAACACAGTTTATGACATGACCTGCTTTTGTTTAATGTATTTATCAGGAGAGAAATGTAAGTTCCACACTGGACACATATCAAGCTGGCAAAAGATGCATCATAGATGCTGATCTTCGTGATACACCTTTTCGCTGAATATAGCTCCTGAAACTTCAATCCTATTAGAGCAGCTGAGAATCTGGGCTTTTTTCAGAAGCTGTTTTGGTCTTTTCCTGAAACATTCACTGGGCAATGCTGCCTCCAAGTGTTCATTGTGGAGAAGGCTATGTTTAATAAATGCTTAGATAAAATGTTACCACATCCCTCAAGATATTTAGGAATGATTCAAACACTAGGCTGTAAAACCCATGTTACTGAAAGCCTTCAGATTCTGCCCTTGTAATCTACCAAAGGTATGATCTATTCTGGCCATTTTGTGACCTTGGATGTATGAGGTACAGTAATCTATATTATACATTTATATAGAAATTATTAGGTATGAGTTGCTTACTTTAGCATAATGTATTTGCATATGAGACACGTAAAAGCCAAAAATAAAATTCACCAGTAACATAAAGAATTATGAGTTTTAAGATAACCAGAATAAGCTGCCACAAGAAATAAAATTCAGAGGAAAGTCAGTCTACAGTCCACTTATTCGAGAGTAGTTCCTTCAGTTTTAAATGAAGTTCCTTCTGGATTTGGTTTTTAAAAAATCTATACACTCTCATACCTTTCTGTTGCCTCGAATTCTGTTATTTCTGGATATTTGCCCTTCTGCTTTCACAGGGTAATCAAGACAGTTAAAACATACCAAATGTTTAGCTAAACTTATGTTGTCTCTTGAGCTATCATTCACATAAAAGAACAATTTCTCACTTGGTAAGGATTACCAAGCAGAAGACATCTAATTGGAAACCTAACCTTTTTCCCTGCATCTTTGGCTCAGATAATTCAGCTACACCCAGAAAGAATACCAGAAAAGGTTTATATTTTTTAAAGAGAAAAAATGCATGTTACAGCTAGGGTTGCCAGGTCTGGATTGGAAAATACCTGCAGACTTTGGCGGTGGATCCAGGAGAAGATGGGGTTTGGGGAGGAGAGGGGCTTCAGCATGGTACAATGCCATAAAGTCCATCCTTCAAAGCAGCCATTTTCTCCAGGGGAGCTGATCTCTATCAGCTGGAGATGAGTTGTAAAAGTGGGAAATCTCCAAGCCCCACCTGGAGGCTGGCAAACCTAGTTACAGCTTCTGGAAAATGATTTACTGCAGGATACTTTGTGTGAAGTAGGGATTGAAACATGGTCTTACTATGGTTCTTCTATAAGAATCTTTGCCAGATCTGATTTCCAGTCTCTACAGACCAGTGAGTTATTTATATTATGAAGGCTGTGTAGACAAGACATTACAATTCCAGCAATTAAGTGGTAAGGACAGAAGGGAATGAATGTAGTTTCTATAGAACTTTTAGAAAAACAAGAGGTGAGAGAGGCACTAACCAATTGTTTGAAATGGATTTGAGGTTACTTGAAAGGGGCATTCAATAGGGCTCAGCTCCATTCAAGAGTTTGAAACAAGCCATCCTAAACACCTCAACCTCCATATTAGAGTCAATGAAAAACATTTCTGTGTGGCAGCAGAATATGAAGAAATAATGTTTCTAAACAACTCCCTATTTCCTCAGACAACACTGGCATAAAGAAATTTGGGGGGGAGTACTCACCAGTGGCCAAAAATGTTGGTCTTGAATTAAGTTCATGTTACGAATTGGTTAGAACATGGTCACCAGCCACATGCCTTTGAGAACTGCTGGATGATAGTTAGGTAACTATAAACAAAATACATTTGCTGGGGAGGAAAACAGAAGGGGGGAAATCTTTTATGCAGGACAGAGAAGTGAGGAGCAGGGAGGTATATAACAAGCTAATACACATGGACAAGGAAAAGCCATTTTTCTACTTTCTGCTTAGAACCATTGGAGAATGTAGTTTGTAACTCAGGTTGCTGAGAGGTAGTTTGTAAACAATAGCTGCACTTTCAGCTCACTCAAGGCCAGAGAAAAGGAAGTCAAACAAGGCAGAGAAACATCCTGCCTTCTGGTGCAATGGGAGGCATGTTTTGGCAGAGCTGAAGGCTCAGCGCTATAAGAAAACGTCTTCCCTTCCCTCTTAATGTTTTAATGAGCTAAACAACTGACATTCCCCTATGAGCACTCTTTATTGTTGTTGCTAAGCAAAACAAGCACTAAAATTGTCATTTTAAAATTCTTATAAATCATAAAGGTAATCAAATGACTTTTCAAAAGCCATTCTAGGCAACTGTACTGCTTCATTTGGGTGTCAAGCCTATATCAGCTCTACACCCTATACATCCTTCCTAATCTCCTATATGTTAATAATTGTCTTATTTATACTTACCATGCATCACTATCATTTGTAATCTATTTTACTTAGCCCATCTCACAATCCATTCTTGGTGCTGAGTTAATCTATACACAGTCAGCAAAATAGTCTGGTAAAGTACTTCTGAGGCTCTATCAATTCAGGTTACAGAAAGAAGCCAGCATGCGGAATGCTCTCTCATACGCATAGACCATTAGTCCATCGGGAAGAAGACCAAACTTGAACCCTTCTTTTCTCAAAGCAAAGTTATCTGTTTCTCCAGGCAGGGAATTTTTGTATTTTACATGGGACATTCCCGACTGCAGTCCCCACTACAGTCTAGGAGGGATTTGCCAATAAAAGTATAATTACTTAAGCACATCCTTCACAACTCAGCTGCAGTCTTTCCATAATCCTTTTTTACCTCTTGAACTTCAAAGTGTCATTTTTGGAATAGATATAGATATTCGATTTGGTATATATCCTAGGTCTAACAGCTTGTTCCTGATGTAACTTTCTCAGTCATATTTTGATTAAACCAAAAGTATTTCACCGGAAGATTATGCTGTTGGCTGGGTGATTGTAGACTTTGCCTTAAAGCTATGCTTCATCCAAGTTTTATTGACAGACCTCAGAGAAGTAAAACTGTGGGGAACAGCCATGATAATTTTGACATGAGAGGGAAAGACATGAGTGCCAGTAAATATCAGGTCATTAGAGAACTTTTGCTTATTGGGGGGAACCTGCATTTTCAGAATCTTCACACAGTGATTGCTTCACTGTTGACAACTGTAGACTGATAACAGTGGTACCAATGTTGTTATACAGAACAGTTGAGACTAAATATGGTCCCTTGCAAATTACACAAAGAAAAAAAAATCAAATGTACTTTATGGTTTCAATACACTGAGATATTCTATACTGCACTTATTTTTTCTTCTAACTGTCTGAGGACGTGACATTTTTCTGACCACCAGTTTTGAACTTGTTGTCAGACACACATTCTGTTGAAAATGAACAAATACAATCTTTTTTTAAAAAAAATGTGCCTCTGTGTGCTTGAGGACACATGGTTAATAGGTTATGAAACAGTGCCCCCTCTTTCTTCAGCCACTTTCCTTCCCTGCTGGATTCCCATAGCTTTTGGAGTGCAGTTAATCGCTAGCACAGGAAAAAGGGGCTTCATAAATCATAGAGGCAGGCAGTCAAGGATTTTTCATGCATTCCTTTCCTATGTAAATGATCTGTAACTTTTTTCATGAATCAGGCCCATCGATTCTCGGTCTCGCACTCTCCCCTCCCAACCTTGGATTCTCGGAATTGCAATCTAAATGGCCCTGAAACATTTGAAGACGATTAAAGTTTAGCTTTGCATATCAGTGACCTACCAGCAATTCCCACTAAGGCTCTGATGTATATACTGCATTTGATCTGCAGCTAGATGATTCAGAAAGAAGTGATTCCAGAAGTGCTTTCTTCCCCCACAGAGTACTGGAAAAATACCCTCTGGAGACATGACATAATAGCAGCTATTTCCTATGAGCATCCTACAGGCCTACGACACTCCACTAAGCTGCCAGCCAGTGCCTTTTGGCTTCCTTCCTGTTTCGCACAAAGCATAAATCAGCAGGACTGATTTCTTTTGTCTTATTAGCAAGATTTAAGAAGCTTAATAAAATACCTTTGGCAGGTTATACAGTTGGTCCTCAGCTATGATACTTTTTAAGAGAAAGTATAACCTGTTCCCCCCAAAGCAAAGATTTATACCAGGACTTGTTTGACATGTAATAAAGGTTATTTCCTTTGCTTTTATTAATTGGGAAACCATATTGAACCCAACAGAGATCTGATTTCTCAAAGGGAGCCATATCAAGGGAGAACTGCATGTTTCATGGGATTGATAGTGGGACACACTAAAGCCGATTGTTGCAGAAATGCTTGTGGTTGACATCACCCACATACGTTGAACCTTGCATGTGAAATTCGGTCACCGAAAAGAAAAAAGGACCCCACTGTTTGTTACACTTGGAACATCTCTTCACAGTATTTGGATGAGACTTTATTCCTTCCTGTCAGAATTCCTCCTTCCACAGGTAGCAAATAAACATTCAGCTCTCCAAAAGAGTTACAGACGATGATTGGGCCGCTTTATGCTCTCTGATTCAGAAGATGGGAGTTGATGCGGCATTGCTTGATGGAAAAACCTCATATCCTACTCCTACTTTGACTGGAATTGTTCAGCTCTCCAGACCACTGGGTTGTATCCAGACTAAATTTTCCATCAGTGGAACAGAACTTTCCTGCCTTCCTTCTCCCACTTCAGCCCATTGAGCTCCACAGAATGCTGCTCATAGGGCAATAGGAAACCTGGAGAAATGACACAGACGTATCTGCAGTGGGAAGGGAAAATCATTGTAAATTGTCTGTTTAGTCAGGATCCAACCCATTGTCTTTCAAATACTGATAGATGATATTAGATCCTGTTAAGGAAGAGCTAGGAGTCAGTGCAGTACCATAGAAAGAGTTTTGGCTTTAGATATGACAAGTGGGGCCCTGCGATATTCATGGGGGAATCCTGTTCTCCCACCACCACTGGCCCAGATGTGGCTCCATGCCACCACCACCCCATTGTCAAGCCCAGGGCTGCTCTAGGCCTCCACAGCTGACTTTGGGCCCAGCTGTGGTGGCAGCAGTATCCAGGAGCTGCTGTGGACCAGGAACAGCTCCCCAGACTCCACCATGACCACACCCAAAGTGGCTCCCCAGACTCCACCACCACCTCATCTGGGACAAGGGCATCTCCCTGGATTCCACCACCATGTCTAAGACTGGAGTGGCTCCCTGACTCCTCCAGAATACAAGAGGCAACTCTGTTGTCTGCACATGCACAGACAACATTAGGAGGGGATTTACCCACCCCAAATGTATTTCTTTTAAGTTTTCAGATTTGTCTGCAAACCTGGTAGGTTCCCTAAGTTTTCAGAGCTTTGTGTTTACAGTCAGTGTGGCCCTGATCCACAGATTTAGAAATCCACACATTGGGCCACACTTTACTATATAGTCTTTATAAACAGACTTTATGGTCTGTTCCCCGACTGAAGTACTTTCACATGGTGTAAGATTGTGCCACTTACTCTAGCAACTACCTGTGTTCAGCCATACCTTACTTAGTCTGTCAAAGGGCTCATTAGAAAAAGTGAGGCAGACAGGATAGATTAGCTTATCCATGCTTATATTTCTCATGATATAATGCCTCCACTCTTCACTTTGTGTAGTTTTCCCCCCATCTCTATCTGAGGTGACTACGACATGTAGTTATCATTGGTCTTTTAGATTTTATTGCTTTGGACATTTTCCAACAATGCAGGTTGTGAAGGCTTTCATGTCAGTCATGATTAACTATTCTTTTTTGCATTCTTGTGCGCTAGTAGGTGTAGACAAACTTCAGTCTGTCAAGATACTGCTGTGTGTGAGAGAGGAAGAGCTACAGTAGCCTGACAAACAGAATTATCACTAAGTCATGTTTCCTCTGCTGAAGTCCTCTTGTCTCCCTGGGAGACTGGGATTCTTCACGTTTCTAGTATTGTTGACTTGATTAAAATGACAAAGGCAGCATGAACAGGTGGCAGGCTCACCTTGCTCCAGGTAAAGGACTTGATATGCTACTCAGATATGGGACTCTGCTCCAATTAGGGGGTGCACATGGAGTTACTAAATGAGTGGATTGACATGGAGCTACTCCTGTTCATAGAGTAGTTTCTAGAATCAAATGTTCTCTAGCCCAATAGTTGCAAAGAATTATGTTTGTCTGTTTGTGGCCCTTGTCTACAAGTTCATAACCCTGGAGAAAAAATCCACAAAGGCATATAAAATAATTTCCCAGTATCTGTTGCAGTATGGAAGAAAAGCAAGAGGAAAAATCCAGAGCTAATTGTTTCAGCAACATGTTAATTCCTATGAGAGCAGATTTTACCAGAAGTCAGTGCTACAATTAAAACTAATCTGAGTGGAATACTACATTAAATATAAAACTATTAGTGTAATAACCCTTTGATAATTTGGGGCAACATACTGTGAGGCAAAGCACCCCGATTCCTCTCAAGGGTTAACATGAATAGTAACAGGCTTACTCCATCTTGCAAGTGTTGCTAATTGGTTCTTTCTACCTTCATAGCCCTTATCATTCTCAAGGCCAGAGTTGGAAGTGTGGTAATTAGCTTCTCATGAGAACCTGCGACCCTGGTGGGGAGTGGGAGGAACATTGCCACACACAACATCCTCAGCATAATGGCATCATGCGGAAGTGATGTCATCATGCTGGGGATGCCATGCGGTGTCACTTTAGTATTTGGGGCAAAACTCTATGGTTACCACAGATTTTTGCCCCAAATACTAGAGCATTGCTGTGCAGCGTCCCAATCATGATGTCATAATTTCTGTGTGATGTCATCACACTGGGAATGTTGTGCCAGGTGGTTGGTGATGAGGGCAAGGCTTCTCCCTATTGGCCAGCTAGGCAGTGGCAGATTGGAGCTTGCCAAATCAAGGGATCCCCCACTCCCACCTGGAGGCTGGCAACCCTACTCAGGAGAAGGTAACTTTCTAAAGGGTTCCAGCAAGAACATGTCCATATTGGGTATCATTATCACCTGATGCTGCTTGGCCAAAAATATATAGATAATTGAACTAAGAACCTGTAGAAGGGGCTAGTTTGGATTCTGATGGACTATGATATGCTCATATTGCAATAGACAGCAACATAGAGAATGCACAAGATATGGCCTTTGGCTCTTGAACTTAAGGTTTGTGCCATCTAACGCAGGTCTTTGAAACATGTTAGATAGTTAAGCTGGTTTTGTTTTCTTGTTGCTTGATTTCAGAGTGTTCTGTTGCCTGTAGATTAAATATTTGTTCTGAAAGATATTACATAAAATTTTATATAATTTTTAAAAAAGTTTGGTTACTTGTGTACATCAGCCCTGGGAACCCACAGGGTTCAGCAATAACAAAACACACATGAGAAGATCAACATGGCCAATGTGGGCAAAATGTAGAATTCTATGGCTTCTCGTGTTCTCCATGTCCAATGCTCAATAAACCTATATTAGAAAACCTATATTAGAAATATGGCTATGTCTGTGGCAGCTAATACCAATAATATAACCCATAGGTAATGGTGAGTTGCCCCAGAGCTAGCAGGCTTCTGCTACCAATTGTTGTTCTACCAAATCTATCAGGGCCATGAATGAGCTCCCAAGCTTTGTGTCTTTTAAAAAGCAGGCATACAGGACTCCAATGTGCATCAGGATCACAGTGTGGGAGAGAGGGCTATGCTCTCCCCCCCATCCCATTTTCCTAATGGCTTTGCAGAGCTGTTATTTACCCCAAACTTAGAGTCCCTACCTGTTCTTGGCCAGCAAGTGACTATGCAGTTAAATACTGATCCAGTTTTGAAATAATGTATTTGTGTTGTATGTGCATAAAAGATGGTAGAGATAAAGAAGGGGGGGGGGGATAACGTGCATTGGTCCAAAAAATACAAGCCATTCTATAGGTTAATGCAGGATGCTCCTAAGCATTAAAAGAGATTGTTCCTGCTCTTCTACAGAGCCATATGTACATGGTCCATCCAAAGCATTCTGTTTTGGTATGTTGCCCATGGAAAGTGCTTGCAGGCTCCTTTTAATAAAAACCTCTTCTTTTCTACCCTGTAGTCTCTGTACTGGTTAATATTGTCAAGGGAGTCCTTGCCTGACAGAATATAATTTAGGATCTATTAAATATGATTACTTGGCCTTGAAAATGATAGATACTGAACAGAATTATAAGATCACTTTACAAAAGAAAGGCTCCTCTTACTGCCTTTCTTGTGGGCATAAAATAAAGCTTGGGGAAACACCCAAGGGAATTGCGGCACTTATAGGTTACATTTATGAATAAAGGGATTGATTTTCATATTAAAAAACTGTAAAAAATGAGTAGGGTGATGTGGCAAGAGCGTGGACAGCTCTGACATGTCTAAAAATTGAGTGGTATGTTTGCCATGTTTCACTTGCTTTAATTAAATTGGGGAGGGGGGAGAAGGAAGAGTGCATTTAATCTCAAGCTGAACTTTCACACTCTGTATTGAAAAATTAATCCATAATAGCATGCTAACATTATCTCCACTTCCTATTGTATTTAGATCTGAGTCTGATTGTGCCTATGTGAACCATTTGCCTGTTTCCTAGGCGCACTGATGGTTATCTCCTCTTTCCTATGAATAGTACACAAAAACAACTACATTTATCTGGTCTGCCCAAGTGGGATCCAGGCCATTCAGACAAGCAGACTTTTGTATAAATTGGAGAGACACATTGCTTTGAAGATATAACAGGCAGAGTATTCTTTTCAGTAGGTGTTTCCTCTAATAGGGGTAATTCTGCATTAATATTGGATGTTTTGAGTGTTTTAAGCCACCCTTGTGACTTATGTATGTTCCTCATACAAAACCATCATTTGCTGTGCACATGCTGGAGAGATACAATGCGCTCCTGGGGCCATTGTTGTACATGGTTGAAATGTAGTACATGTTCAGAAACTAAGCAGAATGGACAGAAATAACATTCAGATACAATTTGGGGCATAAATTCACTTCATACATATATACTTGTACTGCATCATGAGTACAGGCAAACTTGAAAATTAATCTGCAAGATGTATAAATCGTGAGAGATTACAGTTTGTTGACACATAGATATGTGGGTTTTTTCAGTTCAAATGTGATTTGTTTCCTGACATTCTTAACTACTGTTTCCATGTTCAGGAACAAAATACATGCAAGAACCATTCACAAAAATGTACACATGTACCCTCTGAGTCATTTGAAGAAGCAACCCTGGGACTAAAAATTATGTTATGTGGCAGAATCTTGAGCACAATAAATTATTTTAAAAGTGCTATTAATGACAGAACTCTGTACTATAATGGCAAGATCCACTACAAGCAGTTCAGGAAAATATGCTTGCTATACCCTACTGATTAATGAGAATATTAGTTATCATTGTTGGTTTGAGAATTTAGTGGCTAAGAAAGAGTAAAGAATTTGCCGAATATTGCTACAATTTAATGTATATGTACTAACCCAACCCTACTTAAATTACCTTTTACCTTTGATATGATATTTAGGCCCTAACCTGGATAGCCCAGGCTAGCCCCATCTCATCAGACCTTGGAAGCTAAGCAGGGGCATGGTCAGTATTTGGATGGGAAGACCACCAAGGAAGCCCATGGTCGCTATGCAGAGGCAGGCAATGACGAACCACCTTTGAACGTCTCTTGCATTGAAAACCCTACAGGGTCGCCATAAGTCGGCTGCAACTTGACAGCAAAAAAGAGAAGATATTGAGGGCTGATTAGTATTTACACTTCAAACTGCAATTATATTTTAAGCATTTGTATTCATAATAATGTATGTCATGCATTTTCCAATTCCTTCTACAAACTGATCTCTGTTGGGACACAAAATGAGTGGATTTCCCTGTCTTCTATCTTTGAAGTCAATGTTACTCGGGTAAACTTCATACCTTCTCAGCTGAACACCAGTTTCAGAGAGGTGTGAACATGAATATCTAGGCTCCTTACTTGCCTCCCAAAGTCTATGGTTAAGTAAAAGGAAAAGTAAATTTGCCTTCTTAGAGATGAGTTGGGAAAGCTGAGAAAGTCGTGTTGCTTTCCTAGGTGGGCATCAGCTATGGACAAGCTAGCAGGGATTAAGAAGGTGACGTGTAAATGGGCTCTCCAGTAGCTTCCCTGAAGATATAACTTAACTAAGCATCAGTTCAAAAAAGTTTTCAGGGACAGGTGTGAGTGGGGTCAGTACCATACCTCCTCCCCAAGCTACAGATCTGTCTTTGGTCTTAAATGAGATATAGATACCTTGAAATCAGTTTTCACAAAGACAACTTTCTGCCACTTGACCAACACTCAAGTGGACTCCTCTATGCATAAATCATACTTTGGAAATGCTGCTCTGAATAGGAAGAAAAGGAGATGTTGTAGTGAAGACAAAGTCTCTTTTATTACTACAATCATATTCCTAATGCAAATCTATTGCGGGAATATCCTGTTGTTTCAGGCAGTCCTCCATTGATTGATATGTATAATATATATATATTCTCCATAAGATAAGAAACTTTATTATATTATTTGGAATATTCCTGGTATGAAAAATTACATACTACAAACTACTATAAAACTGAGTTTCCTTCCCCTGATAAGACTACTAAAACGTTACTATATTGTAATTTTTATGTTATTTCATATTACCTTTCAAAGTGTATCCTATTTATGAAACAATCCTTTGTATAACATTAAAGGGCCATACATAACCACTACCATCTAAATAACTCTGTCAGTCTCTTGAACACAGGAGACAGAGGATATCGTTTGCATGCAAAAAGTCCCATTTTTAATCCCCTGGCATCTCCAGTAAAAAGGTATAAAATAGCAAGTTGCAGGAAAAGACCCTTCTTTGTCTGAGACCTGGAGAATCACTGCCAATGAGAATATATACATATATATGTATGTGTGTGTCTCTGTGTGTGCGTGTACCTGGAAGTCATCGCAACCTCTGGTGACTGACTGTGTGTGGACCTGACAGTCATGGCAACCTCTGGTCACTGACCCTCACTGGGAGCCTGGAGGATATTCAGAGAGGTGGCTGAATAAAGCCTGCCCGTGCCTCCTGACTGCTAGTGTTTCAAGGAGGTCTCCCATCCAAGTGCTTGGCTATTCAGGTTCAGGCCTGCCAGTGAGAGTAGATAAGACTAGCCTCTACAATGGACCAATTGTCTGACTTTGTGTGTTTGATGGACTGTCAAAGGTTAACATTCTAACAGAGTCTGAGAACCTTTGAGTGACAGGCTGTTCAAATGGAATTCTGTGGAGAGCATGAGCTGAGAAATGACAGTTGGGAACTGTCAGTTGAAGAGACAGTTTAGCACTTACGGAGGACTGGGGAAGTGGCTGAAGGAGTAAGTGGATCACAGTGGATCCCCACTCAAGTCAAAAAGGGAAATTGCTTTTAGTTAAGAGAAGTAATCCCCGCCCAGTGAAAAAGGAGATAGCTCTTAAAAGATGAGTGATCCCTGATCTGTATATATAGAAGGATTTTGAGAACTTTGTCGTATGTACCTGCCTTCTGAATGTGAAATGTCAGTGAAACTCAGAAACTTGCAAGTTAAAGCAGAAACTGAAAAGAAAGCCTCTCTCTTCAAAGTTCCAAAGACCTTCTAGAAAAGCAACAACACTTACTTGTTGGCAACATATCAGCTGGATTTAGTGTGATTACAAGGTTACCTCAGTTTTTATGATTCACCTCATACATCCTAACCTTGATTCCACCTAACCTTTTCTCATTTAAGTTATAGAAAACTTATTTTTATTTTGAAAGCCTCTTGTGTGCCATTTCAGAAGTAGAATATAAGTAATTGATTTTGTCTCTCCCCTCAAGTTGTGGGCTGGGCCAGCATTAAAATATTAAAGCAACTGGGTGGGACAGCCATAGACAAACAAATAAGAAGAAAATAGATAGAGGGGCTGCTCAGAAAGAAATAATACAAAAGGGGAAATCCTGTGTGTGAGGGAGGAAAGAGGGTGAGATCGCCATAGTGTGTTTTCAGGAAAAGGATATATTTCTTTAAAACCACACAGAAAATCCCTTTAGGTAGTCCAAATTTGGGGAATGAGGAACGCTCCTGTTCTCTATGGTCTGAGCTGGTCCAGCCCACATATATGGGTTCCTGCCCTATCCTTGGGAAAGGACCTTTCTTTTCCTCTCAGTGCTCCTAACACTGCTGGTTGTGTTCTACAGTCCAATGAGGGACAAACAGCCATCTGAGTAAGTCTGTACCTGAATACTCCATCAGACTGATGTATTTGTATACCCAGTTTTGGGCAGAATGAATCTCCATGTGAATGCAAAGAACAAAATAACCCTGCTTCAGAACACTGAAAAACCATGACCAATACTATCATACATGTAGGAAGAGACATGATATGGTAATTTAAGCGAAGTGTGTCTTATAAATTCTTCCTTAGTCAATGACCTTGGCTAACAAGACTGAGTTTTACACCAATGACATAAACCTTCCTCAGTAGGAACTTGTAATGGAAATGCTTACATAACCTTAGCACTTCACGTATGAAGGACATAAATGAATTTAGGAACAATGTAACTCGTCCATTAAGTCATTAAGTAGATTGATTCTATCTGTCTGACACTTTTGGTAAGTACTCCATGAGAGTGGTTAACAATATAATGAAAATAAAATCTTCTTCTATGTTTAGGAGATTTCAAACTGTGTTTGCCAAAGCTGAATAAAGTTCATTAAAAGCTCCTTTTATTTTGTGCATCTAAACACAAGGCTGTATTTATAATATAAAATGTGATGACCATCTCCTAGCCATAACTCACTTTAAGAGTTATTAGTATTTCTGGGGAAATGGCACTATAAAATTCAGGCCTTTGCTCCAATGAGTGGTAACTACAAAATAGGACTGTCTCTAATTCTCTTGTAATTTGTGTTTCTTTCTTATTGGAAACAAAACCCATCCCATCTTTTCCACCCTACCATGCCTAGCTCCTTGCTTCCAGTTTCGTATTTATCTGGATCATGAAGGGATTTTTGAGTTATGCATCTGAGGGATGGAGATGCCTCAGTTGGATGGATTGGGTATTTTTGGCAGGGGGAAAGGCAAAGGGGAGTCAAACAATTACTCTGGTCCATTTCTTAGCCAAGAACAACTTAATAGTCATGTCCAACAGCCTGCTGGATCTGATAGTTTTGTTTCTGAATAACAGGTCAATAAATGAAAAAACATCTGTATTCCAGGATTTGATCCTTGGTGAGAAAGATGTGTCACTGATACCTAGCTAAATTAATCTTGGTGAGTTTGTTTCTCCTAGCAGTGTCTGGTGGAATTTTTGATGTAGCACAAACCCAATTTCAGTGGTCAGGAAGGGGGAGTTTCCATGATGTATTGAAATCTCATCACCCTCTTCAGTCAGAACTCCAGTTCTGACTGTATGTGTTCTTCCCAGTGGACAGAATGGAGGTTCTATTGCTACTGCCTACTCCACTGCCTGATTCCGTACTTGGTCTCTTGAAGCTAGTCTTGGATTTGTTGTTCAAGTTCTACAGGCTTCTACATTTAGGGTACCATCTTCCATACCAATTACTCCCTGACAAAGACAGCTCAGGACTGGGAAAGCTCAGGACATCATGCATAAAGCGGGATATCACTTGATTTGATATTCTGTGCTGATTGAGTGGTCATCTGAAAGTGGAGAAAATTTCAACATTCTCATCACGGGTTGACACTCACATGTGAGATTTAAATACACAGTAACTCAAACTTTCTGCAGAGTTCAGGGACCAATTAAGATAGTTCACATTGGATGCTAATAGATCCAGATGATTTCTGATGACACTTGGTGAGTTTTAAATGGAGTTTTGCTATGAATGGTAAAGTCTTAAGGAACCTTCTAGAATCTGGAGATGACCCAGATATTTTACATGGCTGCTCCTAGGCATCCTTTCGCATTCAGTGGAGCTCCTGCATTGTTTTCTGGAGAGGTGGGAGCAATAAATCAGATTGGCTCATAGCTATAGCAACTGGAGAAAAGAACCCCACTTTTTTGAGTCTTTTCTGCGGCAGAGATGGCATTGAAGGGGCATTATTTCTCCAGCCATTGTGTCTGCATGAAGCTGTTCTGAGTAGTGAAGGTCTTCCTCAACTGAACCTATAAACCATCATCATAGTTTCTGTAGTCCAACTCTAAAATTTCACTGGATGTCTGTCTAGATCTATGTGGGCTAGGAGGTAGGGTAAAAAATTTCAAATAAATACGTGGCTTACAAAAAACCCTTCAGAATCAAGATTTAGGTACACTTTACTAGGAAATAAAAATAGGTCTCATACTGAAAATATAATAATAATAAGGGAAAAAAGCTAAAAGACTAAAAGGGTAACAATAAAATAGAATTGTAGACATACTGGAGAAAAGGACTGACTACATTGCCAATGAAACAACTGAAAACTCAGTAATAAGTTAAAACAGAAGCACCAAAATAATAAAAGCAAAAGGTTATATGGCAATGCAATTGAACTGAAAATACAACATTCTCACTTCAGCTTTCCTAAGCACTCTCCCGCCCATTCAGTTAACTGGGAGTATATCTTTATTGAGTATATCTTTATTGAGTAGGTACTGAAGATAAACTACAGAAGTGGTTGTCTCCATCATGTCCTATTTCTAGAGATGCCTGGGAGGCCACTGTTGGAGACAGAATGCTAAGCTAAATGAACCTTGATCTGATCCAGCAAGGTAATTCCTATGGCCTAAGTTTTTAATTTCCTTGGTTTACATGGCTGTAATATCTTCTGTGAAATGAATACAGCAGCCCATCTCCCATACACACACAATTGCCTGGATTAGATGCAACACCAAAGAATACAGAAGCAAAGTGTGTTACAAGGAACAGAATTAGGACCAGGCCACTAGAGATTTCTCAGGAACAAGCTCTTCAGGCTCATTGGTTGGCTGTAGTCATTACAGATCCAAACTACTGAAGCAAAGCAGATACAAATGTACAATTATGCAAATGTCATGTAAACAGCATACTTCAATCAACAAAAAAACTGGAACCCCTCCTGGCACATAAGCTTGGGTATCGTGGTTATTGGGTATAGGTCATGGAGAACCATCCCCAATGCATTACACTGACAATCTGGTCTCATTATGAAATAATAGGACTAGTAGAATGGAATAATTAATTTGAAAAAACTAAAAAAGGAATAAAGGTACAAGGAAAAGATTGGATTATTGGATTTTCCAGGGCAAAATCCTTCTTCTGTAGCAATTTACATTGAACACTGTTGTTCCAAGTTACTTATTTACCTTCCATTCTATAACTGAAAGATATTTTATGCCCATAAAAAAGATGCAGCAGTTAAGCAAGCTATGTAAGATATGTCTGCATTACAAAGTATGTACATTTTCTACCCTTTGAAAGGTCATGGTGTATCTCTGTCAGCTGGCACCAGTGGATCCTGCCCCAAAAGTTGGCTGCTATACCTCTATGGCAGCCAGAAATGCTCTGGTGAAGACAGCCTTGGGAGAGAGGCTCAGTGAGAACCAGGGGTCTGTTGGGGCCAGCTCAGGAGTGGCCACTAGGGCAGCCAGGGGCCAAATCAGATTCTCTGATCTGATTCGGCCCACTGCCGAATTGCCACCGAATTTCGGCGGCAACTTTAAAAGCAACTGGAGGGGAGGGGGTTTGAGGGAGAGGCACCAAACTTGCAGGGTAGCTGCTGGGGCCTCTCCTTGAAATACCCCCCAAGTTTCAAGAAGATTGGACCAGGGGGTCCAATTATATGGGCCCCCAAACAGGTTGCCCCCATTCCCTCCATTATTCTCTATGGCAGGAAAAAAGTAACACTTTTTCCCACCATAGAGAACAATGGAGGGGATGGGACAACCTGTTTGGGGCCCCGTAGAATTGGACCCCCTAGTCCAATCTTCTTGAAACTTGGTGGGTATTTCGAGGAGAGGCCCCAGCAGCTACCCTGCAAGTTTGGAGCCTCTCCCTCAAACCTCCTTTCCTCCAGCCCCTCATATACCCTATGAGTTTTTGCCATTGATTTCAATGGCCCATAGGGTATAATGGGGCTGAAACTGACATTCCCTTTCTGACACATTTCTGGTGATGTCAGGGGATGTGGCATATGCTAATGAGTTATGCTAATGAGCTCCTGCACCTCTTTTTCTATGAAAGGACCCCCGGTGAGAACCCCCTGTGCCACTGGTTTTTTTTTGGGGGGGGGGAAGCACAATGTGTCACCACCAAAAAGATGGAGGCAGTGGATCCTGGGGCAACAGCCACTAAGTCATGGTCCTTTGATCCTTGGCCCACCTTGCAGCTGAGTGGTGGCCTGGCAGGGTGGAGTGGCAGTTGTAGTGGCAGCTGTTCTAATTAGGCCCACAGCCCAGCTTGTATGAAGAGGTCCTCGGGATGCTGGAACAGACAGAATGGCAGGCTCCTGGGGGGGTCGGAGTATCTCTTTGGGGTGGCACACAGGCACTAAGAGCTGGGTCCCAGGAGAGGCATCTCTAGCTCCATTTTGGAAGCCCTCCTTCAGAACTAGGTTAGGAAGAGTTGTACAGCATGTGCAGCTTGGGAATGGTTCTTTAAAAGCAGGAGGGTGCATACCTCTGAGGAAATGCTGTCCTTCTCCCATGAAAGCAGCAGAAGGACACCTAAATCCCTCTCCTTTCAACTCTGAGACCATCGGGGCCTGTGGAGCCACAAACGGATCCACAGTAAGCTGAGGACTATATCCACCACCTGACAACCTCAACGAATCTTGGGGATAGTAGTTTGATGAGTTCTGTTAGAAAAGGGCACCTCTGCAGTTCCCAAGAAAACTAGGCTGCACTTTCCTGTAACTATTGTTTGTGAATGGACATCTTTGTAGTCACACATGGGAACTTTGCATGTACTGGCCAGCTGTGGAAAACTTTCAAATACATCAGTATGTGCAAGCTGCTCCCCATCTCTTCTTACAGGACAAAGTTTGGGCAGATGCTTTTTGCCCCATCAACTTGCCCACGTGACAAATAAAAAGATGCAGATATTTTTCCTAAATTCAGTAGTTCTTGGTAAACAAAACAATAAAGATCTCTCATAATTCAAAGAGTGCAATATTCTTCATTATTACCAGGAAACTCAGGTGAGAAAACAGGTAGCACTCCTTCCTAACTGATTCTCAAGCAAATGGGATTTTAAGATCACAGGAAATAAGAAACTACCATGGGCAGAAAAATCCACAGTAGTTGTTTGCAATATGGGTTATGAGACTTAGTCCAGATCCTAGATCTGTGGCCATTAGAATGAGATGCGGTGAAGCCCACCAGTTTGCCTTTTTCTAATATTTTCCAGAGTCTCATCTGTGTATTTAAAAGGTCTAAATCTTCAAAAGGGAGATCTTACATCCTTGTATTTGTTTCATTAGACAAGGCAGTAGAATGGTGTCAAGCAGGTCTCCTTAATACCAGTTTCCAGGACTTTTTTGTTTTTGAAAAAGAGGTGCAGAACTCTCAAGAGGGAAATGAAGTTTTCAATCTGTATCCTGAAAACTCATGAACTTTTGAAAAAAATTAAAAAGAATTTTATTGAATAGGCTGCAGAACTCCATTCTGGCATGTTCCCTCAGAAAAAAAAAACCCTGCCTCTTTCTAGATTCTGTGTGGCAGTAGCAGTAACATATTTAGCATTGTTAATGTATTGCTGTGGTGATCTAGATGTGTTTTGATATATGTATGTTTTTATGCTGGCCCAGCCATGGGAACTGAGGAAAGATACAAAATCACCTTCATATATTCTGCTTTTGAAATGGCACATGAGAGGCTTTTGAAAGTTCCAATTTTTTAAAAAAATGTTTTATTTAACTTGGAGGAGAAAAGGTCAGGTGGAATCGGGTGAAGTATGTATGAGGCGAACAGATAATAAAACTCAGGTAACTTAGTATTCACACAAAGATCAGATAATTTGTTGCCAACAAGTGAGCGTTTCTGCTATTCTGCAAACTCATTAAAACTGCGAGGAGAGATACTTTCTTTTCAGTTTCTGCTTAAACATTCAAGCATAGATTTCTGAGTTTTACTGACACACAAAGTTTAGAAGACAGGAACATATAACCAAGTTTGCAAAATCCTTCTTTATAAACAAACCAGGGATCACTCCTTTCCTTCAGAGCTATTTCCCTTTTTGACTGTACAGGGATCACTTCTCTTCACTAAAAGCTATTTAATTCTTAAGTGGGCAGGGATCACTTGTCTTTACCAGAAGCTATTTCCCTTTTTTTGCTTGAATGGGGATCTTCCTTGATCCACTCACTCTCATAGCCTCTTTCCCAGTCCACACTCAGTGCTTAACTGTCTCTTCTTCAGTTGTCAGTTCCCAACTGTCATTCCTTAACTGACTCTCTCAACCGAATTCTGTTTGAATAGCCTGTCATTCAAAGGTTCTCGGACTCTGTTAGGCATTAACCCTTGACAGTCTGTCACAGTTGCTTAGACAATTTCATAGCCTCCATTTGTAATACTTACACTAACCATTTTTCCTTCTGGAATCAAATCAAGACATTATTTTATTTATACCTAATCAGGGCCACTAAGGCAGCTAATGGTTAAAAAGTTATACAAAACAGCATAAAACAATTAAAACCAAAACTAAAATACATAGGATAATCACATAAAACAGTAATTAAAACATAAGGCAGGAAGGGATCAATGAGGGAACAGTAGATAAAACAAAGTTTTCACCCAGTGGCAGAAGACAGTGCCAGAAAGGGACAGATATTTATCCCTGGGGAGTGGGTTTCATAGTTTTAGTACCATGGCCAAGAAGGGCTTCTTCCAAGTTGTCATCTGTCTAATCTCAAAAGGCAAAGGCATCCAAAGCAGGGCCTCAGAAGATTACCTTAGTGATTGGGTATGGGAGTAGGTTGAGTATGGGAGTCAGCCATTTTTCAGGTATGCTCATGTAGGTTTGTATGGGATTGAACATACATCAGTCGATATTATAGTACCCCTGTATAGACCTATGATGCAGCCTCATTTGGAATACTGTGTACAGTTCTAGTCACCGTATCTCCAAAAGGACATCACAGAGCTGGAAAAAGTACAGAAGAGGGCAACCAAGATGATTAAGGAGTTGAAGCACCTTCCCTATAAGGAAAGGCTGAAGAATCTGGGACTCATCAGTTTATAAAACAGATGACCAAGGGGGCTCATGATAGAGGTTTATATAATTATGCATAAGGTGGAGAGAACTGACAAAGATAACTTTTTCTTCCTTTCTCAAAATACTAGAACCCAAGGACAAAAAATTAAGCTGATGGGCAGTAGATTCAGGATGGACAAAAGGAAATACCCCTTCACTCAGAGATTGATTAAAATGTAGAATTTGCTGCCAGAAGATGTAGTGATAGCCACAGGAACAAACAGCTTTAAAGGGGGATTAGATAGATTCATGGGTATAGATCTATCAGTGGCTACCTCCACATCCAGAGACAATAAAACTCTGAATCCCAGAGCCAGGAGGCAACATCAGAGAAAGGTCTCAGCCTCTGTGCCCTGTCATTGGTTCTCCAGAGGAACTGGTTGGCCACTGTGTGAGACTAAATGCTAGACTAGGTGGACCACTGGTCTAATCCATCTTGGTTCTTATTATGTTTTTATGCCATACAGGGGTTTAAAGTTCAACACCAGCATGTTGAATTGTGTCTGGAAACAGACTGGGAACCAGTGTAGATAGGTCTAGACTTGAATACAAGGTCTCTGTGACCCACTGTAGTCAACATCCTGGCTGCAGCAGTTGACGTTTCCGAGCACCTTTCAAGGGCAGCCCCAAACAGAGCACATTGCAGTAATCTAATCTAGATGTAAGGGCACACACCACAGTGGTCAGAATTCTTCTGTTCAGGAAAGGCCATAGTTGGCTAACCAGTCAAAGCTGGCAAAAGGCATTCCTAGCCATAGCTAGCACCTGCTTATTCAGTAGTATGCCTG
The DNA here is from genome assembly GCA_029233225.1 of Lepidodactylus listeri. Lineage (NCBI taxonomy): Eukaryota > Metazoa > Chordata > Lepidosauria > Squamata > Gekkonidae > Lepidodactylus > Lepidodactylus listeri. The sequence goes on from JARCFY010000011.1 coordinate 50,242,963, forward strand.
AGTCTAGGAGCATCCCCAAGCTATAGACCTGTTCCTTCAAGGGGAGTGCAACCCCATCCAGAACAGAGGATACCTTAAGTCCTTGGTCAGGCCTTCCACTCACCAATAGCATTTTTGTCTTTTCTGGAATAAGCTTCAGTTTATTAGCTTGTGTCACCACCACAGGAGCCACCCAGGGAAAGAGCAAGCTGGCCATAGTGGGTTGGTGGTGGTTTTACTCCCCTTTCTCTACAACCAGCTTGCTGACCTCCAACACCTTTCAAGCGGCTGTTCCTCATGCTGAGGAGACAGTGAGAAGGCAGAGAGGGAAGCCTTCTCCTCACTCACGATACACAGAGGCTAGCTAGCTAAGAAGAGCCATTGTGGTATAAAGGATCTGGGAACACCAGGCTTGAATTTGTACTCTGCCATGGAAACTTGCTGGGTGACCCTGGGCCAGTCACACACTCTCACACTAACCCACCTCACAGGACTGTTTGAGGATAAAGTGGAGGAGAGGAGAACAATGTAAGCTCTTTGGGTCTTCATTGGGGAGAAGGGTGGGGTAGAAATAAAGTAAATAAATAAACAAGTTTTAACTGGGGAGGGTGAAACAACCCTATATGTTCAGAGGTATTCTGGCAATTTAACAGGTCATACTTGTATATTTAATAGTTCTATCTGAAATTATAGTATTTGTGTATTTGGTGAGGTGGTACAAAGGGCTCATAGTAGTCATGTGGCTTTTTTGGTAGGTGGTAAATGCAAATGTAGCTCCTCACAAGTTGCACAGGCAATTAACAGCTGTTAGCATCCCAACACCATATGCCTGTTTTCTTCCAATGGAATGTTGGCAAATTCACCCTCTGTACCCAAGCAGGGCAGAAAAGGCGCATGTTTGCTCAGTCTACACAAAATACAAGTTTCTACCATATATTGGCCTAAATTTTGTTAGAGTAGGGGTGTGTTATCTTGTGCTGATTAACACAGCTTTCTTCATCAGGCAGAACACAAGTACAGGATTCTTCATCTAGCAGAAAACAAGGAGAGGTCTCTGCTAGGATAGGATATGCTATCTTGGAACATGGGGTTATCACTTGACCCTTCCATTTCCATGAGTTCAGGACCATGTAGCAGTGCATTTTGAACTGAAAACAATGACTCTAGGAAGACAAGGAGGGGGAGGAGAGAGAAACTTTCTGCATTTACTGCCAATGGGAGATTAATTAATACGCTCATTTCATTTGAAAGCCTGGATGTACCTGTCTTCCCACTGAGATGCCCACAGTGCAATCGGTGGTAATTTAAAAATCAATCTCTCTTCTGTAGTAATTAAATGTGTCCATTTAAACAGATATAATTGATAGTGCCTGCAACTAATTTCAAAGCAGGGACTCTTAAGGGATTCTAGAGATTAACAGCTATGAACCAAAGGATTCTGCTTTTTTCTTTCAAGAATGGGATATCGATTACAAACTATTGGTTGTAGTTGAACTGTCTAGTAGGTTTCACACACTAAAATACAGCAGATCGTACCCACTTTCTTTTTGAGAAAGAATCAAATGTGATGAACTCAACAGTTAAAACTGTCCACTGTCCCTGTGCATCATGGGCAGCTCAGTCCTGTGCCCTAGAAGGAGTAGTTGCTGTGGCATCTTGTGCTCAGCAAACAGAGCACTGGTGGGCATCTTGGCCCCCTTACCTCTGAACGCAGTCCCCAACCTGTACAAGGCTACACTTGCAGCAGGATTTTTTGGACCCACTTTCATGATTTTAAGATGGAACACAAATAACAAATAGTAGCTGGACCTCCACTATAGGCTACAAAAAAGCCCATGATTGCTACAGGCTCAGAACAGAAAGCAAAGCTGGCTCTCAAGAAGGAAGGTCTTTCTTAACCTGAATCTATGTCCTGAATCAGGCTGCTGACTGCAAACACAATGAGTTAAAATTTTAAAACCAATCTACTACTGACAAAATTTGCCATGAATAAGAGATTCCTGTATTTCCTTCTTAAAGACTTCCACGTTCACTGTTCTTTTCAAAGACATTTATAAGGCCAAGTTGGAGGACCCTATTTGTGTGGAAAGGTGGCACAGAAAAGTTTTAAATAAAATAAAGTCTGAAGTGCCCATTTTTTCTACTCCGGCTCTGATCCTCTAGCATCTGAATTCACTGGAACAAGTGCTAGGAGGATCAGACATGTTTAATTCAAACAGACCCTGCTGTTTGTGTATGCCAAATGTCTATGCATGCCCTAGGATTCATTAAATACCCATGTTCCCCCAGGCAATTCATTGCTATGCGCCAGAAATTACCAAGGGGGTGATTTAATTTTTTTGTAAAAAAAAAAAAAAAGAAAGAAGAAGAAGGTAGGCAAGATAAGGTTGTGCTGATACATAACATTTTGTGCCAGAACACTCTAAAGAATGTAACATTGACACAGGATTTCATTTTAAATTTCAGTTACAAAAAATAACACTAGCAAGATAATATTATCATTCAGGACATACAGCAAGTGTTAACTTTAGCATATCCTTTAGAGGCAATCGATGCAGCAGACAAGTTCATCGTTCATGAGGAATCTCATGTCCTGCTTCAATCACACCCAGCAGCATGCACATATCCTTATACTACTTTGTCTGTTCTTCCAGGCAGACTTGATGCTGCAAAGAAGCAATTCATGGAGCATGCATGAGATTCTTATTTGTTTTTCAAAATGGATGAAATCCTCTCAATTCTAGAAGGACAGGTATGTGATACTTCAGGCTATATTGTTAGCCTCACAATTTAGAGATCAAAGTTCATATTTCAGATAAAAGGCAAAAACTAAATTGCCAGATTCCATCCCAGAGAGAATTCATGTTCCTTTGGGAATTCTGAGACATGGAGCTGTTTTGCAGACATCTTTTATTCTGTCGCAGAGCTGCAGATATATCTTACTTTTCCTAAATTTTTATCTTCCCTGTGTGTTTGAAAGTACGGGGGCGGGGGAGACTGGAAGTATTCACATAGTGATAACCATTATGTGGTTGATTTCCACCCTAAACAAAAGAAATCTATCTAATTCCCAAGGCGCCCTCAGCATGCGGATATCTATATCCGTGGGGGGGGGGCACCTGGGGGTAGGGAGATTTTTCTGGGGGCAGGGAGACTCCCCAGGTGTGCACAAAAATCCTAAAAGTAGACAGGGCTCTTCCGATCCAATTGACGCCTCTTGACACTGTAGTGATAGATCGACAAAGCAGTCCCCCCCCCCCCAAAGAGTGGATTACCTGTTGCAAACTACAGTATAACTAATGACTTCCATATTGGGTAAGAACTTCTGACACTAATCCCCCTCGCCGCCGCCCATTGTCAACCAAAATGAGAAATACTCCTACATTTAGCAGTCATAAATATTTGTGCTATTTTTCTGGCTAATTTAAACCCATTTGCAAGTAAATTTGGGATAGCAGAGGTATAATGTAATATATGCTCTGCCACCTTACAAAAGCCATTATTTAGGAGTAACTTGATTTCTAGCACTGGCAGACTAAAGAGCTGGGAATACACACAAGCAGTAAATTCTGTGCTTTCCAAACACTTGCCAAGGACAGTCCTGGGGAGATAGGATTTCTGACCAACAGTTAGCATAATTTCATGGTAATCAAATGCTGCCTTGCTTCTGAGTGCTTAATCATCTGCTGCTGAACAATAGAAAAATCCTCCAATACTTCCTATTGCATATCCCTGAGGTCCATAACAGATAAATGATTCCACAAGTTTCTTGTTCATAAAATGTGTGAACACTGGGGCATAGATTCTTGGACTGACTCAGTGGTCCTTATGTAGGAAAATCTCCTCTGGATCTGTAAGAGATTTTCTTCTGAAAAACGCTGGATTCAAGTAATGAAAGGAATGGATGTTTAAGAGCCAAAGGGAATCCAGTATTCGGAAGCCATCAGTTAGGGTACAAGCTTTTTACAGCTCTTTCAAGGAGGCAGCAAAAGTGCCTCATAATTTAAAATTTTATAAAAATTATCTTCTTAAAAAAACCCCTATTTCAATGATGTTTCAAATGTTGACAATTGTATCAGTTCTAACCACAAAGCATCCTGTCACGTAATGCAACCTTTCACAACAGTTACTTTATATTTATACTGTCCCCATCCAGGTCAGCTTTCTGTTTTGGTTGACTCTGGTCAGGACTAATTCAGATACAGACCTTAAGAAGCCTTAAGAAGGAATCTAGTTAGCTTTCCTATGCCAGATCTTTAGTTCATGGCAAGAACCTCAATAACATTTTTGGTTCATTATGGGTATAATGTACATTAATACTATTACAGAACCTTGTTACAACATAACTATCTTTAACACTACTAACTCAAAAGAAAGTTATACCATCCGTTACTGCTACAAAGATAATTACAGGGCTGCAATTACACAATTCATTATGAACAAAGCTTGAGTCCAGTGGCACCTTAAAGACCTACAAAATTTTATTCAAGGTATAAGCTTTCGTGTGCATGCATAATTCTTCAGATACAAGGAAATGGAAATTACCAGTCCATACATATAGGTAGAAGGTAAGCAGCAAATTAGCATACAGCATAATGAAGATGTGTAACAGATTCAAGGGCTAAACAGGAATAACAAGCTTAGTTTATATAGCTACTATTTGTTTGGGTTTAATTCCAGGGGAAAACTGTAGTGAAGGAAATAAATATGTCAGAATTGGAGATTGATGGGCAGATGTATCCTAAATTGTGTAATTCTGAGAGTAATTAACTGAGACCCCGCCATTATGCTCCATCCATCTCCTTTCAAGCATGGAGGCAACCTTACAGCATCTTCTTCTTTGAAGTGGGGCGATTGGCTGTGTAGAGTTATCTCCCCTGTAAGCAGGTCACCAGCAAGGAGCTTCTTCTAAAAAGAAGCTCCTAATCAATCTAGACTTCCATACTTATAAGTTTTTAAAATTATCTTTCAACAACACCTAGCTGTCCCACTTGATAAGGGTACAGTCTTGACTACTTCTCTTATAACTTCAAATACCATACAGAAGAAGAGAAGAAGAAGAGATTGGATTTATACCCCGCCCTCCACTCCCCAAGGGAGTCTCAGAGTGGCTTACAAACTCCTTTTCCTTCCCCTCCCCACAACAGACACCCTGTGAGGTAGGTGGGGCTGAGAGAGTTCTGACAGAAACTGCTCTTTTTCAAGAACAGCTGGTACAGAGCTATGGCTTGCCCAAGGTCATCCAGCAGGTGCAAGTGGAGAAGTGGGGAATCAAACCCGGTTCTCCCAGATTAGAGTCCGCGCACTTAACCACTACACCAAACAGAGTTATCTGTACTTGAATATCTTCTTAAAATATATAAAAACTGTTAGTTTATTCTTGCTACTTTTATTTATAGCAAAGTATATTTAAATAGGTACCATTTCGGTGGGAAGGTAACAGCGTTCCATGCGCCTCGGCATCTAGTCATGCCGGCCACATGACCACAGAGAAGTCTTTGGACAATGTTGGCTCTTCAGCTTGAAAATGGAGATGAGCACCGCACCCTAGAGTCAGATTTGATTGGCTTTTGAGCAAGGGAAACCTTTACCTTTTTATATTTAAAAGTAGTGGTTTCTGTTTGCAGCCTGAAGAAAACATCCTCCACCATCTTTTTTTGTCAAAACCAACAACTCTCCCCTATATTTCTGGCCATATCTGTGACATTTCTGAGCTTCAGCCTCTTTGCTCCTCCTCTGCTCCAGATTTCTGCAATTCAAACCCCATTGCATTGTTTATCGGATGCCCCATCCTGTAGACTATATTGACTTATCCTGTGTAATCCACCTTGAGTGCCAATGAGAAAGGTGGACTATAAATAACATAAATATATACATAATTTATATGTCAATTGCTGACTATTTTAAAAAGCCCTCTGTTGGTAGTAAGGAGACACAGCTGTGAGGAGGTGAGGCAAGGACAATCTTACCAATGCAGAACGCAAGTGCAAAATGCACACCTTCCCTTCCACATGCTTTGACTGTGATCTCTCAAAATAGATCGTATCCAATCAGGTTTGGAAATGACAGGAATGGAGTGGTCAGAGAAGAATGTTGTGTAGATGCTTAAAAAAACAACTCTCCTGTTCAGACTTCTCACCAGAGCAAAACTTTTGTGTGGAAGCTCCCTATATATAGTTCCGTTATCTTTTCTCTGCAGTTTTTATATTTCAAACATTGTAATTAGGTAGGGGCTAAGGGCTAGGACAGATTTACAAGTGCATGAAAAATGAGGTGAGAATAAGGTAGGTTGCTGAGGTGATAGAACCATTCTTGCATAACTCCAGCTAGGATTACATTTTGGAACATTTCTCCATGTTAAAAATTCCCTGCAAATAAAAAACCAGCACACCAAGCTAAAAGGGGACACAGTCTTTCTTCTTGATGTGGTTATTTGCTATTTCCAGGGCTATTTTTGGGCAGGAACACACAGGAACGGAGTTCTGCCTGGCTTCTGAGTTGGCCACGACTACAGCCTCCCCCCCCCTTCCCCAGGCCCTTCTCAAGCCGTGGGCACCTGGGGAAGCCAAGCCGATCCAGGGAGGGAAGGCAGTTTAACCTGCCTCCCCTCCTCGGATTCCCCAGGTGCCCCACAAGCCGCGGGGCATCTTGGGAAGCTGATCCTGGGAGGGAGCTGCGCTGTCAGGGGTGTAGCCTAATATGCTAATAAGTTTCTGCTGTTGGGTGTGGCCTATTATGCTAATGAGTTCCTGCTGGGCTTTTTCTCCAAAAAAAGCCCTGGCTATTTCCATTGTTTTGTTCATGTAACAGAACATTCCGAGTTGCAGACTGAAGTGCTGCATTCTGTTCTTTTGCCTCAGTGCAAACAGGGCTTTAAGAATACAGCCCGAGGTGGAGGGACCTGAGTCTGTCCAGAGGCCCTTGGCTCTGGCCAGTGAAAATGTAGCACATTTTCCCAGTGGAGGTAAAAACAAGGGAGCGTGGTGGCCATTTATAGTGGGCAAACCAGGCCACAGCCTTCCAAGCACTCCCCTAATGGCTCTCATCCGGCGGAAGCTGTTGGAGCGAGACCCAGCTGGGTGCATTTTTAAAAGACCAAACATTCTGAGCAGGAGAAGATGCTCCTGTTTGGAAACACTGTGAGGCTGCACTCCTTCTTGGGTGAATTAACTGGACAGGGGCACATGTAATAGGGTTGCCAGGTCTGGGTTGGAAAATACCTGGAGACTTTGGGGGTGGAGCCAGGAGAGGGTGGAGTTTGGGGAGGAAAGAGGCCTCAGCATGGTGCAATGCCATAGAGTCCACCCTCCAAAGCAGCCATTTTCTCCAGGGGAGCTGATCTCTGTCAGCTGGAGATCAGTTGTAAAAGCGGGAGATCCCCAGGCCCCAGCTGGAGGCTGGCATCCCTAACATGTAACCTTGCATAGGATTGGGCCTTATCCTGGGAGAAGGGAAATGTACAAGACTGTCTGTTTGCATGGTGGAAGGAGGCACCATGAGAACTAAAGCATCTTCACAGAGGATTTAGATGAAGCTCAAGGTGGGATAAGCCAAGATGTAAGAGTAGGAAGTACCTGCAGAGCGCCACTTACCCATATCACAGAATCAGGGCTATTGGGGCCAAAGGATGAGCTTGCATGGCGCAGCCACAAATCCAGGAAGAATGAGGACACACTTGGGAATTCGAAGAAGCCTGCTCCACCACAGGTGGGCAGCTGGCACTGGACCAGCCACTTTGCACCTCTCTTTCCTGAGCAACATTCAAGCCCGCCTCTAGGGGGCCTCCTGCCTGCCATGCTCCTCCTTCCGGGCACTGTGCTGGGCAAAAACTTGGCCTGTCTATTTGATCACAAGCCCTTGGTCTGCTGTTACAGGCACACTCACTGCCGGTTTGGCTTGCTAGACCACTGTGGAGACCGCCCAGTCCAAAAGCACTGCAAAATACATCTTTGCAAGCAGAAACCCACAAGGACTTGCGGAAGGCATCTCATTTCCCCCTCTCCCACTCATCTCATTCCCCCCCCTCTCCCACTATTTCTTCTTTCCCCTTCCTGAAATTCCCCCATAGCATCTCCCCTTTTCCTGCTTCCTTCTCTCGTTCTAGGGTTGTCAGCCTCAAAGAGGGGCTGGAGGGCTTTTGGACTCACACAAGATATCCCAGCTACAGAGTTCAGTTCCCTTTTAAAGTTGCCAGCTCCAGGTTGGGACATTCATAGAAATCTGGGGATGGAGCATTGGGAGGATGAGGTTTGGTGAGTGAAGCAAGCTCAGCTGGGTATAATGCCATGGAGTCCATGCTCCAAAGCAGCCATTTTCTCCAGAGGAACAGTTAAAGAATATGCTGTCATATGGGTAGCTGCATAAGTCAGTAGCAGTAAAATAAAGTTTGAGTCCAGTAGCACCTGAAAGACCAACCAGATTTTCTAGGGTATAAGCTCTCTGACTAAGTGAGCTTTGGCTCATGCAAGCTAATACCCTGGAAAATTTGGTTGGTCTTTTGGGTGCTATCGGACTCAAATTTTGTTCTACCATATGGTTTGATGCTGCAGTTAAATATCTCCACATCCTTGTACTTCCCCCATTCATTTTAAGACAGTTCCCAAACTTTTCTCAGCACATCCATACATAGGGTTGCCAAGTCTTTAGTACTCACCGGTGGGGGGGAGTCCTCCTCCAGCTGGTAGTTTCCCCGGTGCGCACGCGCCCGGCGATGTCATCGGAAGTGATGTCAGCACGTTGGGGGGGCGTTGCCCTGCCAGGGCAACGCCCCCCCAACGTGCTGATGTCACTTCCGGGTGACGTCATTACATGGGGGAAGTCGTCCTGGCTGGACGACTTCGGGGGTGGGGTTCCCCCCGCTGGCCGAATGCTGGCCGGCGGATCGGGAACCCCTTTAGCAGGGGATCCCCCGCCCCCCAGGCTGACTTGGCAGCCCTATCCATACATGATGGCTGCTAGCTTACCTGGCTCATGGAGGAGGTAGAGATGCATGTTATCAACAGGAGACAGAGCATATATGAAGATTTTGAGCACTTTGCTAAGAACACATTTCAGCAGAGGTGTTATATTGTTTATGTTCTTCTAACTAGGGTTGCCAAGTCTGGGTTGGGAAATACCTGGGGACTTTGGGGGTGGATCCAGGAGAGGGTGGGGTTTGGGGAGGGGAGGAGCCTCAGCATGATACAATGCCATAGAGTCCACCCTTCAGAGCAGCCATTTTCTCCAGGGGAGCTGATCTCTGTCAGCTGGATATCAGTTGTAAAAACACGAGATCCCCAAGCCCCACCTGGAAGTTGGCAATCCTACTTCTAACTCATAATGTGAGTCAAATCTTAACTGCATGTGTGACACGCATCAGGGAACTGAACCAAGTTGCAGTTTGTATAAACACACCATGTAGCTGTTGGTTTGCATATTACAGATCAGAAATGCATACATGTGAAATGTTTAATCTGTATTCACTTTTACATGCAATCCCCCCACCCATTATCCTGAAGGCTAAAGATGAGCTACACACTCCCGTAGCATGCTGTATGTACTAGTCACTTGAGTGTTCTTAAAGACATGCTTAGAAGTAGACATGACAAGTTTTATACTCATTCATGGAAGTGTTTTGATGGGGTTCTTTGCTTGGTGGACTTTCTTGAGCTCTGATGGGTGAAATGCCATACTTAGGGAGTCAGTAGCAGGAGCACCCCATGAGACACAGATCTCTGAAGCAGCTCAGGAAAGGGAGATGCCTCCTGGCATAGCATCATTAAGCCCCTGCTAGGCAGAGGCCCCTATTTTAAATTAGCAAATCTGTGCCTTTGCAGGGTAAAAGAATAGCAAGACAGTTTTTTAAAAATAACTTGCATGTTCTTATCATTTTAATTGTCATGCAAATCCATATTTCTGCAATTCATACTTATGCAAATACGTTTCTGATTAGCCTGAAATTTTGGAAGTCTCCTTAAATGGAGATCATATAATATTTTCACTTAATCTCTAGACTGTAAAATCTGGAGGCTTCAGGAATTCTGTGGTTTGAAAAATGAACTCTGCTTTTGGTATTTAAATGAACATATTGAAGATGTAATGTCTCCACATTTGCACTGAATTTTGAGAAAACATAAGATTCACGGGAAAGGAGGGGCATCTAGGTTTTGCTAGCCACTACTTGAATAACAATGTGATGCTTTCAGATTTTCTAGCTATGAACACAAACATGTTTAGGAATAAGCGCTACTAAACACAGTGGGACTTGTTTCTGAGTAAATGTGTGTAGGATCAGGCTTTATTAAAGAAAATCAAGTGCACTTTAAAAATATTTCTTTGTACTGTTGTGGGGATATTTGGACTTTAGGGAGCTTCCTGTTATAATAATCCTGCTACCCTAAATGTTTTTCACAGTGTACTGCTGGTGGTTCCAGCGGAAAGTGTTTTGCTAAAGAACTTGGCAAAATATATATGATACAGTTTGCTGTACAAAATGCTAAAATTTCAGCAAGATGCAGTAGCTAGCCAAATACCCAGGAAAAGGCCATATATGTGTGACGTCTGCTATAAACAGTTTGAATCTCCGTCTAAACTAGCTAGGCATTATCTTATACACACTGGCCAAAAGCCATATGAGTGTCATGCATGTTGCAAAACTTTTAGGCAGTTGGTCCATCTGGAAAGACATCAGCTTACCCATAAGCTGCATTTTAAGTGTAACATTTGTCACAAGAACTTAAAATACATAATCACACTCCAAAGGCATCAACAGCTTCATGATGAGAACTATCAGGGTGATGTTGAGCAAACTGAAAGACCGAGATGTGCCAGGCAAGAGAGACTTGAGCATAGGATGTTTTGTTGTTCCATTTGCCAAAAACACTTTTCAACAAAAGTGCATGAGATCTGATCATCTGCACAGCGCCAGAAGGAAGATCATACATATATGCCAGACATGTGGTAAGATCTTTCCTTCACAGTCTAAGTTGAATCAGCAGTTGCTCTTCCACACTGGCCAGAAGCCATTTAAGTGCTACATATGCAGTAAATCTTCCAGGCAGAAAACACACTTGGAATTCCATCCGTTCCCACACATGGAAGAGTAGCCTTTCCAGTGTTCTCTTTACCACATGGGATTTAAAGCCCAGTGCAAACTCCTGAAAGCACAAACTCCTCCATCACCCAAACCAGGCTTTCTCTAGAGTGGTGTGCAAAGCAAAGAGCCCTATGTAATCTATGCCACAGACACCACTGGGAGGAATACCAAAAGTTCTCGAGACTGTAACTCCATATGGTTCCACGGAGGGGAACCAGCTTGATTTCCACTGCATTTATGTTGTGCCTTACCAGTGCACTGTGTGTGAGCAATGTTTGGAAAGAGAACAGATGTTGGATTTACATAAGTGTGAGGGAAACAAAAAAAAAAAAGACAAAAGCATCAAAAGCTGGTAGACGGGCTTACGTCTCCAAGGCCAGCATCAAAACAAAACTCTTGAGGAAATTTAGATCAAGGCAACACTGTCATAGGCAAGGGAGAATAGCAATACAGAAGTAAGGTCACCTGCAATTACCGTATCTCAGAAGAAGCATAAAGGAACTCTGGATTTTGAAATTAATATGAAAGGTATGCTTACCTATGAAAGTATGTTAAGAAGGGATGACTCAGTGCATAATAAATATGATTTGCTTATGGCTCATCAGATGATGAATTCTTTGATAATTCAGAAATACTTCAATGTACTTTTCCAGCTTGCTGTAGGAATATACATAATAGACACAAAGTGTGCAAATGTGACAGATATGGAAAAGGCTTCCCTTCTTCTTCCAAACTTCAAAGGCATTATCTTAGTCATGCAGGACAGAAGCCCTTTGGCTGTACACTTTGTGTGAAGATGTTTAGACAGTGAGCCCACTTAAAAAGTCGTCAGCTCTCCCATACTGAAAAGAGCTGGAATGCCAGGTGGGATCCAAAAATATAAACACGCTTGTCAGTTTTCTTTGGAGATTGCTTTGAATTTAATCTCATCTCCTCAGCTTTTGGTTTATGCACAGACACTTTTCGGTCATCTAACTTGCAGGAATCTCAGTCAAACCAAATAGCTGAAATCAAAGTGAGGACAGAGTCCAATGACTGTTTTGAACATGGATAATAAAGGCTGGGAATGGACCAAAGCCCCAAAATCATGACAGTGTCATGATTGTGCCATAGGAAGATAGCAATACAAAATAGTTAGGAAGCTTTATCAGCATAGTGTCTGCTTTAAGATGTCTAAAGCACTCTCTGAACTTGACATACACTACATATTGCAAGCGAGACGTCATTTGAATGTTTGTATGATGCATAGGATTTTCCCTTTGTTTCTTCTTTCTTGCTGAGCAGTCCCTATATTTATTATCTCCTTATTTGTTGGTCTATGGCTGTCCCACCCTGTCATATTATTACATAGTTTGATACTGGCCCAGCCCAGGGACTTGAGGGAAGAGACAAAAGCACTCTGTTCTACTTCTGTAATGGCACACAATAGGCCTTTGAAAGCTCAAAATAAACAAAATATTTATTCAACTTGGAGGGGAAAAGGTCAGGTGGAATCAGGGGTAGGATGTATGAAGTGAACTGATAATAAAACAGAGGTAACTTTGTAATCACGCTAAATCCAGATAATATGTTGCCAACAAGTGTTTTTGCTTTTCCACAAAGTCTTTGAAGTTTTGAGGAGAGAGCCTTTCTTTTCAGTTTTTGCTTTAACTTGCAAGCATTGGTTTCTGAGTTTACCTGATACTCTACATTTAGAAGGCAGGAACATACAATCAAGTTCCCAAAATCCTTCTATATATACAGATCAGGGGTCACTCCTTTTTAAAGAGTTATCTCACTTTTAACTGGGCAGAGATTGCTTCTCTTGGCCAGAAGCTCTGTCTGTTTTTGGCTTCGAAGGGGGATCCATTGTGCTCCACTCACTCCGTCAGCATCTTTCCCAGCCTGCAGTCAGTGCTAAACTGTCTCTTTTTCAACTGTCAGTTCCCAATTGTCATTTCTTAACTGATGCTCTCCACAGAATTCCATTTGAACAGCCTGTCACTCAAAGGTTCTCAGACTCTATTAGAACATTAACCCTTGACAGTCTGTCATAACTTGGTCTGTGGCAAAACATTCAGAGTCTCCCTCCACAAGGATTCACTTTAAATAAAGATCTTAAGAATAAGAGCTTTGACTGTTTCAGTGAATGAACTGGCTAGTACTTTGAGCCATCACTATGTTTGACCCAGAGAAGATCTAGAAATGAAAAATGCCATTACTTGATTCATTTTTTTAAGGTTAGCAAAAATATCAAAAAAAAACCCCTAAGCATAGCCATTGCTCCATGAGCCTTGGTATGAAGAAGCCTGTCCAACACTTTTAAATAATAGGCATGAGAATTTAAAACCTGAAGCCTTAGAGACAAAAACTAAGGGGGGTCTTTCCAGAACAGCAGGTGCTTAGGACAGACTGGAGTTACAGATACCTTTTCTGAGACTTGGAACTGGTAATGAAAATGGACTGAGGTAATGGAGGCAACAAATCCAAAGTGACAAATGAACTAGGCAAGACGAGGCTAGAAGCACTGAGCACAGATCTGGAGTCCCAAGCAACAAAGATGTTTTTCTGTACAGGTCAGGAAATAATTGAAGGCTAGCCATTCTTTATCTCCTTGGTTTGAGGCTTTTCACTGTCTGTCTGCTAATAATGCTGACATTCATAGGCGTCAACTTCAGGGGGGCTGGGGAGCTGGAGCCCCCCCCCCCCTGAACTTTTCCAGGACATGCTGAGCCTCCCCCGGAGACAATGGCCTGTAATGTCTCTGGCCCAGCCCCAGCCCCCCCCCCCCGGGGAAATTGGAAAGTCTACACCCTTGCTGACATTGGGAACTCCTTGTAGGAAGTGTCTGTGACCCAACTACATCAAGTTTCGTTTGGCTCATAATGGCCTCTGCGCCTAAGGTTTCCAAGTCTAGCCAGGCATCCTCTGACGTCTAGATTGTTTGAGGTCTGTAGTGCCTTACTACCATGTTGGTGTTATTAAATGCCAAATGTTGCAAAACCTTTTGTAATCAGTCTATCCATATCTTGAGACTTGTTTTGTTTCATCTGCAGGCTTGCTCTATTATCAGAAATCAACAAAAGAGACAGATCCCTTTGGAGTGCCTCACAATCCTCCCTGGTTTTCACCACCCTGAACAACTTCATGTCAACTGCAAATTTAGCCACTTCACTGCTTACTCCCAACTCCAAATCATTAATAAACAAGTTAACAAGCATCGGACCGAGTACTGATCCCTGCGGTACCCCACTGCTTACCTCCCTCCACTGAGAAAATTGCCCATTTATACTCACTCTCTGTTTCCTTTTAATTAGCCAGTTTTTGATCCACAAAAGGACCTGCCCTTTTATCCCATGACTACTGAACTTACTTAGGAGCCTTTGATGAGGAACTTTATCAAAAGCTTTCTGGAAGTCAAGGTAAACAACATCTATTGGGTCTCCCTTGTCCACATGTTTGTTTACTCCTCAAAGAACACTAACAGGTTAGTGAGACAAGATCTTCCCTTACAGAAACCATGCTGAGTCTTCCTCAATAGATTTTGTTCATCAATGTGCCTACTATTTTTTTCCTTAATGACAGTTTCCACCAACTTACCTGGTATTGATGTCAGACTGATGGCCTGTAATTTCCCGGATCTCCTCTGGAACCCTTTTTAAAGATGGGAGTGGCATTCGCTACCTTCCAGTCCTCAGGAATGAAGGCAGATTTTAAGGAAAGATTACATATTTTTGTCAGGAGATCCACAAGTTCACATTTGAGTTCTTTCAGAACTCTCAGATGTATGCCATCCGGGCCCGGCAATTTATTTGTTTTTAAGTTGTTGATCAGCCGTAGGACCTCCTCTCTCATCACCTCAATCTGACTCAGGTCTTTCAACACCCCTCCCGAAATCAGTGGTTCTGGAGTGGGCAAGTACTTCTCATCTTCCACAATGAAGACAGAGGCAAAAAATGCATTCAGCTTCTCAGCCATTTCCCATTCACCCTTCAGTCCACCTTTTACCCCTTGGTCATCCAAGGGCCCAAACTGCTTCCCTGGCTGGTTTCCTACTTCTAATGTATTTGAAGAAAGTTTTATTATTGGTCTTTATGTTTTTTGTGATATGCTCCTCATATTCCCTTTTTGTCTGCCTGATCACAGACTTGCATTTTATTTGCCACAGCCTGTGTTCCCTTTTATCAGCCTCACGGAGACTAGCTTTCCACTGCTTAAAGGAATCCTTCTTACCTTTTATGGCTTCCATTACTTTGTTAACCATGCAGGCATTTTTCTATACCTATTTATGCCTTTCCTAACCCACGGTATATATTTTCTCTGAGCCTCTAGGATTGTAATTTTAAATAGTCTCCAAGCTTCCCAAAGTGCAGAAGTAAAAGCCACTAATGAAAACTTTGCCTTTGGTAAATTACAATCTCCCAGACCTGGCACCAATCTCCTCAGGTAGCCGTTTGTTTCTTGAATTGGAAGATGAATGTCTCTTCAAGAAACAGACATGGAGAGAACTGTTCACCATGTGCCCAAAGCTAAACTCCAAATGTAAGCAAAAAGTATTATGTTAATAAGTAATAATAAAAGCCTGATGTTGGTAGATGTCTGTTTCCATCTAAAGCTTACCATATTTGATGTATTGCTTCAGGGTGTCCCTGCAGTTGACAGAATAATTTCCAAAGACACTAGGTTCTTTAACAATTGTCAAATGGAACACCTCTCCACTGCCTCATGCTGGAAAGTCTAGTTGGTATTACTCTTATTGGCTTTTCAACAATTTGGGGAAATAGTCCTTTTCCAAAGGGATTTTAGTCCAGTTTTTGAGACTTGCCTCCTGCTGAATTACACAGTTTTTGCATTGTGATGCTGGCTTATTTCAGTCTATTTATTCTTTACTTACTGGGTTTTTTTAAAGGTATTCTATATTGTGGAACTAAAGTTTCAATCTAATAGGATAGCAAGGTGGGCTATAAATGTTCCTAACAAACATACAGTCAAGCCCTTTGGTTCTACCTACTCTTTCAGCTCTCTTTTCCTCAAGAAGCAGCACTTCAGGGTTTAGAATGACAGCACATAGACTAATGATGCCTCTGTAATGTTTGTTTTATTTGCAGATATCCTAACAGGGCACAATGAAGGCAATGACTTGAGATATTCTTTCAACTGAAGCTCAGCTACCTAATGTTAGGGTGGCAGGAAAGGAAATATGAATGGCAGGAGAACTATCTGTGAGCCTTCTGACTAATTGTAGAGAGGTAAATTTCATTTAGTAAAACCTTTTAACTTATCAAAATTACTACTGAAATATTAATGAACTTCATATATTAGCATACATTATCAGGTACTGATTTCTATTAAGAAAAATTGATATACTAGTGGGCTCTAGTGTCAGACATTTAACAGTACGGCCAGCACTGGACAACATGTGATTGTGCAGACACAGTCGGATCTTGTGTCAGTGTTCTAAGCCTTGGAAAGTGTTCATAGGTTTGCAGCAATATATAATTGTCACTGAAATGTTTAATGTTTTACACCGTAACTAATGGCTCAAAGTCTGTCTCTGGTTCACCTGAGGGTACAGCCTGTGGAGTTATGTCTACTACTAGATACATTTCCCATGAAATTCAGTGTGCATTCTACATACTGACATCAAGGGTAGAACATTTTTTCAGAAGTTGTCCTGAATAAATATTTATACACAAACCAGAACAGCACAGAAGGCTCCTTTTTAAAGTCCTGAATATTTCAGAAAGCATCTGTTACTACACTGAGGCATCATGCACAGCCAGCCATTACTGTTTAATGAGATAAACAAAGACAGGAACTTCTGCTATTTTAAAAAATACACACCAATACATTTGACAAATCCCATTCATTTAAACAAGCAGAATCCAAGAAACTGAGCCAACGAGAAGAGATTACAAATGCAAACATAAAACATACTCAGTCCTTATAATTCATAAAGTTGTGCTGATGTTCTGGTTATTATACAATCTCCGCAGAACTTCTCTAATTTATACAGAATCATAGAATCACAGACTTGGAAGAGGCCATACAGGCCATCTAGTCCAATCCCCTGCTCAGTGCAGGATCAACCTAGAGTATCTCTGACAACTGTTTATCCAGATGCTGCTTAAAGACTGCCAGTGAGGGGGAGCTCACCACCTCCCTACGTAGCTGATTCCACTGTTGCACAACTCTTACTGTAAAAAAGGTTTTCCTAATATCCAGCCGATACTTTCCTGCCCTTTATTTAAACCCATTATTGCGAGTGTTATCTTCTGTTGCCCACAAGAACAGCTCCCTGCCCTCCTCTGAGTGACAGCCTTTCATATACTTGAGAGCAATCATGTCCCCCCTCAACTTCCTCTTCTCCAGACTAAACATTCCCAAGTCCCTCAGCCTTTCCTCGAAGTGCTCAGTCTTTAGGCTCCCTGATCATCCTCGTCACTCTCCTATGCACCCACTCCATCCTGTCCACATCCACGGCATGCGATAGCACATCTTAGAGAGATAGGAACTGGCAAACACATGTGGCTCCACTGCCACCACTGCTTGGAACCCTCAGGCTATGGCGCAGGTGCTCTAGCTTCCATCTCTATGGCTTCTGTGGAGAAATGCCATTTTGTATACATGTTTAAGTTGGTGCGAGCTGGATAGGAGGAGACGATCAAACTTGAGGTAGGCCTGGGCCTAGTCTCCTCCTCCTTCCCCCCCCCTCCTGTCTCCAACCAGTAGTTTGAGGGCAGCTCCCTAGAAAGGACAGTTAAGTCCATCAAGGTGGTGAGGAGATCTGCCCCAGAATGCTGCAGGAGGGAGAGCCAGTTCCTGGATGGGAACTGGATGCTGTTTTATATAGTGACGTTTTTGGCAGGAAGCCATTCAATTCAGGTCAGTTCGAAGTCCAAAGCCAGTCAGGCAGTTGGTTGGAGTCTGCAGCAGGCAGAGAGGCCATTTTGGGAGACATGCTGATCCAACTTTCGCCAATGAAATGAAGTAATGTGCCTGCCCTGCAGACCATCTAGACAGGGCATGAGTGTAGAGAAGGGAGAGAGATGGAGCGGTTTTGTCACCTTTATTTTGACTCTTCAGTTCACTGTGGATATGCCTGTAAATAGTTAAAAGAGTTTTCAAATAAATCCTTTAAATGCTAACGGCGAGAAGTCCCTCTGTACTGTGTAGTTCCCCCAGCCACTTGGACACGCCAGAAGTGGTTTGGGGAATCCCTGAGGGGAAAAGTGGTAAATGGCCAGTTGCCAATTCTCCAGGTGAGCCCCAAAGACTCCCAGGAAGCCTCAAGGTGGGTTCCTAGTGACACTGGAGGGAGGTTAGGAGGTTGTCCCATCTAACCAGAGCCTAAGACAAGGACAGTGGTGGCAGCAGTACCCTGAGGTAGTGGAGAAGAACTGCTCCTTCAGGTGCCAGGTCAGGCAAAGGAGAGGTGGGCAGAGTGGGGCCTGCCAACTGATGCAGGCCCGTTCCGCTACAGCTTCCATAGAGATTTGTGCTAGAGCAACACAATGTGGCTGCCATTGGGCAGCGGGGGGCTGCCCAATTCTTACAAAGTGAGGGTGGGGATCCCCGAATGGGAAAACCCCCATTCGGACCAGAGGTCTGGCAAGCGTATACCCTCATCCAGATCATTTATAAAAATACTGAAAAGTACTGGTCCAGAACTGAGCCCTGTGGCACCCCACTGGACACATCCCTCCATTCAGATGAAATGCCATTGACAACTACTCTCTGAGTACGGTTCTCCGACCAGTTCCCTATCCAACTAACTATCCTACAGTCCAGTCCACAGTTCTCTAGTTTACCCATAAGAACATCATGAGGAACCCTGTCAGAAGCTTTACTAAAATCCAGGTAAAAAACATCAATAGCATTCCCTCAATCCAGTAAGCTCATCACTTGATCAAAGAAGGAAATGAGGTTGGTCTGGCAGGACCTGTTGAGGACGAATCCAGGCTGACTCCCCTGGATCACTAAGTTGTCCTTTAAATGTGCGTAGATCGATCCCTTTAAAATCTGCTCCAGTATGTTCCCTGGGACAGAGGTCGGACTGACTGGCCTGTCATTTCCTGGTCAAAAACAGATCAAGAAAACAAGAGACTTCTCAGCTGTAATGACTTTCAAGAAGGAACAAGCGGCTGAGTAAGTAAGACACTAGAGTAGTTCAATTACACATTATATTCAAAAAGTTGCAGCAAACATTGCTTAAGAACAAATAATAAATTACAGCAATAACAGATAACAGCACAATAGAGCAGTGATAATACAGCAAACCAGTAATTAATACAGCAAAGCAGTAGCCAATATAGTGAAAGCAGTGGCTCAGTAAAACAGTAACTAGTACAGTAAGGCAGTAGCTGACGAAGAATCCAGATTATTTTTCTCCGTTTCGTTCTTAATACTTTTTCAAAACTGTCAACACAAACCACATATTCATCTTTAGATACAATAATAATACATGCTAGAGACAATAATAGTCAAAACAGTATTCAACTACATTACCAGCATTTGTTTTCCTCATTTCAATGTAAAATGCCAAGTGTGGCTGGAATTTTCTATATAAGATAAAAGTAGTCAAATTAGTCATGAACATTTCTTAGTAAAGGTACATTATTATTAAAAAGCTTGAAAAGAAGTGATAGAATTCATGCACAAAAATACCTTGTTCTAAAGTAGATCAGTACTTGGGCAGTAGCAATTTCAACAGTAATCAATACAACATTTTACCAACTGCCAAACAACAGTAGTTACAGGAGTGCTTATATAGCTCAGGGTAAAATTAATTATCCAAGGGTTAAGCTAATTACCCAATAACCCTTAAAGAGAACCAGGTGGGATGTAGCTCACTAAGCACCCGGTTGTGCACTCATTTCATCAATCTTCCTCAAGAGTAATCTTATTTGAGTAAAAGGTGTCAGCCTAAATAATTATGTTTGTTCTAGAAAGCTGAAAAGTTTATCTGAAAACGGATCTAGAAGTTATGTAGAAAGCTAAAAAGAACTTAGCTGTAAAAATTTGAAGAAAGTAAAATAGAAGCTAAACTGTATCAGTAGGCTGACACCTTTTACTCAAAAGAGAGTAGGGCTGCCAAGTCAGCCCGGGGGGCGGGGGATCCCCTGCTACAGGGGTTCCCGATCCGCCGGCCAGCATTCGGCCAGTGGGGGGAACCCCACCCCTGAAGTCGTCCAGCCAGGACGACTTCCCCAGCGTAATGACGTCACCCGGAAGTGACATCACCATGTTGGGGGCTCCCTCCCCAAACCCCACTTTCCCCAGACTCCACCCCTCAAACTCCAGGAACTTCCCAACATGGAGATGACAACCATATTAGCTTCCTACAACATGCAAGAACATATGTGTGTGTTGTGGGGAGGGTGTCCTCTTTCTTCCCTTTTAGTTGAGGATTTCTTTAAATCCCTGCTTTTTTTTTAAGATATTTTATTAGATTTTTAACAAGTTAACATATACAAATTTGCCGACATTATTGTGTTTACAGAGCACCTGGTTGTTTCAACCAAAAATATAGTTTGGACCATATGGGAGCTGGATCTACCTTATTGCCCATATTGTCCATATTCACTAGATAACTCAATCTGTCCATTGCCGCCCAGTCCAACAGTTTGTTAATTATATCTAATTTGCCTGGTAGTACAGTATTTTTCCAGCACTTGGCCCGTAGTATGCGCGCCGCGGTGACTATATAAGCCAACAACTTGAGATCTGATTTCTCCATCTTCTCCGGTGGCAAATTTAATAAGAAAATTTCTGGTTCTAAAGGTATTTCATACATCAAGATTTTAAAAGTTAACTTATTTACCATTTCCCAGAATTTTCCCATCTCTTTACATGTCCACCACATATGGTAAAAAGATCCCATTTTAAGTCCACATAACCAGCATATATCTGACACATTTTTAAAACACGTACTCAGCCTGTCAGGAGACCAATACCAGCGGTGAAACATTTTAGATATATTCTCCTTATAACTGACCACTTTTAAATATTTTAGTGAACTCCAAATTTTTGACCATCTATCTATATCTATACTATAACCAAAGTCCTTCATCCATTTTATCATAGTTGGTTTAATTTCTACTTCTTGCATTTCGTAGTTAATCATAAAACTGTACATTTTTTTTATAAGTTTATCCTCACTATTTAACCAAATAGTGTCTAGTTTATTTAGTTTCTCTTCAAATCCGGTCTTCTTATCTTCTCTATATCTTGACTTTAGTTGTAAATTGTCCCACCAGGGCAGCTGAGTAACTTTAAATCCCTGCTGATCATATTCCTGTTTGGTCTAGTACTGGAGAAAGATATTTAGACCCAGATTATCTGACCACTTCATTAAGCATTTTGTTTTGCAAAAGTGGGAGAATTTCCACAGTATTCTATGCAAACATGGGTGCTTCAGTAAAAATAAATAAATAAATAGAAATCACTCAACATGCACAGTTACATCTGATGGCCAGCAGATGGGAGCAGTAATCAGACTGCCGGTTCACTGTTCTCTGGCTGCAGCCTTTGCACTCCAAGGCTCTTTGACCTGCCAGAAACGTAGAGGAAAGCAATAGACTAGGGTGACACTGCTCCAACACTGGTACTAAACTGAAAGCTGCTGTGAGCCATCAACACAGCTCTCACTTGTAGTTCCAGGGCTATTTTGGGGCAGGAATGCACAGGAACGGAGTTCCGGCTGGCTTCCAAGTTGGCCACGCCTACAGCCCCCCCCCCCCGGGTTCCCCAGGCACCTCGCAAGCCATGGGGTGCCTGGGGAAGCTAAGCTGATCCAAGGAGGGAAGGCACTTTAAACTACCTCCCCTCCTCGGGTTCCCCAGGCATGCTGCAGCTACAAGATGCCTGGGGAAGCCAATCCTGGGAGGGAGCTGCGCTGCCAGGGGTGTGGCCTAATATGCTAATGAGTTTCTGCTGTTGGGTGTGGCCTATTATGCTAATGAGTTCCTGCTGGGGGTTTTCTACAAAAAAAGCCCTGTGTAGTTCTTATTTGAAACTTTCACGTGTGCAGGAAAGAATAGCAGAACTATCCAGGAACTAATATAAAATGCAACTGAATTGGGCAGAGTTAGAGGATCCTTTTCAATGCAATGCTTTAAAGTATTCCTTTGGTGACTGAATCTGCTGTTAGAATAGAAACTGGAGGGGGGAGTGGTTGTCAAAAAACTGTGACTTGGTGAATATGGAAAAACAACAGCTGAATGGTCTGGCCACTTCATGACATTCAGTGACTTGGATGATATCACTTCAGATTCTGCCAATATTTCATACTTAAAATGACTAGAGAAATGAGTGACAGAGACTGTAACTGGGCAGTTAGGTAGTCACAAGAAGTTAACTGCCTACTGTCAGAAAATAACAGGAGCAGACAAACAGTGCCATTCTAAACAGCTCCACTCAATGAGGCTTTCTTCCAGAAAAGTGTTCTTAAAATTGCACATTTTTGCCCAAGAGTATTTTGCTGAATAGCCAGATATTTGGAACTGAAAGCAAGGAGGGTTATTTTTTCTTCTTCTTACTCACGCCACAATTTGAGGATGTCCGCTGTCGATGATCCAAACTGCATAGATTCTAGGCATGACATTTAGTGCCTGATTGTTAGGACATTTACTGTGCTTCAGCTCTTTTCTGCTCAAAATATGTTTCTTTGGCAGTTGTTAGCAAGGTATTGCATATAGTGGAGGAATTACGGTGGTCATCGATGAACAGTGGAATTTCTCCACCGTATACATACTGTTTGCCACGTGTCACTAGGACAAAGGGTGTCAGTGAGCAGAATTACTAGCAATTCACCTACCCAGTCAGCTTGATTTACACATGTACGAGAATCAGGGCCGGTGCCAGGCTTTGTTGCACACTAGGTGAGGCTACCTTCTGGCGCCCCCCCCCCCCCCCCAATGTGCTCACCAGTTTTCAAACATAAGTGCATTTTAGGAAGAATGAAAAACACAAAATTTGAAATTGCTAATTTCTTTTTTTTTAATTGTGAGAACAAGTAATACAATCTCTGGTTTTCTCTCTCAAAAAGAAAAACACAAATCACAAAGCATTTTGAAAAATCCTGTTAATTGTGATGTTGAAATTTAAGTCTCTTTAATGTTTCCATTTCAGGCACATCAGAATCTTATTTTGTGTGCCTTTTCTTTAGCAAATGTTGTCACCCATTCGTCTGCCAATTATAGCTTCACCTATCTCTATTAAGGTTTTTTGTTCAATACTTTTTGATAGCACTACCACATTATTAATTATTATTATTATTATTATTCAGTAATAAAATGAACACCCTGTAGTGTCATCCTAAGCAAAGTTATACCCTTCTGAATCCACTAAGGCCATTGGGATCTCAGGGGTATAACTGAACAGAATGACACTGCCAGTCAGAGGAACAGGAGAAGGCAGAGGAGGAATTTGGGAAGATCCTGTTGGCTAGCTGTCCGGTAGCAGCTGAATAACATCTTCCCTGAGTTTGTCCTTCTCTTTGTTCACTGATACTTAGGACCTGGCCATGCCCAAACTCATGAGCCAAAGGTGGTTGTCCTTCAGCCTAGAGCTGGGCAGAAATGAGTGCCTGACTCTCAGAACACCCCCAAACACATTTCCCCCTCTTCATTTGTCTTTCTTTTTCATGTTTTGTTAGCAACTTTGGGTCCCCATCAGGATGAAAAGAGGGATATCAACAAACAAACAAACAGGGATATAAATAAACAGGGGCTCTTGAGAGGATTATATGGGCCTGAGGCAAACTAAACGTTACTGTTTTTAAAGAACTGAGTCTGGGTTCCCCCATCTCCTGTTCCTTGCAGACCAGTCATGCAGCAACTGCAGGGAATGAATAGCATGGGAGGGGGAACACTCCTGCCTCCACACCCAAGCTGTCTTTGCCAAGAAACCAAAAAGTTTTCCTGAGCATTTGTTCCCCCCCCCCCCCACAATGTGGTATGGAGCCTGAGATCTGGAATGTGCAGGTTCTAAGTGGAAACCGATGAATGTCCCGTATTTACATGATGGAAATTTGGGTGGAAACAAACCTATTGTGCGTGGGAAATCACTTCTGAGTCCTTCTTTTAATCTTGTGGCTTTCCCACCCCAAAGTCTACCAACAACAATGCTGGGGAGGGGGAGCCCAAGACAGAAATTTCTGCTTTAATTTGGGAGGAGGTCGTTTCCATCCACCAGCTCGCAGCAGATGGAAGTGGATCAAGAATTGATGGGGAGGGGGCGACGGGACACGAACTTGAATGCGAAAGCCTGCCCCAAGAGCTGCAGTGACCTCTCCTGTGCTACATAGCAGGCTGTCTTGGAAGGAACCAACATTTGGGAAACTTTTGAAAAAAATGGGGAGGGGAGGCAAAATTAAGAGGGGTCGAGAAAAGGAGCTTCCAAAAGTCACAACTATCTTCTTGGGTTTAGCACTGCACCCCTCCCTTCGCAAATATACCTCTTACTTTAGGGGGCGGCAGCACACGCATCACCCATCTTTTTTACTCTTCGTGCTGTAAAGAGCCCCATCCCATCTTGAGTGTTAGATGAGGCAGCGGTGGCACGCAAAGCAAGCCGCAGGCAGGCAGGGCCGGAGTGCTTTGAGAACAGCCAGCTTCATGATGCAGCACCACTGGAGGATGATGTTGTCCCTCTGTGGGAAGCCAGCACCCCGATCCGGCAATCCTTCTTGAGCTGTCCCCTGCTCAGAGCTCCAACTTGGCCAGACTTCAGGAGGCGAGGGCATGAGAGGCAGCCTCTTGGGGGGGGGGAGCTTCTTCCTGGAGTCCTGCTTGGGCCAGCTCCCTCCCCTCCCCGCAGGAGGGGACGCAGAGAGGTGCTGGGGTGCAGCCTGGCCAGGCCGTCCCTTTGGCCTTTGGGCTCCTCTACCACCACCGGGGCAAGGGAGGCTCCACCTCCACTGGTCCCTCCACTCTGCTCGGCGGGCCACAGAGGCAAATTGCATTCCAGGCCTGGGGGCGCCTGGAGAGGGGGTGAGGGTAACTGGCGCCTGCAGCATCAGCACAGAACTGATCAGGCAGCACCAGGCTGCTTGCTTCTCCCCGTCAGGTGAGCCCCGAGGCAGCTGGAGACGAGGATTCCTGCTTGTAGTCAGGGCCGCTCTCCCCATCGTCTTCACCCCGCTTGCTGGCCTCTGCACCCATCAGGGTTCTGTGCCCCTAGGCGGTTGCCTAACCTTGCCTTATAGTAGCACCGGCCCTGACGAGAATGAGGTGGGAAAGTGAGGGAAGAATGACTACCACAGCATAATGAGAAAAGACCAAAGGGCAGGGATGAAATTTGCCCACTTCAGGCGGGCATTCTCCAGCTGCTGGGCCTTTACCACTGGGGATGGCACACAAACAGCAGAGGGGGGTGGGATGAGAAAACCTGGATGCGATGTCAGTGAGTTAGCCAACTCTCTAAAAACTCTACAATACTGCCACAGAGTTTATGCACTGACATCACCTCTGGGTTTTCACTTGGATGCAACACTGGCATGTTGCCCAAGGTCAATCTACCCCTTGCCGGGCCCCCAAAGCTCCCTGAATGTTTCCTTATGTTAAAAACACCCTGCAAATGGAAAATCAGCATTGGGGGGGGGGGGGGCAAACTTTCTGGCTGTTGTACAAGCTTTCTGTTTATATGGAAGGTGTTGTCATTATGGGAAAGACCATTCAAAAAAGGAGTCCCCCATTTCCAGTTGTGGTGCAGTCTATTTTATCATCTCATTCTCCAAGGCACATAAACCAGGCTGAATCCTGTGGTAGCAAAGGTCATATTTATAATACTCTCCCTTTTTTTCAAAAATGCTGCCTACATTGTAAGGGAGAAAAGGCGCTATCCTAGCCTTCTTGTGTTATGCTAATTTTCTATTTAAAGGGAATGATTAACATCAGGGATTGGTGAAAAACATAATAAGTCAACTGCAGCCATTTGGCCACCTCAGCACTATACATCCTCCTCACCAACTGACTGGATTCCCAGATCCAGGATGGGAAACTCCTGGAGATTTGGGGATGGAGCTTGGGGAGGACAGGGAAGTCAGTGGGGTACAATGCCATAGAGCTGACCCTCCAAAGCATCTGTTTTCTCCAGGGGAACTGATCTCTGTTGTTTGGAGATGAGCTATAGTTCTGGGGGATCCCCAAGTCCCACCTAGAGGCTGGCATCCCTACCAACTGAGCTTGTGATGGAGGACCTTGACTTCTTTAAAAAAACTCAGTCAAGATGACAGGTTTGGAATCATTTCGGAGTGTCCCAGGAATTAGCATGATTTACAGAGCGACTAGGATGGCAGCCTAACATCTTTACAGATCGAGGCCATCCCATTCTTCCTAACCAAGGCCAAACTTTACAAGCCAAAGGAGAGTGGTTTGCTTCGGTACCCAACTGCACTGGTCAAGATTTGGGAATAAAACAAGGACCTTCTTGGAATTTCTACCTTCGCATAGGAGCAGAACTGAACCAATGAAGTAGCAAGGACAGTAGGCACAACCTGCTCAGATTCGGAAAGAAGGCAATCAGTCAGTCTGCCTTGCATGGTGTGCCCAATGACCTCTCTGCTGCAAAAACAATCAATTGAAACTGATAGCCTATGCTGCATTTGTATAACTAGTTTCTACATAAGAACACAGTTTGAGTCCAGCGGCACCTTTAAGACCAACAAAATGTTATTCAAGGTATAAGCTTTTGTGTGTATACACACTTCTTCAGATAAATTGAAATGGAAATTACTAGTCCATGTATATAGATGATGAGCAGCAAATTAGCTTTTATCTGTTACACATCTTCATTATGCTGTCTGCTAATTTGCGGCTTACCCTCTAGCTATCTGTATGGACTGGTAACTTTCATTTAATTGAATCTGAAGAAGTGTGCATGCACAGGAAAACTTTTACCTTGAATAAAACTTTCCTGATCTTAAAGGTGCCACTGGACTCGAACTTTGTTCTGCTGCTTCCGACCAACGCCGCTACCCACCTGAATCTAGTTTCTACATAACGCAGCTTGTTCGCAAGTCAGCACCGAACTGTGGTATGCCAACCCTAAACAAGGTCCCTTGCTGCTGTACCTATGTTTATACACTGACCCCGCAAATGGAGGGCTCCCGCAGCTGCAGTTCGGATCCAGAATTCGTACTTGATTACTATTCAGACTACAACCCTTCGGGCGCTATAGACAAACCTGCGAAAACGGTCACTTCCGTCGTCACAAAAAAGGAAGTGGCAAGAGAAGGGCAGAAACCTTACGAACGGGCGAAACCATTTGGAATCGGGGGAGTGCGGGCGAGACCAAGTGAGGTTTCGAGGGGGAGAGCGAAGAGAGAGAGCCGTAGGCGGAACCCTTGCGAAGAAGAACGTCTGAGGCGGCCGAAGGCGCCTGCGCGCACCCAACATGGCGGCACCGGGGGGATCTGTGATGGGAGCCCAGCAGGAGTCGTTGCCGCCGCCAAAGAAGATCGTGGCTCCCACCGTGGCTCAGATCAACGCGGAGTTCGTGACGCAGGCTAGTGTCCTCCGCGGCTGACAGGGTCCTTCTCTTCTGGGTGTCGCTGCGGATGAGGCGCCAGCCTGCGCTGTCTGTGGCTGACGTTCTCGCTTTCCCTTTCCAGACGTCCAGTGGACACGTGAAGGGAAGGGGGGTCATGGTCTGGGAAGCGGGTGTGCGTAGGCTGCCCGGAATACGGCTGGGCAGGCTGCAGTCATGAGCTTGGAAAGCGCGGCTCAGACCCCCCCCCCCTACACAAACACACAAACACGTGCTTGGTGAATGTCTGAAAGTGGCCCTGTTTGGGGAATTCTGGCAGTGATGTGTAGGGTTGCCAAGTCCGGGCTGGAAAATACCTGGGGACTTTGGGGTGGAGCCAGGAAAAGGTGGGGTTTGGGGAGGGGAGGGGCCTCAGCATGGTACAATGCCATAGAGTCCACCCTTCAAAGCAGTCATTTTCTCCTGGGGAGCTGATCTCTGCCAACTGGGGATCAGTTGTAAAAGCGGGAGATCCCCAGGCCCCACCTGGGGGCTGGCAGCCCTAGTGATGTGTGAGAGTGGACTTTGGGGTAGCATTGTGGCTCAGTGGTGAAGTTCTTGCTGTTTACTCCGGAGGTCCCAGATCCACTCCTGGCATTTGCAGTTAAAAGGATCAAGCAGTGAGTAATGCTCCCTCTAAGCTGTGGAGTCTTGCGAGCAAAAAATCTGCTTTGTGAGCTACTGGCATGAAAGTTGTGAGTGAGCAATTTGGCTACTGCATACATTAGTTTGCTCTGGAGCCATCCTTCCTGAGCCAAGACGAAAATCTGTGAGCCAGAGGCTAAAAAACTGTGAGCTAGCTCACACTAACTCAGCTTAGAGGGAACACTGGCAGTGAGTCGTGTGAAAGCCCTTTACCTGAGACCCAGGAGAGCTGCTGTCCGTCAGAGTAGTGATGGATGAACACACTATCAGTGCAAGGCTGCTTCATATGTTGCAGTGAAACAAGGGCGAGCTAATCTCAGAAGGTGAGGGTAGGAACGCGTGTGTCCTGATTTCAAAACCACATTAGCTTCTAAAGAGGTGTATGTGACCTGTTCTCCAACTCTGTGTAGAGTAATTTTAAAGCAAAAAAGACTGTAGCTAAAAACTGTTACATGGGCCAGGACTGGCAGATTAAAATGCTGGTTATGATCCTTTTGGTCCCGCTTGTATGTGGTTGCAGTAAATCCCTTGGTGACTGCCTACTTGTTGCCAGCTGTTGGCATGTCTGGATTGCCTGTAATTTGATGGTTAAATAGTGGTAATGTAGGAGAAGCCTACTAACCTGACTTCCTCCCCTCCCCTTTTCTTTTTAGTTTCTGCCAGAGTTTTGATTACAAAATGCGTACCAATGTACTTTGGAGTTGGATTGTGGTTTCTCATTAGTTGGAATAATCCAAGGTGATAATGCGTTTGAAATAATGGAACTCCCCTTAGTTTGACACAGGGATCAGGCCCACAGAACACCAGAGAGGAGTCTTAAAATACATGAAGTATTGAAAACAGGAAAAGTTTCTGTGCATGTGCAGGCAGAATACATATAGTCTCCATATAATAACCACAGTCTGCTTTCACTCTGTCAATTGTAATGGTTAGAATGTTGGATTAGGGTCTAGGATATCCAAATTCAACGCCTTAGTCTCTGAAGCAAGCTTGCTGGGTGACCTTGGGCTAGTAACCCTCTCTCATTCTAACCTACCAGACAGGGTGGATGTTGTGAAAAGAAAGTGGAGGACAGAAGAACAATGTAAATTGCTTTGGGGACCCCCTGGGGAGAAATCTGAGTCATAAGTATAAAGTATATAAATAAATTTAGTGCATTGAATCATTGTCTGGAAATCCTTACAAAATCACACCTGCCTTTTTATGTTCCATTGTAAGGAGAATCAGCTGTTTGGATGCACACATGCTATTGGTAATTGAATAGAGCCACACATGTATTTTGCCATTTAAGCTCTGGTAGTTTTTGTGTCTGCAAACTCAAAACATGGTGTCAGTTCTCATTGTATCCTCACAGTTTAGGAGGATACCTTATGGACAGGTTTACAGGAGACCAGGCTTTCTGAGTACGTATTTTAATGCAATGACTTTTATCTTACAGTTGGCAAATAAGTTCTGGGCACCCCATGTCAAGAAAAAGCTACCTTTTGAGTCAAAGGTAAATAATTCATTTTTTTGTAATTCAGCCTTAATTTCTGGAAATTAGTGGGAATGATTTTTAAATTGTTTTCATGAGGTCTAACCAATATTCCATGGATTTTGTGCAGTTTTAAATCATTTTGATACCACCTTTTGTGTATTTAATTATTTATTTCATTCAATTTTTATTCCGCTCCCCCTTCCCCAGCAACTGGGGCTCAGGGCAGTTAACAACATAAATACAAAATATAAATAAAAATACAAATATTCTATAAAACAATTTAACACACTGGAACTCTGGCACGACGATCAGAGAAGCTTCTAGTAGGCCCAGTAAGATTGCCTCAGTGAAATGCCTGGAGGAATAATTCCATTTTACAGGCCCTGTGGAACCTAGACAGGTCCCACAGGGCTCAAGTCTCTTCAGACAGAGCATTCTACCAGGCTGGGGCCACAATCAAAAAAGCCCTTGTTCTGGTTGAAGTTAAATAAGCTACCCGAGGACCAGGCACCACCAGAAGTCGGTGTGAAGCATTAAAGTACTGCGGGGTGGTGGTGTTGTAACCTTTAATGTCCATCCTGCATGGATAAGTGCAAATACTTGGCAAAACCATCAGCCCTCTTAAAGCAAAATAGGCATAATTCCGGTGACTTTCAAGATACAGGTTCCTGTTTCTTCTCTGCTTCTAAGTCCGTTTACATTAGTGGACTTCGAAGGTACAATTCTTCTTAGGATTGCATAGTACTTTTTTTCTTTCATGTTTATGAAAATGTTAATGTGAAACATGACTATATCTTAGGAATGTGGTAATGTAGCTAATCTTAGTTACTAGAATTTCTTTTTGCAAAGCCATAATATTAGTAAGAAATCTAATCAAAGTAAGAATATTTGTGTGTATCTAAAACAAAAATGCCCTTTTTTTGTAGGTTATTGAAGATGTATACGTTAAAGAAATCGTCAGGTCAAAGTACGTATGCTGCCTCCCCCTGCCTTTTTTGTTCTTCTGTTGATTCATACTCGTTTTGAAACAACTAAACTGTGTATCGTAAACTGTCAAGAAACAGGAGAGCAAAGTCAGAATCCAGTGTGACCTTTAAGACCAACAAAGGTGTGAGCTTTCATGTGCACGCACACTTCGTCAGACAATGAAATGGAATTACATATCATGGTTGTACATATAGCAAAATAGTGAAGATTTTTTTTAACAGATCAAAAGAATGACAAGCTTGGTTTCTGGTTATCATCTGTTTGAGTTCAGCTGGGGGGGAAAACAACATAGGTAATAAATATGTCAGAACTGGAGATTGATGTGCCCTAAATAGTGAGAATCCCACCCTTAGACCTCATCCATCTCCTTTCTAGCATGGAGGCAAACTTTATAGCACCTTGGCTTTGTAGAGTTTTTTCCTTGTCCGGGAAACAGAGAACTACATTTAAATCTACCATTCCAAATTATATTACGTATTCAATCACATTCTTAATTGTTAAGAGTAATAATAACATTTTGCTTCACCTCACACCTTAATAAAACTTGGTTGGTCTTAAAGGTGCCATTGGACTCTTACATTGTTCTGTTGCTTCAGACCAAGATGGCTGCCCACCTTGCTCTATCAAGAAACAAGATAATGGCCTTGAGTCTTGTGAGATAGGTCAGTTAGCTTAATATGAACTGTTCTTATGGATATGTTCTAGATGTTTCAGAAGGATTTCATAGAGGCATATTCTGGGCTAGGTACATTTCTCTTGGGTAGTTACGATTTAAATTAATCTGTGCTGTTCTTTGAATGGTATCCTGTTTACCACTCAGCTTCTTGTGCGTGTGTTTAAAAAAAAAGTAGAAGCTGTGTTATCCAGCTCCTGGTTAACTGTTGAACTCTGGTTAACTGGCATGGCGGACCACAGCCTGATCCACCATTGCCTGCTTTTGAGCAAGGAGAAGCAGCAGAGGAGCGGGCTCTGTGTCCCAGCCGTGGGCCCCACTGGCTTGCAGTGCTGCCAAGCAATGGCTGTGGCTATGAGCTGACCAGGAAGCACTCTCTGGCGAGAGAGCAGACTGAGGAGGGGTAGGGAGTGTGTCTCTGACATGGATGCTGCTGCCTCACACTGAGCCAGTGATGCCCATGACTGGGAGCCAGCCAAGAAGTGTTCCTGCTCCTCTACTGTTTGCTCCTGTGCATGAAAGTAGACAGAGGAGGAGGGGCAAGGAGTGCTTCTCGGCCTAGCAGCAGCATGAAACAGGCAGCACCTGAGGTCTAGAGCTGGCCCAGGAGCTCTCCCTGCTTCTCCTCTCGCTCTTTCGCAGGAGAAGGTGGGACGGGGGCAAATGAGCGGAGCCTGTGGGGAAGTCAGCTGGGATGCCCTCCTCGCTTCTCCACCGCCCACTCTCGTGCAAGATCCGGTGGAGGAGCAGGGAACACTTTCCAGCCATAGATGCCGCTAGCTCACACGGCTGTCGAGTGAGCAGTGTCCATGGCTGGAAGCTGTCCGGACTCCCTGACTAATCTTCCACCACTGGCTCTCCTGCAAGCGTGGGTGGAAGAGGAGGAGGCAGGGCATCTCTGCCTGGTAGGCAGCAGGTCCCAGCTGGGTCTGGCATGGCTAAAGGCCATTCAACACTGCCGGGCCGTAAAAGATTGCATAATGGGCATATTGGGTTAACCAGCCATCCCAGTTCTCTGAGGATACCTGTTAACCAAGCTTTCCCTGTGCTTTGCGTCTTAGAAGGAACATGTGGACCTTTTGCTTCAAGCTCTTCCAAGCTACTGTGTGGCATCATTGTCGGGTCATAGATAGAAGTGACTAATGTCCCTTAGAAGTGACTAATGAGCCAGTTTGGTGTAGTGATTAGGAGCGTGGACTCTAGTCTGGGAGAACTGGGCTTGAGTCCCCACTCCTCCACATGCAGCTGCTGGTATGACCTTGGGTCAGTTACCGGTTCTTTCAAAGCTGTTCTCTCAGCCCCACCTACCTCACAGGGTATCTGTTGTAGGGAGGGGAAAGGAAAGGAGATTGTAAGGCGCTCTGAGACTCCTTTGGGTAGTGAAGGGCAGGGTCTAAACCCAATCTCTTCTTCTTATACTGAACCTTGGTGCTTTTTGCTAGGAGCCACTATGTCATCTTATGCTGTGTAATTAAAGGATGAGCAGTAAAGTGGAGTGTGCTTTTGTGAACGAGCCCCTAGTGATGCAGTGATATTATAAAGCAGTGCAAGAGAGGCTTCTCGGTCTCTTGATTGTCACTTGAGTCTTGGCAATCCAAAACTATAGGGCTGTTGTCCTTCTCTACTGGTGTAAAGGGGCTACTTGCAGTTATGAAAGATAAGTAATGCCTTCTACTAAAATTGGCTTTTATCTGGTCATCTGGCTTTAAACCCTGGTTAATGCAATATATAGGTTTTCAGTGAAGTAATTGGCTTCAAAATATCCTAAAAATTGCCATGTTTTGTTTCACACAGAAAAATGGAAGTAGCCTTTTAATTCTTTTTTTAAAAAATGTTCCTTTATATTTTAAGTTACTAGTTTTATACATATTCTTCTGAATACACAGTCCTATGAATGTCTCACTCATCTGATTCTTTGGGTTTTATAGCTGCTAAATCACATTTTAATTTGTATTCTCCCATTTTTTATTTGCTGCTGAATTAAAATTTAAAATTTAGCCATTGCTGTTGTTGCACTGCTGTCTTAAGGACAGTTAAACTCTTCCAAGTCATTGACTTCACTGTGCTTGGAAGGGTGTAACTTTGTTTAGGAGGGCTGTCTTGTTTGCTGTGAGTTCCGTTGGCTGTGATACTTGTGTGCTGCCTTGAGACTCTTACAGTTACAAGGTGGGATAAGAATGATTTAATTTTTTAATATGAAATATTTATTTGTGCCAATTCATTCCAAATTCATGCCAAGTATTAGATTTGTGCCAGTTTTGGTCAAGTTACATGTGTGAAATATGCAGACTGCTTGGATTTTGTTCTGTAATGATGTTAACCGAGTTTAATGGCTATACTAAGCACGTCCTGCATTTTTCTCTCTCACCCTTTTCTTGGCCATTTATCAAAACAGTATTATCTGTGCTCTAGTCCACCTTGATATGTATTTAGGTAATACTGTTTATTGTTTTTAGGTAATACTATTCAATGTACACAAATGTGCATAGCTCTGACTTGAGTTGCTGTGATTCAGCAGTGGATTGTACATACATTTGAGACGTGATGTCATGGAGTTTGTTATGTTGAACAGCTGTCTGTATCCAAAGGAATATGAAAGAACTGAAGCTTTTGGAGGGATATAAAATTACTTGCCCTGCCTGTAGTTCACTCACAGGAGTGATGCTGAAAGATTCTGTGGCATGATAATCTGGCAACATGCAGACCAGTACTTAAGCTCGCTGCTCCAGCTTCTGTGCTCCCATGGAAAGAGGATATGCCAGGAGCTGTGGCAGTGCACTGCATGAGATGATGTTGTGCCAGTGGAGAGATGCCCATGCAGAAACTTTGGGTAGTGGCTCCAGTCTCCATTAGCTGTATGAAATGGGATGGTGTTTGTGTTTGAACTTGAGACAACGAATTCCAATGAAACTCATAATGCAGGCAGTCACTTCTTTCTTTGGTTTCAGATTTGCGATTAGGAAAATAATGCTTCTAGAATTCAGGTAAGCACTTTTGGAGCAAGAAATGCCATGCTGAAGAAAATGTGACTATAAACGGAGGTGAAATGCAAGCCACGGGCTTTGTTGACTGAATGAGGTGGCGGTGGTGGTGGTGATGGAATTGTTGGCCTTTGCATGAAGTTTAGGAATTAAAGGCTTCTACTGTTGCAATGGCTCTGTTGATTGTTTCGTCCAAACACCAAATTGTAGTGTTCTGTCTTTCCCACAAATCGGGATTTTGAATCGGGATTAAATCAGAGTTTGCCATCCTGAGGAGAGGAAACTGTAACAGCAAAGTCTTGATTTGCCAGAAGGGTGGGGATATTATTGAGCTGTCGGCATGTAAGTTCCAGGATTCCTTACTGAAGACTTGCCTCAGGCACTGAGTCACCATCTTCACCCTCCGTGTTCTGCCCTCTTTCCCTGGCAAGATGGGGGCGATGATACTGGCCAGCCTTGCAGAAAACATTTAAAGAGGACCAGGAGAGAGTCAGCAGTATATATTCCTCTGCATTGCAGTGGTTCTTTCTGCCTCCTGGAGTGGTCAGTCCTCGGGCTGAAAAACCCATGTGCTGGTTGGGGGCTGGTGTGAGGAGGGACAAGGAGTGGAAATTGCTCCTCCTTCCTTTTCTGCAACACACAGTGGCCAGGTGAAGATTTTGGCATGTAGCTTACATGCTCAGCTAAGTATGCCTGTCAAATGCAGTTTTTTGAACTTAATTTCTTCTGTAGCTTGTTGTTACCACCCACATGTATATTTTGTGTACATCATGTGTATTAACAGACCAGAAGAGCTTTTAAAGCTTTAACTCAGGGCTGTCAAACTCATTTGTTACAAGGGCCAAATCTGACATAAATGGGACTTTGTTGGGCCAGGCCGTGTGTGTCATAAAATGTAATGCCAGGTAGTGGAGATTGACGTTATAAAGCAGGATTGTCAAATTTAAGGCCCAGGGGCCGGAACCGGCCTGTCTAGGGTTCTTATGCAGCCCGAAGAGCAACTAGTGCAAGGAAGAGAACAGGAGACTGCTGGGGGTGGGGTGGGGGGTGGAGCCACTCTGATTGTGGCTTCAGCATGGCGGAACAACCTCATCTGTAGCATGGGAGCATCTACCCAGGGCTTCTCTGCTGGCTCTCCAGTCTGCCCATATGAGTTTTCCTTTGCATCCCCTTCCCAGCACATGAGGCCTTGCTGTGAGGATACACCAACCTGGAGATTACCAGCTGCTGTCCTTTATACAGTTTATTTCTCCAGTACCTAGCATTATGTTTTATGGCACACATGGCCCAGCCAAAGAGACATTTATATCAGATCCCACCCTCATAAGAAATGAGTTTGACATCCCTGTTATAAAGGGCACAGACAAACACAATTAAAGATTTATTTTTACTTAAAATGCAAACATACTTAAAATAGTATCATTCTTGTGATGTTTTGTTTATTTAACAGTCTTTGATAGCTGACACCTCATAAACCTTCCCCCCCCTCCCCCCACCCTTAAAAGATGCCTGCCTAAAAGGTGGGGGAAGAGTGGGATTTGGCAATGCAGTTCTTTTAAATAAAACGTCAAGAAAAAGCACAAGGAGCATAGCAGAAACTAAAACTAAAAATATAAAATGCTCTGAGTCAAGGAAAACATGAAATGGCTGGGCATTGCAAGCTTCTTCACCCCCCCCCCCCGGGGTCTACTCTTGAGTGTAGTGTCCCCCTATGGCTGTAGGCTCCCAGATTAGAGTACTCGCTCAGGCACCCGTTCTCAGGTCCCTTCAGCGGAGACACACTGGCTCAAAACATCAGCTGTTTATTTGCAAGGCGACAACTCTCAACAACTTCAGATAGCATACAAAAACTGGAAACTGAAACTGCATCTCTTCTCTGTTGAAATACATTGCAGCACAAAAAAAGCTGCAAAGAAAATGTGGAATGGATTTTCCATTAAGGTCCCTGGGCCCAGATAGACTACTCTGGGACTGGAATGACAGGGCGCAGAGTGGAATGACGGTCCCTGGGAGTAGCGGAAGTGTTCTGGGGATGGAATGAGGGCCCCCAGAGTGGAATTTCATTCCCAGAACACGGCTGCTACTTCCAGGAATCATCATTCCACTCTGCACCCTGTCATTCCAGTCCCAAAACACAGATTCTATCACTAGGGACTGTCATTCCACTCTGGGGGCTGTCATTCCAGTCCCAGCGTAGTCTGTCTGAGCCCAGAGACCTTAATGGAAAATCCATTCCACATTTTCTTTGCAACTTTTTTTGTGCTGCAGCCCAGAGGAGCTTCCTGCCGGAGGAGAAACAGACAATGACTAGACCCAGCCAACTGGGAAATCCAGCAGCCCCGACCTCTCTTGGAAGGGTGAGGACAGGCAAGGGAGGGGGAGGGTGGGAGAAGAGCGCTGTGGGCCATATTAAAGCCCTGGGCAGGCCAGTTCTGGCCCATGGGCCGTAGTTTTGACACCCCTAATCTTGGGCATTTGCAAATATGCTGTTGATAGATTTTGATCATATTTTATTTGGCATACTAATTACTTTTCCTGAAGCCATTCTTTGTTACGCTATCTTGCTTTGTCTCAAGAGGCGGTAAGCATTTGCCTTTGAGTACTAAAGCCGTGTCTGTGGCAGTGTATCGCAACCGGAAGGGATGCTTATTCTCTTTCCACATGAATAATCAACATGAATTAGTGTCCACCATTAGGATGATGTTGTCCTTGTACTAAGTACACCAAAAACTCCTTAATGAACAATGGCTTCCCAATGGATAAATCATCTGCAGTGTTTTGTTCAGACTGCCTTAACTGCTCCTGTTTTAGTGCCGTAACCTGCTCTTGAAGTAATATTAGAAGCTCTTTGCAAAATCATATAGGTTTAAAAGAGGTAGATAATTATGCATCTCTTGACTGGTAAATGGCAAATTACACGGGTAGTAACTCTTTGTCTCTTCACTGTTCACAGCCAGTACCTCGAAAATTATTTGTGGATGAATTACTCTTCTGAGGTGTCCAGCAAGGCTTATTTGATGTCAATTTGCTGTATGGTGAACGAGAAGTTCAGAGAGAATGTGCCTGCGTGGGAGGTAATAAACTTCCATTACAGTCAGTAGTAACTTGGATCCCCCAATTTGCAACTTTCTTGTTGCCCACTTAAAGTGTCAGAAGATGTCAGGATGTACAGTACTGTCTGTTGATGTGCCTTGTCTGAAGTCGTCTGCCATAGCCTTTTCAGCAGCAGCACATTTCACAATGGAAGCAGGAACAATGGGAAAAGAAGTAATTGTTTCAGTCATTTTCAGGTGTTTCCCATTTATTGTGTAGCACTTAGCAGTGCCATTTTTATGGTGCTGAAAGCGGTAGGAGAAATTGCCATTGCTGGAAGAAAGCTTTGATGGAAACTGAAGAGCAGCTTGATCTGGGGCCATTTTCACTTACTTAGTATGGATAGAACTCCTCATGGTTTCGTCTCATGCTCCTGCAGTAACGTTGGCACTTCCAGTGATCTAAGAGAGAAGCTGAGCCATAAGAAATTGGTAATTTTAGTGGCTGTGAGGGAGTAGTAGTTTGCATGGTTCTCTAAGATGAAATTGGACATTAAAAATGTATGCCTCTTATTTATAAACTACCTGCTTTTGCACATGGCTTGTTTTAATATGACTCAATTTAAGATGTGACTTAGAACTCCATTAGTAACTTGCCTCCAAAAGATATTCCTTGAGCTGACTGGCAGTCCTATTTTCCCATCTAGACATTCAAAAGAAAGCCGGAGCACTTCCCATTCTTTTTCAAGTGTGTGTTGGAAGCATCCTTGGCTGAGAGCGACAGTGAATTCTCACTCCAAGAGCAAACAATACTCCTGCTGTTCCTTGATCACTGTTTCAACAGCTTGGTAAGTTTAAACTGTCAACCATTTGTCATGTTAAGAGCTGCAGCTTATGCAGTCTTTGTCTAGTGCAATACAAGTGGGGGCCCGCGAGACTTGCGGGGGTGGGGGGATCCTATCTCCCCTGTACTCTCTCACTGAGTTCAGCATGGCCCCCGTGTTCTCCCTGGGCTGCACTGCTGAGTCCAGCTCAGGTCTTGGGCTGCGTGGCCGCCGCCACCAAACCCAACATGGTGCCCTGGTGTATGCTGCTGCTGCCATCGGACTAGTGTGGCCCTTGGGCTTTGCGGCAGCCCTGGTGTGGCCTCCGTGCTCTCTCTGGCTGCCCTGCTGCTGCTGAGCCCAGAATGGCTCCCAGGCTGCATGGTGGCTGCCACTGAGCCCAGCGTGAAGCCCTGGGGTGTGTTGCTGCTTCTACTGGATGCAGCGCAACTCCTGGCCTCTTCCAACTGTCAAGGTAGATGCATTCTCTGCACAAGTGTTTTACTATTTACTGTTTACTGTTTTACTATTTAACCTCTCCCCAGTGAATTTTTTAAAATTTTCAGATTTTTCTGCAAACCTGAGGGGTGCCCCAAGTTTGCTGAAAAATCTGTTTAGCCTCCATGTGGCCTCGATCCGCAGGTTTAACTATCCACAGATGGGGGCTGCACATGGCTAATAATATATAGAGTGCCTGGAGTACCATCTTCCTACTGCAGTCTGTCTCTTTGCCCTTGCTTGTTCTGTTAATTTTGTCATTCATTACATTAGACTGCAGAGGGCCAAATGGAGGCAGTCTCAAGGGTTGTCCCTCAAAAGGGGACTATCGTTTGCCTGAGGACACGTCAAGGCCTGGGTTTGAGCATATTGTGGAAATATTGCCCAAACTTAATTGTGTTCAGGGGCCCAGGGACAAGTAAGAGAAGTTTTACTGGTATATGAATATGCTTTAAATGTTGTTGTATGCTTTCTTTCTCTTAGCATTTTGATTTTATAAAGGTGACGCTTGCCTTGGGCCTTTCAGGAGAGGATAGCTTTGAAATCTAAAACTTAAACAGAGTGTGGCTGTAATATGCAAGTCACCTGGCACAAACAGACTCTCCCTGAGCAATAGACCTGGGAGATAATTCCTTGCACCGCTTGTGTGCCATCCACCCAAACACAAGCCATGTCCGGTGATTCAGCAAGGTCTCGCTAAGACCCCTGTTTTGCTTCTGGCTTGGAACTGCATAACTCAGGGTTGTAAAGCATCTGTTTGTTGACTGAGGGGAGCCCATGTTGCAGAGGCCTGCTGTGGGCTAAGAAAGTGTCCTCACTTGCTTATTGCATTTCTTGGGACAGGAAGTGGATTTGATCAGAGCCCAAGTCCAGCAACTCATCTCCCTGCCCATGTGGATGGGCCTGCAGCCTGTAAGTGTTCCATGAGAAATGCATTCTTTTATCTAAAGTTATTTTGTTTTATATATTTAAATACATCTTGCACTTCCCCCTCGTAATGGGGACTTACAAAAATCCAAATGCAAAAAATCTCTGGGGAGCCATATGGGGTTTTAGATAACAAAGTTTACCATCACTTCCAACATGAGATGCTAGCCAAGAAGACCACGGCCAGCTCAAAAACATGGAGGTCTTCTGAAAGCTGTGGTTGCCAGCCTTTGGGCACGTGTGTGCTGTAAATGAAGTGCTAAGTGTGCCCTAAGGCACAGTTCCATCACATGGGCTGTTCCGTTTACCTCTGAGCTACAGAACAGAGGAGCTGGCCGGCTTGATGAATGAGAGCTTGGGTCCCAGGTTCATGACAGTTTCTGCTGCCAGGGATCCATGCTTTGCCAAGCGTGGTATTCACTGTCTTCCAGATCTCTTGCAAATGCAGTTTCACTGTCAAGACAGGCAAGTGGGAAGTTTTGCTTTTAAGAGGCTACACAGGAGAAGACTAGTTAGGTGAATGACAACTCAAGAGCTTATTTTGTCATAGGCTCGTCTGGAACTTGAACTGAAAAAGACACCAAAGCTCCGGAAATTTTGGAATTTGATCAAGAAGAACGATGAGAAAATGGATGAGGATACACGACTACAGTAAGTGAATGGGAACTGTGCATTACACTTCAACTCTGGTTGGAACTCTGGCCGTTTTGAGATAAATGAGAAGCCCAGTTTAATGTCCTGTGCTTCATGAAGTGGTGTGTGTAGTGTGTGGAAACTGGCAGCATTGTCCTGTCTCTGGCCTGCCTTCTAGACTGGTCCTCGTTTAGTTTGTGCAGCTTTCCCTTGTTTCTTAGGCCTTGTTTCTTAGGCCTGTGTCATGTTGCTGTAAAGAGCTGCATGCATTGGTGGTGGGGGCGTGATTTTTGCCATGGCTGCTCTCCAGCTCCCATCTCATAATGCTCCTGGGAGTCCCCCAGAAGGAGCATTTCTTGAGGCATTTTGGGCTGTGGTGGGAGAGTGAAGGCAGGGAAACTGTTTTTCCATACACAGAATTTAGATGGCATGCAGCCAAATGTAGCATCGGCCTGGGAAATGAAGGGTTAGGGCTCTATGAGGGGATGGAGGAAGACATCTTGTTT
The DNA here is from genome assembly GCA_029233225.1 of Lepidodactylus listeri. Classification (NCBI taxonomy): domain Eukaryota; kingdom Metazoa; phylum Chordata; class Lepidosauria; order Squamata; family Gekkonidae; genus Lepidodactylus; species Lepidodactylus listeri. The sequence continues at coordinate 50,283,708 of JARCFY010000011.1, forward strand.
TCGGCTTTCTCAAGCCTTTTTGTGAGGAGTGAGCCCTGTCCTTGTTTTTAGAGACAGGGCTCAGAGTGGTTGCACTTGGTGACTGATAATTACCTGTTCTTGAATGTTATGCAGTGCAGCCACCCGACACAATATTCCTGAATGGCCATCCAGCACTTCCATATTAAACAAATGTTAATCTGAGTTGCAACCCATTGCAGTTTTCTTTAGAGGTACACTTTTGAAATGCATGAGGATTGTATGCAGGAAGTGTGAACAGCATTGTGCTCCACATTTTCTTTTTTAAAAACTTAGCTTGGTGAGTGATTCTTCTCCCTCCACAATATTGTAACAGTGATTATGACCATTTTTCTTTAGCTGGTTCAGTACAGTATTTACTGAAATGCAAGACTAGGCTTTTTCCCAGGTATGTCATAAAAAAAATTAAAATGGGGGGATCTTAAATTCATATGTAAGTTACAGCTGTGTTCATTAATAAACTTTTTTTGCATTAACATTTTTAAGGGTTCATCTTGCCTTTGAGTAGATACAGTATCTCTTGTGGGATGCTGGCCTTCCCAGGCATATCTGCAAAGCCAGTCTCTATCTATTGTCTGTAAGATCTTCTTTCCAGCATAGTGTGGAAATAGCTCTCCTTCAGTCAGTTCACAGATCTTGGAGAACTTAGCTATATTAATGGAAGAATTCCTTCAACATAAGAACATAAGAGAAGCCAATGCTGGATCAGGCCAGTGGCCCATCCAGTCCAACACTCTGTCACACACTGGCCAAAAACACCAGGTGCCCTCAGGAGGTCCAGCAGTGGGGGCAGGACACCAGAAGCCCTCCCACTGTTTCCCCCGCCCCCGTCAAGCACCAAGAATACAGAGCATCACTTGCCCCAGACTGAGAGTTCCTACCTATACTTTGTGGCTAATATGCAGTGAGGAAAATTGTTAATGAAAGTATGCAGGGTTTCCCCTCAAAAAGCTAAGTATGTGACATCAGCATTGTAATCTCTGGCATCAGAGTCAGTGTAGTAGCTGCATTCTCAGCAGACCCGTTGATAATATCGGGATGCTGACTATTGATAAATCAGCCTCGTATAATTTTTTTTTCCAGAGCACACAAAGAAAGACGATTTCTTTCACAACTGATCCAGAAATTCATCTCTGTATTAAAATCGATCCCCATTTCAGGTATGTAATGTGTCGACGTATAATATGTTTCCATGCTTTGCAGCCCCCCTGGCCCATGGGCCACATGTCCCCACAGGGGAGTCACATTTTTTTTTAATCAGTATTGTTCTTATTACCTCCTGGTTCACTCCTTATTGCCTCCACCACCTTTTACCCAGGTTCTAGGTCAGATTTCCCAGCTGAGGTCTGTTGCCAGGTCTTTGTACATCTTACCTCTGGCCACTGCCCCTTCTTGTAGAGCTGGCTCCTGAGGTAGCCGGGCCAATGATCAGATAAGTGGAAATGGCAAAACCCATTTCAGGTCAGCCTCTCTCACCAGGCAGCCTGATTGACAGTCACCAGACCTGGAAGACTTGCATTTGGACAGTGTACCAAATGCCGCACAGAGACCACAACAGGAAAATACTGTCCATAGGAGCATGATTTTCCTAGTGGCCTGTAAGGCTGTGCAGAAATATTTAGAAAGGGATGATTACCTTGCCTAGTGTGAAAGAAACAAATGCCATTGGTGAGCAGGACTTTCATAACATAGCTACGTTGCTTGATACAGGAAAACGGTAACAAATAGAGGGTGGGGGGGGGAGCTGGTATTTTTCAGCTTAGGATAAATCAGACCTGGAATATATCGGTAGATGCCGAACTTCCCCAGTCCAATACTGGTAAAGTATTGCTGAATATGTTCAGGTCTGATGTACCCCACCAGAGGGAAAGGAGGCATATTAAAATGCCTTCTTTCCCTCTGGTAGCCCTGGCAGATTTCCTTGTCAGTTTCACTCTCCCCCCACCCCTCCATCAGCTGTTAGTGGAATTGACAAGGGATAGCCTCCTCTCTCTGCCTTCCCTTCTCTAGCTGACATGGGGTAGCTGAAGAAGGGGAGGGAGCCTTCGTTTCAACATCCGGTCTGCTGCAGCGGGTGGGCTGGGGAAGTGAAGAGCAGGCATGAAAACATGCCTTCTTCCCTCCATGAGCCTCTCCGCTACTGCGGAGAACCTCAGACGGGGGAGGGAAAGAGAAGCATTTAAACGCACACACACCGACTTTCCCTCCCTGAGTTTCTCTGCAGTAGTGGAGAGGATCAGGGAGGGAAGTAGGCATGTTTCCATGCCTGGGTTCCCTGCCTGCTCTTCTCCAGGTGCCCCACAGCCATAAGGCACCTGGAGAAGGTCAACCAGGGAACCTAGGCATTCCTTTCTTTCCCTCCCCGATCTTGTTCCTCTCCTTGAGTTTCTCTGCAGTAGTGGTGAGGTTCAGGGATGGAAGGAGGCATGTTTCTATGCCTGCCCTTCCCTTCCCCAGCCAACCAACCACGGGGATCGGGGAGGGAAAGAAAGACATCTAAACCCAACAACTGACTGGCGGCTCAAGGCTGTTAGGTTTAACTGACCGCTTGTATTCGGTATAGCAGAATGAATCCCCCCCCCCAAAAAAGCCAGATAATATCGGCTTTTTTGGGTTCAGCTGAATACAGATCTCTGATACAGATAAGGTATTTTTTTAGTTCAGCTATTGCTGAATGCACACGCCTAATAACAAACAATACATGAAGATAATGGTATATTTTCAGATTATTAGAGCCTTCAAATATAACTTATGAAATCAACAAAGGAACAAATGTCATCTTAGTTGCATAGTGGTTGGTGCTGGACTAAGATCTGGTGATCCAAGTTCAGATCCTCACTCCACCATGGAAGTTCTCTGGGGCTGCCATTCACTTCCAACACAGGGATAAACTGGAGGAGGGTGTTGTAAGCCACTCTGGGACCTCATTTGGGAGAAGAGTTGGTATAATTTTCTAAATAAATTAAATATCAATATATATAAATTCAAGAGCCAGTTTTCATAACAATTTATACAATAAAGTAATAATTATTATACAATTAGTTTTGTGTTGAAATGGCATGTTTAGTATGTGAACTATTTAATGGAAGAAGGCTAACAAGCTTGTCGTTATTGCCTTGTCAGCTGATTGGAGCCTGTACTAAAGAACAGTCAGTTGTATAAACTAGGGCTAACTGGGTAATCCAGGAACCAGTTCACAGCTGCATCAGATCTTTTTAATAGTGTTCTGACCTGGATAGCTCAGGCAAGTCCGATCTCGGAAGCTAAGCAGGGTCGACTCTGGCAAGTACTTGGATGGAAGACCTCCTTGGAATACCAGCGGTTGGGAGGTGGGGGCAGGCCTTATTCAGCCACCTCTCTGAATATCCTCCAAGGTCCCAGTAGGGGTCAGTCACCAGAGGTCGCCATAACTTCCAGGTGCACACAGACACATGTACATACAAAAAATACAAAAAAATCTTTTTAATAGTCTCATGTTAATTTCATACAGCTGAAGATAGAATCATAGAGTTGGAAGGGACCTCCAGGGTCATCTAATCTAGCCCTCTACACAATGCAAGAAATCCACAAATACCTCCCCCTCCACATCCGTAGTGACTACTGTTCCACACCCAGAAGATGACAAAAAACCTCCAGGATCCCTGGCCAAACTGGCCTGGAGAAAAATTGCTTCCTGACCCCCAAGTCGCAATCAGCATTTCCCTGGGCGATTTCAGTTGGATTTTTTTCTTCTGTTGTTCATTTAAGTCGTAGACTTTGAACACCCATGAAACACCCATTTATGGAAGAGGATGGATTTTTACAGTCTTTACACAGATCAGTTCTTAAGGCACCCTGGCTTCTTCACTTGACATTATTTTGGGATTTTAAAACAATACGTTAGATTTGAAGCTTTCCCCCAAACTGGACTTTTCTTTCTTTTGCCCCCAGAAGTAGAATACAAAGGCAAATGTGACTCATTACTGAATCAAAGCAGGATTGTAATTTTGAAGATTACTGTAATCTTTGCAGAAAGAAAATGATCATTTCTCACCTACTGGATAAGTGGCTAACAATTATTGTTAATTTTGGTCTTATAAAAATCTCTCTTGAGAGCAGGGCTCATTTCGTAGCAGGAGCTCCTTTGCATATTAGGCCACACTCCCCCTAATGTAGCCAATCCTCCAAGAGCTTACAGAGCTCTTCTTACAGGGGCTACTGTAAGCTCTTAGAGGATTGGCTACATCAGGGGTGTGTGGCCTAATATGCAGAGGAGCTCCTGCTACGAAATGAGCCCTGCTTGAGAGAACATTGCGTTATTAGTCAATTTCAGGGTAAGTTTTCACATTATCTGTGTTTGTTTTTAGGCTCCCTCTCTATGGATAAAGTGCACTACTGTGAAAGATTCATTGAACTCATGATAGATCTAGAGGTAAGACAAATCCGTAGTCATCTGTACTCTCTTCTAATGAAATATGTGCTTTGTTTCTGCCAGTGCTTAAAGCTGCAAACAGAAATATGACTGATCCAAAAGGTTCACAAACAAAATTAACTTTCATGATACTGATGCATCAAACCTGCATCATAGATTCTGTTCATTTCAGTGAGGCTTTTACAGTAATTTCAGGGGAATTGTATTGAAGTGAATGATGATTAGGACCAGGGTTTGGAGAACTTGGTTGGCAGCTACTTTTCCTGGAGAGCCGTTTTAAGAAATAAGTGAAGGGTGGTGGTCCAGCACTTCATCCCACACCTGAAAGCTCTGTTGCTGAAAAGGCCACTTTCTCTACTCCTGATTTGCCTCTAAGCCTGTCCCCTGGAAGCCCAGTTGGCACCCTGCAGGAGACCAGCTTCGACCCAGGGGCCAGTGGTTGCCGATGCTGGCAGACAGAATGGCATCCAAAGGATCTCATTTAAATGTGGAAGTTTACATAAAGTAGACAGTGACCTCAGGTTCAGAACCTAAGATACAACTGTTCTTTATAATGGCCTTGATGCTTCTCTATTGTTTCTGGTGTGTTTTTAGTGAGCGGCCTTGAGCAACAAAGCTTCAGAAAAGCAGTCTTCCTTTCTCTCTGAGACTCAAGGAGGAGCACAGAATTTTAAAACAATGCAATAGACACAGCATAAAGTATGCAATAAACAGGGCAGTGATTGGATTACAAAGTTCGAGAACAATGCACTAAACATGGTATAAGACATGACATAGCATAAACAATTACAATGACAGAATTTAGGAAACAGCGTAGTAAGAAGAAGATGATGCCCGCAAGAAATAGTGCCATAAATTACAGCCCTATTCCCATGATAAAGACGCACACCAGAACAAATCTATATTCCTACAAGCCTCACGTACTGTGGAATAGTCCCACAGTACTGTGGAATAGTTAGAGAGTAACTTCTGGTCTTTTGGGGTATACATCCAGGGAGGACCATTGCTCAGGCTGCATGTCCTGCATTGGAACGACCTCTATGCAAAGGTTGCTCCAGGCGGCTCATTCGCTTTGCCTTGCAGACGAACCCCACGCATGGTAGCTCGCCTCTGCGTTGCCTCCAGGACTGCTGCACGAAACAGGCACCCAGTGCAAGCAGCCCTGCTGCGGTGAAATGGTATTGTGAGCAGCAGCCCTCATGATGCTCTTAGAACATGATTTGGTGTAACGCTGATGCTAGCAGTATTCTTCCAGATTTCACCGAAGCCGCCGTTTTGAATACTAAAGGAACTAGTTCATGCATCAGTAATTGGCAGGGCTTGTTTCACACATGAGTGGCCGTTTTTATTTTAAATTATTTCAGGTCCAGGAAGTCTTGTGGAAATGATGGGTATGGCACCCATTGGACAGAAGCAGTTGGGCACAAGACATAGGACATAGGTGCTTTAATCTTTCATAGGCATACAATATAGCTTGGTATTTTTGGCTCTGCTAAAACTCTGCATATCTGGGGAATGTTGCAGTTGGTGTCGTTCAGCCCCGCCACTCTGCACTGCAGGATTTTGTCCCCAGAGAGATGGTATGAGAAGCATTCAGCTGGGACACTGCTGGATCTTTGCCAAAACGCCATGCAGCAGAACATTTCACGTTGGTTCTTTCTGTACTGAGGACATCACAGGAGACTTAAAAGAGTTCAGATAGTTTCTGACGCCTGTCGGGTTGATTGGAACTGGCAAACCAGAAATCGGCTATAAAAAGCCGTCACATTTGTTCTTCTCTTCCAGCTTGTCCCATCTGAGCAGACCATCCTTACATATACGTCTGGTCCTTTTTTGTACCCTCGTGGGGCATTTCAGTGTTTCATATTAGGTTACATCTGTGTTATGATTGAGTCTAAACTACTTGAGCATTCCACCACTTAGCAATGATGTGAGTAGGATGAAAGCTGTCCGTGTGCTTTGACTAGTTCATTTCTCTATTGGCAATACTATGTTTTTGTGTGGAAAAGAAATGTATACTTTTTGTGAGGGTTTGTGTGTGTGTCTGTCTGCCTGTCTGTCTGGAAGTCATGCTTGACTTCTAGCGACCCCTAGTGGGGCTTGGCTGTTTCAGAGAGGTGGCTTGCTATTGCCTGCTTTTGCATCCCAGACCTGGTTTTCCTTGGAGGTCTCCCATCCAAGTACTTGCCAGGGTCGGCCCTGCCCAGCTTTTCTTGATCAGTTCTGGTGCTATTGCTGTAGTGGTGGAAAGTGTCATCAACTTGCAGCCGACTTACAGGGACCCCATGCGGTTTTCAAGGCCAGAGTCATTCCAAGGTAGTTTGCCGTGTGCCTCTGTGCAGCAGCCCTGGCATGATGCAGGAACTTCACAGATAACTCCACCCCCCACCCCTAGTGACTACTGTTCCATGCCTAGGAGATGACAAAAACCCTCCAGGATCTCCAGGCCAACTGCTGGAAGTCCCTTCCAACTCTATGATTCTATTCCTTAGTGGTCTCCTGTCCAAATACTGACCAGGGCAACCCCTGCTTAGCTTCTGAAATCTAACAAGATCAGGCTAGCCTGGACCAGGTCATGGTATTACTAGTACTAGTCATTGTTAAGTCGTATGTTTTCAGTTGCTGAATTTTTCTTTGTGTCATTTTTCTGTTAATTCGTATTCAAGTTCATTCTCCTGCAGTGTTCCAAGGGAATTCTTGCTGGCGTTCCTTGTTCCCACGTTAAGTCTATTACCTCTGCTTTTTCCCTGTGCCCACCTTATTTTTCTTCATGTCAGTAGGATCGCATTTTTCTACTTTACCTTTTCTCATTCAGTTTCAGATTCTGTGACTTTATTTGGAGTTCTTTTACCTGTTGACAGTTATATCTGTTCTTTTTCTTTTTTAAAAAAGCTTATCCTTGGCCTTCTAATTGCTTGTTTTATTGCTGGAATTTTATTGTCTACCAAAATTAGACTATAAACCCATTGGACACAGCCTGTCTTTAAATGTGTTTTCTGCAGTGCTTTCTTTGTGAGATGCTCCAGAAATAATAAATACAGTGGACAAGTTGTGGGCCTGCAATGGAATTGCAGGGAGGACAAAAAGAAATCAACAAATTCTCCTCCTGCCCCCTCTCCCAGTACAGTAAAATCTGCCAAGCTCTGGGACTAGTCAGGTAGCTTTCTGCTCACCTGGTCCTGAACGTCAGCAGTCTGGCTTGTCTGATCTTGAAGGGGAGCTTTGCAGTCCCAGCACCCAGGGGAGGGGAGGGGAGAGGGCAGCGGAGGTGATGAATCCCTCATGGCAGCCCCAGGAAACACAATCACTCTCAACCATTTGGAATAAAATGGCCACAACTTTATTGGTTACAGCCTGTAAGAAGCCTTGTCATAGCATGGGATGATCGGATCCTGGTATCAACTGCCCGCCTGCCAGTGAATGTGTTCTGGGCCTGCCTGCTGGGTTGGAAGAGCACCATGAGATGGAAGGATGTCGAATTCCACAAGGATGATTGCCACTACGTGGTCTCCCCGCCACTTGAGCATGAGGGCAACCTGTTGGCAGCCCCCAAGCTGGGCATGCCCCTTGAAAGCCCTCACCCCAAGATCCGTTAAGGGGACCTGCACAGAAAGGGAAGATGGGCTTTCAGGCTGGTATTCCTAAAAAGGGTCCAGCCCCATGCTGATACTGCCCCAGGTTATGACAGATAAATTAAGCAAACAAAACAAACTTGAACAGAAACCTAACCTGCATCTCCCCCCTTAGTGATGACACCCGCAACCCCCGCATGCAGTCCTTCCCCTAAAGCATTAACACTCCAGGAGGGATGGGTGGGCATATGAACCTCCAGTTCTGCTACTGGCAGCTGTTAGGAGTTCTGCCCCATTTACAGGACAAATCGACTTGAGTAGGTATAATTTAGGATTGTAGGAACTATATGGGGCGAAGGTTAGGGCTCTTCTTTGTGTCTCCTGACTTTAATTGCCCGCTCTAGTGTATGATAACTTTTAGTGCTTTGACCAAGCCAGTTTTTCCTATCTCCTTTCCTCACCATTTTGCTTCTCTGGTGGTAGGCATGGGACTGTCAAGATTGCTTCTGAAAAGACCGATGTCACTAGAGCCTTATGGCAATTAATCCCCATCAACTTTTTATGAAGCACTGAATTCCGGCCAGTCTTCTAGTTGTGCCATGTACTGAGTTGTTTGTAATATGTTTCTGTTTATTCTAGGCCTTGCTTCCAACACGGCGATGGTTTAATACGATCCTAGATGATTCCCACCTAGTTGTGCATTGCTACTTAGCCAGTCTGGCCAAAAGAGACAAGGAGGGCCATCTTTTCTGCCAGGTGAGACTTGCTGCTGTTTCGCAGAGGCTTCTCTGAGTAGCTAGCCAATCAAATGCTACATTTATTACCCGTCACGAACGAAAAGTGATGGTTGCAGATGGTCATTATAATTATATAAAATATTTATTAGCCGCCTTTCTGCCTTGTAGAACTCAAGGTGACTTACAGTATAAATAAAACAAATATAAAACACATAAAAGACAACAGTTTAAAATCGCTGCTAGAGTTGCCAGTAAATGGAAACTAAATTAGTCAAATAAAACTGTCTTCAGCAGCCTCCTGAAATTAAAAGTGAGGAAGCCAGGCACGCTTCCCTGGAGAAACTGTCCAAACTGACCCAAAAGTGCCCCAACTGAGCCAGTCCAGTGAGTTTGGTCTTCCCTTTCTCTTGGCTGCAGTGAGCCACAGCTGGGAGAAAAGGGGCGGGGACCGCCCTAGAAGGGACTTCCCTTCCACCTTTCTCTCCGCCATGGCTTTGCAGGGCCAGGAGAAAGGGGGAGGGAACACCCATCAGTTTTGCTTCCCTCGCTTCAGGGGGGCCCCCAGCAAAACAGAAGGGTTTAATGGCTCATTTAAACTTAACCACTGAGTGGGTCCACTGATCCACTGAGGTTTAAATGGCTGTGAGATATTTTACCCTTCGGTCCCATCCCCCCCCCCTTTGAAGGGGGAAAAGCGAAACCGAATGCTGCCAAACCGAACAAGCCACAAGTCTGGTAAATGTTTGGGGAAGGCACCATCCCTGAACATCGGTTTGCAAATTCCAAATGGACCCAAGTTCGAGCCGAATTTCAGTTTGCGAACCAGTTCATGCCCATCCCTAGTCAGAAGTGCTTCTCCTACAATCTCAAGTCCCTGGTCTGCCTTTGTAACCCAGAGAATTTCTGCTTGTCGAGATTAAGTTTCAGCTTTTTCATCCGCATCTAGCCCATTGCTTCATTGGTTCAGAATGTCATTGGCATCCTCAAGTGGAAAAGAAAAGTAAAGCTGGATATCATCCACATATTGGTGTTACCACAACCCATGCCGTCTGATGACCTCTCACAACATCTGCATGTAGATACTAAGTAGCATGGGGGATAAGTTGGAATGTGCAACTCCACAGACCAACAGCCATGGGGAAGAGCAGGAATTCCTCAGCACTGCCTTCTGAGACTGACCACCCCTCCCCACAGATAGGTCTTGAACCACTGTACCACATTGCCCCATGGTCCCAGTGCTGAAAGGCAGCTCAGTAGGATACTAGAGTTGATAGTATCAAAGGCCCAGCAGAATTAGATGGGTCACATTCCCCCTGTCTAGTTCTCAGTAGAGATTATCATCAACCAAGACAACCAAAGCAGTCTCTGTTCCGGATCCCATGCTGAAGCACAGTTGAAATTGGTTCAGAAAATCTGTATCGTCAGAGTAGGGATGGGCACAAACTGGGGAAATGGAGGTTTGTCCCGGTTTGTGGTTCATGAGGTCTCATGAACCATAAACCTTCCCATTTAATGAACCAGTTTGTGGTGTGGTAGAATTGCCCCTCTATGGGCTAGAGATGCCAAACTTACAGCAAGTCTCCAGCTGAGTTTCCTCTGCCTGCCCTCCGAGTTTGGCGAGGATTGGATTTAGGGGGGCTGAGTTACAGCCTCCTGAAGCAGGCGCCTCCAGGAAAGTGCTCTCTTAATCAGGAGTGTGTTGAATGGACCTGCTGCAAGCTAGAGGCATCAGACTCGCAGAGGACCTCTCCAGGATGTCCCTCAACCTCCAAGTTTGGTGAGGGTTGGCTGGGGGAGTTGAGCTGCCTGTCATTGATTTTTCCAGGGCTGCAGAAGTCCTTCCCCCCCCCCCCCCGGTTGCTTTGACAATTAATCAGTGCCAGTGTGTCTGGCTCACAAACTGGCACCACAAACCTCTGTGAAAAACAGGGAGGTTTGTGGGTGATTCATGGGAGACGCTGTCTCATGAATTGAGGCTCACAAATCATGAACCGGGCAATGTTTGTGATGAAATTAGGTTTATGACATGGTTCATGCCCATCCCTATTCAAGAGCCACTGCAGCTGAGAAGCAACCACCCGCTCCAACCATCTCACAAGCCCTTTAGCCCTCTCAGTATCTCTGGCTCTCTAAGGAAGGAAACGGGCCCTTGTGTCCCCCCGCAAGTGGTTTGCCCCCCCTTTGGTGATGACCCCACCAGAGGTGGTCCCGCCCCTGCAGGAGTCCAGTCTTTATCCCAGAAGCCCAGGGAAAGATGATGATGCAAGCCTCTTTTCTGTGCAGGAAAGTGCTCTTTCAGGCCTGCTCTTGGTCCTTGTCAGGTGATTTGGTGCTTCATGAGAATTGACTGATTTAGGGTGGTGCCACAGTGCAGCTACAATTGCCAGAGTCTCCTTGCCACGAGCCTTTTTTGTGAACCGCATGGAGAGAGGAAGCCTGGTTTTGTGCACTGCATAAGTTTAGTTAAGCATAATTGTTAAATTTTCTCTTCAGCTTGGTTGTGCACTTATTTAAAAGAATGGATGGTCTTTCAGAAACAGCGTGTGTGTAACAAATGGACAAATATATTTGTGCTCTTATGTGCAGCATATGTTTTTATCTCATTAATTCTAAGATTGGGAGCTGCTGCATATTACATCAATTTTGGGAGTGGGGAGATAGTTTGAGAGGTTGCTGCACCCACTCCAGGCATGGTGCTGGAATTGCAGGGTGCTTCCTAATTAGCTCCCACCCCCACCCCGAGTTCACAGCAGTAACAGTGTTCTTCTAAGCAGAGTTACACCCTTTTCTTAGATTGTAATAGATTACACACACGAATAAGAGAATTTATTAGTTTGAGAAATATGAGGCGGTTCTGCCCTTTTCCAGTGTGATCCCAAAGTCATTTTAATTGCTTAAGTAAACTGAGGATATCGGACAAGTTTGTACTTTCTCCTGTTCCTTTGAAATGTCCCAGTGCTGAAACAGTAATACATCTCCTGTCATCTCCTTGAGCAGTTTGAGCTCCTCTGTCCCGACAATGTGTGAAATCTGCCTGATTCCTTTGAAGGCAGCCGTAATACAGAATGAGGTACTGAAACAGCAATATGTAATTTTCTATCAAATCCACTGATATTGATTTCGGAAACAATTTGGGACCAAAGTACTTTCCGGGCCCTTTTCTTATGTCGTAAGTCTTAAGCTATACCCTTCAGTTATGTCAACAGTCAACACCATAATAACTCTGTTATCTGTCGGCCCCAATTAACTGGCATGCCAGACTGCTTCCTGCTCTGCCACTACCTGCTCTCAAGCGGGAATAAGCGGCAGAGGAGCAGTCTGTGGTTCTGTCCTGTGAGGGCTGCCTGCTTGCACCCCTGGCAGAGAGCCAGCCAAGAAGTGCTGCTTGCTGCTCCACTACTTCCTCAGACTGGTGACAGATGAGCAAATCCAATGGCTGGAAGCCAGCCAGGATGCCCTGTCTGCTCCTCCGCCATCCACTCCTCATGGGAGAGTGGGTGGCAGAGGGGAAGGCAGCCCATCCCTGCCATGCCAGCACTGAGCAGGCTGTGGTGGAGGGGGGTTGTGTGCCCCAGCCAGGTCCCAGTTGTGACTGAGAGCCACAGGGCAGTACTGGATTGTCAGGACCTGCTTCACTGGCTTATTTGGATCACTGGCAACAGCAATTCCCTGCCAACGCTGGTTACCAATGCTGTAGTTTGCTGTAGTTTATTTTAATTATTTTAATATCTATGTAAATAATGTTTATGGTGCCTTTCCAGAGACCTGCTTGAGACAGCTTACAAGGTAAAAACAACGCAGCAATAAAATCATAAAAACAGCCTGCTGGGGAAATGGAGGCTGCATAAAATTAGCATTCAGCTGTATAAAATAATATTTCTTAAAACAGCCCTCAGATTAGCACCAGACCATCAAAGCAACACCAAAAATGATGAAACCTTTCAGTTAAAAGCAAGGAGACATGTTTCAGCCTGGTGCTTAGAAGGCAATAAATGAGATGCCGTGGTGAGCCCCAAGAGGAAGGGCCTTCCCAATGTCAGGGGCCACCACTGTCTGTGGTGGTCACCCCATTTACCTCTGCAGGCCTGGGTTCACAGAGAGCTCCCCTTTGGAGGAAGGGCTTAATTGGTGCAGTCTGGACGGTATGACAGGTAGTCCTTCAAGTACCCTGGGCCCAGACTATTTCGGGCCTTAAAGGTAAAAAGTTTGAAGTGTGCCTGAAAGCAATCGGGCAAATTTCTTGGACTGTTAGGTTTTATTAATAACTCCAAGGGGAATTGATCTCTAAAATTACTACCTTTAAAAGTGTAGACAGAATATGTCTGATATGAAGATATTAAAATATTGGTGGTTTTGACCCTCCCACAACGCTTATCCCTTATCGTAGGATAATTCAACAGCCCTTTTTTTTCTAAAACATGTAACCTGGTTTATCATGAATTTATTTCAGCTCTTAGACATGTTGAAATTCTACACTGGCTTTGAAATTAATGACCAGACTGGAAACGCGTTAACAGAGAACGAGATGACGACAATTCACTATGACAGAATTACTTCCCTCCAGGTAGGCAATGTCCTTTGTTTCAGCAGTTAATTTTTTATTATCGCGTCACATAGTGTACCTTTTTGTTAGAGCCATTTTATAGTAATTGCAAAAACATTTTTCCTGTACTGGGATCAGATTCTATTTTTATTTCTCTCCATATCACTCTTCAGACTGTCCTGAAGCCCTCAGCATTAGCTGTATAATGAGTATTCAGATAAGAGGTGATGACCAGGAAACTGTCTGTTTCAGGCTGGTCACTGAATGCTGGTTGCTGAATGTATGACCTTGGTCACCGAATGCATTGTGCTGGCTGATTAGCCACCATAATCCTGTGTAGATGATCAGTCCATACATGGAATGGGGAACTGGAATTATTGTAGTGCCCATCTCTCGCCTGACATTTGCCCATTGGACTTCAGGCTCAAAGCATGGGCTCAGTCCGTGATTTGTACACCATAATGCTTGTGGGCTGTCAGGCAAGGTTAAAATCCAAAGCGCAAATGTTGCACAGGTACAGAATGGGGCTTTAATATCTGTGAAAAGGTCATGTCACCGCCCCCCGCCTGAGGAGTAACAGATGCACAGAAGTTGGCCACAAAATATGGATTTTTTTTGGTGTAATTTGAATTGCATCTCCTTCATTTGGAAGCTCTGCACGTGAATGTACATGTGTGCATGTCTCTTGCTCCAGGTTTTCTGGCTCACCCTGGGCTTTTGGTGTCTGCTTGTGTTAGAGAAGATTGGAGTGCTCGTTTATTTGGGAGCAAGTAATTTTCATCTGCAGTGGGTGGCAAGTGGTTAAGACGCTGAACTGCAGACTGGAAGGTCGGTAGTTCTGCAGTTTGAGACCCGAGTGCTGCATGACGGAGTGAGCTCCCGTCTCTGGTCCCAGCTCCTGCCAACCTAGCAGTTCGAAATCAAGAAATTGCAAGTAGATAAATAGGTACCATTTTGGTGGGAAGGTAACAGCGTTCCGTGCGCCTCGGCGTCTAGTCATGCCGGTCACATGACCATGGAAACGTCTTTGGACAGCGCTGGCTCTTCAGCTTGGAAACGGAGATGAGCACCGCATCCCTAGAGTCATATTCAACTGGCTTTCGAGCAAGGGAAACCTTTACCTTTACCTTTAATTTTCATCTGTTGACTCAAGGGAGCTGAGTTCAGCAGGCTTTATTAATCATCTGGTAGTCTTCATGCAGTATTAGACACTGTCACATACTGTGGTGGCTTGGCATGTTAAATTAGAGTGCGCATACTCTATACAGTAAAGGCAGGGCATAAATATTTTTCAAATGAATGCTTCCAAGATAAAATATAATAGCTGGTTCGCATTCTTGTTTGGTTTCCAGAGAGCAGCCTTTGCCCATTTTCCTGAGCTTTACAATTTTGCCCTCTCGAATGTATCAGCTGTTGACACACGGGACTCCCTGGTAAAACTTTTTGGGCCTTTAAGGTAAGTTTCTCCACTTCTTGATCACTGCTTGTACTTTCTTATGGGTGTTCCAATGTGTAGAGTAAGTTGTGAAGACTTTTTTTTCACGCAGCAGTTGGGGTTGGATGATTTTTGTTTCATTTTATAAATTCAAGCTCTTGAAAATTATATGAAATACTTGGCTGAAATGTTGTCTTTCACCTTTAATGGCAACAGATAATCAGAATTAGGAGGGAAGGAATCACTGGACTACTCCCTAGCAGTTTTTAAAAGATGTCAGCAGCTTCCAGAAACAAAATCCTTAGTATATGAAGAAAAGTTTTGGTCTATGAGGAAAACCTTTGCAACCCCTGACTCCTGTGTTTGGGGCTTTTATTTGTCAAAAGAAGTTGTTTGGGAAAGTAGTATGTCTTTGTGTCATAAATGTTAAAGGGCAGTCAGGATAGAAACGGTAAGAATATTGAGTTCCTTGTGGTGAGGGAAGAATGCTGGTGTCTAAGTTAAAGTTGTGGCTAGGGGTTCAAGCATATTGTTCCTGGGCCCCTTCCCCTTTTGGTACTGATGAAGGTCCAGTCATCTTTTGCTGTCTGACTCTTACCCTTTTGCTTTATTGTTCAGTTCTCACACACTCCACCAGGTGGCATCATATCTCTGTTTATTGCCAGCCCTACCTGAAGGGGAAGACACAAGCCATGAAAAAGAATTTCTACTAGAACTACTGGTAAATTCTTGTGCCTCTTTGAGCTTGGGCAAGTTCCTGAATACCATTTTTTACAGTAATACTGAACTGACAAGTTGAGCCAGTAATGAATATTTATGTATGTGTATTTATTATAAAATCCCGCCTTATAGCTCTGGACAGGTTGCACATTTATTTGCAGATTACTATTAAAGGGATCCTTGGTCTCGATTATCTGTATGAAATAAAACGATAGTAATGTGCATTAAGCAAAAAAACATTACATGTTCCTGTTGGATTAAATGTATGAGCTTGAATTCACCAGAGAATTTTTGCTGAAGAAAGGATTTTCCCCTCTGGAGCCCAATTTTCTCTCTCCCCCCCTCCCCCTTTCCCATTGCAACCCATACTGCTGTTGTTCTGGGCTACGTTTTATCACTATGTTATACTGTGTATATAATTCTCATATGTTTGTGCATTTATTGAAATCTCTTAAAGATTAAGTGTAGAATAGCCTTTTGAGGATGAGGGGGATTAAATTCTTTGAGGCCATTATTAATTTTTTTTTCCAGTGACTGTGTTCCCTGTATTTTGCTGCCTTGCATCTTAATTCAGTGAAGGCTTCAAGGAACACCCGAGGTCTCCCACTCATAATGTTTCCCAGGGATTCACTGAAATTGCAATGATTTCATAAGGATATAAGAAGAGCTGGGCTGGGTCAGACCAAAGGCCTATCTAGTCGACTGTTCTGTTCCAAGTGCCAAGCAGGTACTTCTAGGAAGCCCACAGATGGGCAGACTGCAGCAGCATTGTCCCGCCTGTGCTCCCTGGCAACTGATTTAAAGAGGCAATTAGTAGCCATTGATAGCCCAGTCGTCTCTGAATTTGTCCACTCCCGATTCAGAGCCTTCCAAGTTGGCTGCCTTGACCATAGGCGTCAATTACGCGGGGGCTCAGGCCACCCGTGAAATTTTCCAGGGGGACTGAGCCCCCCCCCAGGCAAATCGGAGCACCTGCCCACCACTGTGCCTCCCCGCCAGCGGCGGCCACTAGGGCTCCCAAGAAGCCGCCGCAAGAGCCTCCCCCCCACCCAGTTCCCCTGCACCCACTCCTCCCTCTCCCTCTCCCTCTCTCTCTCTCTCTCCCGGGGCCCGACTGTCCAGCATGATGACGTCACCCGGAAGTGATGTCATCACGCTGGGCACGTTGCCGGGATGATGCTCTAGCAATCGCCCTCAAAACTCTATGGCACCATAGACTTCCGGGTGATGTCATCATGCTGGGCAGTCAGCCCTGGAGAGAGAGAGGGAGGGAGGAGTGGGTGGGAAGAGGGGTGTGGGGGAGCCAGGCGGGGGGGGGAGAGGCTCTTGCAGCAGCGGCGCCATCTTGCAGGTGGCAACTCCTATCTTGCAGGTGACAACCCTACTCTCTCTCTCTCTTTTCCTTTCTCCCTCTGGCCCAGCCCCCCCCCCTGGAATTGGAAAGTCTGCACCCTTGGCCTTGACCACATCCTGTTGCAGTGAGTTTCGCTAATTAAGTATATGTTGTGTGTAGAAATACTTCCTTTTGCCTGTCCTGAATCTCCTGCCCTTCGGCTTCAGTGGATGACCCCGGGTTCTGGTATTATGGGAGAGGTTTCTCCCTGTCTTCTCTGTCTATGCTATGTGCAATTTTATAAACTTTTATCATGTCCCCTTACTTGCCTTCTTTCTAGGCTAGGGCAGCTGCTATAGCCCCCTGATCATTTCAGTTGCTCTTTTCTGCACTTTTTCAAGCTCTACAATACTTAGAACTGTACACAATATTCCGTGTGGTCTTATCACAGAGTTATATAAAGGCGATATGATAGTGGCAGTTCTGTTCTCTATTCTTGTTCTGATTATGGCCAGCATGGAATTTGCCTTTTTCACAGCAGCTGCACATTGGGCCAGCATTTTCATCGAGCTGTCCACTACCACCCCAAGGTCCCCTTCTTGGTCTGTTGCTGCCAGCTCAGATCCCATCAGTGTATATGAGAAGCTGGGATTATTTGGCCTAGTATGCATCTCTTGCTCACATTGAATCTCATCTGCCATGTTAATGCCCCTTCCCCCAGTTTGATAGATTGTTTTGGATCTCTTCACAGTCTATTTTTGTCTTAACTACTAAATGATTTGGCGTCATCTGTAAACTTGGCCACCTCACTATACACCCCTAACTCCAGGCCATTTATGAACAAGTTGAAAAGCACCAGTCCCTGTACAGGTCCCTGAAGGGCCCTGCTGCTCACATCCCTCCATTGCAAGAACTGAACATTTATTTCTACTTTCTGCTTCCCTTTTTTTCTAAAGCCAATTACCAATCCATAGGAGGACTTGCCCTCACTCAGGAGTCTTGGTGTCTTTCAGTGAAGCAAGTGTATCTCCATTGCCAAGGCACTTGCTGGTAGAGCCGCCGTTTCCGCCATGGAGTGAAGGGCATCCCCCGCACTGGAACAGCATGTTTTTCAGTGTTTGCAAACAGGACTCTGCCTTGGAACACAAATGTATAAGCTGTCTTGCAAAGACTTCCTTCTGTTAGAAAGTCTGTTAAGAATATTTTTTGTGGAAGGCTGTTCTAATTACTACATACAAAGATTAATTAAGCTTAAGTATCCGTCCTGTGTCTTAAACACACTTGCTTGAAATAGTCTCTGTGATTGCCAGTCAAATTTATCATGCTGTACTTGTATACTATAATGCTTATTTTGTCTCCAAATTATTAATCTTTTTTTAAAAAATCCAGTTTTAACCTTTTTGGGTTCTGTTTTGGTTGGCCCCACATCTGACACTATAGACTTTTAATTTACGAGGATCTCTTTGGAGTCAACTTGCTCTCTTAGGGATGAGACATGCCTGATCTGGCACGGTCGGTTTGTCAGCATGCCATGTTTGAACTTCACGTGTTGTGTTACTAGTAGGTCATGCTAACTATTGTGTGAGAATGTGGCCATGAAGTGCTGGTTGAATTGGCAGCTGAATCTCTTTGCAATGTTGCTAATGTATCACTGGACTTCTGCCATGCTCTTTCTCAGCCCCTGTTCAAATGACTTCAGTGAGCTGTTAAAACAGAGTTTATGCTGTCCAAGCTGTGTCCAGGAACCTTGTTACCTGCAGCATGCTACTGAGCATGCTGCATGTCTGAAGGTGGGGAAGATGTGTCTATGTGTGCACTCCCAGATACCTTTTATGTTAAGTATCCAAAATGTGTTAAATGTTGTAAATGTCCCTGAAAAAACAACAACAGATCTTCCGTCTTTCTGGAAGAGCACAGACAAATGCTAACAATCACATTCAGATGACTAACAACACTTACTGATATGTCTGACTACTTGGACGCTCACCAAATTTATTCACCATAATATGCTGTGACAGAACGTGCCCACTCTGACCTGCAAGCCCCGTTCTGCCCTGCCCTCCTAGGGAGTTCCCAACTTCCTGGACCGCCACCTGATCAATACAGGGATTTCCCACTGAAGGGATTAGGACCTTCAGCTCCTCCTCCAAGCTCCAAGGCCTTGCCTCAGTGTCTCCCACTAGCCTCACCTTTGACCCTGGTCAGCTCAAGTCAAGGCTTCTTTTCCTGTTGTCTCCAGGAAGCCCCTTCCTGTAACCCCTCTGTCAAAAAGTCCTCCTGTTGGTTCCCTGCTTGCAGAAGGGGTGTGTGTGTGAGAGAGAGAGAGAGAATTCGCCCATCCCATTGTCTCTAGCAAGACCCATTAACATTTCTTAAGAGATGCATTTGGAAAGCCATGGGCTACTTTCCTCCCCCGTCCTGCTTGTTCTTAGCTCAGAGTGGGGGACTGGCTAAACCGCACAGGGAAGCCCTGCTCGTTGCCAACCTTCCAGGAGACTAGGCATTTCTCCACATATGCATAGCAGGGTGGCCTGGTGCAGACTGCCCATTTCATTGTAGTTAGGTAGTCAGGATTCAGAGCACCCCACAGGCACATAGTCTCTCCCCTTCCCCCCGACAGCTGCCTTTTTTCACAAGTATCCCCCCATTTCTGTTTCTGAACTGCTTGTGGATAGAATTACATGTGCTCTGGCACTTTTGCTTACCATAATCAGTGACAAACCATAGTTTGTACCTATGATTAGAAGCATGGCTAGGTTTGCAAACTGCAGCTGGTGCTGTGATGAATGAAATGGGGTAGTGCCTGCATATCGATAGACATAAGTTTCCTCTGAAGCTGAACAAGGGGGTGAAATGCACATCGGTATGCAAGCCATGGGATAGAAAGCTTTTAACTTTTGCCCTAGTGCTCATCACTTAATTTGAGTCCTTAGTAGCAGCTGGCCAAAAAAAAATCCCTTCAGTGTTCTTGATTATCATTCTGTAAATGTGTGATATTCTCTTTTGTGCACATTATAATTTTTTTTTCTAGGTGTCCCGGCATGAACGCCGAATTTCTCAAATACAGCAGCTCAATCAGATGCCTCTGTATCCTACAGAAAAAATCATTTGGGATGAAAACATTGTCCCAACTGAGTACTATTCTGGAGAAGGTAAGTTTGATTAAACATACTGAGATTTCTTACAGGCACCAGTTAAGTGTCACAAACAAACCTGATTTATTGTCAGGCCCATATACTCCATCCCACCTCCCATTGCATAGACTTCAAGAATGAAGACACAAGTCTTCAGTTAATTCCATTGACGCATGAAGTGAATGTCTGAGCCAACTGCAGGTAGTTTCCTTCCAAGTAACTGGGATACTTTACAGAATTATAGTGTAGCTAAGAATTCCAGTTACTGGGTAGAGGAGTCTGGGCCTACTGAGTCAGGCCACTGGATCAAAGACCACTCCAGATTCCCTTAGCCTCAGAATAGAGAGAGAAGGGGGGTTAAACTTCACCCTGGGTCTTCCTAATCTCTCCTCAGGTCTCTCCCCAATCTGCTAAAGAGATCCCAAGCATATCCCCTTGGCCTTCTACAGAACTTCCTTTTAAGAGAGTCACTGGTACCCTGCCCCCCCAGGAAGGACCAAAGCTCTCATGAGTACTCCCACATGATTTTATGTGGGGCTGAGGCCCAGTTCCTGGTTAGGAATTCGATTGTTTTCCAGACTCAGCAGCTGGCTGGAGGCATCCCAGTTATGTTTCATTAAAGGGGCTTTACTGGTATTGCCAGAATTTTCATCACTGCTGCTGGCCTGGATCAGCTAGCCTTTTCCCAGAGTGTGGCAAGGTTGGAGCTGCATTGCTGGACTAACTGGGTGGAAGGTACTTGCCTTCCCAGCCAATAACATTGGTAAGTGCTGGGGTGGACTACCCAACCCCATGTAGAGGGAAAGAAACAACACCTAGTTTTTCAAGCACCCACATTCAGACATCGTGACTAAATGGAGTTAGTTGTGGCCTTATGGCACCACAGGAGGAGAAAGACAGTGTATGATCCTGACAATAAACCAGATTTGTGCGAATCCCAGATAAAAATGGTTTGTTTGACATACAAATACAACCTTAAAATCGTATTGCTCTTCCTGTATGTCTGTAGAAACATTACCTGTTTTATCTGAAATATGAAACCATGTTGCAAGCTCTTGATGAAATAGTTGTGATATGGTAAATCTGTGTGGCAGATGGCGGTACAGCATTAAGCTGCATGTTGTTTTGGACTTGTTTTACAGGGTGGCTAGTGAAAATGCACAACAAAAAACATGCTCTGTGTGTGTGTGTGCGCTTGTGCACATGTGGACATTTAATGTTTATAGGAAAAATATCTTTATAAGATGGACTTGAGAGAAATGAATGCCTATTTTTTCCCCTTTAGGCTGCCTCGCCCTCCCCAAATTGAATTTACAGTTTCTGACTCTTCATGACTATCTCCTGAGAAACTTCAACCTCTTTCGCCTAGAATCCACCTATGAGATCAGGCAGGACATTGAAGACAGCGTCAGTAGGATGAAACCATGGTAACGGAAGTTGTGGCCTTAAGAAAATTCCCTCCCCACCCCATGGGATCGTGCTTTTTCCCTTCCTTCTCTGCACTCTGCTTTATGAATCAAAAACTACCACAGTTAATTGTTGGCTGGAATTAAGCTGTCCTTAACTCTTTGATTCTTTGCACACCACAAAGAAGTTTCCACCCATTCAAGCTGGCTGGGAAAACTGTGGGAAGAAGTGTCAACTACATGGGTTAGGACAAAGTTTGAGACCAGTGGCACCTTTAGGACCAACAAAGTTTTATTCAAAGTGTATGATTTTGTGTGCAAAGCACATTTCTTCATACAAATGGAATAAAATCTCCTCAAGGGTTACTTACAGGAAAAAAGAGGGAGGGGCCAGTCAGAGCCAAGATACATATGCAGAGCTGAAATTGGATTAGGTGGCTGGTAAGATCAATGGATAGCAGCAAATTAGCACGTAAATGCAAAAAGATGTGAGAATGAAGCTAAAGTCCAGCAGTACCCCAAAGACAAACCAAGCTCAACCCTGTGTACATGGGAGAACATAGATTCAGCATGTGCACACTTATTCACGTACACTGAAACAGATTTCCTCAAATATTACTTGCCGGGGGGGGGGGGGGGTTAGTTGCCAGGATGAGCTGATTAGAGTCAAGATGCCTAAGTAACTGAGCTATAGATATAGCTAAGATTGGAATAACACATATAGTAAGACATGTAAATAGCAGCAAATTGGCATACAGTTAATAAAGGAGTTAAGAACAGATGTGAGAACTAAGTTTGAGTCCAGTCCATCTTATCTGTATGCCAACTTGCTACTATTTACACACTTATTTACATATTTGCATGCAAAAGCTTACGCTTTGAATAAAGGTGCCCCTGGACTCAAACTTTGTTCTGCAGCTTCAGACCAGCATGGCTGCCCACCTGAATTTAACTACATGGGTTGGTTATTCTTGCCTTTAGGCATGAGATGGGGACACATTACATGTTATCCATTCCAATCCCGTGATTCTGTACTATTTTCTAATGATTTCATTGATAAGTTTGTAACAAGGGGTATGGTTCCTGGACAATGAAAAACTCCCAGTACAAAAGTGATAGTCTTTTATCTGATCTTGGCCTTCAGGCAGTCTGAATACGGCAGTGTTGTCTTTGGTGGATGGGCTCGGATGGCACAGCCCATTGTCTCTTTCACAGTAGTAGAGGTGGCAAAGCCCAACATCGGGGAAAACTGGCCTATGAGAGTCCGAGCAGATGTTACAATTAACTTGAACGTCAGAGACAACATCAAAGAGGAATGGGAAGGTATGTATATGAGAGAGATGTTATGACTTCAAGTAATGGTGCTCCGATTATTTGAGATAAATCTTAAGTATTCATATGTTTGTTAATTTCCAGTGTCCTATGCATCTATTAAACCATTCTGCTTAAATATGGAATGTTAATGCTTACACTAACGCAGATTGGAATTCTGACTACCTCTTTAAATCCTTTTGAAAGAGTGGGGAAAAGTGTGTCTATTATTGGTGGCTGTCCAAGTCGGCGGTATTGGGGGGGGGGGGGGCAATCAAGTCACAGCCAATTTATGTTGACTGTATAGGGTTTTCAAGACAAGAGACATTCAGAAGTGGCTTGCCTTTGCCTGCCCCTGTGTAGCAACTCTAGATTTCCTTGGTGGTCTCCCATCCAAGTACTAATCAGGGCTGACCTGCTTAGCTTCCAAGATCTGACAAGATCAGGCTATCCAGGGCTATCACAGAATAGTTAAAGTTGTGTAAGAAATTTTTGTTGGTAGGTCTTTACACACTAATCAGAGCACTAATATCGGCCTTCACCATACTGATGCTGGAGCTGTTAAACTATTGCAGTGCCCATTTCTTGAGCTGTTGATTACCATCCAGTATACTTTACAGTGTCAAAATTAAAACAGAAACATAACTTAGCCTAAGTGTGAATTGTGATCCACCCTGAGCCTGTTCGCGGAGAGGGCGGAATATAAATGTGAAAAATAAAAATAAAATAAAATAAAACAAAATAAACTTAGAGGATGTTATCTGCTTGTGAACAACAGGACATTCCAATAGAAGATATCTGTCGGGCTGCTACCTGATGTTTGCTACTTGTTTCTGTAAGGTGTTTAAAAATACTTGCACCTTTCTTGGTTGCTTGTAAGCATAGGGTCCTCCAAAGAATTCTTGATCCTTGGGTAACTTTGTCTCCATCTTTTCATGACATGGAGCTAATTAATGATAATTGCTGCAGTCCAAATGGATATTCATGGAAGAGCTAGAGGGGCCAGTTTAAAAGTTGGCGGCCAGACTCCTAAACAGAAGTTGCTTTCCTCGCTAAGGTTTTTTTTAGCTAGGAATGGGAATGATGTGTACATAGATTTAAAATATGAGTAGAATTTTTACTGTGTGACTATGTAAATGTCTTTTGCAATCAGTTTCTGTACTTTGCTTTCACTGACTTCAGTTATTTATATTTTGAAGTTACATTAAAATGCTATGTTTTATTCAAGGTATAAGCTTTCATGTGTAACTGAGAATTACTCTCAGCATTCCACAGTTAAGGATACATCTGCTCATCAATCTCCAATTTTGTCGTTTTTATTTCCTTCATTGTTCCCCCCCCCAGAATTAAACCCAAATGGTAACCTAAGCTTGTTATTCCTGTTTGGTCCTTGCATCTGTTAAATATCTTCATTATGTTGTTTGCTATTTTGCTCCCCACCCTCCACCTGTATGTATGGACTGGTAACTTCCATTTCATTGTATTTGAAGGCGTGTACATGCACACAAAAGCTTATATCTTGAATAAAACTTAGTTGGTCCTAAAGGTGCCACTGGACTCAAACTTTGTTCTGCTGCTTCAGAACAACACAGCTACCCACCTGATTCTATAAAAATGCTGTGCACCAATGAATCAGCCAAGTGAAGGGACGTTTCTTTTTCATTCAGGTCTCCGCAAACATGATGTTTGCTTTTTAATTACCGTCCGACCCACACAGCCTTATGGTACGAAGTTTGATAGAAGACAACCGTTCGTTGAGCAGACTGGCCTGGTCTATGTGAGAGGGTGTGAAATCCAGGGCATGTTGGATGATAAAGGCCGTGTCATTGAAGAGGGTATGGCCACACTCACATCTTTGGTTGAAGCATGGAAGTATAGTCTGCATAGTGTTGCGTTTGTGCCGTTGATGCTTCACTTTCACATGTGTGATGGTGGCTAGAGAATGGAGATGTTGGGCAAATGTATACCTTTTCCTAGCAGCCCAGTTGGGACAGGTGATCACAGAAGCCCCGGGTATGCTGGTCCAAGGCGGTAGATGGAAGTGTAGCAAAATGGAGCTTCCTGGGCTGTGACTTGCTTGCCTGGTAATCTGAGCCACTGTGGTGGCTGGGCACAGGAGCGTGGGCAGAAAGGATGCTAAGGCTACCCACCTTCTCTGAGGAGCCAAGTGTTCTCTCACACACAATTCTAGCCAGATCCCCTATGTTTTTACTCCAAAATCAGTGGGTCTTATTTTCTAGTGGAGGCATGGAATTGACAAGGCAGCATTTTGTTTTGTTCTTTTTAAAGAGTCCAGATATGGGGCAGGGTGGGGATAAGGGCAGAACCCTATCCTTCTTTAAACTAGGCTGTGCCAATAGGCAACCTGCACACCAGGCACAAAGCCCGATGAGAGCCCTGTTGCCCTGGCGTGCGAGGTTTTGTTTGGGTTTTTTAAATTATTTGCAGGGAATTTATTACGCCAGGAGTCCACTGGCTTGAATTCTGGCACTCTGCTCAGAAAAGTTTGGAGCCTTCCTCTGGTGGAAGTTATTGTTCCTCTGGCAGAAGACCTGCCTGTGTCAGAGGAAGGCTTCAGACATAGCTGAGCAGGAGTGGTGGGATGCAAACCCTTGCTTGCAGCATGAAGCGGCACAGTCCCTTCTGCCACCTTATTGCCATCACACGTGTCAACCAGGTGTTTGTCTTGGAACTGAAGCTGCAACTTATCACTTCTACCAGCAGAGAACAGATAAGAGTGAGGAGTGTGTGGCAAGCAAGGGGGGGAGGGAGCCGGCCAGAAGGGGAGTGGCTTGTCGGGCTTATTCTCCCATTCTCTCGCGCCCAGTGACACTATCAGAAGTAAGGACATAATATACTCTTCTGCTTGTGGATGTTTTCAGTGACATATGCCAGCAAGTAGAACTGTTCTTTTCAATACCAGCAGCCTAAGCTAAGAACTTCAGACAGAGTATGTGGGATGATCCCCATCAGGCAGCGAGAGAGAAGAGAGGGGCAGGAATACGGTGGAAGGGTGGGGCATAGCTTGAAGCATGATGCAGTCTCTCATTTTCACTTCGTGTTCCGTTTTATTGTCATTCAAATCGTTTTACGTTTGATGTGTCTTTCATTCTGAGCAGGACCAGAACCAAAACCAAGACTTAGAGGAGACTCTAGAACCTTTAGGGTGTTCTTGGATCCTAACCAGTATCAACAAGATACAACCAATACCATCCAGAATAAAACAGAAGATGTCTATGAGACGTTTAATGTAATAATGCGAAGAAAACCTAAGGAAAACAACTTCAAAGTAAGCTACGGTGCAGTTTAACTTTTGCAAGTGGTTATTAGAAAGGCCTGACATTTCTTGAAATTCGTGCGCACGTGTGCCAAAATACTTAGTGAGCCAGTGATCAAAATTCTGCCCTTGGAGCGTTGAATTGTCTTTAGAGCTAACACCACTGAGGGATGAAAACTGCAGTCCTAAAGTGAATCTATTCAGCATGGTGATGACAGGAAGAAATCAATATTGGGAATCTCCTGTGCACAGGGTGGATTTGTTAGAAGTGCACAAGGACACCTTTTCAAGACAGCATTCATTCTTGGCCACGGATGGCAGGGGCATCCTCACACCCAAGTACGCATACTCTCTCTGGATCGGGGCAATAAACTACACAATATCCGTGGTTTAATAACGTATTTGCACCCAAAGATCAGCCTCTCCTGATGTTGTTGCCCTGGTCAGAACAATGGTGCTTGTGTTTGCCTTTTCTCAGCAAAACCCTTATAAACTGCAGCAGATGTTCAAAAAATGGCTCGGTGCTGTACTGAAGATTTAAAGTGTTTTTCCTTCAAAGTTTTAAAAGGTGGTTTGCTAGCAAAGTACTGTTGGACAGCCAGATTATACAGAGATGCTTTGGCTCTGTAATTTCACATTTTCCTCGTGGGTGAAGTTAAAACACTGGATCAGGGTCAACCTGCTTTTTAAGGTGGCTGTCTGCTGGAGGACGGGTTCTCCCTGTCTGCTCTGCGTCTCCTTGCTCAGATAGCAGAAAAATACGAGAAGCCAGTCTCCTTCATGACGGTAGCATGTCAGGCAGATAGCAGACAGCTTGGTTCCTCTGCTGAGCCTGCAGGGAGAAAGATGTGGAAATCTTATGTTGCATCTTAAACTAAGCAAACATGACAGCAGCGGAGGCATAAACATAATGTGATAGCGAAAATATGACCGTCTGCACTTTGCAATGGTCGGTCAGCCCTGTTGCCTTACAATGTTTGTGGCCACTATATCAAAGTATTGTTCGTATTCTGGAGTTTGTTTCGTTTTATACTAGTCATCAGTTGAACAAATGCATTTTCAAAGGGTGGAATGTTGCCAAAATTTGAGAAAAGGGCCTCAAATAACATTAATAACCAGAGCTCTTTATTCATGCACAGGTGAGATCTGAGATTATGCAAATCTGCTCTTTCTCCTCCTTGATCATAAGGTTAGGTCCTTCAGATACAGCGTTTTAGGAAAGTCATGCTGGCATGCAAATTTTGAGTTGGCTTACGAACTAGCTATAGTATTGTGGTCCCCGCGTACTTCCTTTCTTCCCCAAGTCCTTTGCATCAGCCAGAAAACTGCTTGCTCCATAAATTCAGTGTGATTTCCAGGGCTTGCATCATGGCCCCTACAATATTTCTCCAGCATTGCACTCACGTAAATTGCTGTGCTGAAGTAGTGCTTGTATTTGTGGATATTCTGCCCAGACATGGCTGGATCCATGGAGGCGTATATGTCCCCGGTGCTGCTCGGGCTGTTTTTCAAGCAGCAGTCTATGATTGTTGGAACCATACCCTAAAGAAACTAACCAGTGAGTCTATTTAGATAGGGATTTTTTTTTAAGCCCAATGGTGGACCTGGAAGGAGTAGAAGGTGAAACTCCCTTCTCTAGAAAGAGTCAGTATAATGTCGTGGTTAAATTCTTGGACTGGGCCTGGGGAAGTTCCGGTTCAAGCCCCTGCTTGCCATGAAACTCACTGGTGACCTTTGGCCAATCGCTCTCTCCCAGACTGGGTTGCCTCATTCATTTATGTTGAGAGCCAAGACTGTAGGCCTGTGCAGGAGAGAAAACCACATAAACACCTCGGCTTTCAATTTGATTGTCTGTAGGGCAGGATTTGGGAAGTCTCTTTAAAAAAACATGGAAGCAGGATTCAGGCTGCAAAAGTAACATTCCGTGCTTAAAAGCTGAGACTATACTTCTGATTTGAGGGGGTTTTCCTGACAGGGAAGCATCCCCTAGAGACCCATGTTCTTGTTTTAAATTTTGATGGACCTTGAATTGATTTTTATGAGCTGCAAGTGATCATGAAAAAGAAATTTAATTTCCAGTGTCCTTTCCCCCCGTTTGTGCTTTCACTGGTTTTTATGTTGCTCCCTGGCAAGAAACATCCTGAACAATCTCGACTTTGATTCTACAAATATGGAATACATGAAGGTCCCTGATACTGAGTCTGACCATTGATCTACAATATTGCCTATTCTAGCAGCCGTTATCCAGGGTCTCAGTCAGAAGTCTTTCACCTCACCTCTTGCCTGGTCCCTTTTAATGGGAGATGCCAGGGATTGAACCTGGGTCCTTCTGCAGGCAAAGCAGGTGCTCTGCTCCTGAGCCATTGTCCCATCCCAAAATCCCATGTTGTCCATCTGGGTTGCAGAATATTCACTGGGCTGTGTTGCTTGTAAATGACTTGTTGGTGAAGGTGTGTTTCAAGCAAAGCCCTTTTTCTAACTAATGTTCCTTTCCCGGAAATTTAGAGAACTCTGCAGATGAAATAAAGAGCACCATCATCAAATTTTATCATCTGAGCTGAATTTTTCCTTGCTAATGGGATAGTTTGGTAATTATAGGCTGTTCATAAATACTGCTGTTTTGCTGAACAAGCTGTTTGTGGGGCTGATGTCAACAGAAAATATAGCAACTGATTTAATCTGACCAAACCAAACACCTGCCAGTGGAAGAACTCTTAAATTGCTGGATTTGCTCATGGAGTTTAATATTGAGTGTGTATCAAGGTGGGGAGCAAGTTTACTATTTGCTCATGTTCTGTTTTATTACAGGCTGTTCTGGAGACTATAAGGAATTTGATGAACACTGACTGTGTGGTTCCTGATTGGCTACATGACATCATCCTTGGTTATGGAGACCCAAGCAGTGCTCATTATTCGAAAATGCCAAATCAGATTGCCTCCCTGGATTTCAATGACACCTTCCTTTCTATTGATCACTTAAAAGCCAGCTTTCCTGGGTACAGCATTAAAGTAAATGTTGAAGATCCCGCATTACAGATTCCTCCATTCAGGTGACTGAAAAATCTCAAACAGTACTCAGTTAGGAAGGTGGCTCATTTGCTGAATAGGATCTCTTTTGCCTCTTCTCTCGTAACTCTGTATTTTCCTGAGTGTCCCTGTTCCAGAAATTCATTGTTGATATCTGTGTTGGCACTGGGGTGAATCCACCCACTCTGCTTAGTCTTCTTTCAATCTAAGAAGCCTTCCTCCAACTTAAGCAACTCTTCAGTTGGAGGAAGGCTTCAAACCTTGATGAGCAGAATGAATACACCCACCCCACTATCACCAGCAGCTGTTTCTCAATCCCACATTCTGTTCCTAGAATTAATGCTTTGAAAAGAATTAATAGTCCATTCTCTGGGTTAGACTTGAGTCCGGTAGCACTTTAGAAACCAACAGGATTTTCTGACAAAGGGAGCAAGTGAACTGGGAAGGCGCTGGAAGCAGGGAGGGTGAAAGGGATCACTGAAATGCTGAAATAAATACAAGCGATTTCAGCTATCCCTCTCGCTCCACCCCCCAAAGTGGGAGGAGTGAAAGGGATCGCTGAAATGACTTGCAAATGCCCTTTTCCCTCTAAATGGGATTTGCAAGTGAGTACCACGGCCAAGCAAAGTCCATGCGGGGAGTTTGCCCAGAAGTGGTGAACTCAGTGCTTGGACTTCACTCGCGTGCAGCATCTGCTTGCAAAAGCCATTTAAAGGGAACCTTCCTTTTAAATGGCTTTTACAAGATTTCTCCCCCTCTTCCATTCTGCTGGTCTTGGGGAGCTGCTTCCAGCAGAAAGGAGGGAGGGAAGATCCACAAACGGGGGGCAGGGGAGGTTCGTCTCAGTTCGTGGGACCTCACAAACCAGGACACCGCCATTTCCCCACTTCATGTCCATCCTTGCTCTGCAGTATTGCTGGACTCGATTCTCATCTGTTCTACCACAGACCAACACAGCTGTCCTCTGAAACTATTCTCGTGATTGTCAGTCATCCCAGTTTGTGTCCCCCTTGTGCTGTCTGTCATTATGATTTATTATTTTTTTAGATTTTATTCATGACAAGAGCCAGCACATTAAAACAGATAAAATCAAAGTAGGTCAAACAGGAAAACCAATAAAACAATTATAATAATATAAAATAATAAAATGTAACATACAGATATGAGAACATGGCAATTATGACTGACATAGCCATTGTAACATACATAGAAAGTGGCTAAATGCCTAACGTTTACCTGACTGAGCTACTAATAACTTTCTGGTTCTTGAGGCAAGCCCACCAAATTTGGCTAATTTAAGTATAGCCTCAGGGTGCCTATTACCCAGAAAGTTCTTTGGGAGTTGCATTTTTTGACTGCAAGTGAGAGGAATAGTTGTGGAATGCAGGAGGGTATCACAAGAATTGTTATATGCCTTGCAATCCTGTATTACATGCATTGAAGTTTCTATTCCTTCATTACAGCAAGGGCATGTACAATCTTCAAGCAGTATTTTATTGAATCTTCCCTCAATGTCATTAACATTTTGTGACAGAGTTAACAGTGGTGTGGGGTACAAGGATAGTCAATGTCTAAAAACGGTTTGATTTGAAAGTCGTTTCACTTTGTCCAAAAACATCTGAGCTGAGAAACAATGATTCCCTTCAACAGGATAACTTTTCCAGTCCGAAGCGTTGCAGGAAAGAAACGGAAGGAGTGTGAGGATGGTGAAAAGGCTGAAGACCACAAAACCTTGATTGTTGAACCTCATGTAATTCCCAACAGAGGACCTTACCCATACAATCAACCCAAACGGTAATGTCTATGTAGGTGTTTGGGGGGGGTGGGGATTGTACTTACTGGATCTGGGACTTCTAGATGGGTTCAGAGGTAGTTATTTAATTTTAAAATATTGACTAAAATACTCTAGCTAAAACACTTTCTTCAATTTAGATTAAGAATTAATGGTAAGAAATAAGATGCATTTTATTGACAACCTGTTTCATAATGGTTGCATTGTTTGGTTGCTTTGTATATACTGTCGTTAATTTTGTTTTGCATGTATTCATGCATATTAAAATGACATTTGGCAGGAAATAGCCAGTCCTTTCAAACTTGGTGATAAAATGTGACTTCTGACATTGATCAAATTAGCTGTTTTGGTCAGTGGGTTTGCAGTATCCTAATTACATATGATGAACCGTAACTTAATCATCTCAGAAAGGTTGTGTAATGACTTGGAGTCCTGTAGTGTCATTTCAGCCCTTGAGGAAGGAATTGATTTATCTTGGTATTTGCGAATCCCTTTGCCCGCCCAAATCCTGTAACAGGCAGATTTTGCACTGGCAAGGTCAAGTCTCCTTGGCTGAAAGGGCGGACAAGTCTGAGGGAAAAAGTCCATAAAGGTTATCTTGAAGAAATGCATAGAACTTTGGCTCAGAGTGTTGTGCTGTGGATTAACCCATTTACTGTGGTTCATTCTGCAGCAATACAATCCAGTTCACTCATACACAGATTGAAGCTATACGTGCTGGAATGCAACCTGGATTGACGATGGTAAATATGCGCATCATGCCTTTTACATGGTCATTTTTATCTTCGTTGTTTATCTTCGGTGTATCACCTAACCAGTGGCCTCTCTCCTTTATGAGGGTCAAAAAAACCTGTAAGGGGGCCCAGCTATGGTTAGAGTAGCTATTTCTGCAAACCTAGAGAATCCCCAGATTTATTTTTTTTATAAAAAGGTCTTCAAGTTAAAAAGGGGGTCAGGGAGAGATTAAATTTAAAAGAAGTTTTGAATTGCCAGTATCTCTGAGATCTCAGAGTTTCTGGGTTTGCCTAGACAACTTGAACAACACTGCTGAGCCCATTGCTATAAAAAAAATAAGAGAGAAAGGGGAGAGAATGAAGCATAGCCAGGGAGGGAAGAGTCAAGAAATTAGCAATGGGAGGAGTTCTGGGCTGACAAAGTTGGGAATTGGATAAAATGACATCCAAAAGTGGGCAGGGACTGGACCTAGTACAGGGAGGGGGATAAAAAACGGGAAAAGGAGTAGTCAGGTGGGGGAAAGAGCATGCCCAGAGAAAGACTGGGCAGGGGGCAAATTGGGTGTGGGGGGTGAGATTTCGCCTCCAGTAGTATTCTCTCCCCCCCTTCCTTTATTCTGTCTACCGTGTAAGAGTCCGGGGAGCTTGCTGTGCTTTTTGACGCTGAAAGCTGAATCTTACATGCCACAATCAGAGCTCCACTCAAGAAAAGCAGCTCTGACCTGCCGCCTTCCCTTTTCTGCATCCTTCTGTGCCCAGTGAGAAGCTGCTCCTGAGTGTTCTCCCTCTGAGAGGAGGACATCTTCATGGGTGTTTCCCATCCTACTTGTAGGGAGGCAGGAACTGAAATCTTTTACTTCCTGTCCTCTAGATGGGACACGGCCCTTGAAGCCAGTTCTGTTCCTGCCTCAGTAGGGAGAGCAGCACATCGTGGCCTCTCGTGCCTTAGAAATCATCTTTGTCAGTTTTTATTTCAAGCCTTTTTCAAAACTTTTCAAAACTTTTCTCAAGACCTTTTCAAACTCTCTCCTCTAACCTATCGATCTTCTAATCTACTCCTCCCTCCTCCGGCTTTGCTTACCCTCAATTCTTACTACCTCTCACCCCCCCCCACCTCGACTTTCCGAATGGATGGGGGCGATGGATTCCTCTCCGAAGGAGAGAGAGAGGATCCTTCCTCTTCGGGCTCCCGAATTCAATCCGGGGAGCCCCAGGAAGCCGCGCCGGCATCTGCCGCGACGGCGGCAATCGCAACGGCGCCAGCCGCGACGGCGGCGACCGCGCCAGCTAAAGCCGCTCCCGCAAAGGCCAGCAAGAAAAAAGCCGCGCCAAGGGAAAAGCGCGCGAAGAAACGGCAGCGTTCGTCGGCGGACGGAGCGGGCGCCATTTTGCAACCACCCGCTAAGGCCCGGCCCCACGGAAAAGCGGCAGAAGGCTGCGGAACGGCTATCGCCGTGTCCATAAGCCATCCAACACCCTCGGATGCCGGACAGGACCCTCCTTTCACCCAGGCTCCGAGTGGGAGAGGGATCGGTGCTTCGCCGGGCCACACGGCCCTACCCGTGAGTAACCCTTCGGACGAGGAAAAGACCATTTCCCCCGCCTTAATCCGGGCCATTAAACAGGCCGTAAGGGAAGAGTTCCACTCCCGCTCCCTTCAAGGCCCCCCACCATCGGCCCCCACTTTCCAGAGAGACCTCAGGGGTGCCAACTACCCAGAGGAAGAGGAGGAGGAGGAGGAGGAAGGAGAAAGACCCCGCTGGTCACCTAAGCCGCCCAGAAAGGACCAGTACTGCCCCACATGGGACCCATCCACCCCAGGGGGCAGTGAACTAGATGATAGGGAGGAAGGTGAATTCCTATCGGATGAGGAGGAGGAGGAGGAGGAGGTAGATGCCTCAGACCCCTCTCTTCGCTTTTTTAAACCCGAGGAATACCAATACCTCCTTTCCAAAGCACTATCAGCCTTAGAGCTGCAGCCCAAGCTGCAGGGGGAGGACCCAGCCGGTCCATCCAAGACAGAAGGGTCCAGACCAAAGGGAAACAAGGATTACTTTCCTAGACACCCCAGTACAGAACGGGTCTTTCCATTCCCTGAGTTTTTGGAGACCCAATTGACTAAAGAATGGCAGAAGCCCATGGCCAATAAGCATTGCCCACCCAATATTAGAAAATTATATGCATTGCCTTCTTTCACTAACAAGCTTCTACAGGTTCCCCTCGTGGACGCTCCGGTCGCCGCACTTCAGAGCTCCGGTCTCCTCTCTGAGGACGGCGACGGCTCAGTGAAAGACAGCCTAGATAGGAAGGCTGAATTTGCACTCAAAAAATCGCATGAAGCCAATGTCTTAGCCATCAAGGCCTCCGCGACAGCCACTATCGTAGGAAGAGCGGCCATAGCCTGGGCAAGAAAGCTGGTACAGCTCATACCACCGTCCAACAAACGACTGGCTGAGGGTGCCAACCGGCTACTTAAGGCGTCGTACTTCTCCACCGACGCCACCCTGGATGCCATGGTTTTCTCTTCCAGGGCACTTGCCTCCGCGGTTGCTGCGCGCCGAACCCTCTGGCTCAGAGCCTGGCCTGCTGATCTGCACGCCAAAACGATTGTAACTGCCTACCCCTTCCAGGGCGATCGCCTCTTCGGTGAAGCTCTAGATAGAATCCTCATAGAAACCAAGGATAAGAAAAAGGCGATGCCTAGGACCCTAGGCAGGACGGACCGCAGACAGTACAGTCACTACTCCTCTAACCAGCACTCCTTTCGCACCCAAAGATCTCTGCCTAGATTCGGCAGGGACACCTATAGATCGTCGTGGGGCACTTCCAGACAAGGCTTCAAGAGAAACCCCTTCCAGGGTCGCGCTGGCAGACCCTTTTCCAACAGGGATGACAAGCCACACAGGGGCAACTTTAACAAACCCTCCGCATGACTGCAACGAGTCCCCGGTGGGAGGCCGTCTGCTCCTCTTCCACCATCGCTGGCTCGAATCCAAGGCAGACGCATGGTCTCTGGAGGTCACATCCAAGGGCTACATCATCGAATTTCAATCAAAGCCCAGAGACCGCTTACTTCCACCCCATTACCATCTTGAGACAACGGGGAATTCACGTCCACCCCTATTTAGACGATTTGTTAATCCGCTCCAGCTCCAAGGAGAAGGCGACTCAGGACACAGCCGAGACCATTCACTGCCTTCAGTCTCACGGCTTCGTCGTCAACCATCAAAAAAGCTGCCTCACACCATCTCAGTCCCTCGAGCACCTCGGAGTAATAATCAACACCACCCGAAACCGCCTGTTCCTCCCCCGCCCAAAGGCGGAGAAGATTCGCAGACTCTCTATTCAGACCATCAGAGCCAGACAGTCTTCCCTGTCGTCCCTAACAAGACTGCTGGGGCTGTTCATCTCGTGCATAGACTCTGTCCCCTGGGCTCGATTACACGCAAGACCACTACAACAGCTCCTCAGACCGCTACAATCCAACATCTTAGCCAAAAGAGAAGTTCCAGTCACAGTGCCTCATCTGACGAAGCTCAGCCTGTCCTGGTGGTCCAAGCTGACGAATCTTACCCAGGGGAACTGCTATTACGTCACAGAATGGAGACAGGTCGTGACGGATGCCAGCCTCCAGGGATGGGGAGCAATCCTACTCAATTCCCCTGTACAGGGCGTATGGTCAACGGAAGAGCAGTCACTTCCCATAAATCTGCTAGAACTTCGTGCCATACGCCTGGCTCTTATACACTTCCAGCCTCAGATTGCACATCAGCATGTCCTCGTCAGGACGGACAACGTGGCAGCGAAGACCTACCTGAACCATCAAGGTGGATCCCGGTCCTCCAGACTCCACAGGGAAGCGATGAAGATCTTGGCGTGGGCAGAGACCCACCTCCTATCCATCAGAGCGGAACACATCAAAGGATCCCTGAATGTACGCGCAGACTGGTTGAGCCGACAAACATTGAGAGAAGGGGAATGGACGCTCAAAAAAGATCTTTTTCTTCTTATAGCAAGCAGGTACGGCATGCCGGATGTGGACATGTTCGCCTCCCCAGACAATCACCAAACGTGCAGGTTCGTCACGAGATTCTTCCATCGCTCGGCAGAGGACACGGACGCCCTAACCTGTCAGTGGCCCAAGGGTATCTTGTATGCCTACCCCCCGACTCCATTGCTGCCGAAACTTCTAAGAAAGATCAAACATCAGCAAGCGGAAATAATCGTTGTGGCTCCCCTCTGGCCAAGGAGACCTTGGTTTTCAGAGCTACAACATCTGGCGATCCTCCCGCCACTTCCCCTGCCCATTTCTCCGGACATGCTCAGCCAGGGTCCAATCTGGCACCCGAACCCAGCCTGGCTACGATTAACCGCATGGAGGTTGAGCGGCAAAACCTGCTGATACATGGTTATTCGGAAGCAGTTACTACCACTATGCTGGCTTCACGAAGACCCTCTACTAATAGAATATACGACACCACCTGGAAAGCCTTTGCTAGATGGGCAAGGCGAAAGAAAATTAACCTTCTAAAGCCCAACATGTCCAGCATATTGTCCTTCCTTCAAGACGGCCATGACACGGGCCTCAAAGCGTCCACTCTCAGGCGCCAGATAGCTGCCTTAACAACCGTAATCCCAAGATTTGACGGTTGGACTCTGTCTCAACATCCTCACATTCGGAGGTTTTTGAAGGGAGCGGCCATGAAGGATCCGCCGGTCGTCCATCGATTCCCTACCTGGAGGCTGAACGTAGTGCTCTCGGCTTTGTCAGCCCCACCCTTTGAACCTATCAGTGAGATCTCCCTTAAATACCTTCGGATGAAGACTCTCTTTCTGGTTGCCGTGACATCAGCAAGGAGGGTCTCGGAGCTCGGGGCCCTCTCTGTAAACCCGAGATTCTGCTCCTTTCACAAGGATAAGGTTGTGCTCATCACCGACCCGTCCTTCTTACCTAAGGTGAATTCTAGGTTTCATCGGGCACAGGAAATTTGCCTACCATCCTTCTGCCCCAATCCGACCCACCCTAAGGAGAGACTATTCCACTGCCTAGATGTGAGGAGATCCCTCAAGGCTTTTCTGCACCGTACTAGTTCATTCCGTAGAACCGAGTCAATGTTCGTGGCGGTATCGCCCCCTAACAAGGGTTGCAAGATGTCTAGAGCCGCTATCAGCTCCTCTCTTAAACAATGCATAATGGAAGCATATCGCGTGAAGGGAATTCAGATCCCCTCAGGGATTACAGCTCATTCCGTAAGAAGCGCGGCCACCTCTGCAGCATTCTCCAACAGAGCCTCAGCTGACGAGATCTGCCGTGCAGCAACCTGGACGTCCATCTCCACCTTTGTGAAGCATTACAAGTTGGATATGTTTGACTCAGCCGACGCCGTCTTCGGCCGAAGAGTCCTGCAGCGTGTTCTCGAAGAAGTAGATGATGTCCCACCCGATTCCAGGGACACTGCTATGGGAGGTCCCATGAAGATGTCCTCCTCTCAGAGGGAGAACGGACCAGTGGATACTTACCGTGAGGGGTCCTTCTCCTCTGAGGTAAGGAGGACATCTTCGCCCTCCCACTGATCCATCATCTCCTATCCATTCCTATTTTTCTCACTGTTACTTCCTGTTCATCCTGTTCATATGCTGTACTGTTGCTCACTCGAGCATGTTACCTTGTATGTGTTTACAGTTCTGTTCAGTTTGTTGGTTTCAGTTCTCACCGCTCCTGGGAATTTCCCGAACTGGCTTCAAGGGGCGTGTCCCATCTAGAGGACAGGAAGTAAAAGATTTCAGTTCCTGCCTCCCTACAAGTAGGATGGGAAACACCCATGAAGATGTCCTCCTTACCTCAGAGGAGAAGGACCCCTCACGGTAAGTATCCACTGGTCCGTTTGGGGAACCTTAGTAGTGACATATGATGTAGTGCTTGGAAGAGCAGTGGGAAGGAAGAACTAGAAATTTTTCCCTCTCTGTTGGTCCTGAGCAAGTAAAGCAGTAGTTTGCACAAGATCAGGGTGTGTGCATGTGTTTGTGTGTGATTTCTGCCATCCTACTGCAGCTTTACACACCACATTACACATCATTACTCAGGTTCCCCCAACCTGTGGAGCACTTTTGTTGTGGGGGGGGGGGGGGGGAGTTCGCAAGGGCTGCAAAAAGAAGGGGAAGGGAGGCAAATATCTGTTCTGCGAGCTCTGCTGTACTGGTGGTATTCTCTAAATATTCCAATTCTAAATATTGTTATGTTTTTCTTGAAACAGAGACCAAAAGAACAAATAGAAAAACCTTTATCCTTCAGTGGGGGAAGTCATCCAAACTGGTTAGGTCACCCCTCCTCTCACTCCAGGCCAGGCTATGCAAATTTGTGTAGAGTGTATTGGCTCAGAGCAAGGCTGACCCTCTAGTTTCAATAGCCCTGCCGCTCCAGCAGGACGCTTGAGCCTAGCTTCGCTTTCTTGGAGACTCCTGCATTATTGGTATGGAAGACAGAAAGGCTTGAAGAAATACCCCAGTCTTTAAAAAGAGACCATTAAGACAAGCCTCTCTCACCCAAAACCACAATAAATACTGTGCCATGTCATTAGAGACTGCCTGTTGAAAAACTGATGGCCATTTAACAAGAACAAGTCCCCCAATATCACCTTTAATGTCCCCACTACATGCTTACCATGACAAATCTGAGAGGAAAACCAATGATTTTATAACATATCAAGATATGATTAATAAACATGGGAACATCAACTCTTGGCAAGTAATAATGAAGAAGCGGGGGGGGGGGGGGGGAGACAAGGCTCTCCCGCCTGAGGTTCCAGGCACTGGGGACTGGTCATCGGCAGATTCATCTACATCAGCACAAGCCACCGTCAGTGCTGACAGACACAAAGCTTCTTCCACAGCCGGCCCCTGATTGCAGAGGAACAGCCTGGCAGAGATCTACCTGGTCCAAGCCTAGACCTGCTTTCTTGGAGTCTCCTACCTTGTTGGTATGGGAGATGAAAAGGCTATGAGAGTGTTGTGACAGGCCTTGCCTGAGGCTTCAGGCATTGGAGACTGGCATGGGCCCCTGTTGGTGCTGGCAGACCTGAGGCTTCAGGTCGTTCCACAGCTGGCCCCCAACTGCTCTGGAATATCCTGGCAAAGCTGTTCCAGGGTCCAACCAACCATGAGGCAATTGCAGCCAGGGTCCTGCCCCATACAGGCTTGGAGACTTCTGGGCCTACAGGGAGTGAGAGGATTGGAGCTGAAGGCAAGATCCCCCTTCCCTTGAGATACATGGGGCAATGAGATAAGGACCTCCAATGCAAACGAGCCGATCCAAGCTGGGGCGGCAGCACGGCAGAGCAGTTTCCCCCCTCTCAAGGAGCAAAAGGTGTTTAGGAGCTCCTGCTCCTTCAGTTATAGGTCCAGATTCCAGCAGAGACAGTTCCCTCCTAATAAACAGGAGAGGAACAACAAATAAAACAAAGATCAGCCACCTGACTACATGGTTGGGGGTCAACTCCAGCAGTTTCCCCACATCTGGATGGAGTCTATGACCGACCAGTGGGTACTCGCCATCACCCAGAAGGAACATGGGATAGAATCCCCCCCCCCCTTTCCCCGGATCACTTCTGTGCTTTCCCACTTCCCAAGACAGAACAGAGACACCTTTCTTCTGTCACGACCTATTCAACATTTGGTGCACACAGGGGTGGTGGAACCAGTGTCCTTAGAACAGCATTTTCATGGGAATTATTCCATTCTGTTTATAGTTCCAAAAAGATCCAGGGACTAGAGAGCAATTCTAAATTAAAAAAGAGTTGAACCTATGGTGAAGAAGCGCAAGTTCCAAATGGAATCACTTCACTGCATTCTGCAGAGTATTCAGCAGGATGATTACATGACATCCTTAGACCTTCTAAATGCTTACCTGCATATTCCAGTTCACCCACCTTCCAGACAGTTCTTCCCTTTTTGATGTTCAGGGCCAACATTTCCAATACAAGGCCTTACCCATTGGGCTGGCATCATCTCTGAGGGTGTTTACCAAGGTCCTGGTAGTTCCAATAGCCTACTTACGACTTGGACGATGCAGAGCCAAGGAGGCAGATGAGGTGAGCAAGGACACTGCAGTCTCTTCAGGCACATGGATGCCTGATCATAGTCCACTTAGGGGCCAGGATTCAGACAAGGAATGGCCAAAGTGTTTCTACCGGCGAAGATGTGGGTAAAATTGTTGGAAATGGTAAAAGAAATCTGGCAGAGGTCAGTGGACCTCGTGCTGATCAGCAGTACTAGAGCTCGTGATCTAGTCCATAAACCTGGTTCCATGGGACCGCTCCCATGGCAGGCCTTTTACAATGGACTCTTTTTCCTTGTCAACAGAACATTAAAAAGAAAAGAGCACAAATACATATAAGCAATCTGGATGACTTCCCACACTGAAGGAGAATGAAACATTGGAGCTCCCCCAAAGGTTTCTTCTCTTCAGTGTGGTGAAGTCGTCCACACCCCACCACCAAAAAAAAGTCAGATGCAGAATCCGTTATGGAGTTGAACTATACTAAGACTGGAGAGTCAGCCTCTCTTTCAGCCAGTACAGTCTACACAAATTTGCATAGCCCTGCCTGGAGCAAGAGGAGGCGTGACCTAACCAATTTGGATGACTTCACCCACCGAAGAAAAGAAACCTTCCGGTAAGCGCCAATGTTTTGTTCTCCCATTTTAGAAAGTATGTGTCAATTGACAGCAAAAGCAAAAGCACAGGTCTTCAGTGACTGGAGACTTCTGTTTTTTCTTGGTAGCAAAACCAGAATGAGTCTCCAATAATCTTAGACGTAGCTGTTTAGGTAAACATATAAGAACTTTTTTGCCACTAACATTTTTGGAGATTCATTTTCAGATGAGAACCCTCTGCACTCGAGTGCCACTGTGCCAAATTACAGCAAGCTGAGTCCAGATGGCCATGACCTGCTGAAACCCACACTTGCTCCTCTCAGTTCTCTGCTTGCTAACTGCATCTCTCTGCACACTATCTGTTTTGCCCTCTAAATATTAGTGCAAACCCGTATACACCCCTGTTGGCCTACGTGTACAAACAACTTAATGTAAAACTTCTCACTCTTTCTCCTCTTTTCTTTCTTGATTTTGTGCTTTCTCAGTAGCTTTTCCAAATGAGTAAAATGACTGTATAATTTGTTTTTCTGTACAGGTAGTGGGGCCTCCTGGTACAGGTAAAACTGATGTGGCAGTACAGATAATATCCAATCTCTATCACAACTTCCCGGAGCAGAGGACTCTTATTGTTACACATTCCAATCAGGTGAATGGACGTGATGGCTTTTATTTCTTATTTCAGTTTGGAAACAAATGGTGTGGCTTGCACACGGTCTTCCATGGGCCATGTTTTGTTGTCTGTTGCTGTTTAGGAACTTTTTGGCCCTTCTGTGTCTGAGCAGTACGTCAGCAGACATTATGAGTGGAACTACCTATTAGTGTCGCACTGAGGCTGCCACAAACAAGAATCCCTTTGTCAAGTCCTCCCAACCTCAAACATCACAGATTAATGACAGACCCATCATTACAGTGCAGAGGGCACGAATTTAAAATGGGTGGGCTGTTTTCCAGCAACAGCTGTATACTGAGCATCTGGCATAATTCTGCCTTAAATCCAGTGGTGGGGCCCTGCCTGGACTTAACTGGTCAGGGAAGAGGCTGTCAGGGCCTCTCCTGTTCCCCCACAGGATTTTTGGAAAGCCAAGACCAGTTGCCACAGGTGCATAGTCTCCTGCATCCTATTTATTTATTTTATTTATTTATTTGTAACATTTATATCCCGCCTTGTCAGTTTTACAACCGACTCAAGGGGGCTAACAACATATAAAAGCATAAAAACAAGTTTACAGATTAAAACATTTAAAACAGCACTAAAATTAAATACCACAAGATGGCGACTTCCTGGCGCTCCGGTGGGTAACTGCAGCAGGGTGTGATCACAGGGCCAGGGAGATGGTATAATCGGCTTTCTCCCCGGCGGCGGCCCCTATTTGAAAGCCTGGCGGAAGAGCTCCGTCTTACAGGCCCTGCGGAACTGCAACAAATCCCGCAGGGCCCTGATGTTATCCGGGAGCTCGTTCCACCAGTAAGGGGCCGCCACCGAGAAAGCCCTGGCCCTGGTACAAGACAACCGGGCCTCCTTTGGACCGGGGTAAGTCAGGCGATTTTGGGTGCCCGACCTCAGTAGCCTCTGGGGCCTATATGGGGAAAGGCGGTCCCTCAAGTAGGCGGGCCCCTGACCATAAAGGGCTTTAAAGGTTAAAGAGGACCTGCATGAAGGCTGGAGGCGGATGGAGCTGACCTTGCTCGGCATGCATGAAAGAGGTCACCCAGAGAAGGAGGAGGAGCTGGGTGGCAGTAAACCCCTCCTCTGCCCTTTTGGAGGCCGTGTGTGCTGACGGCAAGGGTCATGATCTGGGACTACCACAAAGCATCGCAAAAGTGTGATAAAATCTCTGCTATTCATTTGTTGGTGGTCATCTGTGAAACTATCCCTAAAGTGGATCATGCACTCACTATCTTCAAACCACTCAACAGTGTAGAAAGCTGTACTCGTAAGTACACACTTTGAAATGAAAACCAGTAGAAGAGGAGCAGGCATGAGTTTGCAGCCCCTCCCTTTTGTGCCATAGTTGGCTAATTAGGGCAGAGTCTGTGTGCAGAGGTCTTCTCCCCATGAGCAGGAATGCTGCTTTTTTAAACACTGCAATTGTGTAAGGATGTTGGGTGGGACCGTCCACTGTGGCCTCTTCCCCCTCCCAATTTCAATGCATGCAATGTGGTTTTTTTTGGGGGGGGGAACAACTACACATTCAAAAAAAGAGCTCCAGCATTTGGATGACACTGAGGAATTACCCTTCTAGAATTAAGCCAGAATTTATTGCAAACACCACATCTATGTTGTTCAGTTAAAAAATCATGCATGAATGGGCAGTTAATTTTGCTCATCCATCCCTCTTGAATAGTTGTTGTCATATTATAGCATGGTCACTGTTGAAACTACTTTAACTCCATGACTGTAAAAGGAGCCCTTGGGACTTGTAGTTTTGCAAGTTTCCATA
This sequence comes from Lepidodactylus listeri, assembly GCA_029233225.1. Classification (NCBI taxonomy): domain Eukaryota; kingdom Metazoa; phylum Chordata; class Lepidosauria; order Squamata; family Gekkonidae; genus Lepidodactylus; species Lepidodactylus listeri. Next base: position 50,326,248 of record JARCFY010000011.1, read on the forward strand.
TCTGTATCAAAGAACTACAGTTCCTGTTTTCTGATGGGGGCGGTAGAGAAGCTCCAGGGTGAGAGGCAGAATGCCTCTGAAGACCAGGTGCGGGAGGCCAAATGCAAGGGAGGACTATTGCCGTAATACCCGGCTTTCTAGAAATGTTGGTTGGCCACTATTTGAAAAGGGCTAGATTTAGCAGGGTTGTTCTTTTCTCATTCAAATTTGTTGCTTGACATCATTTTGGTCCAAATTAGATAGAAATTACATTCTTTAGGGGGGGAAATTGTCCTCTTTGGTACCTCAAAGCCTATTGAATATGTGTCTTGACTGCTTTGGTAGGCATGCTTTCTTTATGGCTCTCCATATTTACAGTTCCTCCCAAAATAGGAATGAAATTTCTAGCATGCTGGATTTCCCAGTAATAGCACCGGAAATTCTAAAATCTACCCTTTCTGTTGTTCTTGTCAATCTTTAGGCCTTGAACCAGCTGTTCGAGAAAATCATGGCTCTGGACATTGATGAACGACACCTCCTGCGTCTTGGTCATGGAGAGGAAGAACTGGAGACGGAGAAAGACTTCAGCAGGTGAACAGTTCAGCTAATATAAAGCATACACTGTGCAAATGTTAAAACATGTTTGAATACTACATACCGTGAGAGTGCTCCTTGTGGCTCTCCTGCTTATCCCTTCCCACTACAGCCCTGAGTTCCTGAATATGTGTCTCTTCCCCCCCCCCCCCCCCGGAATGATGTGGGATGTGACACAGAAAGCTCCATCCTGCAAGCAGAATAAGTGAAAATTCAAAATTCTGCCTTCCCACCCTCACTTTGTGCAAGCTGGATGCCTTTCAATTGGCACAAGTGCACATTTGGATCCAAGCCAGTATGTGTGTATTATGACTCTGTCCTGCATTAATTGCAGAAAAGAGGCAGGTTGAGAAGATTCCTAATCTTAATTTCCACTTTGGTGATTTTCCTGCTAGATGAAAGGTTAGTTCCTGGCTCCAGTGAAGGCCACCACAGCCTTTCCAGAGCTGTTCCAGGAATGGAATCAAAGTGATACCTAGTGGAATATCTGTCTTGAATCATAAGAAGGGAATAAGATTGTAACTTTTACATGACCCAGAAGAAAATAAGATCTTGTGCAGCAGAGGCTGTGGAACGTTAAATTCAACTCTTAGCTGCATGAAAGACCTTCTTTGGTGCTACTTGGGGCATTTTTTTTTCTTTCTTCCCCACATGAGGCATTTGATTTGCTTAGGTTCAGTGCTCTGGAGAGTTACAGACTTTTGTCTCGGTCTTTAAAAGCAGCCCTCTTTTTTTAGACTTAGCTATAAAAGAGTTGTTTTAAAGCTTAGATTTGGACACCTAAGTTCTGTGTAAGACTTTGCACTACAGGATGTTCCCCACCACCACCATATCAGACATTACTCAAACTCTTGAGTTTCAGAAATGGCTTGCTATTTCATACAAAAACATCTAGTCAAGAAACTAAAGTCCTAAGTTCCAGGGTTATGACCCTAGTGTCCTGATCCTTGGAATCTGGCGGTTGCCTTTCTTCATATGGCCATTTTTGTAGCTCTAAGTAACATTTTCATTAGCAAAACTGACTTTAACCGCACACCTTCATTGTATTAACTTCTTCTTCAGGTATGGAAGAGTAAACTATGTTCTTGCCCGGAGGCTGGAACTTCTGCGAGAAGTTGGGCGACTGCAAGAGAGTTTGGGGGTACCAGGAGATGTTTCCTATACTTGCGAAACAGCTGGCCACTTCTTCTTGTATCAAGTAAGAGAACAAATATTTTGAAAAGAACAGATGTGGCCACAGTATATTGTGGAAACATTCTGGAAATTCGCACAAAGTTTTCAGAATTCGGGCTAAAGAACCGGTTATGTGTTTGCTTAAAAATGCAGTGGCAATTGAAGCTGTAATTATGTTGTTTGTTTTGGGTGCTATTGTTTTAACTCTGTGTGTGATGAGTCATAATTAGACAGACCAGCGTTCTTGCTTTTGTGTGGTTATTGGCAAGCAGTCTGAACTAGATTATCTTTCTGAGTTCTTTGCCTTGATTATATATTTCAGAGCAGTAACCCACCTTGAATTCTGAGACATATTCTTAAAAGGAAATATTTTACTTACAGCTGGCGGAGAATCCTGAATAATATTTTATGCCTCTTATAAAAACATTTATTTGGTATATTTATAAATATGTTTATGAGATATATTAATTGTAACAGAAATAGAAATCTGTGTGCATAGGTTGAGATCCAAAGTATCCAAAGTGCAATTGGAAAGAGCTTATGTGTTGGCAAGTGGAAAATACCCCTTTCCTGCTGCATTCCCTTGCAACACATTGAAGTCTATTCCAAAGATTACCCTGACCTTCAGGAATTGGTGGTTGGTGGTGATACAGAACAAGGTGGAAAATCCCAGATGCACATGTGATACTGTGTTGATAGTCCACTGGATCATGCCCATAGTAAGAGACCAAAATATGATAATATATTCATTATGCTGTGCTTCTTTTCAGGTAATGTCCCGTTGGGAAGAGTATATAAGCAAAGTGAAAGTTAAAGGTAGCAAGCCTCCTGATGTTGGTGATATCTCCAACTTTTTCCCTTTTCACCAGTATTTTGCAAATGCCCCTCAGCCGATTTTTAAAGGCAGATCTTACAATGAAGACATGGGAATTGCTGAAGGGTGTTTTAGACATGTCAAGAAAATATTCACCCAGCTTGAGGTAAGGTCTCTAGGCTGCTGGAAATGATCTTGATGTTTATTTTAAATTCTGTTTTAAAACGTGAGAAGCAGCTTCATATCTTTTAAAAAGATGCATACCCCACCATTTTATCAGTTGACCTTCAGACAGTTTACAATAGGTTAAAACGATACAAGGAAGGTAGTTTCAGATGGAACATGGTGGCTGATGGTGGTGTGTCTAAGACAAAAGATAAAAGCTGAAAGCATGTGGTATCAAAGCCTCTCTGGTATTGCTGTTGCTACTGTCCTTAAGGGAGCTACACTCAGCCCAGGAGAAAACAGGCATTCCAGGAAGCAGCATGCTGCTGAACAGCATCAGTGGCAAGTGCCTCTAGTAGGTGGAACGTCTCATACAGGCTGTCTGCAATAGGTACTACCAAATGTCCATGCAGTTCTTCAATTGGATCTTGTCAAGCTACTAATAGAAAGTATTTGGAGAACATATTTAAAGTAAGATGGGAAACTTACAGGAGGAAATATAATTGTAGAAAAGCTCCATGTGTACATTTTAAAGAATCACCGTAAATGAGCCCCGGTGAGTGTTGTCAGAATGCACATTCTGTCAGTTAACAGAGAAATTGTGAGAGCAAATGGAAGAAATGAAGAACAGCAGCAGCAATAGCAAACCATGCATGTGCCAATTCCAAAATTTGTAGCATGTTTTTTCTAAACAATGGAAACCCACAGAAAGCTAGTAGGGTATGGCAAATCCATTGAACAGGTAATGTAGATTTTTAAAGAGCAGAACACATGTGAGATTTTTAAAAACACTTTAACCTAAAACTGCAAAACTACAAAAATTCAGAAATTGTATACAGTTGTCACAAAGTTCATTTTCATCCTCTCTGTTATAAGTTAAGACTCGGTTAATTTAACTATTATTAACTATCAAATTAACACTCCCATTTCCTAAACATAAATATGGCTATTAAAACAAGTGTACTACCTCCTTTTTTGCGGATTCCACAGGGAAATGCTTGTTCCAAAAATCAGTTTAAAAAGTGCATCACTGAACAAAATGGCTCTGTGTCTTTTTCTTCCCAATATATACTTCCTTCAACATTTGAGATTTTAAAAATATACATTTCAAAGAAAAAAATACTACAAGAAGAGCAAAATTGAAGAATTTTTTTTAAGTACTTTACTTAACAAAATGACATAGCTTTTACATTACAGGTTTCCAAATTGATTCCGTTTGCAGCAGATATTTCATGTCAATTTTACTAGCTGATAAATCTCTAGACATTTTTGTGCCCATTCTTGAATTGATGGGGCTGTTTCTCACTTCCACCATTGAGCTATTATCCATTAACATTACCAGCCAAATTCTTTGCATTCATATCGCAAAGTTTGATAGCATACATAACTTCCGATCCTTTGCAATTAACATTCTTGCAGCTGCAAGTAAATGTGAGATGGGAAACCACATTTTTTAAGCATCTGGGCATAATTATAGCCCCAGAAGATACATCAGTGGTGTAAGTCTAACATTTTTCCTTATAATGTAATTAATCCAATTTGAATTGTGGTCCAGTATGTTTTATCTGGAGACTCTGGATCTCAGCTACAGATTTTGGTCACAAGTTGATATTAAAGTTACAAAGTTTTATCGTAAGCAAATTCGTCACTGTTTCTTAGCTCTGTAAATATCCTCTGTTGTTTTCTGTAGGAATTCCGAGCATTTGAACTTCTTCGCAGTGGACTGGATAGATCTAAATACTTACTGGTGAAAGAAGCAAAGATTATTGCAATGACTTGTACGCATGCTGCTTTGAAGCGGCATGACCTTGTTGAGCTGGGTTTCAAGGTAATGCCACAGCGGGCAAAATGCTAATCTGAAAGATTTCCCTGCTTTAACTGTCTGTCATCTGCTGTTCTGAAGTTAATGATGCCAGATATTTTTCTAAAGTGGTTCTGTGCTTATGTTTGCCCTTCAGTGGTGATTGTAGCAAAATGGTTCTTATTTGAGGGTTCTGAAAATAACAGATTCACAAAAGCTATTGATTTGATACTTGTTTCCTAGTTTTATCTTTGCTTAAAGTGGCTTATAGCCAATTGTCATAAAGTACAGTCATAAAAATAAAATAAGCACATCTGAAAAATAAACACTACAGCCCACATAAAACTAGGACCATTACCTTCAATGATCAGAAGCTCATGGAATCACACTCATAACTCAGCCAAAAACTTCCTGAAATAAACTGGCTTTGAGCAGTTTATGAAACCTAACTAGCAAAGGTGTTCCGTGTAACTCCCCTGGAAGGCTGCTGCCATAGAAAAGGCTGAAGGTTTTCAAGGTCAACATACCTTCTAAAAGGAAGACACACTCCCAAAAACTTATTCAGTTGTCCCAAAATGGATGGGCTGGTGTGTAAAAAGTGAGGTGTATCGTCAAGTATTTGGGTCCCAAGTCTTGAAGGAATACATTTCTTTTTTTAAGCCAAAATGAAATACATCCCAGAGTCTGTTTCAGTTTTGTGCTCATTGTGAAGTGTAATTGTAGGCATGCTAGGCTGTAAGCATCTCAGACAGCAAAATGTCAGCCATCTAAGAGAAAATACCACAGATACAGCAACACCATTGAAATGACAGCTGTGAGGGGCAACCTGTCACTTTTTTTCATTCCAATATCTTTTTGCTTTTTTACAAGTCCACCACATAATGAAAGAAAGTCCCATCTATGTCTTGACATTTCCAGCATTTTCCTTTATAGTTTTTATCTGCTTTTTCAATGTCCTTTGGAGTGATATACCATCTAAAAAAACGTTTTGTACCAATTTTTCTTAGTGTGTAGCTGACTGTAAATTTGATATCTTTTCCCCATAAGTCATTCCCATTGTTGCATAGATATCTGCTCTTTAAAGTTTTGCATCCACTTAATCATACATTTTTTCACTTGTTCATGCTTTCTAGCTGGAGTAAAATCCTATATATCTGCCATAGTAAATGCTCTTCTTGTTTTATAATCAACTGTACAAATTCACTCGCATCTTAAAACTCCACCTTCAATAGTCATGATCTCCTTTAGTCCTGAGAGTAATGGATAATCTAGCAGCCATTTAATGTTTACACCTTCATCTTTAAATATCTTGCCAAAATTTGATTTCCCCGTGTTTATCATCATATCATATGTTAAAAAAAATCATTGTTTAATTTCTCATGTTCTTATCATAGTGAGCTTCCATTGGGGACATAAGCAAAGCGTTTGATTGGAGTTGGAAGAAATTCCAACACGTAAACTGTATTCTCAAAAGTCCATCTCCGATTACGTGACTTCTTGTGTTATGATTTTTTTAGTCGATTTCTTAATCCATAAGTAATTGTGTAAGCCTTCATTGAGATATGCCGGTTCTAATTTTACTATTCTTTGTCTTGGGTAGTAAAATTAGAGCTGTCAAGTCAAGTATAAGACTAACAGCCAAATTTTGCATATTATTAGAACAAAAACAAATTATACAAATGAGAGCGGGGAGGGTGGGGTATAAATATAATAAATAAATAAATAATAACCAGTTGTTATTTGAATACCAATAAACTAATAATTCCTTTCAAAAAATACTCTCCACACAGAGCTTCTGCTGTTGAAATAAACTACTTCTTTTTAATTTCCCAGTATGACAACATCTTAATGGAAGAGGCTGCTCAAATACTGGAAATTGAAACTTTTATACCACTCCTCTTACAGGTAAGAGTATCTTTAGCTTATGGCTCTTTTTATTTATTTGCTTTTATGTATTGCACATTGGTTTTGTGAGTAAGAATTGATTTGATAGTGGATCATTGGAGTGGGTCCTGAGGATTATGAACAGAGTTGTGCTTACAGAAAGGATCTTCCCTGCTTCCCCCTTCATACTGCAGCATAAGGTGCTTCTGGAAATGTGACTTCTGGAAGGGAGAGGTGAGGTCAGTGGGCCCTTGGGAATAGTGTGAGGAGTCTGAGTGGGAGGAGAGAAGAGGAGACCTCCCCTCCCCCCTCCATGCACAAACAAAAATGCCCTTCCCCTCACAGAATATGATTTAGTTTCCAAACCACTGTAGTATGCACGTGTATATGAAAAATGGAAAATTTCCGTATCATTATATGAGAAATGAAATAGTTTATTTGTCACATCTGGGTTTAAAGTTATGGTTTGTGACCAGCGTCTCTCTCAGTCTGTCCATGACAGTAGAAAAGAGCAAGAGTTCAGTCGCACCTTAAAGACTAAAAAAAATGGTGGCAGGATATGAGCTTTCATGCATCACTGCTCATTTCTAGTCACATCTAGTGAGCAGTGACTTATGAAAGCTCATGCCCTGCCACAAATTTTGTTAGTCTTTAAGGTACTGCTCGGCTCCTGATCTTTTCTACTGCAACAGACAGACTAACACAGCTACCCATCTTGCTCTGTCTGTGACTCATTGATCAGTGAAGGAGAGCACATTCCTTGCTTCTTGATACACAATTGTTGCAGAAGGGAGAAAAGACGGTTGTTAGAATGTGGTAGTAAGGAACAGCCTATTTAGAATATGCCGTTTTAAACCTGCTCAGATTAAAAACATAGAATAAATTGGCAGTCATTTTTAGCTGTGAAAGAAACACTTTCTTAGTGTCCATGTAAGTTTGAACTCAAGGTAATAAAACAAGTCAATGATTGTTAACAACAATGGTGTGTTGACGCTGATGTGTCTCATTATAGTAATTTAACTGTGTAATCTTTTTCAATAGAATCCACAGGATGGGTTCAGCCGACTGAAACGATGGATTATGATTGGGGATCATCATCAGTTGCCACCAGTCATTAAGAACATGGCGTTTCAAAAATATTCCAACATGGAGCAGTCTCTTTTTACACGGTTTGTCCGTGTGGGAGTGCCAACTGTTGATTTGGATGCTCAAGGGAGAGCAAGAGCAAGGTATGGCAAAAGGAAAAGTATGAGGAAATACCAGAACTTCTAGATGCTGTGCTGGGGTGGAGGGGGGAACCCCTTTTAATATTGAATCCTGCCTAAAGATATGCATACAGCGGGTCGATCAAGTATGACAATTAGCATTTGCCTTGAACAGGGATTTTTTCTAGACTAAAGGCAGACTTATTCTGTGTGTTGTCAGGTTTTTGATACTTTTACATGTTTTTAATGCTTATGTCAGGAGTTACTTTGTTCATAATCAAACCTATACTGCTACATATTACAACAGCATTGTGATAGCACTTTGCTAAGAATACTTGTAATGTTGAAGAATTAATGCCAGAGGTAAAATACCCTTTTTCACATTGTGTCAACTTGTTATGATGAAGGAAAGGCATGCTGTGGATTCAGTTACTGACAAGAGGAGATACTCTGTAGAATCAGGAAGGGCAGCTTTGGCATGTGAATCTAGCCCCCGAAGTGAACTTCACAGCAATGCCATGTCTACCGTGTTTCTGAATCCAAGTCCAGAATTTGAAGCAGTTTAGAAAATGGAAAGGAATGCTGTAGTAGCCCACTCAGGCACCAGAGTGTTCACACTTCCCACTGTTTCAAGAAATTTGCCAGTCTGCACATTGATTTGTGCAGAATCTGCATCCTATAGAGTAGCCGGCAGCCAGAACTATCCTCAATTGATACTCTGCCTAGCTACTGCTATTTGTAATACCTTTCAGTATTTGTATCTTACTTCAGAGTCATAGAATTGGTTAATGTGGGCTATATAAAATAGCAAAGGTACAAGTTCCTTGAGCACGTTGTGGTCACCCTTCTCATTTGAGCAGTATTACTACAGTATATTGAGGCGTGTTTGAAAGGCAGCAGGGAGGTGCAATGGCCATTTAGGACATCTTGTTCAATAATCTGGGCCAATGAAAGGGCCAGCTGCTCAAAACAGAACATTTAAAAAGCTACTTACCTGGTCATCTATCATCAGATTTTCAAAAGCTTGATGTTTATTCCTGTGCTGAAAGGTATTTTAAGCAGTGATTCCAAAGTTAGATTAAAGGTACTAGGGATAGAGAATTAGGGACATTCTTCTAATTCTGTCCTCTTATTCCTTTGCTTCTGACTATTTTTTCTCTATTGTTTTCTAGCTCAAGGGAAAAGATGGGTCATGATTACAAATCTAATTACATTTTCCCCCTTTCAACAATCAGCTTTTTAAACCAGTCATCTGGCACAAATTTCTTCAATGTAATATGTTGTATTTAACTTAGATTAAATGTGTGGCTGGACCAGGACTTTTTTACAAAAGCCCAGATGCTCAAACAACCCAGGTCTTAATAGTAGGAGTATCCTCTGTGGTAGAGAAAGGGAACAATTGAAACAGCTTGGACCCAGGAAAGAAAAATGTTCTTAAAAGGTCACAGTATGGCTGTACAGGTGAAAACTCAGTGGTTAAGTCAAACTGCCATTACTTTACACTAATTTTTTGCCTGGGTAGAAAGATAGCTGAGTACAAACAGCAGCATACATGGCCAGTGCCATCAGTTGTGAATAAAGCATGCATAGCAAAATGACCAGGTTTCTTTGCAATAAACAAGGAAGCAGCAATCAAATAAGATCAGGGCTATCTATGAGAGTCTGTAGGTGTACTAGTTACTGTGTCAGACTAGGATGTAGTCTGAGAGACTCAAAATACGAGTCTCCATTCTGCCATGGGAGTATGCTGAATGAACTTGGGCCAGTCACACACTCTCAGTGTAGCCCACCTGAGGATTGTTGAGACACTAAAATGGAGGAGAGGAAATGATGTAAACTGCATTGAGGAGAAAGGCGGGGTATAATTGAAGTAAACAAATAGTTGAAGGAGAAATCATAGGGTTGAATCTCATGGAGGATTTCCATGAATGGAAGTCGTCTGTTTGTTATCAGTTCTCCCCCACGCACACACTGCAATGTTCCACTCAGTCTATTACTGGGGGTGTCCCTTGTGCCCCTCAAGTAGCATTGCAGGGAGAATTTTAGGTTGCAGTGGGGAGAGAAGGCAAGGAAAGTCTACTCTGTTGATGGCAATCCTTTCTGTCAGCAGAAATGTTCTGTGGGATCCAAGCCAGTATAATTGACCTGAATCCTTTTTCTAATACAATTTGTAAGTGTAATGTTTTAAATGATGTGGGGTTTTCTGTTTTTGCTAAGCTTTAATCACAGTAACAGATAACAAGAATACAAGAGCACTGTTATGATGCAGAGAAACAATTTGTATCAATACATACAAAGAAAATGTCTATTTGACAAACTTGTATCTTTGCATTTCATCCGCTTGCAAATCTTTCTATATACCCAGCCTCCTGATTTGCACTGCACATTTCTAACTCTGGTTTCTGGGATAATTATAATTCAGTTTGGAGTAGTGGTTAAGAGCAGTGGACTCTAATCTGGAGAACCAGGTTTGATTCCCCACTCCTCCACATGCAGCTGCTGGAGTGGCCTTGGATCAGTCACAGTTCTCTCAGAGCTGTTCTCTCAAGAGCAGCTCTCTCAGCCCCACCTACTTCACAGGATGTCTGTTGTGGGGAGAGGAAGGGGATTGTAAGCCGCTCTGAGACTCCGAGTGAAGGGCAGGGTATAAATCCAATCTCCTCCTCATCCTTTTCCATTTCTGTATTTGGAGACTGATCTCCAAAGGATGTGAAAGAACTGACCAATATAAAAATTCCTAGGACTGGGGGTTATGGAAAGTGGATTTTGTATTGATTAATGGAAGAATTGATTGTAGTGACTGACAAGGTGACCTGGGATATGGCACAGCTTGGCTTCGAGGCTCCTGGGTCTGCCTCCGCTCCCCTTCCAAAAGAATGCCTCCCAATCATGGCTTGGCCATCTCTGAATTAGCTCATTTTTTGCTGTTGTAACCTCAAGAATTGACTTCTGTGTGCAGATATTTCTGAAATCTATTTGGAAAATCAACCGGAACAGAATGTGGGACTAGCCTTTTAAGAGAGATGGCTTGTTACACATTGACACCAGTGTCTGTAAATGTATAGTCTGGGGTACAATTCAAGGGCCTGGTTGTTACTTGTGAAGCCCTAAACTAGTTGGTCCCTATATGTTTGGAAATTACCACATTTCTTGTCGTGAAGATAGTTTCAGGTGGGTAGCCATGTTGGTATGTAGCAGAAGAGCAAAATTCCAGCCCAGGAACACCTTAAAGACCAACAAGATTTCTGGGGTATAAACAGTTGAGAGTCAAAACTCTCTATTGTCTGATGGCGTCTGGTGACTCTCCAAAGCTTATACCCTAGAAATCTTGTTGATCTTTCAGGTGCTGCTGGACTCGAATCTTGCTCATGTTTCCTATTATAGCTGTTATGATCCACTGAGATTTTCTCTCAGATGTGCACTTCTGTTTGAACTCATAGTGACCAATGGAAAGTTAATTTCCTTACCCCCACTGTGATACTAGCAGGGTTATATTTTATACTGTCAATGTGTGAGCTTGCTTTCTGTTCACCAGTTTGAGATACTAGACTGGTGCCATCAAAATCCAAAAGCAGTTTAATTAAATAAAGACATAAAGAACTAGTAATGGAATAAACTCAACCTTGGAACCTCTCACCAATACTTATTTTCCATTGCATTTCCCATAAAGCTTGTGCAATCTCTACAACTGGCGCTACAAGAACCTGGGTAATTTGCCACATGTACAACTCTTGCCAGAATTTAGAACGGCGAATGCTGGTTTCCTGTATGATTTCCAGCTTATAAATGTCGAAGATTTCCATGGTGTAGGAGAATCTGAACCTAACCCTTATTTCTATCAGGTAAGAGAAACCATATTAGGTTTTTTTACAGAGTATTAACTTCTAAAGGCAGGATGCCAAACAACATCTGTGTATAAAACATTCTTATTCACACTGTATAGAATTTTGGAAGTGGTGGAGTAGTTCTGGTTCGGTGTTGTTTGGGTGGGAATGAGTGTGTTCTGAGAGTATTCTCTAGCAGGCAGCTGTGATTTTGCTGACCTCTTTTGGCATTAAAACACTTAACAGCTTTCTCTGCCCTTGAAAGAAGATCACTGCTTTTATGCAGCTGTCTGGATCGAGACAGCACTGCCTGTGGATTTTGGTGCAGTGAGCCAATGATAGTTTTTTAACCTGCATTTTAGGAGATGTTCCAATTACTTACTGAAGTGTGCATGTTTGTTAAAACAGTGAATCAAGGTGAGGGTTTCAGACAAGTGACACTGGTGTGGTTCTGTTGAAGCCTGCTCAGGTGTCATTGTTGTTTTCCTCTTCTGGAGGAGAGAACCCATCGAGAAATATGCCCAGGAGGAAGCTGACTGCTCGTTCTCCCACAGTGTTGCAGTCTAATGATAGTATATGGCTATATCTCGACCATCAGATGTGTAAAATACATTGACGTATTTCTGAAACTTTGCAGAACCTTGGCGAGGCGGAATATGTTGTTGCCCTCTTTATGTACATGTGCCTGTTGGGTTACCCAGCGGAGAAGATCAGTATCTTGACAACATATAATGGACAAAAACACCTGATTCGAGATATTATTAATCAACGTTGTGGGAATAACCCCATGATTGGAAGACCAAGCAAGGTAACACCCCAGACTATAATGAGTTGCATATGGTTCCAACATCTTTGAAAGTTTTAGGCAGGCTGTGTTTAGTTTTGTTTTTCATTTGTAATCTGCCTTGAGTCCCAGTGAGAAAGGTGGATTGCACCAGAGTGGTGTAATAACTAGAGAGACTAGGATCTGAGAGATTCAGGATTGAGCCTCCGCTCTGCCATGGAAGTCTGCTTGGTGTAACCCTGGACCAGTGACACTTTCTCAGCCTAACCCACCTCACAAGGTAGTGGTTGTGAGGATAAAATGGAAAGGGGGAGAATAATGCTGTAAACTGCTTTATGTCTCCATTGAGAAGGAAAGCAGGAAATAAAGTAAATAAATGAATAACATACATACACTGATCAGTATTTAGGGAAAGTTGATGTCTTTGCACATAGTTTGTATTTGCTTTGGCCTGTGGATTGAATGTTACTGTAGCATTTTGAAAAGTTCAGTTCACTTATTTTGTTTTTTTAAATAATCAGTGAAAGATCCTAAATAGGGAATCCTTAATTAGAAATCAATTTTATATAATTATATTTAGACATCAGATTTCTACATTCAAGTACCTGTTGAGTATCTAGTTCTCAAGACACATATATTCACATTTTGAAGGGAAATACTTAAGTTGTTAAAGACGTTTTCAAAAGAAAAAAAAACCCTGAAGTACAGCAGCAGAAGTCATAACAGCTAATTATATTGCTTAAGCTTTCCAATTGGTTTCTTCTATTTATTGGATCTATTGCAACCAGTACAAATTAGCGCTTAAAATACTATAACATGAATAACTGCATTTCAGGAATCAAATTAACTGTGTAAGTAAGAACAGCAGAACGATTTATCGCATTCCTCAATGGTGCACAGATGCTTTTTGGTGAAGTTAAATTTGAAATAAGGAAACAGAATATTGATACGTATTTCACCTACACAGCTTTCAGACTGTAGACAATCCATACTGAGTACATGTTTAACCATTTTTAATAATGTATAGGCAAGCATTTATTTCAGGTTTTTGACACATCTATCTAATGCTCTGTCAGAATATACAGAGATGTCCTCAAAGACCAGATTGTGGCTTTACTTGTGTGGGTTCTAATGATAGTGAGTAAGACACTTAGAACACTGACATTGATATTGTTGCAAACTGTCATATTGCTACACCAACAGTACCTGGTTAACGGGTGCGTATAAGTTTTGTTTACAGAAGCAGTTAAGTTATGAAAGTACACATGCATAAAGAAGAAGAAGAGATTGGATTTATACCCCGCCCTCCACTCCCCAAGGGAGTCTCAGAGCGGCTTACAAACTCCTTTCCCTTCCCCTCCCCACAACAGACACCCTGTGAGGTAGGTGGGGCTGAGAGAGCTCTTTCCCAAGCTGTCCTTGAGAGAACAGCTGGTACAGAGCTATGGCTTGCCCAAGGTCATCCAGCCAGATGCAAGTGGAGGAGTGGGGAATCAAACCCGGTTCTCCCAGATTAGAGTCCGTGCACTTAACCACTACACCAAACTGGCTCTCAAGACCCATTAATGGGTCTAAAGACCCATTAAGAGCATATATGGAGGCTCTGAGTCCTTAAATTTTCCATACATAACAATTGAATTGTGCCTTTTGGAGGCTTATGCAAAGACTAGAAGGAGTGCTCTGGGACATGTAACCTTATTCTTTGGAGAGCAACTCCTTTGTGCTACCCCAGAGCACCCGGTGAAGTGAGGCAAAGGGGTAGTTGGGACACACACACACAAGCTCCCTTGCTCAGATGGAGTGCTTTGGATTGCATATAATGTGTTTTTTTTTTGTTTTTTTTGGGAATTTTTGTAGCACTTTGCTCTCCAAGGAGGAATACAAAAGATTCCAAAATTCAGTTAAAACTAGCAGTGTAAACAATACAGTTTAAATAAACAAAACTAGTAAAGAAAACACAGACATAGCCTGGTCTGGTGTTGGTCTGCTGAGCTGACTCATACAGGCTTCTGGCTCTTGGCCCTTGTCTTTTTGCTCACACCTCTGGTCACATCAGGCTAAGTACCTGCAAGAAAAGGAGAAACTAACTCAGCTTAGATGGTATTCAGCTGCTGCTAGCAAATATCCAGGATCGTCTCCACTTCACAGCCTATGGTTCTCATGGGTTAAGGATTGTCATTTTCATTATTGCCTAATCCTAGTTCTAAAGGTACATCTTTAGCTCTAAAATGCTAGTTTACTTTGATCAAACCCGAGTCGTACCTGTAAAGCCCTTCACAACCTGGAAGATCCATACATTCTCACACTGTATAAATCTTGCACTGTTCCTCTGATCAGTAATGACTTGTTGTGCTGCCACCCGCTGTGTCAGAATGGACTTAGCCTACTCTAGGCCTTTTCAGTCATGGTCCCACTTTATGGAACAGCATTTCAGTAGAGGTCAGGCATCTTGAACTCAGGAAGGTCTGTGAGACCCTTTTTGGAAAGAGTCTTGTTAATTGGTGACTGGTGTTTTCTTTGGGAAGGTTATTGGTTGTTTGTCTTTAAATTTTTTAAGTCTGATTTGTTATTATCTGTGTTGGTGCTGATTTTATTATGAGCCAACCAGGGCTCCCTTTTTGGGGAGGGAGTCAGATTATAACTAGGTATAAATATAAATAAGTAATATTACATTAATACCTTCCATCTTCCTGATAGGTGACAACTGTGGACAGGTTTCAAGGTCAGCAAAATGATTACATCATCCTTTCGCTTGTACGAACTAAAGCTGTTGGGCACTTGAGGTACGTACTTAAATATCCCCAGGCATGATTCAGTCCCTACCGCAGGTATAGGACTCACGTGGGTGATTTCACCGAGAGTTTCCCCCTCACCCACTTGATGCCTTGTTCCGATATTTATATCCAACTCCCCGTGTCCTATGCTGGGCAAATGGAACTCCGTTGAACTGTGCAGGAATCCTCATGCTTGCACTGCACCTGCAGTGGATCAGTTTCCAGATTTTAAAAGCCTGTCGTCTGGTTATGTGAGGTTTCTTTTTTATGAGCACTTAAATATTGATGTTTTGGCTTACCTGTGTAAATTCTGTATCAAAGTGAAATAGCAAAGGGCTGTATACTTCCAGTCTGCTCAACCAAGGACAGTGTGTCCTATTGATGGAACCCATACCACCCTTAGCTACAATGAAAGTACATGTTAAAAATAATTCACAACTGGATTCCACCGATGTATATTTGAAATAATCTTTTAACAGAGAGTTTGTTTCTGTTTAATTGTCCCTGTGTTTCCAGCTACGTTTTAGTAGTGGGAGAAATTTAGTTTTATCATTCTGAAACACATTGGATAGAATACAGAGCTGAAATTGTCATAGGATTGAAGTAGTTGTGTGAGAAAGGTTTTTACCTAAATGGGCTTTTCTTTCTGTACATGAAATGTACTGCTACTGTGTGTCAGCTAATGCTGCCATCCCCTGCCCAGGAGGTGGCATGAGTCGCCTTGTGACGTCGGGTGCATGGAATGTTATGTTTTGTGTAGATGACCACAACAGACGTTTCTCAATAAAGACTACCTTTTGTTTAAGAATGCTTGTTGGTGACTGACTCTGTAGGACTCTCACACGATGCAACTTCTCTTTAAATACATAGATGTGCTTCACGCACAATGACTAAGCATACATTTCCCCCCCCTCTCTGAGTATCTTTTGGGAAATAGCAGTATTCATTAGCGTAAGTTTTTGGATCAGAGCAAGTAGTTACAATGGTAATATATCATCAGTGATTATTTTTGAAGTGTATAGATGAGCAGGCGCTGAAGTAATTACAGTCACAGTTGCACCTCTGGCAAGCATTTCTAAAATACTTGCGACTTAACTAGAAATAATTACTTTCATATATACCAACAACTGTTGCTGGTGCTGCACACTTCTGATATTAACTCCTGCAGAGATGGCTGTTCATCCAGCATTTTGAGTACATGAATGATAGATAAGCTGGATGCATAGTACTAAGATTTATCAGTCCTCTTGTGTTTGCATGTGGGAACTTGATGAGTGATTGGAATTGTCTAAAAGTAGAGGTCATGTGCAAGATGCCATTCTTATTCTCCTTCTCATTCTTTATACCAATATCAAAATACACAGTAGTCTGTAGAGCTTCACAGACAAAAATGAGCTGTTCTCCTTCCCAGCTTTCATTGTACAATAGACTGGAGTAGAGTTTAAGACATTTTCAGCAATTGGAGATGACAAAGGAAAGTAAGAGCGATCTCTAGTTTGGGCTTCTGAATGGTGTGCCAATACCTATCCCAGTGACTTGGGCACTCTCTCTATTCTTCATCTTTCTTTTAAAATGTCACTGTACAGCGTAGTAATCTGCATTTAAAGGCAAGAAACATGCAGCGTTGATTACCTGAAGGAAATTTTCTGGTATGAGTGTGTCTGACTATAAGATTGCTTTTGTTTATAAAGACGTTTTGGTGGTAAAGAAAGCATTATGCTTGGTTTTAACATTATGTTTACTTCTGAAGGGATGTTCGGCGTTTGGTGGTTGCTATGTCAAGAGCCAGACTTGGGCTCTATATATTTGCAAGGGTATCGTTGTTCCAGAACTGTTTTGAACTAACTCCAGCTTTCAGCCAGCTCACTGCTCGTCCACTTCAACTGCATATAATCCCCACAGAGTATTTTCCAACTATGCGGCAGGTATGGACAGTTGTCTTGAGTTCCAATAAATAAGTGCTAACTGTAACAACTGAAGATGGACTTTTCCTATGGGGTTTTTCTCCTTTAAGGGTATAACTTTCATTTTGATTCTTTTTGTTTCAGTGCAAAAGGATTCTTATTTTTGCTTTAAACCTCTCTTGATATTAACCATTTCTTCCCTCCAGAATGGCGAACATCCATCTCACCAAGTTCATGTGATAAAGAATATGCCTCAGATGGCCAACTTTGTGTACAACATGTACATGCATATGATACAGAGTACACGCCAGTACAGACAGGTAAAAAATACTGAAAACGGAGAGGACTCCTATGTTAAAACCTGCTGTTTCCATGGACATCTGCTGTTAACTTCTGCAACAGATTTTCTTTAGTGATCTTAATGGTATTTTTTATTGTTTTCTTGTATTTTATAATTAATTTTATTGTCATGGAATCCTTGACTAAGAGATGGGATACAGATTTGTGAAGAATGGTGATATTGACAGTAGAGAAAATTTCCTGATCACCAGAGTTCACTAGCCACCCACACCAGGGATTAATCTGATTTAGGGTAGTGTTACAAAAGAGAAAGCTGCTTCAAGCCCTAAAGTTTCCTTTGTGAGGAATAAGACAGCTTGATGCCTGAGATCAACGTCTGACAGAGCTAGTTTTAAAAATTGCTCCTTTGGAGTACTCTACTAGAAGAGGGATGTCGATATGAATGGAGACTGCTATAGTGAAATACTCTGAAATACTCTGAAAAACAGCCTGAGTAGTATAGTAATCAGCATTAGCTAACATGAGTTACTGGTAACTTTGTACATACATAATCCATACTTTATTCCCAGAAAATACTCTGTGTTCTCCAGAGGGCTGTTAAGATGTTATTTTTAACATCCTATTACTCCATTCTTACAAAAAGATTGAATGACAGTAATCATGCATGTATAAAAATGGTACCAGCTGCATCACAGAAGGAGCCCCAGTTTGTATCCGGCAGCATAAACTATATCTTTTTTTTCCCCCAAGGACAAAGAAATCCCTAATTTGAGAGATTCAGCTTTTCTGAATGCCTGTAATTAATCTTCCAAAAAGACTGTTTTGGCCACATATTAGTGGATCCAGATGTAGTAATTTCAGAGTTTGAGTGTCATTCTCCCTGTTGGCTAGTGTACCATCAAATTTCTCCATGGCTCTCAGAAACATGAGTTAATAGTAGATCAAATTCAGTATAATTATGTGCCAAAATTCTCCTAAGAAAGACAACACCCTTAACGCAACAAATGAATTAGTATGGGGATGCAGGAAGATGTCTCGAATTGAGACTTTGTGACTTTTTACCAACAGCTTAAAAGGGACTCCAGGAGTGTGGAAAGAAACCATAAGCAGTAATATTTTATCAGGGAAAGTCATAAATTCTGTTCTCAAAATTGCCATGATTTTTTCTTTGTATGCTTAATTCCTAGCCATTCATATTCTATTTCAGCCCACTCAGTACACTTGCTTGATTAAATCAGTTTTCTTTTCAGAAACACTGTGAGTCTCCTTATCCACTTCACATACCTTTATTGGCATAACAAAACTACAGAACCACTTACAGCCAGTGCACAAAGTAGTCTCCTTATCCATAACCAGCCTACTTGCTTGCTAGCAGTCATATGGGCATAAATCACACATTAAAGAATTCTGTGTTAAAGCTACCATATAAGCATACAGTGACATCCTGTATCCACCCATCCGTGCATAGAATGTGGAGTTTTCCTGCCTTTCTGATCATCCCTGCAGCTGTTTCTGACACCTGGACAGATTATTTCAAGAGTCGCATAGAAAGATCTATGTGGATTTGTGGCTGGAGTGAAGAGAGGCAAGGGCGTTAAAATGTGCCTCCTGCATGCTCTGCTGAGTGGAGGGGGAAATCCCCTTGTCTTTCCGCACTCCAGCCTTCAAAGCGTGCAGTGCTTTTCTTCCATGGAGATCCTGCTGTCCTGTGAATGGTCTTTCCAGGGATCAGAAGGGGTTGCAGGAGTGAAGAGGAAGGTAGTGGAAATCCTTGTGTCTTCCATGCATGCATGGTTGGTTACAAGCCAGTAACTGTCAGGTTGAAGCAGTCTAGCTATAGATGAGATTCAGTGAATTACTGGGACACAAACTCTAATTTAGCAGGCAAGTATATTTTGCTTCTGGAAAATCCTTAGAATTCTAACACACCTAAATTGTATTAAGTCCTGACTCCTAACCTAGTATGCCTAACTTGTAGGGTTGCCAATCGTCAGTTGGGGGCAGGTCAGGGCTCATTTTGTAGCAGGAGCTCCTTTGCATATTAGGCCACACCCCTCTTCTTACAGGGGCTACTGTAAGCTCTTGGAGGATTGGCTACATCAGGGGTATGTGGCCTAATATGCAGAGAAGCTCTTGCTATGAAATGAGCCCCTGGGGCAGGGGATCCTCAGGTTTGGAAGCCACCCCCCACCTCAGGGTTATCAGAAAGGGGGGGGGGTCTGCTGGGCACTCCACTATACCCTATGGAGACCGGTCCCTGTAGGGTATAATGGAGAATCGATCCTTGGGTATCTGGAGCACTGCGGGAGCTGTTTTTTGAGGTAAATTTTTAGCATAGCATCTGGTACCTCTCCTCAAAAAAACCCCCAAGTTTCAAAAAGATTGGACAAGGAGTCCAATTCTGTGAGCCCAAAAAGAAGGTGCCCCCATCCTCCATTATTTCCAGTGGAGGGAAGGCATTTAAAAATAATGCAGTCCCTTTAAATGTGATGGCCAGAACTCCCTTTGGAGTTTAATCTTGCTTCTTCGCTCCCCCCTCCCAGAGGCTCCTGGAAAGTCTCCCACTGGCTTGCCAGCCTTACCTGGCAACCCTACCAATATGTGTGGCTTAGGTGGGTTGAGAGCAACCACTGTGTTAGAAGCACAGGCTCTTTCTATGGAAGAACAGGAACGTTCTGTATATGGGGGGTGGACCTGGAAGTGATGTCACATCCTTCGTCCTGGCTCCACCCCCAAAGTCCCCAGATATTTCCTGAGTCAGATGTGACAACCCTATTAACTTGTCCAGAATTTAGAACTTGTGTTTAAGCGTGAAGAAGAAATGTTTTCATAGTGAATGGTTTTTATTTTCTTCTTAGCAGGTTCTATTGCCTCCTCCAGCACTTGTTGAAGAAAGCGAAACACTCCAGTCACAGGAAAGTGAAGTAGTTCAGAGTCAGGAAGCTGAAATGGAAGCTGAAGCTGAAACCAAAACCACACCAGTAGAGACTGCTGTAGAGAAAGTATCTGATGAGAAGGAAAAGGTAGAGGAGAAGCATTGGAAGATGCCTGAACATCCTGGAAGAGATAGTGATAGTGAAGACAGTGAAACGGAGGAGGACGCTGAGAAATCAACTTTATCATGCTAAACAAAGACTGGAAAAAAATCTGTTAGGCAACTGTAAAACAATGATGAGTGCTACATCTACCCATTAACTACTTTAGGGGGCCAAATCAATGTTCAATAGAAGTAAATGATACTGAATACTCAGTGTCATTTTTCTGCCACTCAATAACAAATGACCCATTAACACAGTTGTACTGAAGGACTGCACATATAATTGCAGCACATTTTTTTTGTACTGTTGTATTTCAACAAAGCATTTTTTTTACAATGTCTGTGACTCCTTATTTTGTAATACAAACACTCAGATTTTTTCAGTCGAGACTAAATACGTTGATGGCTTTGGTTTGGATGTATATAGTATGAGAAAAGTCAAACAACAACAATTCTTCATCCTCTTTAGTTTCCCCAGTATTTTAGGTCCCAGTTTTAGCAGGTACTGAAGTACATGTTCAAGCACTAGGCTTCATAAACAGTAAATTGTGTGAAACTTTGTGGTAAACTTGTTTCTGGACTGTACCATTACAGATTACTAGTGAGGGAGCTGCATGTTTAAAAGCTGTTTCATGCTAGAACAAAACAAATATTCCTTGCACACTGAAAACTAGCATATCAGGGAGAAGGCTGTGCTAGGACCATGGTTCCTAACATCTAATTTCTGTGGGTAAGTTTTTTTTTGGGGGGGGGGGGGTTAAGATGCAAAAGCAGTATTTATCTAACACCTGCAGTCTGAAGTGGCACAGTCCAAAAAGCAGTTTCAACCCATGATCTGTTGTTTGTATAGCTTCAAACATATTAACAGTGTAATTAGCTTTAGTAGGAAAGAGAGATGATGCTTCAATATTTTGTGTCAGAATTGCAAATTCATGTATGACCACAGTTTTTACTGGCCGCCTTGGGGGAGAAAGGGATAGTTAAGCCGTATGCAATGAATCTTTTTGTTTTAAAAGCTATCATAAAAGCCTAGAAAATGTCACTGAATCAAACTGATTAACAATTAGAGCAGGTGCTTTAAAGTAACTTTTACATTTACTTCCTTTCATAAAGTTCCAGGTTTATTTTTCATTTTGTTATCAAGGATGACTATTTGCTTATCAAACTGCCAGGATTTCATGACCAAATATAGCCCACTGAAAGAAACTTAAGCCTTAAAACTGTATTAGTTACAGTTACACTTTATTTGCATTTTGGGGGGGGGGAGAATAATTCTTCACCACATAATGAGATGCAGACTTCCTTTGTTAATGAGGAAAAATTGTTCTCAGTCATTCTTGTACAGTGAGTCGTATGGTATCGGCACTTGGTAACGTAATCATTTGTGAATTTACATTCTTGAATGGCCTTGGCAAAGTAAAAAAAAAATTGCTTTGGAAATATGGGGCTTTTTAAGTTCCAGCAGGCACGAAAATAAATAATAGCTATTTAAGCTGTCAGTGAAAGAGGCCTAATGGTGCAGAGATTAGAGAGTGGGTAATATAGTTTCATAAACTAACATGCATATGCTTAATCAGGGATGAATAGTACAAGGCCTTCAGGCAACATGTGACCAGCTCAGCTAAGGATCGTCTGCTTTCTAACCTATTTTCTAAAAATATTCTGGTATCTAACAACTTATTTGTGGGTTTTTTAAAAAATAAAGCTAAACATTGGCAAGAACAGCTGCTGGTTGCTTGAGATATTTTTGTTCATACACTTTAACTTGGAGCCAGAATAAGAGCCTCAGTCACAAGAATGCATTGCCAAAATGAATACAAGAAGCAACTGGTGAAAGCACACAAAAGGGTCTTGCGGTTCCTGACTAGTTAGGGCTGGTCCTCTCATTGGACATGTTTTGCAGCCTGACTGAGAATGTAGGATAGAACGTAGGATTGTCAGCTCTGGGTTAGGAAATACCTGGAGATTTGGGGAGGGGTGGAGCTTGGGGAGGGACCTCAGCACGGTACATAGAGTCCACTCTCGAGAGCAGCCATTTTATCCAGGGGAACTGATTTCTGTAGTCTGGAGATCAGTTATAAAAAGCAGATACCCAGGCCTGACCTGGAGGTTGGCAACCCTAAGAGAGAGTTGTGGCCATGAGCTGTTAAGGATATCTGTGCTATTGCTATACAAAGTTGCAGAGTAGACACAAACTGGGAAATATGAGAAGCTACTCTTCGAAACCCCTGGAGCATTCCTTATCTTGTGCTATAGATAGCGCCAAAAATAGACCTGAAAATTGAGGAAACTTGGGCATTCGCGGAGTAGTCCTAAGGAGACAGACTTTTCTAAGCTCCATTGACTTCAACAGACTTCAAATGGAGTAACTTGGTAGATTTGCTCTGTCAATTACCATAATACCTAGACTGTAGGGAACTGTACAGTATCCGGGCAGAGAGTTGTCTAATAAAAGTCTTGGCACTTCAATACTTACAGGAGATAAACGTGACAGGGTCTGCACATTTATCAGCTATGAATTCCAGCACTGCTAGGCTGAAGCGTTAAAGTAGTCCTGTTATGCATCGTGAGGCGCTTCAGCATCCTGCTGCTTAAATCTGACATCTCAGTTACAAGAACTATTTTTAGGATGATTGTCTGTGGACACAGAGTGTTTTATTCATTATTGTAAAGGGACAGGACTAGAATACCCTGGTGCTGTTTGTTTGTTTTTTTCTTTTACTGTTTCAAATACTACCCAAGTCGTTGGGAATTTTTTTTACTCTGTGCAAGGGCCTGGTAATGTAACAGGAACAAATATCCTAAACGCAGCTTCACGTTGATATGGTATACCAAGACTATAAGAAAATAAAGTATATATGCCTGAAGGTTCCAAAGGTCCTGTCACCCTCTGTCCAAGAAACAAAAGTTGGGAATCTGGGATTGATGCTATGCAGGAGATTCTTAGTGGCGGGAATGCTTGTGTTTTACTCTGTTTTTCAGTACTGCTTTATAGCAGTTTTCCAGCACTGAATCAACAAGCATCAGATTGCTGTTGTCATTTGGGGGGGGGGGGCAAAAGGACAAGCTTTCAACTGAACTCTGCACATTTGGCCAGAGTTTTGATTGTTGAGCAGCTTGTCTAAGTTACAGCTGGCTCCAGTAGCTGATTGAAAGCCAAAGGACTGGAAAAGAGGTTTAATCGCTTGTTCACTTTCCTCCTGACCCTTTAAAGAAACTCAGTCACAATGGGAGGATTTGACCTTTTAACTACTGCCATGATGCATTAACCAGAAAAAGAACAGCCAGGTTGGCAATAACTTCTGCCTTTTCTTCTGCCTCTGTTTCTACTGATCCTAGCTAGCGCATTATTCCTGAACCCCAGGCCTTCAGTTGCAGGTAGTAAAGGAAGTCTGATATTCTCCACATTATTTCTACTTTAACCAGATATTTTTGAGTACACAGAATATAATGCTTTTCTTCTCCATTATAAACTCAGCTCTGATTTCATTGGTGAGCCATTTGTCCTAAATTACTCCCTACTCATACAACATTGACCCACTGGCATCCTGTCAGCCTAAACTATGCAATAAAAGGAGGCACTGAGAACAGCTGCTGCTTCTGACTCATCCCCTTTCCCAGCCTTACTATAAAGTATGTTACCATAATTTTTTTAGCTGAAGCAAGTCAGTTTACTGATGAAGAATTAAGAAAAAAATCTGAGAAGTGTGGGCTGCAAACGCCTCTGGAACTGACGTTGAAGCCTCTCGGGCACAATCACACACCAATGAATGAATCAATATAGAATTAAAAAATGTAATTGGGGGTGCCAATAGGTTTTAGTATGTGGGGAACTTTGGGTGTTGCCCCACATATCCTGTACACCAAATTGTTCATGAGAGGCATTTTTCAGGAGGATGATCTTTCTTCTTCCATCTATCTAACCCAATAGATTTTTTATCTCATTGTCCCTCAGAAGAGCTCAGGGCAGTTTATACCGTTCTGTCCTCCATTTTATCCTCACAACAACCCTGTTAGATTAGGCTGAGCAACTTGAGTGACCAAGGTCACTTCATAGCTGAGGGGGGATTTGAACCTGAGGCTCCCCAGTTCCAGTCTAGGACCTTACCTAATACCCCACATTGGATCTGTCAATGTTCCCAGCTCCATGTATGGCCATCTTGGTATTTTTTCTGAGGGTGATTAGAAGTAAAGGATGTCAGGGTTCCTGTACCTTCTCTAGTTACATAGCAGGTGTAATAGCATAGTGGGTGCAATTTGCCATCAGGTGTCTGTTGTAATTTCCTTTTCTCCAGCTGAAGATCAGTGTTCTTGTCTAGCTTTCCTTCTGACATGCTAAGTTTCTTTATATAGGAGACAAAGGAAGACAGGCATTCCACAACTTTTAATAATACTGGGCAATTAGTGTTTTCTGAATGGTGTTTAGCAGCGATGTCCACAAAAGTGCACTTCTCCCCCCCAATTCAGCCCATAACTTTATCTGTTAATTTTGGTCCCTATATAAAACAAATGGGTATCTGAGAATATGCTCAAGTAAATTCTGGGATGTGCAAGTGGAAAAAGGAGATGCGATATTCATTCATCAAGTTACTAAATTTTCAAGAGGGGAAAAAGTTTTCTCCCACACCCTCCAATGGTACACATAGAATTTAGAAAGGTGAGAGGCTACCAGCTACATGCCTTCCCTCCACCCTTTGTCACCAGACTTGCAAAATGCTGTTCCTGTTCAAAACCCCTTTCCCCCATTCTGTTCTATTATTCCAGTAAATTATATCTCATGCTGTAGTTAATGCTCTTCTGCACTTAACAGACGCTCTTAAATCAAAAATTGCTGGTTTAGTTACATGTTAAGCTTTTCAACAATGAAGAAATCACTTAGATTTGCTTTTTGCATCGTTGATTCATCAGCTGAAGAAGTAACTTCCCCACAATTCCATATTTTTAAAACAATGGAACAGAGCAGATTGCCATGTCATAACTTTGTTTTGCTTTTATGGTCTGCCTTTTGGGGGACCAGATTGATTTTTTACTTCCTTATTTATATTGAAATAAATTGCTTCTATTTCATTCCTGTTCATTCTATCATTGTACAATCCTTTCTCTTTCTAATTTCTCTGTGGCAGAAAATAAAGAGCAGATACAAATATTATCAATGTATATTCTGAGCCAAATTTGCTGTTCTGCAACTTTTTAATGGGATTCTGTGATGTAAGAGTACAGAGATGCAAGCATAAACTTGTCCCTGATTGTATTGATAGTGCTGGCTTCAAAATACACTTCCTTGACTTCCCCCAGTATAGGTGACCTCTGGCTATCTAACAGCTTCCAAGCAGATATAGCACACAAGCATAAAGTAAAGCTGTGGTTGTCTGAAGTCTGGAGAAATAGATACTAGGCAATCAGTCCTTGTTCTTTTGAGCAGTCACCTGTCAAGTCTAGATTTAAAGAGAAATTGCCTAGATGAAACTTAAAACTGTGTGTAGTTTAGCAGGCTGATTTTCCTTCTGGGTATACAATTTCAATTTAAACCCCCCTTAATTATTTAATTAATCCCCCCCTTTAAGTGTTGTGTGAGAATATCAGCTGTTTTGAAAAAAATAACTTCTTTGTCCTTGCATAAAACCCCTAGATAGCAAACAGTGACAGGTTTTTAGAAATAAATCCTGAAGCATAGCAGCATTAATCTTGAACCTGTTCACTGAGAAATATTGGTCTTGATGGATCAACAGAGTATACTTCCAAGAAAGTGTGTATAACATTAGAGCCTTAAGTGATAACTGAGGGTTGGATTTTATAAATGATGAATGCAAATATTGCTGCCTTTTATTATTGACATGTTTATTTAATTTTACACCATTTCATCTTTTACAAAGGTATTGTATTTTTTTATTTAGGATTTACAGAGTTCAGTTGATCTTGTTTCCCATCAGGGCTTTTTTATCTTTTTAAAGAGGTGCTGGAACTCTCAAGTGGGAAAATGAAGTTTTCAATCTGTATACTGAAAACGGAAGAATTTTGTTGAAGAGGTTTCAGAACTCTGTTCCAGTAGGTTCCCCCAGAAAAAACCCTGCTTCCCACTATCTCAGAACACTGGGCGTGGCGGGGGGGGGAGCTGCTACAAATAGTTACTGGTATTTTTGATAGCAGTTTGTTATGTGAACCAAAACACTGAGGAAGGGGAGAAGAGTGGGATACAGTGACAGGGAGAGAATTAAAAACCTAGTTTAAATTCTAGGCTAGGCTTGATATACCCAGTTTCAACAGAATGATTAATAATCTTTCCATACAAGTGTGTATGTATATGGCTGAGGCCAAGAGCTTTTTTCAAAATTAGTGGGTGTGGCTAGGCCTATAGGCTGCATTCTCTCTCTCTGAGGGGAGGGTTAAGACTAGACTTCTGTTCATTCAGGGTAAGTCATTTGGACAGGCCTGTGTGCCGGTCTAAATGAGGATCAGCTATACTATACAACTGCCCTTTGAGGCAACTTATTTATTAGACATTAGATTGAAACTGTAAGTTCTGCTTCCTTGCCCTGTTTGAGTTAGCCAAAGCCTCTGATGACACTCTCAGGCCCTACCTTAGCAGAAGTCACTAAAGCTAGGCCTCTGTATACTGATTTTCTCTAGCACACTGCATATGTGTAGATCACTTGCTCTGAATCCGGGGGGGTGGGGGGAGACAGTACCTTCCGATTCCAGAAGCTTGTTGTTTAGCTCTGTTGTGAGCAAAGCACTGTGGTTAAAAGGGTACAGAGACCTAGCTCAACTGCTTGGTATCTGGGAATTGTGTGATGGTAAGGTACCTGTGTTTCCTCATGTGGTTGTTTTTTAAAAAAATGGGGATTACATACTAAATATATATTACAAATGTTTGTTGAGCTTTGGGCAGACAAAATGGGTACTTTTTGTATGGATTTTGTTATGTATGAAGCAACCCTTGATAACGCTATGTGGGATTTTATAGGCAGAAAGGGAGAATTAAAGAGCGGCTTTTATGGAAATAGCTTTTGAAGAGTGATGAGGGAGAATGCTATGCAGTATCAAAATTCAGTGAGAGATTTGCTTACAAAAACTGTTTGTAAGAAGTTGGAACAAAAGAAGTATTAGGTAGTTTTGTGGGATTATGCAGCAGGAGATGTGCTTTTTATTGTTCACACACTCACACTGTTTTGAGAACAGAAGTATTCTAATATTGTGGAGTCTTTTTCTCCTGAACTGCCATGTTCCCAGAAGTCACTGGAGATAATGCCAAACATAGGCGTCAACTATGGGGGGGCTCGAGGGCTCGAGCCACCCCCAAAATTTCCCGGGGGGGACTGAGCCCCCCCTCCGGAAAATGGTGTGCCCTCCGCCGAGCCTCCCTTGGCACTTCCTAGGGCCACCGCCGTCTCTCTCCCCCCCCCCTACCTGGCCACTCTGACCCTCCCTCCGTCCGTCCAGGGGCCAGCTAAGCAAATGCCCAGCTGGCCCCTGGACGGACAGAGGGACGGAAGCAGGAGTGGTCAGGCGGGGGGGGGAGGCGGCAGCGGCGACATGGTCCCGGCGTGCGTGCATGCAAAGCGCGTGCGCACGGAAGAGCCCCCATCCCCCCGGGAGTTTTTAAACTCTACGCCCCTGATGCCGAAAGTTCATCATGGTTGTGCAGGAGGGAGTTAATGGAGAAGAGAGAGAGAATGAAAAGCCCTTGTTCTCTGGTATTGGCAAGGCCTGTTTGGCTTGCATAATCAGCCTAAGTCTTATCCCTTTTTATTGCTCACACACACACATACTGTTTTGAGAACATATATATATCTAATTCTCAACATGGCCCCCTTTGTGTGGATACTTATTTCTGCAGATGGGGGGACACGGAGAGAAAAGTGATTACCCTGCAAATATGGGCCACTCCCCAGGTGTGCAGAAAAAGCTAAAAACTTTTAAATATATAAGGGGGATGTTAAAAACAGCAAAAATGTAATACAGTGTTCACTGCCCCTGCGCAGACAACACTCAAGCCTTTCATCTGTACCACCCTCCGCCTGGCCTCCCAAAAAAACACAGGCTTAATATCTATGCTGCTTCATACTTATTCATACAAAGAACTGGACATTACAATTTCAAATATAAATAAATGTGTTAATTAAACTTAATGCTATTTTCTGACAAGCAGTAAGCAACTTAACAGACAGAAAAGCTGGCTCACTGGAGTGAGTCTATGGGAAACGTAGGGTAGATAACAGACTTTTGGGAGTAAAGGTTGTCATCCTGAGAGATAGAATCATAAAATCACAGAGTTGGAAGGGGCCATACAGGCCATCTAGTCCAACCCCCTGCTCAGTGCAGGATCAGCCTAGAGCATCCCTGACAAGTGTTCGTCCAGCCGTTGCTTAAAGACTGCCAGTGAGGGGGAGCTCACCACCTCCCTAGGCAGCTGATTCCACTGTTCCACAACTCTTACTGTAAAAAAGTTTTTCTTAATATCCAGCTGGTACCTTCCCAGCCCTAATTTAAACCCATTTATTGCAAGTCCTATCCTCTGCTGCCCACAGGAACAGCTCCCTGCCCTCCTCTGAGTGACAGCCCTTCAAATACTTAAAGAGAGCAATCATGTCCCCCCTCAACCTTCTCTTCTCCAGACTAAACATTCCCAAGTCCTTCAGCAAGCTAGCAAATTAGCAAGGAGATCAGAGGAGACTAAACATGTGTGCTAGGGAAGAGATTGTTTTTTTTGTTTTTGCTGTCAAGCCTCTGTTGACTTATGGCAACCCGGTAAGTTTTTTCAAGGCAAGAGACAATCAGAGGTGGTTTTTACCATTGCCTGCCTCCATGCCATGACCTTGGTATTGCATAGAGGTCTCCCATCCAAGTACTGGTCAGGACCAACCCTGCTTAGCTTTCAGATCTGAGGAGGTCGGGCTACCCTGAGCTTGCCAGGTCAAGGACAGGAAAAAACAGAGATTCATTATTTTACTTGCCTACAGGGGCAAATAAGAACAAAATAATAATGTATACTTTAATTTAGACTTGTTGTACACTTAATTTTTACTAACTTGTGTTTGATTATGTGTTTTAAAACCATGAATGTTAGAATGCAAAATCTTACGCTTAATGAGTCCAAGCTTGCTGTCTCAGTTTGGTGTAGTGGTTAAGTGTGTGGATTCTAATCTGGGAGAACCGGGTTTGATTCCCCACTCCTCCACTTGCAGCTGCTGGATGATCTTGGGTAAACCATAGTTCTGTCAGAGCTGTTCTCTCAAGGACAGCTTGGGAAAGAGCTCTCTCAGCCCCACTTACCTCACAGGGTGTCTGTTGTGGGGAGAGGAAGGGAAAGGAGTTTGTAAGCTTGCTCTGAGACTCCGAGTGAAGGGCGGGGTATAAATACAATCTCTTTTTCTTCTCCTTCTTCTTCTGTATATATGACCTCATTTTTCCTATGCATGTGGTTGCCTTTCTGGTACATTTTTGTTAGATCAGCTGACTTGCATGAGGAGAAACAAAGGCGTGTTTGTAAGATACTTCTGGTGGTATTTAGCTTACTTGTTAGTTTTCTGTGAATGCCTGAAAAAACAAGTGAGGTCTTTTAAAAGGCTTTTCACCACCACATTCACTATAGAGGTAAACTTTTTATTGATCTGTTTTTTTGTAATTAGCAATTGAGCAGATTGTTTACTCTGTTATTAAGCAGCTTAGATTAAACTAATTGTGCCATTCATCCACTGGAATGGCCATGAAACGAAGCTGCATGGTTCAAGTTTCAGTGTTGCCATGAACTTACTGCAGGGCATTAGGGAAGCTGCTCTATATTAGCCTTAGCCCTCAAGCTGCAGCAAAAGAATAAGAATTGATCTACTTTATAGGGGTGTTGTAAGGTTTACAACAATATATGTTAAATATTGAACATTTAAGAGTGCTGTACAAATGCGCAGTATAGTTATTGTGTCGCTAATTTTTCAGAAGAATGACATCAGAATTTGACAACAGCAGATTAATACTGAGGAACATTTATATACCGAAAATTAGTGAACTGCATTCCATATCTCCACAAGAAATTAAATTCTGCTGTTTTACCACATTGTGATGAAAATTATAGACTTTTATGCAAATAACATGTGATTTAAAAGATTAAATAACTGGTTTTCATGAGGAAGGACTTCGGCGGGGAGAGCGGGGTATAAATCAAATAAATAAATACAAGATTGCGAATAATAAATTTAGGTTTTGTAGACTGACCACTGGAATCCCTTATGCATTAGTACAACAGTGATGTCTAAGTCTTGTTATAAATGTTTTTAAAATGATTGATCTTGTCAATGATGTTTTTCACAGCCAAATCAAACTTCAAGAAGTCACTCTATAATCCTAAAAATTTTCAGGTGTACACACCATCCATTAATTTTTACACACTGGGCTTTCGTATTGTTTCATATTGTTTAGAGGGAGACAACCATGGTAAATCAGTGACACTTTCAAGAATGTATATTTTATTGAAATAAATACATTCATCAATTATTATACAAGTTATTTTGATTCTGCTGGTACCGTCATTTTGTTATTGCTGCTATTTAACCTACCTCCATGTGCCAGAAATTTGATAGGACTGCATATGATATTCTGGGGGTTGGGTCCAGCCAGCTTTTCTGCTGGTGAAAAAGAAAGGAAGCCAGCATATATTAAAAACCTCATGGGATGGGGGCTGTAGTACTGAGAGGAATTGAGTAAGACTAAGTAAAAAAGCTGGCTGGATCCAACCCTGGATTTATACAAGTTTATTTTGAAATTGTCATGTCTTAACTTAATTCTGTTAATAGACACATCAAGTGGAATGTGTTTGGTGAACTACAGTGAATTCTAGGACAAGGTATAGTTCTGTTTTATTTTATTTTTTTACTGCATGCGCTTTGTTGATTTCTTTGCAATAAAATTATCTTTTTATTCTGCCCTTTATATTCAAAACCTGCAGCCTGCTGGTGTGCTTGCCGCACCCATTCCATGAGGGGATGACCTCTGGGGCAGGCAGCTACATGAGAGCTGACTGATGGATAACCAGTGCTGGGCCCAATTGCCCCAAATCATCCTTGTTCCCCCCCTTCACCCAGGCACAAATGCCCTCCCCCCGCAGGCCATGGCTGGAACCAGTCTTTTTTAAACTGCATGTGCTTCCTTGATTTCTTTGTCGTAAAACTCTATTCTGCCCTTTATACTCAAGACTAAGCTGGGGAAATATAAAACAATGCACCATTGCGACAACAATATTAAACAACCAAAATGAAAACCCAGAGAACCACACATAGATTCAGCAATATGTTCCACCAGGCCTTTGGTTGAGGCAGCGGATGTCCAATTCTGTCCCCCCCCCCCCCCCACTCTACCCTCTTGCCTACCGGCATGTATTAATCCATGCTGGTACTAGTGAGAACTCTGCCACTTCCCAGAAATTGGAATATCTGAACAAACATACAGTGGAAACTCTGGAAGTACTGTAACCACATTGATGCCATCTTGTAACCTCTGCTATCATTTGTATGGAGCTAAATTTTATTATGTTTTAATTCTTAAACTGTTTTTATAACATGTTGTAACCCGCCCGGAGCCCTGCTTGCAGGGGAGGGTGGGATAAAAATAGAGTAAAATAAATTAATTTTAAAATATATATTTTTAAATCTTGCAGCCTCCCTTTGTCACTCAGCAAGCTGCTTTTGGAATTCTGAGCCCAAATTCACGCATTCATCAGTAACTGTAAGAAAACTGTGATGTGATTGTAAATCAGTCAGCTGCATGGCCACCATACATTTTACAAACTCAGTAAAAGTGCATTTAAATCTGCCTTTCCGTTTTTCACCTTTTGGAAGGTTGATGTCTGCACACTGAAATTGCTTTTCTGTTTTCAAATATGCATACCAACTGCGGCCAGAGGGCTCAAAAGCACTTAAGTAGCATGTGTGAAACTGGTGGTAGGGCTTAATCAGATGTTACATTTTACGCATATTCAACTATACATATCTGTAGGTGTACCTGGACCCGTTGCCGTAGTTAAAGTTAGCAGACAAGCAGCCCAGTGCTGCCATTGTCTTCGGGGAATGCACTGTCCTCTTGTTTGGGTGACTCCTTTTGAGGGTTGCCAACCTCCAGGTGGGGCCTGGAGTCCTCCTAGAATTGTAGTTGATCTCCTGATGACAGAAATCAGTTCCCTTGAAGAAAATGACTGCTTTGAAGGGTGGCCTCCATGGTCCCTCCCCTCCCCAAGCCTTGCTCTCACCTGGTTCTACCCCCCAAATCTCCTGGAATTTCCTAATCCAGAGTTGGCAACCCTACTCCCCTCACCCAGTGGTGGCTGTTTCTTTTCAGGGCTGGCCTATAGCACAGTGGAGATTGCGTGAGGGAAGGGCAGCTGCAACAGAGGAGTGCAAAGGGGCGGCCTTATTAGTACATAGTAGAAAAATAAAAAATCTAGGGGCACCTTAAAGACTAACAACATTTGCGTCAACATTTATTTCATGGGTCACAGCACACTTCGTCAGATGGATAGAGGAGGACACTACACTCGCTTCCCCCACACTGCTGTGCTATGACACCCCCTTGGAAAAGCAACCTATAGGCTGCCTGTCCTTTTCTCATTCTGTTACCCACCTCTCCCTCCCAGCCCAAAAAAGCCGGACATGGTAGAGGCTCTGGACCTCTGGGTGAGAGGGTGTGAAGAGAGAAGCTGGTAATGGGCAGCACCTCACCTTCTTTGCAACAGTGAGTCTAGGATCATATAGGTACGTCCATAACTGCACACTCACATATATAATATAACCCTGAGTTAAGCCCTTAGAGCCACTTGCTGGATAGTTTGGGATGAACTGGATTGATGAGCTTGTGGGGATGAATGAGATCAGCATCACATTTTTAAAGTGCTTTTAAAAATGGAATGTTATTGTTAACTATTTTGGGGGAGAGGTTGCTTCAGTTTCTGGCTCTACGACAAGCATGTTATGTGATATAATCAGATAGTTTGATTTCCTTTTCCTTTTGGGGGGTATTTTTGCGGGTGTGTGCACCTGGAAGTCATGGTGACCTCTGGTGACTGACCAGACCCCTAGCTAGGTAGGGCCTCCCTCCCACACACTTCCTATCAAGGCCACATGACTTCCTTGGCAGCCCAGGCCCCCTGACTCTCTGGGCTGCCTGGAGAACTCCCTGCTTCCCTTTCCCCACCTGCCAGTAGCCCCACAGGCGTCTCCTCGCCTTCACCTGCAGGGCCATGGCGGGCAGGCAGCTGGCTGGGGGAAGGATGAGGACAAGGCATGTTGTGCACACAGCAGCAGCTGCTGCTTCCTGAGCCCAGCAGCAACAGAAAGGAGGAGGCCATGCGGGAGGCCATGGCAGGCAGGTGGCTGTATGAGGGAGAACCAGCGAGGCATGTTGTAGGCTAGCGGAGGACAGCAGCAGTGGCTGCTGCATCCCAGGCCCAGCAGTGGAGAGGAGGAGGAGGCTCCCACTCGGGCAGCTATGGCAGGCAGGCAGCTGGACGGGGAGAGTGGCCGAGGCATGCTGCGGGCTAGGGGAGGATGGCAGTGGCTGCTGCTTCCTGGGCCTGGCCTAGTGCTGCTACTGCTGCTTGGGGAGGAGGGGATTAGGGCTGCCAAGTCACCCTGGGGGGCGGGGGATCCCCCGCTATAGGGGTTCCCGATTCGCCAGCCGGCATTCGGCCGGCGGGGGGAACCCCACCCCCAAAGTTGTCCTGCTTGGACGACTTCCCCAGCGTAGTGACGTCACCCGGAAGTGACGTCACCACATTGGAGACGTTGCCAGGGCGACGCTCTGGCAATCGCCCCAATGGCAATTGTCGCCCTGGCAACGTCTCCAACGTGGTGATGTCACTTCTGGGTGACATCACCGGCCACGCGCGCTTCACGCGTGCGGCAGGGAGGCTCCCGGGTGGCGAAGGACTCCCCCCTGCCAATCGATAAGTAGGACTTGGCAGCCCTAGGGGGGATGGCAGTGACACTGGTGGGCCGGCAGTGGAGCAACCAGAGGAGGCTGGAGGAGAGGCAGTTGCAGCAGCAGCAGAGGGGAGAGTGTGGGCCTTGCGTGGGGCCTGGGTTTTTTTCTGGTTGAGGATAGAGGAAGGGGAGTGCACAGGAGAAATAATTAAATAATTAAATTATTTAAAGTATCCCCTGAGAAATTTAAATTCCTGGCTACTGGCCTGTGACTGACCCCTGCTGGGGGCCTGGAGGATATTCAGAGAGGTGTCTGAATAAAGCCTGCTCCCGTCTCCCACCTCTGATATTTCAAGGAGGCCTCCCATCCAAATACTTGCCAGAGTTGACCCTTGTGTATCTTCCGAGATCTGATGAGATCAGGCTTGCCTAGGCTATCCAGGTCAGGGCAGATAGCTTGATTTTTCTGAGCCTCATCTTTTCTGTAGAATCAATGCAATGATAATTTGTCTTTTCTCTTGGAGAAGAACTTTAAAAACAATTCCTAGCTAAGTCACCATATTTAGTAGTCTTATTTATTATCCATTTGTTTTTCAGTTTATATCCCACATTGTGACTTAGACAGGCCTATTTAGCCCTAGGCTTGCCAAGTCCCCCCAGGGGGGGGCGGGGAAACCCCCACTCCAGCGGCCCGTTGCCTGCCCGCTGGGATCGGGCCGCCGTGGGGAACCCCACCCCCAAATTGTCAGGCGGAGGGGACGTGCCTGGCGCAATGACATCACCAGGAGGTGACGTCATTGCATCGGGCACATTTCGGGGGGAACGCTCTGCTGTTCAAGGGAAAACTCTATGGTTTTCTCTTGAATTACTGAAGTCCCACCCCCAACATGCCCGAGGCGATGATGTCACTTCCGGGTCGCAAAGCGCGCGCGCCAGAAGACTCCTGGAGGACAACGGACTCTCTCCCACTCCTTCTCAGGTAGGACTTGGCAACCCTATTTAGCCCTTTTCATATACAAGCATGTGTTCTGTAAGCCTGTGAAACAATGTGAGAGGCAGCCTTTGTTATCCTTTGATGTAACCAGTAAAAATCAGATAAATGGTTTCTGGTACTACTAATCTGTTGGTTGCTGTATGCATTGATAGTCTGAGCCTGTACAATTGAATTCTTTATTGTATAATGTCAATTTTTATATTCATGCTGAATTTATTTTCATTCTGAATTTTCACATCTGTGAAAACACTCCTCGGCACTTCTGTGTATTCTTGTTGGAATGATAAAATGTGGGGGGGATGTAACATGTTTAAATGCCCGTGGATGTAAATAAACAAAATGTTTTATTGGAGCTCTTAAAATTAACTTCTGTACTTATCTTAATAGGTTCAGAATGAATGTCAGCTGTATTGCATGGAGCATATTTTGGCTGATTGTATTGATCTTCCTTGGATGGCCCCTGAGCATGTTCTTAGGAGGAGTGTATGGATTCTTTGCTCCACTCGCTACTTTGATAGGACTGGATGAAATCAGTGAAGCTTTACTGGTGGGAGTAAACGTGGGAAGAACGTGTGCTAAAAATGTACACACTGGAAAGGCTCTCTTTTGACAATGAAGACCACCACTATAAGCAAGCATTCTTCTTTATCTTACAGTATATTTCACAACTGCTAATTATATTCAAAATGTTCCAATTTCTATCCAAAAGCTACTTGTCTTTTCTAGAGTATGTAATTCACATTTGACAGTAAGTAGTAAACGTAGCCAAATGTGTATTGGAGACTGCAGTTCCTCTTTATATCACATATACCTCTAAGTTAATGTATTGAAATCAGAGAGAGCCTGAATAACGCCTCACATTTCAGCCTGAACTTTGCGTTATGCCAGATTTGGGAACAAGATATTTGCTGTGTCTGGACCCTTACTGAATGTTAGAGAGGCAGTCATTAAATTTGCTGGGATAAATTTGATTGTTGATGTTTGCTTTATTAAATAAATTGTTTCCAGTTTAGATCTCTGGTGCTTCTGTAAATTAATTTTCATAACTAATGTATAAACTGCTATGTATTAATAGCTTCACTTATATTTGGCTGTTAGTATGCATTAGAAGACATCATCTTTGTATGGGTTCTTTATAAATGTATGCTTATATACCAGTTCAGGTATGTTTATACACTAGCTGTTATAAATACAGGTATTAAATCTACTTAACGTTTCCTTTTTATTGGATGATGATATGGATTTCTTACCAAATATATGAAATAGCAGCACATTTGTTTAAAAAAGAGAGAATGGTGGAACTTTAATTATTTAGCTGCTTTATCTGGTAGATAAAATCTTTATAGGTGGACATCTCAAGAATATGATCTTCCTCATCTTCATTTTCTATTTCTTCCAGGCTATTGTGAGCAGAGTAAATTCTTTCTTTTCCAGAAAAATATGTTGGCCTTTTAGAATGAATAATGGGTTCTCAGGCTCATGGTTCACTCACTGTAGTAATATTATAATTCAGAATGCATTTCCTTCATTTAAAACATATTTCCTGCATTGTGCAGGGGGTTAGACTAGATGACCCTTGAGGTCCCTTTCAACTCTATGATTCTATGATTTTCCAATGTACTGGTGGCAAACAATATTTTAAAACAAATATATAAATACTAAAAACTGTAATTGCAGATAACAGAATGTTAGAAACAAGAACCATCAGCAGCATAACATCACAGCTCCAGGCTGTTTGAATCTAGGGATACCAGGATCTCCCAGAATTACAGCTTCTCTCTAGACTAGAGAGATCAGTTCCCCTGGAGAAAATGGATGCTTTGGAGGGTGGACTCTGTAGCATTGTACCCCACTGAAGTCCTGTCCTCCCCAGGCTCCATCCTCAAATCCCCAGGAGTTTCCCAACCCTTCCCACCCATCCCTTGCCAGAGACCGGGGGGGGGACCTGACAACCCTACTTGAATCCCAACAAGTGATACTCAAAAATATAGAATTTTGTTTGTTGATTTTTTCCTTCACTTATCAAATGAATTAATGGCAGCTGTAATCTGAAGCTGAAAACTGATATAAAACTTTTAAACTTCCTCTCTAGCTGCTTTTATGCTAGAAATGCTTCCCACCCCCAGCTACTTTTACCTCCATGGGGGAAAAGATGCTGGCCTTCACTTATGGATTCTAGGCTCCGTGATGGAATCAGCCTGCGAGAGATCATTCTTTTTCCTTTGCCAGCTGATGCAAGGACATCACTCAGCAGAGCTTTTTCTGTGTCCATCTGCAATTGGGCACCTATTTATATATAACCTTTTGTGTTATTGTTGGTCCTTCCTGGGCCTGTGTGGGTAATATGTTAGTCCCTGGGCAGCATGGCAGAAATCCATACTACAACTCCTCCCCATGCCAATGTTGCCCTTCCCAGAAACGATCAAGGGGAAGAGACACAGTATTGGAATGGAGTTGTGCTCCCGTGCTTAGAAAGTAATGAAGTAGGGGAGGCTCGGCCCTATGCACTTCTGGTCAGATCCCTGACAGTACTGCAGCACTCATGCAAGCTCTGGTTTATTTGAACTGGTCATTCTTTGAAATCAGCACGTGCTTGTGGATGTGGCTGAGTGTCTGGCAAATCTATATTTATGTGACCTGGACAGGCCAATGTCAGATGTATCGGGGACATGTATGGTGATATGGACTGTTTAAAAATATGTGAAAGCAAGTGGAGGGCTCACAAGGACATCTCATTTTCCCCACATCCACTTTTTTTCTCTTCCCTGAAAACCACAGAGCCTCTCCTCATTTCCTGCTCTCTTCTTTCCTTCCTTCCCACCCACCTACCTATCTTTATCTGCTCCCTGTCTTCAGCTTTTTGTCTTCCCTCACTTTGCAGCCTCTCCCTGGGAAAAACCTGGCTGCGTTAAGCAGTGCCAGCTGGGCCAGTCCCAGTGGTGCGGACCAGAACCTGCAAGGACTTGCGGGCAGT
The DNA here is from genome assembly GCA_029233225.1 of Lepidodactylus listeri. Taxonomy (NCBI): domain Eukaryota; kingdom Metazoa; phylum Chordata; class Lepidosauria; order Squamata; family Gekkonidae; genus Lepidodactylus; species Lepidodactylus listeri. The sequence goes on from JARCFY010000011.1 coordinate 50,364,358, forward strand.
GTTCCTTCTAAGCTGAGTTAGTGTGAGCTAGCTCACAGTTTTCTAGCTGCTGGCTCACACATTTTTGTCTTAGCTCAGGAAGGCTGGCTCCAGACCAAACTAATTTATGCAGTAGCCAAATCACTTCCTCACAAATTTAATGCCAGTAGCTCATGAAGTAGAATTTGCTTACAAGACTCCACAGCTTAGAGGGAGCATTTCTTGAGGGGAATATCCCATTTTACCTGTATCCCACTTTCCCTTTTCCTGTCAATACTCACATTTCCGTTTCCTTCTCTCCTTTCCATCTACAAACCTACCTACCTTTTATCATCCTTCCATCTTCAGCTATATTTGTTATTAATTTTCAGTCATGCAACTCATGCAGAATCAAGTCATTATGGTGGTTGCTGCCTGGGCTAGCCCTAATGAGATCACCCTCTAAGGCCAAAATAGCCCTGGGGGCCCTACCGCCAACCTTTCACTGACCAAAACCAAGGCTTAAAGGCTGGCAGTATGGTTGTGCTTGCTTTGCAATGGCCACTGAGGGCTTTCACTTCTTAAAGCTACTGCTGCTCATTCTATCATTGGGGGGGGGGGGGAGGGTTAACCTCTGTGTGTGTGTGTGTGTTCTCAGATTTTCCTGCAAAACCTGGTGCTTTTCTCAGGTTTGTAGAAAGAGCTCTATTGTTTGTCCATGGCCCCAATTTCTGGATTTAAGTATCCCCAGATGGGGCCACATTGAGAATTAGATATATTGATAAAAATGATGTTGATTGAAATCACTTGGGAGACTAGGAAAATTGCAATAATTTTTTTAATTTCTCAAACAGCCATCCTTGAACATTCAGAATTGCAGTACAAGTTAGCATTTGTTTCCTGCACAGTGTTTTTTCAAGAATCACATGAAAAAGAGTTCATCCTAGGTTTGGTAATGGTGTCAGCTGGAAGAATGGCGCCTGATCTCATCATAGCCTAATCTTGTTCAGGAAGCTTTTGTTGTTACTCCCTAGATTTTTGAAACTGCCTTTGTTGAACTGAAATTCACTGCCCCACCATTGCTGCAAGGATATATTTCCCCCATACAATCTATCTTAATGTGTGAAACACGTTATTTTAGCCAGTGAATAAAATGCAGTTTGTTCTTTTTTTTAATTCTTCTCCCTCTCAGAACTGATTCATAACCGCATGCCATACTAACCTACATGCCCTTAGATCAGGGGACTTATCAAGTTTCTGCTGCCTAGTCCAAGTCCAACACTGTTCAGTATTTTACTTGACCTCCTTCTCCCTATGTCAGTTTTCCCTTTTAAAAAGTAGTTATTTTTTGCTGTCATTTTGTGTGTTTACAACAGCTACAAACAGTCCTACAGCCAAAAAAATTGGTATGGAAATTTAAAATTTACAGAATGGCCATGCAAGAAATGGAGCCTCCCATCTATATTTATTTAAAATAGTTACTAGCCACCTCCCTTCCATAAGGATCCCAGGGCGGCTTACGATTTTAATAAACTACATAAAATTCCATACATACAAAACATAAAATCAAAATTTAACACCACAATCTAGGACTGCTTTAATCAAATGCCGTCCCAAATAAATCTGTCTTCTGCTACCTGGAAGGGTTATTCCATAACTGTGGTGCTGCTGTTGAAAAGTCCCTCTCTTATGCACCCACCAGATGAGCTTCTTTAATTCATGGGGTAGTCAGAAGGGCCTCTTCCTCTGATCTTGACTACCAGGCAGGGAGAAAATGGTCCTTCAGATACACTGGTCCCAAGCCATGTAGGGCTTTAAGGATCAAAACCAACACCTTGAATTGGGCCTTGAGTTGAATTGGAGGCCAGCATAATTGCTGCAATATTTATTATTTATTTATTTATTTATTTTTCGTATTTATATCCCGCCCTCCCCGCGTGCGGGCTCAGGGCGGCTTACATGGGCCAAAGGCCTATTTGGTACATTGACCTATAAAATTGATTAAAACATTACAATAAAACAATAAATAACATACAGCAATAAATACTCTTAAAAGCTTCCTTAAAACAGCGTTCGATGGCGACCAAGTGGCAGATCTACCTCCCCCCCTCGGCCACCGCTGAGACCGTGTTGGACCGTGTTAGACCAGGGCACATCGAGATGGTTACCTGGTGTCGTCGGTGGCGGCTCCTATTCAAAAGCCTGGCGGAAGAGCTCCGTCTTGCAGGCCCTGCGGAACTGCATCAGGTCCCGCAAGGCCCTGATCCCCTCCGGGAGCTCGTTCCACCAGATAGGAGCCGCCACCGAGAAAGCCCTGGTCCTCGTTCTGGCCAGCCTGGCGTCTCTGGGGCCAGGAACACGTAGCCTGTGTTCAGACCCCGACCGTAGTGCTCTCTGGGGTTGATATGGAGAAAGGCGGTCCCTAAGGTATGTTGGACCCTGGCCATATAGGGCTTTATAGGTAAGAACCAGCACTTTGAAGCGAACTCGGTATGCTATAGGCAGCCAGTGCAGCGCCGCCAGCACAGGCCCGATGTGGTCCCGCCTTGCGAGACCCATCAGCAGCCTGGCCGCGGCATTCTGCACCAGCTGCAGCTTCCGGGTTTGCACCAAAGGCAGCCCCATGTAGAGAGCGTTACAGTAGTCTAACCTCGAGGTGACCGTTGCATGGATCACTGTGGCAAGGCCATCGCGGTCCAGGTAGGGAACCAGCTGCCTCGCCAGCCGTAGGTGATAAAAGGCTGACTTGGCAGTGGCTGCTACCTGGGCCTCCATTGACAAGGAAGGCTCCAGGAGCACTCCCAGACTCCTCGCCCTCGGCGCTGGCACCAACGGCGCCCCGTCGAAGATCGGGAGCGGGACCCCCCACTCCGGACCGCAGCGACCCAGGCACAGGACCTCTGTCTTCGCCGGGTTCAATTTCAACCTGCTAGATCTGAGCCAGTCAGCCACGGCGTGCAGTGCCCGGTCAAGATCGTCCGGGCCGGAGTCCGACCGGCCGCCCAACATCAGATAGAGCTGGGTGTCATCCGCATACTGATGACATCCCAGCCCAAACCTCCGGACAATCTGGGCAAGGGGGCGCATATAGATATTAAAGAGCATTGGGGAGAGCACTGCCCCTTGCGGCACACCGCATTCAAGCGGGTGCCTCGAGGACTGCTGCTCCCCTAGCACCACCCTTTGTCCCCGACCCTGGAGAAATGAGACGAGCCATTGTAAGGCCCGCCCCCCGATTCCCACGTCGGCAAGGCGGCGGGACAGCAGCCGATGATCGACTGTGTCGAACGCTGCCGACAAGTCGAGCAACAGCAGTACCGCCCCACCGCCCTGATCCAGATGTCGTCGGAGGTCGTCCGTTAGAGCGACCAGAGCGGTCTCCGTCCCATAACCCGGGCGAAAGCCGGACTGAAAGGGGTCAAGAACCGAAGCGTCATCCAGATACCTCTGTAACTGTAACGCCACCGCCCTCTCTATTAATTTGCCCAAATAGGGCAAATTGGACACCGGCCTATAATTAGCCAATTCTGCCGGGTCCAGATGTGACTTTTTTAGGAGTGGGCGGACCATCGCTTCCTTGAGAGCCCCCGGGAATTTCCCTTCAACAAGGGAGGTGTTAATTATTTCCCGGGCGGTACCTCGTAACCCCTCGTGGCCAGATCTTATAAGCCAGGACGGGCACGGATCAAGGCTGCAAGTGGTTGGGCGAACAGTCAAGAGCAGTCTGTCAACTTCCTCAAGATCCAGCTGGTCGAACCCATCTAAGCCCGGAAACGAAGACATGCAAGGGGCCTCGAGTTCACTCACTGTATCATTTGTGGCGGGGAGGTCTCGGCGGAGCGACAGGACTTTCTCCGCAAAATAGCTCGCAAATGCCTCACAGCCGATTTCCAATTCCCTAGCATTTACTCTGCCATGTGGCAGTACTGTTAGCGACCGAATTGTCCTAAATAATTGGGCTGGGCGTGAGCTCGCGGATGCAATCTCGGCGGCAAAGAAATCCTTCTTTGCTGCCTTAGTTGCCATCTCATAGGCTTTCATAAGCGTCCTATAAGATAGGGGTCAGAATATAAGCGTCCTATAAGAATATCGGGGTCAGATGACCCTCCGGATAGCTGGCCCCAACCAGTAGTCTAGCCACAGTGTTCTGCACTAGCTACAGCTTCTGAACATGCTTCAAGATTAGCTCCAAGTAGAGCACACTGCAGCACTCCACTCTAGATGAAACTAAGGTATGGTGTATTACAGTGCAGCCAGTGTGGTTGTAGTGGTTAAGACCGACAGCCTGTAACCTGAAAAACCAGGTTTGATTCCCCGCTCCTCCACGTGAAGCCTGCTGGGTGACCTTGGGCCACTCACAGTTCTCTTCAAACTCTCTCAGCCCCACCTACCTCACAAGGTGACTGTTGTGGGGAGAGGAAGGGAAGGCTACTAAAAGCCACTTTGAGACTTCTTAGGTTAGAGAAAAGCACTCTCCCAAGCTGCAAACCTGCCTTTTCAAGGGGACTATAACCCCATCCAAGACAGGAGAGATCAGAAGGCCCTGGACTGCCCTTCTGCTAACCCAGAGAACCTATGTCTTGTCAGGATTAAGTTTCATCTTGTTCACTCTCATCTAGCCCATTACTGACTCCAAACACAGGTTGAGAACATCAACAGTGTCCTTGGAATTAGGTGGAAAAGGAAGGTAGAGCTGGGTATCATCTGCACATTGGTGACATTGTGGCCAGACCTCCTGATGACCTCTCCCAGCAGCTGCATGTAGATATTAAATAGCACAGGGGATAAAAGCAAACCCTACAGAACCTCACAGGTCGATGGCCATGGGGCAAAGCAGGAATCCCTCAGCATCATCTTCTAAGACTGCTCCTATATAGGACTCGGACCACCATAATACAGTGCTCCCAGTCCCAGTGATGACAAACCCCAGCCTGAAGCCAAATGGAAATGATCCAGAAATCAATCTCTTCCAAGTGCCCCTAGAGATGAGAAGCAACCACCTGCTTGAGCACCTTGCCCAAGAATAGAATATCAGAGATTCGCTGGAAGTTCTCCAAGATGGTAGGGCTTAGGGAGGGTTTTTTCCAAAATAGGTCTAATCACTGCCTGCTTGAGCATGGATGGTAAAATCCCCACCCTCAAGAAAGCATTTACTACTTCTCTTACCCACTCAGCCAGTTCTCCTCTGGCAGCTTTTATCTGGACGGGCAAGGGTCAAGAGCACAGGCAGTAGGTCTCACTTCTCGAGGATCTTGTCCACATCCATGGGCTCCACAAGCTGAAAGATATCTATATGAAATTGGAAAAGCAGGTGCCAAAGGTACATCATCTGAACACGCATCCAGGCCAGCATCTAACCCAGAACTGATGTGGACGATTGCCATAGAGTCTACCCTTTAAAGCAGCCATTTTCTCCAGGGGAGCTTATCTCTGTCAGCTGGAGATCAGTTGTAAAAGCGGGAGATCCCCAGGCCAACTCAGACCTGGCAACCCTAGCCTATCTTCACAGGGCTTGGTCTCCAGTCACTCTCTTTTGCACCCTCTACATTTTGCCTGCATGTTTTTGGAAATCAGTCCTCCAGAACTGCACAGAGGTGCAGCCTGACCAGTGCTGTGTATAGTGGGACTATGACATTTTGCAATTTGGATGTTATGCCTCAGTTGGTACTCCACAAGATTGCATTAGCCATTTTTGCTCCTGCATCACACTGACTGCTCATATTTAGCTTTACTGTCCACCCATAATCCAAGATCTTGTTTTCATACCCAGAAGTGTGGCCCCCATCCAGTAGAGGTCTGATTTTCTAGTCTGCCCACTGTGCTAATTTACAAAAAATAACTGTAAGAAGGTGTACCACAGTAAACAAGAATGTAGATACAAATATTATCCATATATGTTCTGAGCCAAATGTGCTGTTTTGCAACTTTTTAATGTGATTCTGTAATGTAAGAGTACAGAGATGCAAGAGTAAACTTGTCCCCGATGGTGTTGGCTTCAAAATACATGTCCTTGACTTCCCCCAGTATAGGTGACCTCTGGCTGCCTAACAGCTTCCAAGCAGATACAGCACACAAGCATAAAGTAAAGCAACATTTAACTTCTCAGCTGCTGTGATTGTTTGACGACTGGTGAAGTGGATGCTATGCAATCAGTCCTTGTTCTTTTGCGCAGTCACTTGTCAAGTAGGGCTGCCAGCCCCCAGGTGGGGCCAGGGGATCCCCTGCTTTTACAATTGATCTCCAGCTGACAGAGATCAGCTCTCCTGGAGAAAATGGCTGCTTTGAAGGGTGGACTCTAGTCTATGGCATTGTACCCTGCTGAGGCCCCTCCCCTCCCCAAACCCTGCACTCTCCTGGCTCCACCTCCAAAGTCTCCAGGTATTTTCCAACCCAGACTTTGCAACCCTACGTGTCAAGTCTAGATTTAAAGAGAAATTGCCTAGATGAAACTTAAAACTGTGTAGTTTAGCAGGCTGATTTTCCTTCTGGATATATAATTTCAATTTAAACCCTTCTTAATTATTTAATTAATCCCCCCCTTTAAGTGTTGTGTGAGAAACTGATATCAACAGTTCTGAAAAATAACTTCCTTTGTCCTTACATAAAAACCCTAGCTAGCAAACACTGGCATGTTTTTAGAAATAAATCTAGGAAATCATCCGGTTCCTGAAGCATAACAGCATTAATCTTGAACCTGTTCACTGAGAAATATTAGTCTTGATGGATCAACAGAGTGTACTTTCAAGAAAGTGTGTATAACACTAGAGCCGCCTTTAATTGATAACTGAGGGTTGGATTTTATAAGTAATGAATGCAAATATTGCTGCCTTTTATTATTGATATGTTTAATTTCACACCATTTCATCTTTTACAAAGGTATTGTATTCTTGTAGTTAGGATTTACAGAGTTATAACTTCAGTTTTTGTTGTTTCCCATTATCTCAGAACACTGGGCAGGTTGGGGCGGGGGGGGGGGGGGGCGGGGAGAGAAGCTGCCACAGATAGTTACTGGGTGTTTTTGAGAGCAGTTTGTTATGTGAACCAAAACGTTGAGGAAGGGGGGAGGAGTGGGATACAGAGACAGAGAGAGAATTAAAAACCTAGTTTAAATTCTGGGCTGGGCTTGATATACCCAGTTCCAACAGAATCTTTCCACACAAGTGTATATGTAAATGGCTGAGGCCAAGAGCTTTTTTCAAAATTAGTGGGTGTGGCTAGGCTCATAGGTTGCATTTTCTCTCTCTGAGGGGAAGGTGAAAACTAGTCTTCTGTTCCTTCAGGGTATGTCATTTAGACCGGCCTGTGTCCCTGTCTGAATGAGGGTCTGCTATACTATAGTACTGCCATTTGAGACAACTTATTTATTAGATTTATTATATTGAAACATATTATATTGTAAGCCGCTCTGAGACTCCTTTGGTTAGTGAAGGGCCGGGTATAAATCCAGTCTCCTCCTCCTCCGTCTCTTCTTTTTCTTTGTTGTATACTTATTTTTTCTAACTTGTGTTTGATGATGTTTTTTAAAACCATAAATGCTAAAATGCAAAATCTTATGCGTAATGAATCCAAGGTCGCTGTCTCAGTAGATGACCTCATTTTCTTTATGCATGTGGTTGCCTTTCTGGTACATTTTTGTTAGATCAGCTGACTTGCATGAGGAGAAACAAAGGCATGTTTGTAAAATACTTCTGGTGGTATTTATTGTACTTGTTAGTTTTCCGTGAATGCCTGAAAAAACAAGGTCTTTTAAAAGGTTTTTTACCACCACATTCACTATAGAGGTAAACTTTTTATTGATCTGTTTTCTTGTAATTAACAATTGGGCAGAATATTTTTTATGTTTTTAGGCAGTGGAATGCACCCATATGTATGGAAAGCTGGCATCACATAATGGCCATGAACTTACATAATGGCCATGAAATGAAGCTGCATGTTTTAAGTCTCAGCTTTACCGTGAGCTTACTACAGGGCTCTTGGGAAGCTACTCTGTATTAGCCTTAGCTGCAGCAAAAGAATAATAATTGATCTATTTTATAGGGATGTTGTAAGGTTTACAACAATATATGTTAAATATTGAACATTTAAGAGTGCTGTACAAATGCGCAGTATAGTTATTGTGTAGCCAAAACAGCTATAATTTTTCAGAGGAATGACATCAGAATTTGGCAACAGCAGATTTATACTGAGGAACATTTATATACCAAAAATTATTGAACTGCATCCATATTTCCACAAGAAACTAAATTCTGCTGTTTTACCGCAGTGTGAGGAAAATTACAGATTTTTATGCAAGTAATAGGATTTTCACAAAAAATTAAATCATTGGTTTTCATGAGGAAAAGTCTTGATATAAATGTTTTTTAAATTATTGATCTTTGTCTCTGATGTTTTTCACAGCCGGATCAAACTTTAAGAAGTCACTCTGCCTATAATCCTGGGTCTGACCCTAGATTTATGCAAATTTATTTTGAAAATCTTCTCTCTTAATTCTGTTAATAGACACCACAGCTGCATCAGGTGGAATGTGTTTGGTGGACTAGTTCTAGAAAAAGGTGTTTACAGTGAATTCTAGGACAAGGTATAGCTCTATTTTTTTAACTGCGTGTGCTTTGTTAATTTCTGCGCAGGAAAAATTATCTTTTTATTTTGCCCTTTATATACAAAACCTGCTGGTCTGCATGCCCCACCCATTCCATGAGGGGATGACCTCTGGGGCAGGCAGCTACACGAGAGCTGACTGGCAGACAACCAGCGCTGGGCCCAATTGTCCCAAATCATCCTTGCTTCCCCCCCCTTCCCCCAGGCACAAATGCCCTCCCCCCGCAGGCCATGGCTGGGAGCCAGTCTTTTTTAAACTGCATGTTCTTCCTTGATTTCTTTGTCGTAAAACTCTATTCTGCCCTTTATACTCAAGACTAAGCTGGGGAAATATAAAACAATGCACCATTGTGACAGCAATATTAAACAACCAAAATGAAAACCCAGAGAACCACACAAGTATGTTCAGCAATAATGTTGTATAATGTCAATTTTTATTTTCATGCTGAAATTTTATCTGTGAAAACATTCTTTGGTGCTTCTGTATATTTATGTTGGAATGATAAACTAGAGCGGGGAATTGTAACATGTTTGAATTCTCATAGGTATAAATAAACAAAATGTTTTATTGGCGCTCTTAAAATTAACTTCTGTACTTATCTTGATAGGTTCAGAATGAATGTCACCTGTATTGCATGGGGGATATTTTGGCTGCTCCTATTATTCTTCGTTGGATGGCCCGTTACCATTTTCTTAGGAGGATGGTATGGATTCTTTGCTCCACTCACGACCTTGCTAGGACTGGATGACTTCAGTGAAGCTTTACTGAAGGGTGTAAACTTGGGGAGAACGTGTGCTAAAAATGTACACACTGGAAAGCCTCTCTGTTAACAATGAAGACCACCACTACAAGCAGGCATTCCTGTTTTTGCTACAGTATATTTTACAACTGTTAATTATATTCAAAATGTTCCAGTTTCTATCCAAAAGCTACTTGTCTTTTCTAAAGTATGTAATTCACATTTGACATCCTGTAAAGAAGTAAACGTAGTCAAATTTGTATAGGAGACTGCAGTTCCTCTTTATATTACCTATACCTCTAAGTTAATGTATTGAAATCAAAGAGAGTCTGAATAACACCTCACATTTCAGCCTGATCTTCGTGTTATGCCAGATTCTCAAATCCTGAAGCTACACTAATTTGGGACTGAGGTATTTGCTGTATCTGGACCCTTACTGAATGTTAGAGAGGCAGTCATTACATTTCCTGGGATAAAACTGATTGCTGATGTTTGCTTTATTAAATAAATTGTTTCCAATTTAGATCTCTGGTGCTTCTGTAAGTTAATTTCCATAACTGTTTGCAGTCACTAATGCATTAATAGCTTCACTGTTCATTATATTTGGCTGTTAGTACATATTAGAAAGTAGCATCTTTGTATGGGTTCTTTATAAATATAATTGTTTGGGTATGTTTATACAAAAAAGAAGGGGACGGCAAAGGGTGAGATGGTGTTACTGATGCAACAGTGTTACTGATGCAACAAACATGAAATTAAACAAACTCCGGAGCACAACGGAAGACAGAAGCCCCTGGCATGATGTGGTCCATGGGGTCGCAAAGAGTCGGACTTGACTGTGCGACTGAACGACAACATACACCAGTAGTTATAATCACAAGTATTAAAGCTCCTTAATGTTTCCTTTTTATTGGATGATGTTATGAATTTCTTACCAAATATATGGAATATATAAATTCTGCACCTATTGTCTTAGACCCCCTCCCCATCAGTATAATACACCAGATCCATTGTGCATCCTGCTAAATGTGTTGGGCCAGTAATTACTTGGGACAGGCTCAGGTTTGTCATGAAGGCCATGAAACCTTGAGCCACTCCTGACAAACTGGCCTCAATGCACATGTTAAAGTCAGCCAAGACCACCAGCCAGTTCAGCTAGCTCAGGAAGAGAGATGTTTTGACTGTGGGATGGATGGTACACCAGCAGAATCCTTACCCTGTTCTGGTCACCCACCTCCAGGAACACACACTAAAAACTGGCAGACCCTTGGATGAGACACCTCAATAGATTGATGGAGTCCTGATAGACTACCGTGACCCCATCTCCCCGTCCCCCTGGCCTAGTCTGTTGCTGTACAGAGAAACCTGGAGGGCACAGCTGGGTCAGTTTCATACCTCTATTCCCCTCCAACCAGGTCTCCGTAATACGTGCCAGATCAGTCTGTCCAGGATTAAATCCTGAATGGCTGTAGTTTTTCCATTTACTGACCTGGCATTCAGCAGCAAGATCTTAAGGCGAAGGGACACAGTCTCTGTGCAACCAGGTCTCTGTTGATTGCGGGGAGACCTGAACCATGGCCAACCAGCGGCCAGGCCTCCTTTGCCTGGAACAGCCAGTCTGCATCCCACTATCATATCTCCCTCTGCCTAGGACCAGAGGAATGGCAGTCCCCCCCCAAAAAAGTGCACATGCCCACTGGCTATCCCCCAATAAGGAGACAGCTGAAGACTAGCCATCCTCATAGGGAGCATCTTCTCCACACAGAATAATAAAGTTGTGTCCATAATCCCCTTTCCAGAGTTCTCCTTCTGTGGCTGGTATCAGGTGCTCACTCAAAGCTAACTACGTTCACAAACGGAATAATGCTTCAGGGACACTGACGTAGGTGGTAGGTAACCAAAACAGCCTGCTTGCCCATGGTTATGGGAAGCTGCTTGACAATGGTCCATCTGTCCTCACAGGCTGAAAATTTCACACTGTGGATTATATACTGCCCACTATCCATTGTGAGCAGACTTCTGTGTCTCCAGCTCTGCACGCCCCCACCAAGCTGCTGCCCCATATTTTCACAATGATTTTTAGCAGAACAAACGCCTGCCCCATTTGAGAAAATGTGAAACCATCCCGATTGACTCACAAGTCAGTCATTTGAAAGGAGCGTTCCTATAGTAACTGAAGCCTTGTGCTACCCTGTTAATGTTTGCCCAGTTAATTTTTCCAGGCACCCTTTTTCACACCATGATATTTGGACCTTTCCCTTCTCTGTGGGCAGTTGATTCCTAGTGGCAGAACTCTCGTCCAACTCTGAGAATGAATAAATTAAAACGGCAAGCCTCTTTGAGGTGGGCCAACCCTTTTTCTTCCTGGATTTCTTAGTAGGCTTATTATTTATGCTTTAAGCTAGTAATAAGGTATCACCTCGTCTAGGGGAAGGGGAATGTTGAACCCCTTGGGGGTTACTGAAGAGGCCAGAGACCACAATGTACTCATGAATCTGGCCAGTTTATTAGGCCTGTATTACAAAAGGGGCTATGGTGGCTTAGAGGTTAAGACGTTGAGCTGCTGACTGGAAGGCTGGTAACTCAGCAGTTCGAGATCCTAGTGCCACATGATGGAGTGAGCTCCCGTCTCTGGCCCCAGCTCCTGCCAACCTAGCAGTTTGAAAGCAAGAAATAGGTACTACTTCAGTGGAAAGATAACAGTGTTCCGTTTGCCTCTGCATTTAGTCATGTCGGTCACATGACCACAGCAAAAGTCTTCAGACAGTGCTGGCTCTTTGGCTTGGAAACGGAGATGAGCACCATCCCCTAAGAGTCAGATTCGACTAGCTTTCGAGCAAGGGAAACGTTTACTTTTATTACAATTACAGCTAGGGATGTGGAACTCAAAAAACCCCAGTATTTTTCAGATCTGGATATTAAGGACCCCAAAAATATAGGTACTCCTGGTTATTCTGGTTCCAAATACTGGTTTAGTATCCGGTGCTTTCCCCCCCCTCTTCAGGTTCCCAATATTATCTGGCTCCTTTATTCCCTATGAGGGCTGGAGGGGCTGTTTGTAAAGCTACTGGCACCCAAATTGCAGGGGAGCTGGTAGTGCCTGTTCTCTGAATAACCTTCAACTTTCAAGTACATTAGCTCAAGGAATCCAATTCTGTGGGCCCCTGAATAAGGTACCCCCATGTGCCATTGTTTCTAATGGAGGGAAATGCATGCTTTCTCCAAGGCAAAAGCCAATAGCAAAACCTACTTGAGCATGCTTCAACAGCCATTAGTCAAATGCCTCCCATGCAAACAGAACCAACAAGCCCAACAGAACTAATGCAGAACCAGGGAATACTAGCAGACCCAAAAGCCAATGTGACAAGCCCCAAAGAAGCAATGTCAAAGCAGAGAATCCTAGCAGAATTTAAGAGAGAGCACTTTTGTGAGCCCAACAGAACCAATGGCAGTTCACAGAAGCCCAGCAGAACCTGAGACAGCCAAGCAGACCTATCTAACACTGACACATACGAACATCAGTTCCCCCCAATGTACAATCCCATTTGCTGGTGACAGCTGACTTCTTCCCCCCTCCCTCCTGTTGCCTGGGAAACCTCAAAGAAAAAAAAAAGTTATATTGGAGAGCTTTAAAGTTTAAATTGCCAGCTCCAGATATACCTAAATATATCTGGAAATATTTGGCATCATAATCACTGGCTTTGGCAGAGATTCTCTGATGTATATCCGGATCCAGATATACCCGAAAAATACTGGTAAGTTTTTTTTCAGCTTTATTTTCAGATTGCCTGTATCTGAGTGCACTCCCCTAATTACAACATTGCAGCCCCCTCTTCTTTCTCATCCTGGTCATTATTGCAGTCAGGATGCCCATTGTTGCCCCAGGCTAGCATCTCACGTCACTGCCTGCCATGTGCTTCTCCTCCTCTCTCTGGTGCCACTCTTCTTTGATACTCTTCATAACAGGCTCATCCAGGCTCTCTGATGCACTGTCTGCCTCCACTCCTGGCTCTTCCATGTTTTGAGGGTCAATGCCTGGCAGCTACATTCAGCATCCTTTCTGTCTAGCCCTCACTGACAATGGATTTGCTCTACTCACCCATACCCACTCCCCTGGGCCCGCCTTACCTCCACCCTTCCTCAGGAGCTGGTAAGCACACTGGCGCCACGGAGGAAAGGTGGGGCCAGCATTGCTGTGTTTTGCAGAGTTTCAGCTACCTCTGGGGGCAGACGTAGGTCACTCTCTCTACTTGAAAGGGGGTCTGCATTGCATATCAGAGGCAAGTATGGCAACCATGCAAGTGCACATACCTCACATCTTCTGTTCATCTTCTTCCTTTTTAAAAATCTCCCTTTATACACCTTTTTTGGGGGGGTTCTTTGGTTTCTTGAGTTTATATTAGCAAGGGTAAGGCATGTAGTATTAGTGAATTAGTGAATGTTTGAATTTTCAGACCTCTGCATTCATACTTCTGTTGTTCCTATAATATGTAATCTTCTTGTATGCTGGCACAGATTGATTCTCAAAACATGTTATGGAATAACAGTCCATGAATATGACTACAGTAGACAACATGTCCTGATAGCCTTGTTAGCCGAATTGCTTTAATTTACAGTTTAGCAATTGGTGAAATACACGGGTTCTTGCCAACTATACCAGGGTCCCACCCCTCCCGGGAGTTCTCAAGGAAAGAGGCACGTGAGGCAGATAGCAAGTTCAATGCAGTTTACTGAATGATGTTGTTCACGCACACAAAACAGATTCACACTCACATACACACAGGCCTAAGAAATAAAGACAGAAAATAACACTGTTACATTAGCAGGAGTTTCATTGATGGGTGATACTTTACCTATCCTGGAGATGGATCCTTGTTCCAACGGAAGATTAGAGGGACTGGAAAGGCAAGCTGGACATGGGGGGGGGGGCGGGTTAAAGCAGATAGGGGACGATGGCTCAAGAGACCGAATGCCTCTGCTCAAGCTCTTTTATTAGGTGGTCTTGGGGCGGGCTGCACAGACCACTTCCCACTAACACACCTACTAGGCGGTCCGTCCCTCTTGGACCCTTCCATAGGTTAAAGGTGGACAAGAGGAGGAGGGCAAGGGGATGGACAATATTGCCAAATTATGATCTCACCAGGGAGTGGACTTTGGACAGGGGTCCGATGACTCACCTGGCCACATCTATTGTTAGTCAATGACTTTGGCCGACTGGCTGATGGCCCGAACATTAGTTGCTAAGCAACTGCGTTAGCATAACTATGCAGGTACGTTGGAGGGGGCAGGGGTTGACCAGCGTGCTGAAACAGAGAGAGAGAAACCTCATGGCAAGAGGAGTCCTTTGTCTCTGTCCCAGGTGAACTGTCTAGGGTGTCAGCCTCCTGGCATGGGCTGGAGCTGGCTCCTATCATGAAGAAAGCACATGGCCCTTCCATTACGGGCAGCCCAAAGTTCAGGCTTATGAATATCACAATCCATAAGAGCACTAGCAGTGCCTTGCTGGCCAACAGCCTGTTAAACTTTGTCCCCAAATATACAAATGAAAATGCACTGCTGTATTCTTGAATATTTTCTAAGAAATGGGAAAGAGAATGCTTCCTAGTCAAGAGGGTTTTAAAAAGAGATATTAGATGTTGTACTGAATAGACAGTTATAATTTTCATTGTGGCAGAACGCTATACAATGATCACCAGTTTTCTCACTCCTTAAATGTGTTGGTGAACAATATTGATACTCTGAATAGTATCAGATTACCCGTACTGTAAGTAATAGAGTGTCCCACAGTCTGAAATGCTTAACACATAAAGGAATAGTGTATATTTCTGAAACATTCAATTAACTGCAGTTCTTCCACTTTCTGTACATCTCTGGGAAGGGATCAGTATCCTCAGCAGTATCACTTCTGCAAAACACTCCCGGACAAACATTTCTGAGGAAAATAGAACCCTTTTTTACTGTGAAAAAGAAGGATAAGACGTAAAGTGACATCTTGTTCGATGTCCCCTCCATATCACTCTCTCATGGACTTATTTTCTCTTTTTTATTGTCAGTTTTGGATTCTGTCAACTCTGCACTGTAAAGGCTTCTTTACACAAGACTTCCCGGGTATAGGCTTTTGTGCTTGCACATGAAATCTTATACCGTGAATAAAACTTTGTTGGTCTTAAAGGTTCTTCCTTTAATCACTGGACGCAAACGTTGTTCTGCTGCTTCAGACCAACACAGCTACCCACCTGAATCTGTCACCGAACAGGAAGAAACTCTTTAATCTTTTGCCTCCACCATAGGCTTGTCATGTCAGTTTAGCTCCTCCAAAACTTAAACTTTCTATCTCTGGGTTGTTTTTTGTTTTTGTGTGTGTGTGTGTGTATCTTTAAACACTTTCCTTAGGGTTGCCGCTCTGGGTTAGGAAATACCTGGAGATTTTGGGGGTGGAGCCTGGGGAGGAGGGGTTGGGAGAGGGGAAGGCCCCCACCAGAATATAATGCCATAGAGTCCATCTGCTAAAACAGACATTTTCTCCAGGGGAACTGATCTCTGTAGCATGGAGATCAACTGTAATAGTGGGAGATATCCAGGTGCCATCTGGAGGTTGGCACCTCTAACGTTCCTTCAGGTTAAGTGTTTCAGGCTTTTCCTGATCCCATCCCTAGTCCCAAATTTAGGCTTTTTAATGGGGTACCAAATAGCCACATTGACACTAACTTCTGG
Organism: Lepidodactylus listeri; assembly: GCA_029233225.1. NCBI lineage: Eukaryota > Metazoa > Chordata > Lepidosauria > Squamata > Gekkonidae > Lepidodactylus > Lepidodactylus listeri. The sequence goes on from JARCFY010000011.1 coordinate 50,380,368, forward strand.
GGGAGGGGGGTAACTTTACTTGCAACTGAAGTCATTGGTTACCAAAAAACAACAACACACCCTTATAGTTGAGCAAAAACTGTCTCACAACTACAGAGCAAAGGAAAAATAAAATTAGAGATAAATGCAACTCTCTCTCCCTGGGTGTAAAATTTATTAAGAAGCAGAATAATCTCAAAGTTACTGGGTTTCCGTTTCCACCCTCTTGTTCCATTTCTAAGCCATATTTCTTTCCTTGGCTATGCCAAATTATGGCCTCTTCATTTTCCAAAAGGCCCCAAAATGACAGCCTTCTCCCCTTAGCTTCTCAGATTCGCTTTTTGAAATCGCTAGCATTCCAATCCAGTCACATACAAAGGAGTCGACGAGATGCAAGAACCAGCAGCACTTTAGAGACCAACAAGATTTTTGGAATGTGAGATTTTAAGAGCCAAAGTGCCCTTCGTCAGATGACTTGAAATCTAGCTGTTCTTCTGCAGACCAGCTTGGCTGCCCTTTGAAAGTACACAAAGGAGTGAGTTTCTTTGCTTTAAGCAACATCATACTTCCTCCCTTTCTGTGGAAGATATCTAATGTCCTGGAGCTGGGAAATATCTATGGGTTCCTTGCTGACTTGACTGTGCTGATTGTGACTACCAGTCACAAATGTACGAGTTGTTATTTCCTACTCAGGCAGGCTGAAAGCTTGCTAGGGAAACTAGTTCTTCAGTCTTAAGTCCCTTTCATACAGACTTTGCAAACAACTTCATCAAAAGTCCACTTAGAAAGCCCAAGTATATGTAATGTCTGCCAGCAGCGCCCATTAGCATCTATCCACATGCGTGTTAACACCCTTGAAGAACTTCGAAAGGTTGGAGTTCTTGCAAGTTACCATGGCAACCACTGTTGTTGATCTAATGTTGTCTCCTTGCCTTTGGCTGACGGATAGTTCCCTCCCTCTACTGCCACTTCTTCTTCTGCTCTTAGAACCAGCAGTACCACTTTAATGAGAGGGAGGAATCCTGCCATAAATTGCCTCACCCCAGCCACAAGTCCATGCCCACAACTGCTACTGGGTTGCTAGTGGTGCTGAGCCAATGGCAGACCTCTCCTGTTGCTGTCCTTCCTCTCTGCTGGCTGACTTGCTAGGAGGGACACATTTAAAGGTAACTGGCTCTTCCCTCCCTTCCCAGTTGCTGCCTCTCCTTCAACTGGGCAGCCAATGAGTCACTGTGGTAGGTTTTCTCATGCCTGGAATGGATGTTCCTGGTTCTCAGGCAACAATGAAAGTGAGAGTAGGGCCTGGAGTTCTCTTGGAATTACAACTGATCTTTCAGGCTACAGGCTACAGAGATCAGCTCCTAGGGAGGAAGTGGCAGCTCAGAAGGTAGATTGTATGGAATCACATCCGTGCTGAACTCTCTCCCTTCCCCACACTCCCCTTTCCCCAGGCACTGCCCCCAAATCTCCAGATATTTCCCAAGACAGAGTTGGCCACCCTAATTGAGGGTGGGAACTTAGCTGTACCCTCTTTTGTTGCTCTCCTGATCTACTGTATTCTCATTTTGGCTTATACAAAAAGCCCCCCGACACCTAATAATTTTCTATTTTGAAAAAGCTAGCAAGAAACAGAAATCAAATAAACAACAGAGCATATAAACACAGTAAGGATGTTCAAAAGATAGTTGATCCATCAAATAACACAGAAAAGAAGCAGAAAAGTTAGAAAGTAGCTAATATCTTTTTAAAAAAGAAGCCAAAAGCTCTACGAAAGAGCACTGCTTTGGCCTGATGATAAAATGCTGTTGGACATGAGGCAGGTGTCCCTTGGGGATAGTATTCTCCAGTCTTGGCACCATGGCCTTCTGCAGACAGTGATATCTGAAAAAGGGCCTGAGAGGCAGAGCTGAATGTGTGGTTTCTTGGAAGCAGGTGGTCCTTTAAGTATTGTGAGCCATTTAGGATTTTTTAGGGTCACATGAAGCTGCCTTCTACTGCATCAGACCATTGTACATCTGGGTCAGTATTGTCTACTCAGACTGGTAGTGGATCTCCTGGGTCTCAGGCAGAGGTCTTTCATATCACCTACTGCCTGGTCCTTTCAACTGGGGATGCTGGGGATTGAACCTGGGACTTTCTGCATGCCATGCAGAAGCTCTACCACTGAGGTATTACCGATCTAAAAAACCAGCACTTTAAAATTGCACCTGGAAAAAAAATGGCTGCTAATAAACTCAGACTGGTATAATGTGCTCTACCAGACTACCCCTCTTAGCTATCATGCTATCATATTCTGCTCTGTGAATGGTTTCTGGACACTTTTCAAAGGCAGCTTCACATAAAGTGTTTTACAGTAGTCTAGTCTGGATATAACTAAGGCATGAATGACTGGGGCTAAAGGTATAGTCGTTAAAAAGTTGCTCTGTTCTAAACCCATTAACTTTAGTGGATTTAGAAGGATGCAAATAGGCTGTTCCAAGAACAGCTGTCGTCGGTGAGCCAGTTTTTAAGCTGGTAAAAGGCACTCATGGTTACCACCAACAACTGAACAACCAGATGTAGAACTGGGACCAAGATGCAAGCCTGAATATTACCGGGAAGGGCAACCCTGTTCAACGTAGGCTGTACGTCTGTCCCCAAACTGACTTTCATTTTGTCTAAATTAGGTTTCAGTTTGTTCACCATCATTCCGCCCGTTATCCAACTCCCAGCCATTGATTTGGAATCACTGGGAGAGTTGACATGATATCCCAAATCTCCAGACAAATGCCCCCTGTAGTTTCCTATATATGTTCAAAAAAACTAGATTGAGTTTGCAAAACATTTACAACACCTGGGTCTTTATTAACTTTTCACCAGCTCTTACATAACTGGCATAATATGTCATGGTCTCTGTATATGACATCATATTGGTTACTTAGAAACAATGATGTTTAGCATAGCCTGTGTGCCTCAGGCTACTTCTGAGAGGAGTCACACAGAATATTTGCAAAGGCCTTCAGCCCAAAAGCTTGTTCATGTCTTCAGATCACAGCTAATACTTCAAAGCTATTTTACATCTGCAAGGTAAGTGATTTCCTTAGGGGTAACTAATTTGTCCTCATGAGGGGCCACTTTTAAGTTCAAAGGGCCAAGTCAAGATAAAAAATTAATCACAGTGGAGTATTTTGCATCATCACTGTGCCCGTCCCACCTGGAAGAGCAACCGCAATTCTTTGCTGACCAGCCTATACTCTGTCCAACAATGACGGCTTAAACCATGGGTCCCCAACCTTTTTGAGCCTATGGGCACCTTTGCAATTCTAACAGTGTGGTGGGCGCAGCCACAAAATGCCTACCATGGGAGATGGAGACACACACACAGGGGAAGCCCAAGTGCTGGGAACAAGAGGACTAATGTTTAAAAATACATTGGGAAAGAGTGAGAGAATGAAACCAACACTGTGGTTATTTTCATTTGTACAGCCGATTAGATCTCCAATGTCCGGTCAGATGCCCCACTGAGCAGGAGCCCTATTTGCCCCTACCTGTTTCTAAAAACACTTGGCAGGCTCCAGGAAAGGTGTGGGCAGGCCCCATAGGGCCCACATTGGGGAACCATGGCTTAAGCAACCACAGTCCTGAAAGAACATTATACTCTAGGCATTTATTCCTTTGTTAGATAGATATAGTATATCTTTGGTAGAGATGTGAAGACCTGGGTGTGAAGACCTGGATGTGTGTGTGTGTGTGTGAGTGTGTGTGTGTGTGTAGAAAAAGCAGAAAAAGCAAGAGTTTAGGATGTCCCCCAAGCTCACTGTAAGCTGAAACATCAAGGCAAATTTTATGGGTGTATGGAGACTGATTTGTAAGCAAGCTGCATGTGAAAACTGTATGACATGTTACTGGTAACATTGTGTGGAAATTAAGAAATTAGGACTTACAAGGATGTGCTGTAGAGGTGCAACTGGCACACAACAACCCCAGACATGGGGTGCTCCAGGCAAGAGATGAGTAGAAAAGGTTTGCCACTACCTTCCTCTGCATAGCAACCCCAGTCTTCTTTGATGGTCCCCACCTAAATCCTGACCAGGGCGTACCCTGCTTAGCTCCTACGCCCTGACAAGCTCAGGCCAAACTGGGCTCTTCCGACTGCTCATTTCTTTGATTTTTGGATCACAGATTAATTTTCTGGAAAAAGAGCAGGAGAAAAAACATTTTTCTATAGCTTTAATTTAAAAAAAATACCTATGTTATGAATCAGGCTGTATTCCTAAAATGATACTTTCCTGGGAGTAAGCCACACTGAATAACATGAGACATTCTTCTGAGTAGACCTGTTTAAGAATGCTTAAACTGAAAATGCAAACTCTTATTGTTCATAAAACTCCGTGCATGCTCTTTACCCACAATGTATTTTTGCTAAACTTTAATTCTGAAATGATTATGTTTGAACTAAGAGTGGAACTCCACTCCTAGAATGGATTTCCTTCCTGGTGCAGCTGTCCCCTTGAAAAATCATGGACCCTTCAGAATGGCAAGTGATCCCATATGAGGGGCTGCAATTGAAGTAAATTGTGGATACTTCCCTTGTGCAAACAGAAGTGTATTCTGCACATGCAAGGGTGGGACTTGATACAACCAATGAGTCCCAAAGGATACAAACAGTATATGATTAATGTGCCTAAATAAAAACATCACCTCTGTATTTGGATAAAATACACCACATTAAGTCTTTCCCACAATCATTTTCAGAAAATTCTTGCTGTGGGGATTTTAGTGATAGTGGCAAGGTGGAAGGCCATGCAGAACTTTAAAAGGGGGACAATCTGGAAACCTCCGCCTAAAATCCAGGATTCTGTAAACTTTCAGTGACTTGAACAGGCTGATTTCTCAACACCCCAGGCCTTTTCTGCTTTTACACTCAGCTGTTGTCAACATTCCATCTTCACTGGGGCATTTTTAGGCCTCACCAAACTGGGTTTTTTGGTTTTATTTCTTTTTCTTGTGGTTAGTACAAAGTCATATTTTTCCTGTGTAACTGAGTGGCCCTACCAGTATGTAAATACCCATACTGCATCTTTGAGTGGCCTGGTTTTGTGTCGTGTCTTTAGTCATCCAGTTAATTATTATACAGTGACAAGAAGGGGACCTGCAAGCATTTACAGAAAAGAAGAAATTCCATTTCCTTCCCCACCCCCCACGCCCGGCCCCTGAATTTTCCTGGTTCCATTTCCTTTCTCTCCCTACTTCTGGCTTTATTTTTCATGTCCCTGCTTTCACCCACCCCTGTTTCCCTCCAGCCCCTGCCTGACCCAACTTCCTCTGTCCACCCTCTTAGCCTTCTGTCCTCACTCCTGCCTGCTTGCTCATCTGTGTTTCTGCTAGCATGGCAAAAGGGGAGGGGGGTTACTACAGCAACCCAATTTTTTCGTTACATCTGCACATGCACAGACTCTTACTGCTTTAGGTTTCCCCCCACCCCACCGCACCCCCGGGTACTTGAAGGATTGCCTGCCTCCTCCCATACTGTCCAGACTGCTAGCTGAGATCCTCCTCAACAGTCCTGCTCTCTGGGTCACCACCTCTGGTCACCTCTGCCCCACTCTGTTTTTGATGCTGAGTCAAAATGTTTATTTTCCCACAAGCTTTTGACATATTTTTAAGTGTTTTACAATCTGTTCCCAGCCTGAGGAATCATTTTATGCCACTAAATGTTTTGTGCTGTTTTTAATCTGTCTGGGTTTTTGATAGCTTGTTAGTTTTAATGATTTTTCTGCTGTTGTATAATTATCGCACGCACACACACACACACACACACACACACACACACACTCCTTTGTAAGCCAACTATCCTGACCTTCATGGTCCAAGCTAGGACAATCTTGAAAGCTAAGCAGGGTCAGCCCTGGTTAGTACTTGGATGGGAGACCTCCACGTAAGTCCAGGGTTGCCACACAGAGGTAGGTAATGGCGAACTGTTGCAGAGGGTGGACACCCTTTGGGCAGAGGCTTAGCAACACAGAGTAAGGACACCTGAATTAACCTGTGTCTGTTTAAACCTTTTTATACTCAAAGGAGTGATGTTCTTCTGAGAACATATGCTCTGACAAAAACAAAAAAGATGGTCCAGTCCAATGTGTGTCTTTTAAAAATGTATTGTAGTAAAAAGGGGGCTTTGTGCATCATGTCTAGGGACATCACGCCAGTCGGCTTAGCAAGATGGTTCTTTCAAGTTGTTATATGACCTTTCTTGCTTAAGAGGTTTCTCTGATCTTACATGAGGTTACTTCATGGTATTTTTCATGGCTATATATTTTCATTTCACTTTTTGTAAGGTTCAGAACAACATTCCACATTAAGCAAAATTATCCTAATTATGACATATTCTTGACTAGGGGTGTGCGCTAAATATATACCAAGCTCAGCTGAATAAATACCCCCAAAGTACCTTATCAGTATTTGGGGGGTGTTTATTCAGCCGAATACAGATCAGAGATCTGTACTTGGCTACGAATCTAGCTGAGCCCGAATAAAAGCCAGTCTTACCCAACTTTTATTTGGGTGTGGTACAGCTATATTGAGCCATTCCCAGCGAGGCGGCGTGGAGCTGTGAGAGTATCAGCTGGGGTGGCGGGACCTGACAGCTCCCTGCTGTGTTGGCTGGGGTGGGCTGGCTAGCTCCTCTTGAAGGTCTGTTTAAATTAAGATGTAAAAGGAGCAAGCCCAGGTTTGGCCAGGGCAGCAGCCACTCAGAGCTCCTGCTGCTCCAGCTGATCCTCTTCCAGCCAGGTCTGAGTGTGGTGGGGAGAGAAGGACCTCCCTGCCCACACAGATCCTGGGGCCAACTTCTTCTGGGGGGTGGTTTAAACCACCCCCCAGAAGAAGCCCTCCCGGCCAGGTCTGCGTGCTGCAGGGAGAGGAAGCTCTCCCCACCCATGCCAGATCCTGGGGCCAACTTCTTCTGCCCTCCCAGCCAGTTCTGCATGCAGCGGGGAGAGAAAGATCTCCCTGTGCACATCTGTTCCTGAGGCCAACTTCTCCTGGCCTGTGGTTTAAACCATAGGGCAGGGGAAAGCTAACACATTTAAAGGGAGGGCCCCTTTAAATGCATTTGGCAAGCCAAGCCATGAGTGAACCGGAAGGGTGATCCTTCTGGATTCATTCGCAGCATGGCTTGCCAAAGGCATTTAAAGGAATCTTCCCTTTAAATGCCTTGCCAAATAAATTTGTCAATCCCAATTATTTCCCAAATCCCAACTGGGATTCAGGACTATCGGGAACAAACAATATTTTTCAGGTTTATTATACCTGAACCTGAAAAATACTGGGTTTTTTGTGCACACCCCTGTTTTTGACATAACTCTCCTTCAGCTAGAGACAGGGTTCTAATCAGAAGAACAGCAGCTGGGTGAGCATCCAGACTTTGGCTCAGATCAAGATACGGTACCTTGTCTGTGCTTCTACCAAGGATTTTACCAAGTAACAAATTTTAGTCTAGGTTATAGCACGGAGTGAGACTGAGGGCTCAAGAGTCACAATCAAAAATATGTTCTGGGCCATGACAGAGGAAATCATCAGAAAAGAGGGTTTTGTCTGTGTTCATCTGTTGCCTTGAAAACCCTATGAGGTCACCATAAATTGGCTGTGGCTTGACAGCACTTTCCACCACCAAGCCAAATCAAGCAAATAATATTTTCTAAATAAATTCTAAATTAATTTAAATTTTGCTAAATTTTTGCTAATTTTCTAAATAAATTCTAAAGTAATTTAATTTTTTCTACAAACCTGGGATGTTCCCATAGATTTAGAACCCTAAATTGAAACTGCAGTTGGCCCTGTTGTGCATATTTTTTAAAATCTCCATGGAGATCAGTCCTTGGCTATTAGATAATAAGGTAATAAGGACAAATCTATTTGGCTAGTGGAAGGGCACTTATGGTTGGATCTAAAGGTTCTGTTCCACTACCAATGAAGCCTTCTGCCAGTGTGAGGAGTCTTCTGCTGGTGGAACGCATGGTTGTTCTGATGGAGCAAGATTTAGTAGGCTGATTGAAGGTTCATCATATCAGAGGATACTGTCACTGTTAGCCAAATCAAGCCTTTGCATTCAACCCCATACTATCTGTGCAAAAGTCCCAGATTTAATATCTGGCATTGCCAGTTAAAAGGTGTGTGTGTGTGGGGAAAATACCTTTCTTTGCTGAAGTCCTTATGAGATGCTGCCAATCAGGAGAGACAGCTGCACTATTAGTCTGATTTTGTGCTTCACATGTAATCATTTAAAAGTCTGACTTCTTATTTACACATTTTTGTCTCTGATTTTGTTTTGCTGTCACTAATAGAGCATTTGAGCAAAACCTGTTTGATAATCGATGTCTGAAGCATATGATGATGCAAATCCATATGAGGACACGTATGAGGACAAGAAGGAACTTTTGCCAGCTCCTTCTCCACCACCGCCTCCAAAGTATACATGTATAGATTTGTATGGTTTTGGTGCAAAATCTTCATGGTTTATATATTCCATTAGATATATGAAAAGTTGTGTGACTAAAAATCGTACAGTTTATTTTAGGCAGCAGTGTCAGCATTCAAAGCATTTTAAAGGCAACTGTAGAGCATTGCTGTCTCTTGGAGGTTACATACCCAAAGGGACATTAAAGCCATTGGCCAGATCTTTTCCAGTTTACAACTGCTAAACACTATGAAAAAAACCCCATGTCGAGTGGGTTTTAATGGGAGAATGTAGGATATCATAGTGTTTCAACATGGTATCCTTTATAGATTTAAGGATTTAACATTCTCATTTCTGCGTTCCTCAGTGAGGATGTGTTCTCTGGATTATTAGAGGAGTTACTTTTTAATATAAACAGTAGAACTACAATCTAGTCCTCCAGGAGGAAGTCCCATTGAATTAAGTGGGGATTATTTCTAAGTAAACATTCATAGGTTTGGACTGCAGCTTTGTAAGTACCTGGACTTTTGAACTACACGGAAGGAAAATGAATAAATATACACATGGGATGATATGAGAATATCAAACATTCCAGTACCAGTTTGGTGTAGTGGTTAAGTGTGCGAACTCTAATCTGGGAGAACCGGGTTTGATTCTCCACTCCTTTGCTTGCACCTGCTAGATGACCTTGGGCAAGCCATAGTTCTGTCACAGCTGTTCTCTCAAGGACAGCTCTGGAAAGAGCTCTCTCAGCCTCACCTACCTCACAGGGTGTCTGTTGTGGGGAGGGGAAGGGAAAGGTGTTTGTAAGCCGCTCTGAGACTCCAAGTGAGTGAAGGGCAGGATATAAATCCAATCTCTTCTCTTCTTCTACCACTTAAGAATGTCAGTACTGTCCTCTGTTCATTAGAGTTGCTGTTTGCCCATCAGTGGCAGGAGAACACCCACCAGTGCTCCCTTTCCCTGCCAGCACTCAGTGGGACAGCAGGAAGAGAAAGGAGAGTGAAATAGCATCCTGTGATACTGCAACATCACTTCCAGCTGAGGAACCAGAAGTGACATTGTTGTGTTGCAGGGCACTCTTTATCACAGAATTTCAAGGGCTGAGAATCTTACTGTTCACACAGAAGGGAAAACTCAAGGCTGTGCCCTAGTGCCCTTGCCTTGTGCCAACCCACAGGAGAATTATTGAGGGCCAAGTTTCATGTTACGCTATAGATGAGTTGCCAACAAGAACTGGCAGGCATTTTGCAGCTGTGACTCCCCTGTGGCTACTCCTGTGTAAAAGCACGGCAGTGGCCCAGTTTGGATTGGGACTGTAACACATGTGCAGCCTCTCAGTGGGGCAAAGAACACTGGGCTATGGCTCTTGGGCCATTTTGGCTCCTCAGAAAGGCAGGAGGGAGAAGACAGGAGCCCTTCCTTGCCCTGCAATGCAATCCCAATCCAAATCAGGCTTCTGCTGTGCTTTTACACAGGAATTGCCCCCAGGGACTTAGCTGCAGTAAGGCTACCTGTCCCCCCCCCCCGGAAAATCTGTGTAAAGCAAAACATGTAGTTTGGCACAGAGGCTGAGAGCGTCTATTCTGAATGCATTGCAGATTCAAAAACCCACTCACACATATACACCATGGTTTCTTTTTTGCACCCACGTACGCACACAAATGTACACACGTTGGGATCCAGACTCATGCCCACCCTACTGCTCTAAACGACGTTTGCCTCAGAGATGTTAAGAACCAGGCCTGAGTGGCTTAGTGAGCACTGAGTTCCTCCCCATCTCTGCTGTCTTGGTGGTGGCTATGCTCACCACTGTGCAGTGGCACTTTAGCAGCGTTTCCAAGTTTGCTGCTGCCTTGCTGGCAGCACAGTGACCAGGGCTCTGTTGGGGCCGGAGCGCGCCGGAGCGCCGCTCCGGGAGAGAAGGGCCCGGGGGGCGGGCCTCCCCTGTTCACCCCCTCCCTCCCCCAATCACCATCCCCGGGGCCGCGGCTGGCCACCGGCCCGGGCGAAGAGCCCCCTCCCACCACCAGTCACTGTCCCCGGGGCCGCGACTGGCCGCCGGCCCCGCTGGAGAGCCCCCTCCCTCGCCCAGTCGCCTTCCCTTGCCCCCTCCCTTGCCCCCTCCCTCGCCCAGTCGCCTTCCCGGGGCCGCGGCTGGCCGCCGGCCCCAACTGAGAGCCCCCTCCCTCGCCCAGTCGCCTTCCCGGGGCCATGGCTGGCCACCGGCCCCGACTGAGAGCCCCCTCCCTCACCCAGTCGCCTTCCCGGGGCCGCGGCTGGCCGCCGGCCCCGCTGGAGAGCCCCCTCCCTCGCCCAGTCGCCTTCCCTCGCCCAGTCCCTCGCCCCCTCCCTCACCCAGTCGCCTTCCCTCGCCCCGTCCCTCGCCCCCTCCCTCGCCCAGTCGCCTTACCCGGGGCTGCGGCTGGCCGCCGGCCCCACTGGAGAACCCCCTCCCTCGCCCAGTCGCCTTACCCGGGGCCGCGGCTGGCTGCCGGCCCTGGGAAGAACCCCCCCCACTCAACAGTTTCCCGGGCCCAAGGGAGGGAGAAGCCGGGCCTGAGTGGCTTAACGCCACTCAGGCCCAAGCAAGGGGGGGGAGGGAAACGCCAGCCCTAGTGGGGGGAGAAGCGCCCCTCCCTCCCTCCCATCCCTCTCTCCCCCACCTACCTACCTACCTGTTCCTTCCTTTCCCCCTTCCTTCCCCTCTCCCTTCCTCCCTCCCTCTCCCCTTCCTTCCTTCCTTTCTTCTCTCTTTCTCCCCCAACTACCTACCTACCTTACTGTTCCTTTCTTTCTCCCTCCCTCCCTCCCTCCCTCCCTCCCTCCCTTTCTTTCTTTCTTTCTTTCTTTCTTTCTTTCTTTCTTTCTTTCTTTCTTTCTTTCTTTCTTTCTTCTCTCTCTCTCTCTCTCTCTCTCTCTCTCTCTCTCTCTTTCTTTCTTTCTTTCTTTCTTTCTTTCTTTCTTTCTTTCTTTCTTCTCTCTCCCCCCACCTACCTACCTACCTTCCTGTTCCTTCCTTTTCCCCTTCCTTCCCCTCTCCCTTCCTCCCTCCTTCCTTCCTTCTTTCTCTCTCTCTGCCCCCACCTACCTACCTACCTACCTTCCTGTTCCTTCCTTCCCCCCTTCCTTCCTTTCTTCTCTCTCTTTCCCCCAACTACCTACCTACCTTACAGTTCCTTCCTTCCCCCCTTCCTTCCCCCCTTTCTTCCTCCCTTCCTCCCTTCCTTTCCCCCTCCCTTCCCCCCTCCCTTCCTCCCTTCTCCCTTCCTCCCTTCCTCCCTTCCTCCCTTCCTCCCTTTCTCTTTCTTTCTTTCTTTCTTTCTTTCTTTCTTTCTTTCTTTCTTTCTTTCTTTCTTTCTTTCTTTCTTTCTTTCTTTCTTTCTTTCTTTCTTTCTTTCTTCTCTCTCTCTCTCCCCCACCTACCTTCCTTCCTTCCCCCTCCCTCCCTCCCTCCCTTCTTGCCTTCTGACACACTGCCCACGACGTCAGGGATGTGTGGCCTTTTGACACTTCCGATGATGTCAGGGGGTGTGGCATATGCAAATGAGTTATGCTAATGAGCTCCTGCACCTCTTTTTTTACGAAAGGACCCCTGACAGTGACATATACAAACCCAGCATTCCCTCCTCTCTCGTTTTCCCTGTTTGCATCTCCATACAAGTGCACAAAAGACAACCTTTTTCAATGAATGGGAAACATCCGGACAGGAAACAGCTGCACCAGTAGAACTGTAGTCAGCCAGTAATCCAAGATGGAGCCTCAGACGTGCACACTCTCTCCGGTTCCCCTCAACACAGGGCACAGTGAATGATTTCACTAGGGCTGCTTCCACATGCAGGTTTTGCTTGGGCTGGGCACCCAAACCAGAGTGGGGTTTGAGACATGACATTGAGAAAGGGGTGGCATCACAATACCACTATATTCTCACAACAACCCTGTGAGGTAGATTAGGCTAAAAGAGAGTGATGTCTCAAGGTCACCCAGCAGGCTTCGATGGCAGAGTGGGGATTCAAACCCGGGTCTTCCAAGTCATTAATTCATAGGGATGCCATAAGTTGGAAGAAACTCAACAGCACTTAACACACACACACATTTTTGTAGGAGTGCTTTGTTGTCTTCAAACAATCCAGCCTATGTGGACACAGATTGGCAGATGATTGCATCTTAAAAACGAACAAATAAACGGTAGTATATGCCAATGACCTGCCTTGAAATAAGGCAGCTTCATATGTTTATCTATTCAGTTTTTAGTCCAGATATTGAAGCTTTTATTGGATCTGCTCTCTGAACAGGCCTATCGACCACTTTGTATGCTCAGTGGTGGATAGTCCTGACAATAGTCTGTGACCCATAGAGCCTATCTATAAGAACAATGAAAGTTCCAATTTGAAGATTGTTCTTGTGGACAAAGCTGAGACCTTGGTTTGAATAATCACTTTTACATGTGATTTAAGCTGTGTATGATACTGCAGTTGCATACTCTTTGCTGGAACACTACTCCGTGAATTTATGTCTGAAATGTAATTTTTAAAATGTTTCTAATGGCAATCTCCCCCCCCCCCCTTTCTTTTTGCCGTCAGGGAACAACAAACAAACTGCTGCTGTCTCTTCTGGAGCGTCCTGTGGCTGGCTGTGCTGATTGCTTTTGCTTGGCCCTTGAGTGTGGCTATGGCAGCCCTTTATGGATTTGTGTCACCCTTGATTTCCCTCATAGGACTTGACGATATAAGTGAATCCATGCTGCAAGCAGTGAATGTGGGAAGACAGTGTGCTTTCAATGTCAGACTGGGAAGGGCCATGATTTGAAGGAAAGCTCACACAGCATGTACCATTCCTTCCTTTATGCAGGCTCAGTTCTTTCTGCACCGTTTCCCCTTGTTTATACAGGTGTATCGTTCATTTGCCTCTTTTCTTGCTCCCACATAAATTAAACAAGTGTTTATTTCAATATAATAGCAGTTCTGTAATGTTTTCATTTCACCTAGAATTTTTGTCTTTAAACCATGAATATATAAAGAAACAAATCCATGAAGTTTGAGCTACTGGCACTTCCTGAAAATTTCTTATGAATACATGCCTCAGGTAATGGAGGCAATTTTTCACTGGCTGACTGGGTTTTGATATATGAGTAATCAATTTCATAGTGAGCGACAGTGTGTGCACATCTCTCTCTCTGTATATGTGTGTGCGCATGAGTGAGATAGAGAATGTGAGTGGGCAGTAGAAATGTGAGCAGGGATGCTTGTTGAATGTTCTGTGGGTTGTCTTAAACAATGGTCTCCTGTTCCACACTAGTAATCTGTATGGGTTGGCTGCAAAGAAAGGAGAGGGGGAACTGAAACCTTTCTCCATTTCAGCTGGAGATATCGAACCAACCCTCCCCCCAATAACTTTTCTTAATGTGTCTCTTGTGGAATGGTGACAATACTCCCTCTAAGCTGTGGAGTCTTATGAGCAAAAATCCTACTTTGTGAGCTACTGGCATTAAAGTGGTGAGCGAGCAGTTTGGCTACTGCATAAATTCGTTTGCTCTGGAGCTGTCCTTCTTGAGTGAAGACAAAAATCTGTGAGCTGGAGGCTAAAAAACTGTGAGCTAGCTCACACTAACTCAGCTTAGAGGGAACAATGGTGACAACCTATGCTACATGTACAAGTGTGCAGGCAGGCTTACAGTCTTCATGAGGACATTCACTCTATAGTGCTTTGAGAAGTACACATCCCAAGAAACAAAGCAGCTCTTTTAAGAGGAAGGCAAGCACCTTTGAATGCTCGTAGCAGAGCTAATTCCCTGTCACATAAGGACTTCTCTGCAAAGATACAATCACTGAAGAAAACAAATGTACTTTTTAGGCCCCTACAGCCCAGAATTTCATGTTAGAATGTCAGTAATTGGGTCTGCACAGTTTACATGCCCCAAGACGCCTTTCTAGAATATATTCCCTAACCACAAGGAAGACACAGTTAGTTGCTCTTAGCCATTTCGTCTTAAGCCATGAAGGACTAAGCCTTTACCTAGGTATTCCATTTTGACCATGTTGTTGAGGACAATGGGAGAAATCTGAGATTATCTCTGAGAACTCCTATTTTCAACTCCAAGAATAAACAGCCTACCTTAAGTTAACATCCTTTTGAGTAAGTACAGAGCATGTAGAGAAGATATGTGGGTTTATTGTTGTTCTTTTGGATTTTTGTTGTGATATCACAGGATATCTGCACTTTTCATTTTGTTAATAAATTTCCTTTTACTTTGAATGCTGTAGTATGAACTCTGTGACCCATGTTTTGCCCAAATTGACCATGTTTATCCACAGATAGACACAAGGGGGAGCAGCTGTTAAATCCCTCAGTCCTCTAGTATGCAATTGAAGGTCCTAGTCCCCAAGATCACCCAGGTAAAGAGGGCAGGCAAGTGAAGCCTCTAAAGCAGTGGTTCTCAACCATTCAAATGCCACGACCCTTTAATACAGTTCCTCATGTTGTGGTGACCCCCAACCATAAAATTCTGCCAACACACACAACAATGAAGCTACTTTTCCAGATGTTTTCTCTTGCATGGCAGTTAGCACCAAACAACTTTAATACAGACTTTAGACACAAGCTAGTCCCAATAAGCTACCTAGTCCCAACAAGACACAACAAACACTCAGGCTTCAGACTTACTTTTCTTCAACAGAAGATGCCATGAGAAAACGAAGGTAGGTGTGGGGGGGGAGAGGCTGTTGCAGGTAGGGGAGAGAGACAGAGAGAGAGAAAGGTAGGGGGAGAGAGAGAGAGAAAGGGAAAGAGAGGAGAGAGAGAGAGAGAGAAAGGGGGAAGAGAGAGCAAGAGCGAGAGAAAGGGGGGGAGAGGGGGGAAGGAAGGTAGGTGTGGGGGGGCTTTTGCTGCTTTTCCTGGGCTCTGCCTCAGCACGCAGCCCAGGGAA
This sequence comes from Lepidodactylus listeri, assembly GCA_029233225.1. Lineage (NCBI taxonomy): Eukaryota > Metazoa > Chordata > Lepidosauria > Squamata > Gekkonidae > Lepidodactylus > Lepidodactylus listeri. Next base: position 50,395,709 of record JARCFY010000011.1, read on the forward strand.
GGCGGGGGGGGGGGCTTTTGCCACCTTTCCTGGGCTCTGCGCTTTGGCACGGAGCCTAGGGAAGGCAGGGGGCAGCTTTTGCCCCCTTTCCTGGGCTCTGTTCTTCAGTGCGGAGCCTAGGGAAGGTGGCAGGGGGGCGGCTTTTGCTGCCTTTCCTGGGCTCTGCGCTTTGGCGTGGAGCCCAGGGAAGGCAACAGCAGAGCACCCTAAAGATGGCGGCGGGGAGGGGGAAGCGGCCATTGACTTACCTGCTGGCTTCTTCCTCCTCGGCCCTGCTGGAAGGGCTGCTGGAAGCAGGGGGCAGGGCTCCGGCCCCAACCAACTCCTGCTCTCTGCCCTTAAAGGGAAAGCTCCCTTTGAGGGCAAAGAGCCGGGAGGCCAGACCTCACACTCAATCGAGTGTGAGGCCCTTTCCTGCCGGTGGGGAGGGGCAGGGTGGGCTCGGATGCCAGCCAGCGACCCCTGTGAAATGGTCATTCGACCCCAAAAGGGGTCCCGACACACAGGTTGAGAACCGCTGCTCTACAGGTAGGGGAAGAAAGGAGCCCAAGATCTGACTGTTCAAGGTGGGATATCATTGGATATGATCTGTGGCGGCGGTGGTGGCTATTCAAAGAGATGTATTTGGGGAGTAGAGAAAGGATATCCAGTCAGCTGAGCAGCTTTCTCTCTCATATAGGGGACTGAGTTCTTGTGGTAGCTGATTTTCCATAGTCCCTTTTAGTTGTTTAGGGAGAAAAATAAAACAGTTCTAGTCCTGAAAATGCAATTTCACAAAATATCAGTCACCTGAATGGAGAATTCCCTATTATTGGATCAAAGAGACTGAATGGATTGTGCCAGTATCTGAGAGTACACTCCCAAAGGCACCATTTAGGAAGGAAGGAAGAAAAAGAGTCCTTTTCCTGTCCACTTTCCAGTTATTCCTCAGGATCTTGGGTTATTACAGGTAAAGGTAAAGGTTTCCCTTGCTCGAAAGCCAGTTGAATCTGACTCTAGGGGGCGGTGCTCATCTCCGTTTCCAAGCCGTAGAGCCAGGACATTTCCATGGTAATGTGACTGGCATGACTAGACGCCAAGGCACACGAAACGCTGTTACCTTCCCACCAAAGTGGTACCTATTTATCTACTAGCAATTTCTTGAACTGCTAGGTTGGCAGGAGCTGGGGGCAGAGGTGGGAGCTCACTCCGTCTTACAGCACTCGGGTCTCGAACTGCTGAATTACCGACCTTCTGGTCTGCAGTTCAGCGTCTTAACCATTTGAGCCACTACAGCTCCTGTGAGTTATTATAATGAGATACAAAAACTGGTAACTGTTGGAGAGACGACAGCCTTCTAAGAGTCTAGTTAATGTAAATGCGGCTGAGTTGTTTTGTCCACTTATACCGTAGGGCAGGGGTGGCCAACCTTGCTTAACGTAAGAGCCACATAGAATAAACGTAAGAGCCACATAGAGATGTCTGAGAGCCATAAGACAGGAACAAATATCACACACACATTTTTATTTTTAAAAATATGCAAATTTGCTTTTTATTAACGTTAAATGGGACTGCCAAAAATAAAAACAAACAAGGAAAACCGGTTATTGATAATGATATTACTTGTTTGCTAATGATATTGAGAGAGAGAGAGAAAAAGAGAGAGATGGAAAGAAAGAATTAAAGAAGTGGAAAGAAAGAGAGAGAGAGAAACTAGGAAAGCAAATAGATGGGAGGGAGGAGGGAAGGAAGGAAGGGAGAAAGAGAGAAAAAGCATGCCTTCCCTTTGCTTCCCCAGCCGCCCTGCCAGGAGCCGCACAATATGTGTGAAAGAGCCGCATGTGGCTCCCGAGCCACAGGTTGGCCACCCCTGCCGTAGGGGGAGCTGTGCTGCATTCTCTGTTCAGAGCATATTGAATGTTTTCTCTTGCAGTTTAGTTTACCTCTTGTTGTTTCTCTCTCTGCAGTGTGTTAGTTAGTGCTCATGTTCTGAACACCTCTGTACTGTAGCAGTGGCTTGCAGTCAGTTATTGTCTTTTTGCAAAATCCTGTTGCAGTACAAGTCATTGGAAGCAAACTCCAAAACAGGGATTGGCTTATTTCCTGAACTCTGCCAACCGTTACCATAAGTGTTCTTGCACTTTTCTTTCTGTCTCCTGTAGAACCTGATATGGTACCACTGATGCCTTTGTTCAGGGGCAGGAAAAATAGGTGGCTGATAGTTAGAACTCTCTTTTGGTTACCTCGGGTTCTGGCAGGTGTGACAAATGGTGACTCTCTAGGCTATTTTGCTTGGCATCACGGATTCCTTGCTCCACCCCAGATGCAGGAGTAGAATTGACTGTGGATGGTCTTGGGTCATGGCTGAGAGGCAGAGGTGCAGGTTGCAAGGCAGAGGCAGTGAGGAAGTTGGGGGTGGGGGAGAATAAAGGGTACATCATTGTTCTGGCACAGGCCATCTCCTGTGGAAAGTCAACCTATGCAGGAGGGGTTAAGGGACTGTCTTAGCTGCCAGTCCTCCTGCTCTTGCATTAGGGTTGCCAGCCTCCAGGTGGGGCCTGGGGATCTCCCGCTCTTACAACTGACCTCCAGCTGACAGGGATCAGCTCCCCTGGAGAAAATGGCTGCTTGGAAGGGTGGACTCTATGGCATGGTACCCTGCTGAGGCCCCTCCCCTCCCCAAATCCCACCCTCTCCTGGATCCACCCCCAAAGTTTCCAGGTATTTTCCAACTCAGATCTGGCAACCCTATCTTGCATTCCCATTATCCTTAGCAAACATGCCGAAGGACTACACTTCTATATTTACCAATATGATGTCTACTTTGCCTTTCCTATCGCTATAACAACAGTATTATCACCAGTGACCGGTACTGTGAATGGGTGCCTATTTGTACAGAATGTGGGTTGAACATGGAAACAGAGGAGGCCTAGTTTTGTGCTTCATGACCTTCTAGCCCCATTGCTTTCATTTTTTTACCACTCTCTCTACTCATGGCAACTGAGGACAGAGCTTCCTATATCTGAGAAAATGGGCTGCAGACTGTGAAAGCTTCTGCTGCAGTGTATTTATTAGTTTTTAAGACGCAACCAATCTCTTTCAGGGCTGACTTATCCATTAGGCACAGTAGGCACAGTGCCTAGGGCCCACAGTACTTTTAGGGGGGCCATGAACATGTTTTAATTTCTTTTAAAATCAGAGTGGGAAGAAATGAACTTTTAGGGTTGAAGAAAATGTTTAATTTTTTTTCTCACATCAGAAAAAAAAAATGTTTTGGGTCCACAAAAATTTATTAAATTTTGCCTAAAACAGAAAAAAAATGTTGAAGTATCCAAAGTTATATCAAAAATAATTTTTAATATTGGCATTATTATGGTGGGAGGGGACCACGAAGGCAAAAGTGCCTAGGACCCATAATGTTGTCTTTTTGCTATGCCTCTGGAATCTCTCAGTATTTTTGTGAATATTACCATTCTTCCTGATGGATGCCGCTTTCATGTTATGAGCCTCATGAGTTCTTGGGTGCGTGTTGCCTCATCTATACCGCTTTTAGCCCCATGCATATGACTGGTATTCTGCTGCTTCTGGTAATCACCTGATACGATAATCACTCACCAATATTTGTCCGCATAGGCTGGATAGTTTGAAGGCAACAAAGCACGTCCTACGAAAATGTGTGCATGTGTGTTGTATACTGTTAAGTTTCTTCCAATTTATGGCAACCCTATGACTGAATGACCTCCAAAATGCCCTGTCATTAACATCCTTGCTCAGGTCTTGCAGACTGAGGGCCCCTGTGGCTTCCTTGATTGAGTCTACCGTCTTATGTTGGGTTTTCCTATTTTCCTGCTACCTTTAACTTTTCCTAGCATGGTTGCCTTTCCCAGTGAGTCTTGTTTACTCGTGATATGACCTAAGTATGATAGCCTCAGTTTAGTCATTTTAACTTCTAGGGCAATATAGACAGAAAACTATAGGAAAATATAGACAGGGTTAAATCTTTAGATTTAACACCTTTGGTTTCAGTATCCAGGGAGACATTGCAATGGCATATTCTCAGGTAGCAACCATCTGTATATCTTTTTTAAAGGACCATGGAAACATCTTTGGACAGTGCTGGCTCTTCAGCTTGGAAACGGAGATGAGCACCGCCCCCTAGAGTCAGATTCGACTGGCTTTCAAGCAAGGAAACTTTTACCTTTACCATAATTCTCATGTTATCAAACATGACCAAGTGTTATCAAGCTGAAGGGCTCTTGGCCCTTGGTGTGCAGTCTACAGCCTGTGTAAAGCAGGCCATGATATGTTTGTTTCTGTTATGTAATACTGTACACGCTGGCAGGCTTTAGTTTGGTTTTTGATTTGTTTTGTTTTTGTTTTTAGTGAGCTGCTTTGGGTCCCTCTGTGGAGAAAGGCAACATGTTAAAAACAGGAGGGAGGGAGGAAGGAAGGAAGAAAATTTCTTTTATTGAAGAATGGATGACAACAGTTGGAATGATATATTTTGAGATTTCTTTCAACAAACATTTTTGGCATGAGGAAGCTGAAGTTGAGAAATGCATCCCTTTGTTAATGAATCCGATGTTCAGTCTAGCAGCACCAAGCCTGTATGATAATACCACATATGTCGGAGCAATTTATTGTATAGTTGCCTGAAGTAATTGCTAACCTATGATGACAAGAACAACAAAACTCGTGGAGAACCATTTAACTTCACATTTCAGCCTATGGACTTCTTGAGCGGCCTCAGAAAACTGTTAGATGCAAACTCTGCCTATGGAAACGGCCAGTATTGCATAGCTGTTAGTGTTAGACTTGGATCTGGAAGACCCAGATTTGAATGCCCACTTTGCCATGGAAGCCTGCTGGGTGAACTTGAGCCATCATTCTCTCTTAGCCTAACCTACTTCACAGGGTTGTTGTGAGAATAAAATAGAGGAGGGGAGATGGATGTTGTAAGCTTCTTTGGTTCCCATTGGGAAGCAAAGCAGGGTATAACTATACAAATAAATATGTTATGTTAATAAGTATGTTAAAAATGCTGCATAATTTAAAAAAAATTGTACTTGAAGAAATGATTTTTTTTGTACTTGGAGAAATGCAGAAGGGCTGCTTTTCATTGGATCTAAATATACTGGACTACATGTGCTGCCTGTCAAATGTAAAAGGATGATGTATATATTTCTCTCTCAGTGTTCTCCTTTAAAATATATGCAAGCATGATCTAGCCTGAGGTCAGAAGTCATTCACTTGTCTTTGAAAATGGCATACTGTACAGAATACACACATCCTTCATAACTAGGTGGGCAGTGATTGAAAACTCTGCTTCTGTATTTATATCCATGTACAAAACGCCCTAAAGTTTCCCTTGGAGACAAAAACTCATGAAAACAGACTTGTCAAAGTAAATTGGTTTACATAAGTAAGTCATCAAACTTTATTTCTTTCCCATGGAAAAAAAGATTTGCACCGGAGGCCTTCTAACTCCATAAATACAATTGTGAATATCTTTCATTTTGGGACTCATTGGAATGTACTTTTTTTTGATACAATTCAGTCTCATATTTCCATAATGCTATTTAGGTCATGCATTTTCTAATTGCTAACATTTGCAAAGTCAGTTTATGGGCCCTGACATGGTAGGATTTTGGTCAAATGAACGACTTGAGGATGAAGTCTGTAAAGTTCCCTTTGCAGTGTACGATTCAATATGAGAAAACTTCTTAGATTTAAAGGTAATTAAGTGGCAGTTCTGATTTTTACTTATTTACTTCATTTATACCCTACTTTTCTCCCCAGTCAGGATCCAAAGAAACTGACACCATTCTCTTCTCCTCCATTTTATTGTAACTACAGCCCTATGCAGTTTCTTAAAAAAAACTTTGGACACCACCCCTCACACGTCACAAGTGTTGTTCCACCCTGATTTAGAAAAGTGTGTATACACCACAGGAAAAAGAATAGTGTATAAGGTGGGCACAGAATCCAAAGTCAAGATTAAAGGCTTACTGCTCTAAAAACCTGCAGTAAGATGTGCATGCATAATGGACCATAGTCAGCAGAGGGAGGTTTTTGGTACTACAAGAAACGCAAGCAGTGTGACACAGCCACTCCCCCCAGTTGGTCTGAGGTGGAATAACCTGTCTCTTCATCATTGTTTATACAGCAGCAAGTGAGAGTGTTTGGCGGAAGACATTTCAACTGTCTGTGCATTGTAGTAGGTAACACAGAGAAACATAAATACTCTTAATTAGACATGCTGAGAAATTCAACATAAACATGGTCATCCAGCATTCTTACCTTGCTGGAAATCACTTTATTACATTCAAGGTGAACACTTGATTGGATCACCTCAATGTTCTCTGATGAAGTTCATTCTGAGCACAGCAATATTCTGAGCAGCTTTCACACTAGTACACCAGGTTGTTGTGTTTACTAGAGAACAGACATATCCCCTGTGGTCATGGTCAGGTAATTAAACTGACTGACATGAAACATACAGCCACTTGTAATTTGTCCCCTCTTTGCACTTTAAATGATGAACATTGGACAGAATGCACTGCTGGCTTATGTTCTCATGTAGTCAGCAGCATTTACTAAAGAACTATTTGTGAGATTAGTTGGATTCATGGGCAGACACCAAAGGCAAAGATACTTAAGTAGTAAATCTCAATTCAAAAATCTCAAACAATTTTATTTTCTGTTTATTACATCCCTCATCTGTTTTGCAATTTATTTATTTTTAAATTTTGGAGAAGGTTATCTCTCTGTGGGGAGACAGCAGAGGGTGGAGGGAATGATTTGGTGATTTTAGAAAAGCAGAGGAGGAGGAAGAGGAGGCGGAGAAGAAGAAGAGTTGGATTTATACCCTGCCTTTCACTCAGAGTGGCTTACAATCCCCTTCCTTTCCTCTCCCCACAATAGACACCCTGTGAGGTAGGTGAGGCTGAGAGAACTCTGAGAGAACTGCTCTTGGGAGAACAGCTCTGAGAGAAATGTGACTGACCAAAGGTCAACCAGCTGGCTGCATATGGAGAAGTGGGGAATCAAACCCAGTTCTCCAGATTAGACTCCACTGCTCTTAACCACTACACCAAAGAGAGAGGGCTGAGAATTTATGGCTAGAGTCAACAAAAAGTGGAAAGTGCACACAAGTTGCACTCTGGGCATCTGATGTAGGATGTGCAATCTGCTTATCGCAGTAGTATGATACCTGCTGGTATCTTGATACATAAAGAAAATATTACCTCAGTATACAAAATAACAGGTCTGTTATGTCTGTTGGTTCATTAGAAAAGTCCAATTTAATTTTGGGATATTTCCTAAGCAGCATACAGATTAGGGAATCTGATTCAGCTACCGATGTAGATGTTGCCAAATTATTTGGCTTTATTCAGTTTTACCGAAGAGCTGCTGCTGGAGTGGTTTCAAGAGCTACAATGTTACCTTTCACTTCTCTTGTCTAGGGCTCTTTCCTGCCTTTTGCTTGGGTTTCCATGCAACAGGCGGGAGGGGAAAGAGGCATCTCAGCAGCCCAATGGGGGAGCTGTAGTTCCTTAGGGGGAGCTGTAGTTCCTTAGTGCCAATCACTGCAATGCATTTGCATGGTTGTTGCTGGCTTCCAATGTGAAGTCCAGCTAACTACCTTGCTTTCCCCACCCATTTCCCGGGGAACAGAAGGGAGGGGGGAAGGAGCAGTGGCAATTTGGCAAATAGGATATCAGGTTAGGGGGAAACATTGCTCTTTAGCCAATCACAGAAGTTTGTTCTTTTTTGAAATTCTTCAGTGCATGGGCAAAGAACATGAAAGCAACAGGTCTGGCTGAGCTAGACTCTATTGCTGAGAGAGGTTTGGAGAGTATGTGGCTGGCTTTGGCTTCAGCTGCTGCTCTGACCCTGACTCCTGCTGCCTGAGAGACTCTGGCCCTTTCTGCACTCTCCTTTTAATCCATGTTCACAGTCGTGTCCTCCAAGCAATTCTACACTAAAATCAAGTTCAACCTTCTTTTTATTCCAGGTCCCCACCCCCCTCTGCATTACATTACCACCCTTCAGTGGTGAACTGGGTCTCAGCCTACCGTTACTCCGGTTATTTGGATGCTGTTTTGCCGTGTGCTTAAATTGCCTCGATTTGAAAACTGAGAAAATCCAGAGTGGCAGGCAAATGCCGAAAGGACCTCTGCTGTGGACTTCAGATCAGATTCTGCCTGCCTGGAGAAGACTGAAGACAGCGACTGGTTTGACTTAACAACATTGTTTAAAAAGTTTTCTTATTTTACTGTTAGTGGTTCTTTGGTCTTGGTGGGTGGTAGGTTGTGGGTGGGGTGGGGTGGGGGGTCAGGCCAAGGGCCTCAGGCCTTACATTCAGAGTTTTTTTCTTGTTGTTTGGGCCTGGTGGTTGTGTGTGTGTGTGTGTGTGTAGGATTGAGGGCAAGGGCCTCAAGGTCTTTTTTTTCCCCTTTGATTTTATTCTTAGGTTTTAGTTCCTTCGGGTTTTGTGGCTTAAGTTTGGAGTTTTTTGCTTGTTGTTTGGGCCTGGTGGTTGTGTGGAGGAGGTGAGGCTGGGTTCTGCTGCTGGGCACTAGTAGGTTGGCACTGGGTTGTGCTGCTAGGTGGGCACTATTTTCACTGGTTCTGCTGTCCTTTCAATCCCCCTTCCCCTTGCTCAGATTGTGATTCTGTCTTGACATCAGTCCTGTTGAGCTGGCATTTGCCACAATGGCACTAGGTTCTGCTGCTGGGCACTAGTACATTGCACTAGTTCTGCTGTTCTTGCAGAAATGCCTCCGCCCCGTGTGTACTTCAGAGATTCTCAGATTTGACCTTAGTCTTGTTGGGTTTTGACAGTGCCACCATGGCTCTGGTTCTGCTGCTGGCCTTGCAGCTTCCCTCCTCCCACACACTTCACTTTCTACTGCAAAGATTCTCTGGGACATTTTGCTTGGCTTGTATTGACTTGTTATTTCTCCCCGATTGGAAACAATGGAGGATGGGGGCACCTTCTTTGGGTGCCATAGAATTGAACCCCCTGGTCCAATCTTTTTGAAACTTGGGTTTTTTTTAAGGAGAAGCTCCAGCAGCTATCCTGCAAATTTGGTGCCTCTATCCCTCCAGACCACTGAATGTACCCCAGGAGATTTGTCATTGACTTTAATGGTCCCCATAGGGTATAATGGACCCAAATATATTCAGGATTCCCAAATATTTACCGAATCTGAATACTACTGGGAGTCAGGAATATTGGAAAATACCAATATTTTCCAGGTCCAATATACCTGAATCCGGGGGGCGGATTTCCTCCCCCTTGTGCACCCCTATTTTTCAGATATTTGACATTAGGCATTCACCTGTTTGGTGAACTTACAGGCTGACTTCCCAAAGGACACACTGCTCTGCCATGTAATGAAGGATAGACATAGACAATCTGGGCTATTGCATACCAGGTCAAGCCCACTCAGCAACTGCTGCTCCCATTCTATTTTTAACTGAACAACAAGATTGCTTAAATGATTGGGATGGATCTTTCAGATTCCACCACTGGAGCAAATTATGAATGTGGATGTTTCAACAACTGAAAACTACAGCCACTTTTAATTAATACTAGCACTGGGGTCTAGTGGTTGATTTATTTGACCAAAGCTGTTGCCATTTTCTCTCTACATTTTGCTGTGGATTCCCAATTGAAAGTGCACTAAAGTGTAAAAAAATGGAGAGCTTAAGTACGCATGTGTTGATGTCAGCCAACAGACCTTCCCCCCCCCCCCTCTGCCAAAATACAAAAGGGCACATATTTTTCTTCCTGGGTTAGCTGAGGTTTAAAGAGACTTCAAGTGCATATGTTTGGAAACATATATCTCATTTATGTTCTTCCTTGGTAAAAATACTGTTCACCTGCTGTTGTGTGTGCGTGTTAAGTGCTGTCAATTCACTTCCAACTTATGGCCACCCTATGACTTATTGTACTTATTGTACTTCAAAATGTCCTATTGTTAACACCCTTGCTCAGGTCTTGCAAAGTGAAGGCTGTGGCTTCCTTGACTGAGTAAGTCCATCTCATGTTGGGTCTTCTTTGTTTTCCTTCAGCCTTCAACTTTTTCTAGTGTTATTGTCTCTTCCAGTGACTCTTGTCTTCTCACCTGCTATTAGTGAGGTTTTTTGGCTGGGAAAGAAAAATGAAGAGAGAAATCAAAAGTTTAAAACCTACTTTTAAATGGACCTTTTCTGTGAAAGGGGGCTGCAGTGGCCCTGAGGTTAAGACTCTGAGCTGCAGACTGGAAGGTCTGTAGTTCGACAGTTTGAGACCCGAGTGCCACATGACGGAGTGAGATCCCGTCTCTGGCCCCAGCTCCTGCCAACCTAGCAGTTCAAAAGCAAGAAATTGCAAGTAAACAGGTACCACTTCAGTGGGAAGGTAACAGTGTTATGTGTGCTTTGGCATTTAGTCATGCCGGCCACATGAGCATGGAAATGTCTTTGGACAACACTGGCTCTTCGGCTTGGAAACGGAGATGAACACCACCCCCTAGAGTCGGATTCGACTGACTTTCAAGCAAGGGAAACCTTTACTTTTCTGTGAAAGGAGTGGTCAGAACACCCCTCTCCATCCTGGTTGCTGTCCCCACTTACTGCTCTATGACCCCCCCCCGGGTGCCACCCTAGAGGGTCCTGTGCATCTGACACAAGTAGTGAAGATGCACCCAGCCAGTGCTAGGAAGCCAGTCCAGTCCCTGTGGCTCAGGGGTGGATGAGCAGAGCCACATCTGTGGAGTGTAGCACTGCTGGATCTTTCCTAATGGCCCAGCTGGCTGGCAAGTCCATATCTTTGGGACATAAGGGGGGCCTGGCAGAACCAAAAAGTCTAGCCATGGGGCTGTCAGGCAAAGAAGGCTCATGAGTGATCCCCATCTGGAGGGGGGTAGTGAAGGCCCCAAAGGGCTCATTGGCCCAGGCAGCAGGGTGTGAGGCATGCAAGGGTTGCAAAGGCCTATTTACACCCATGGAGCCCCAGGATGAAGAGGAGTTGGTCAAGGCTGCTCTCATCCTGAAGCTGAGACAGGGAGAAGACCAGAGGGAACATCCAGAGAGCACCTCAATGGGCAGAGAATGACTTGGGTGAGCATACCCCACTCCATATCTGGGACCTGAGGGACCTGGAAGCCCCAAACCCACTACTAGAGAGCCAGTTTGGTGTAGTGGTTCAGTGCGCGGACTCTAATCTGGGAGAACCGGGTTTGATTCCCCACGCCTCCACTTGCACCTGCTGGATGACCTTGGGCAAGCCATAGTTCTGTTAGAACTGTTTTTGAAAGAGCTCTCTCAGCCCCACCCGCCTCACAGGGTGTCTGTTGTGGGGAGGGGAAGGGAAAAGGAGTTTGTAAGCCGCTCTGAGACTCCAAGTGAAGGGTGGGGTATAAATGCAATCTCTTCTTCTCTTCTTCTTCTACTAGCTGGGGACCACTAAGGTTGCAACCACAAGGCTAAGGCCCTCCCTTTGACGGTTTGGTGCCCCAACAACCCCTGCCAGGCTGCCCTTATTTCTGTGGCTGCCCTTTCCTGTGGCAGGCCAGTGCTACCCAGTCTTCTTACGAAGGACTTCCATAGTTTATGGCTTTACTGAAAACTAATCGTACCTTTCTGTATTCTAGTGACATTACAGGTTTGCTTTTAACCTGATTTGGCTTCAGACGGAATATTCAGTTCTGTATCAGGAACTGACATCAACCTCGCTAATCCTTGTCTTACAGGTCTACATTGAGCACAAGTGATGCTAGATTCATGCTGTTTCTTTCATGGGCATGCAGAAAAACTGATTTATATGTAATGGCCCTAATATTTTAAATACATAGTGACTAGTCAGTAGTTGCCCCTCCTAAATACTCATTATGGCAGTAATCCCTATCACAGCCTCATAAATCAGAGCAGTATCCTCATATTACAGACAGACAACGTAGGATAGTGGTTAGAATGCCAAACTAGGATCTGGAAGACCCAGAGCTGAATTCCCACTCTGCCACGGAAGCTTGCCAGAGGAGGTTAGGTCAGTCACACTCTCTCCCCCTAACCTAGTTCACAAGGAGGTTGTTTTAAGGATAAAATACTGGCAAGGAGAACAATATAAGCAGCTTTGAGTCACCATTGAGAAGAAAAGCAGAATATAAATAGCTAAATAAAAGATGAGAGGCTGAAACTGAAACAGTAGCTTGCCTAGGCCACCCTCTGAATTTGCAGCTGAGATGAACCAGGGAGGCTTCCGTTATTAACTCATGTTCTAAACAACTCCATCCCAGCTATTAAATATGTGGCTACATTTGCCCTGCATGGTGTCATAATTCCTTGCTTTGGGTGGGTCCTTGCCACAATGTCAGGAATGATCCCATCATGTGCTAGAATGCAGAGTTGAGGTACAGATAAGCCAAGGGTCATTTCGTAGGAAAAGAAGTGCAGGAGCTCATTAGCATAACTCATTAGCATAACTCATTTGCATGTGCCACACCCCCTAACATACCGGAAGTGTGTCAGAGGGCAACACCCACCCCTCAGGCTCCACTCCACAGGTGAGTGAAACTGACCTGCTCTCTCCATTCCCTTCCCCATCCAATACTTTGTGCAATAAAAATAAGCGTAAAGAACACACCCTCATTCTCTTCCTGCTCCCTTGAAACCACCAGGTTTCAAGTAGACTTGGGATACCCAGGACATGTGCACCACCCATCCCTTCCCCTTCCCCAACCCCACAACAAGACACCCTGTGAGGTAGGAGGGGCTGAGAGAGGTCTTTTGAGAACTGCTCATGAGAGAACAGCTCTGAGAGAACTTGTGACTGGCCCAAGGTCACACCAGCAGCAGCATGTGGAGGAGTGGGGAATCAAACCCGGTTCTCCCAGATTAGAGTCCAACTCCTGACCACTACACCAGACTGATGGGGTAGAAGCTGCTGAAGGGTTGGTGAAATTTCGCCAGTACTTATGTGCCATGTGCCCAGATAAAAAATGGTATACTTAGAAAATTTATATGCCACCTTAAGCAAGTCTCTGGAAAAGCAGCACACAGTCATAAAAGGAACAATGATAAAGTTATCAATATTAAAACAAAACATTAAAAACAATAAAGACCCTAGCAGGGCTTTCCCCGGGGTGCTGCGCCTCTGCACTGTTCGGGGAAGCCGAGGAGGGGGCGGGGCTTGGTCATGTGCCCGCCCCCTGGGCTCCTCACTCCCGGAGCTGCGCTCCTGTGCGCTCCCGCTCCAATGGACCCCTGAGATAAGCAATATTGTTTATTTATTTAACAGATTTATATCCTGCCTCTTCATTTCAAACAGATGTTCAACTTGGCGTACAAATTCTAAAAGCATACAACAGGTCATCAGGGGAGGAATTTGGGGCTTGCTATTTTATCTTTGGTTTTGGCCAGGAATGTTTTAACTATTATTGTAAACTACCTTGGGTCAAGAGGAAAGGTGAGATATAAATGTTTTAATAAATAAATAAAATGAAAAACAATAGAACAGCAACAAGAGCTAGAAAGCAGAGGTTCAACATAATCACAAAGCTGGACTCAAAGTTCTGGTGAACAAGACAGTTGTAATTAACAATTCTATTGAATTTCTCGTCTCTGCTGGTTCAACTTGATTTTTGTTAAAATTTGTTAAAAAATGACATTATTTATAATCTGTCTTTTTAATTGAGACTCAAGATGGATTTCACAATCTAAGTCAATGAAGTCATCAGAATGGGACATACGATCAACAGTGTGATAGGGTTAGGATTGCAGCAATCTATGACTAAGCAGAAAGCTGAAACAAACTGAAACTTCTAATTCTCCCTTTTGCAAACTGAATCCATTAAGTCATTATTTTTGTGCCATGTTCTGTTTTCTCATGCTAACTTTTCTGTTAAAACAAAGCATTTCCCACTACTATTTTTGCCTCAGCTGCATATAAATGAGGCATAGTGTGGAAATGTTATAAAGAAATGCATTGAGAACACCAGCAACAAACAAACAAAAAAGAGGCAGGACCAAAGAAAGGCTCACAGGGACAGCAAATGGAAACAAGGGCACATATGGACATCCCTAGATTTAACTTGGGGTATCAAAAATGTAAATGATGATCAAAAGAAAACAAGAACACCAAATCTGGTTAGAAACCTGTTTTACAGAGTGGCCAGTAATACCCCCCAGAAAGCCTGTAAGGAAAGCAGTGGCCTAAGCCCTTCTCCTCGCATCACTGATGTTCAGAAAGTCACTGCCTCTGAACATGGAGGTTCCATGTAGTTAGTATGGTGAATAGCCTTTGAGAGACCTGGTGGTAGAAAGTGCCATCAAGTCACAACAGGCTTATGGAGACCCTGTAGGTTTTTCAAGGCAAGAGATGTGGTTTGCCATTGCCTGCCTTTGAACTGTGACCCTGAACTTCCTTTGTGGTCTCCCATCCAAACACTGATCAGGGCTGACCCTGCTTCGCTTCTGAGATATGGCGAGATCAGGCTAGCCTGGATCATCCAGGGCAGGGCAGGGACCTATCCTCCCTCAATTTATCTAATCCTCTTTTAAAGCCAGCTAAAGTAGCGAACATCACTGCTCAGTCCACCAGTGAATGTCTCAAGTTAATCCCTTTTTGAAGAATTTCTCCCCTTTTGTCTTTCCCAAATCTACGGTCCATTAACTTCAGGTAGTGCCTGAAAGTTCTAGTATCATGGGAATGGGAGGGGAAAAGTTGTCTCTTGTCCACAATAAACCTCATCTCATAAACTGAAAAGCCCCACATTCCAGATGGCACTGCACTGCAGTTTAAGTAGTGGGATCCACGCTGTACAGGATGTAATGCCACACTATGTGATGTTGCTATATATGTGGACCAGGGCTTGGGCATTCCTTTACAATATATAATCTGTGCTATTCAGCTGCAGGGGGAAGGGGACCCTGCAATTCCCCATTAATATGTTTAAAGTATCTGCTTCACTGGCAAATCTGTTAACAGGCTGAATGTAAGGGATGGAACCCCCATTCACATCAATCAAAAACACCTTCCATTGAAGCCTTATTGGTTTTTGGTGAAACATCCGTTTGTAGAACATAATTTCTAGAAGGGAACGTTTCTGAGGAGAACATCTTAAGAATCGCAGTGTTAAGGACTGAGGGGTGGGGTGGGGGTGAGAGACGCTGCCCAGCTCGCATGATCCACTGAAAGCAGTGGCGTTGTTTGAACTGATTGAGAGTTTTTTTTTTGGGGGGGGGATTCTGTTGTTTCTTTAATGACTCCATCACTGCCTTTTGAAACTTTTACCTCCGCTCTGCCCAGTTGTTTGTTCCTCGCTCTGCAGTGACACATGCCAGACACCCTGGCAGCCAGAGCTTAATTCATTGATCTCTCCACAGCTCTGAGATTCCTCAGAACGCCAAGATGAGAAAAGTCCCTTCCATTCATTGATTTTTTTACTTTGTCTCCAGAAGTGGGCATGCTTTATATATATATATATATATATATATATATATATATTAAAGAAAGGGTTCCCTATTTGGCCATCCCCTTTGCTGGGTGAATGCAGCCCCCTTTGCTTTCCTTACATGGGCTGTGGGGCCCCGAGTGCCTTGGCCGGCTGGCTTTTGCCTTCCCTTGCTCCATTAATGGCCTCACGGCTCCTCAATGGCGTGAAGCCGACCAAATAAGGACAAGGTGCCCGGCCTGTCCCGCAGGAGCCCGCGAGTGACACTGCCACCCAGCCCAGTATAAATCGGTGGCGCTCTCCCGCCGTGCCTGTACCCAGCTTGTCCTCGGGACTCCCGCGCAAGTCAGTGTTGAGCCGGTGAGTAGCGCAGCTGACAAGCCCGGCTGGGGCGGGGAGCATCTCCAGGGGAGAGCCTCGGCGCAGCACCGCGAACCGACAGCGCTTTCGGTTCGCGTTGGTCTGCGGGGCCGCTCTGTCCACAACCGCCCAGTTCCGTGGAAGCGTTTAATTAGTTTTAGTCCAATTAAAGGCAATGCGACCAGATCGGCTTATATAAGAGCCTTTTCCCAGTTGTATTCTGGAGCACATTCTGAGTTTTTTGGGGGGGGGGGGGGGTATTTGTTTGGGGGGGGGCGGCGTTCGTTCGCGCGGCTGAATTTTCAGATGTGGTTCCTGCTCAAGTGACAATAGGACGGGCATACTATGGGGGCGAAGGGCTGACGTCTTTCCCCATTCGTTCGCGCACGTTCAGTGCTGGAAGCAGCAGGCTCGGCGCGCCTACGCGGTCTAGGAGAAGAAAACCATCTTCTAGACATGACAAACGGGGTGTTGTGTCTGCGCTGAACTGTTACGTTAACGGAGTTTTGAAAACCTGCATGCCTTCCCCCCGCCCCCAGATGCAACGCCTTGGAAAGCCCCGACACCCACACTCCGGGGATAACTTGTTGCAGAAGGTGTACTCAAAGAAGGAACGGAAGGGGCGCGGGCGGGGGGGGGGGGGGGGGAGAGACTGCAATCGGCAAATCGCTTCAGACGGGTCGTTCTGAATTCGGGCCGGCTTGATCCCAAGCCAGATAAAAAGATACTGCTTAAGCTATCTGTAGATCGCGTTCGGATTTCTTTGGACGTGCGGCCCCAACAAAAGTCCCCAGTGGCGCGACTGGATCCCGACCTAGAGCCCGGGGCGGGGGGGGGGGGGCACTCGACGGGCGTGAATTCCGGAAGAGCAGCCGGCAGCGAAAGGGCTGCCAAAGGATGATGGCTTCCTCGGCCGGGAGCGCTGACATGTCGTTGCCTGAAGTCCACCGTCGGGGGGGGGGGGGGGGGAGGTATTCGGGCTGGAAACGAAGGCTCGGCTTGAGGTCGGGAAGGCAGACGGAGCCGACCTCGAGGACGCTACCTGCTAGGCGCTGCTGCTGCCGCCCGCCCGCCCGCCCGCCGCCACCTGCGATGAGTCTCGCCAATCTTTGTGTCTTTCAGCTCCCTGCTTCCTTCCCAGGATGTGTGACGACGAGGAGACCACCGCCCTCGTGTGCGACAATGGCTCGGGCTTGGTCAAGGCAGGCTTCGCGGGAGACGATGCCCCCCGAGCCGTCTTCCCCTCTATCGTCGGCCGCCCCAGGCACCAGGTAATCTCTTCTCCCGGCTCGCTTGTGTGGTCGCAGGAGCGTCGCCCGCCGCCCAGCCCCATCCACCAGCGGCAGTCTGAATGCCAGGCTGCCCTTTACCTAAGCCGCCTCTTCCGGCCAGTCCGCCTCTTCCCTGCCTGATTCCCTTCTCCAAAACCCTTTCCAGCTCCCCTGGGTGCACCCTGCCACCATTCCCAGATCTCACCCCCCCCATCCAGCTTTCTTGTCTTCTTCTCCAATCTGGACCTCTCCCCCTTTGCTGAAAAGTTTTCTCCTCTTCAACTGAGGCTTCAAAGCCTCAATGCCTTTCCCTCTCTCCTCCCACTTTTTTTTGGTCTATTCCAGTCAGAAACATGTATCCAGCAGCAGCCAGAAACTCTCCTTGTCATTCTGAATTCCTCAGATCTTCATTGATTTGCATAGAATTAAACTGATTCCTTCCTCCCCCTCTATTGGGGGTCCCCATTTTCACTTTTGTTAATAGGTGCTAAATACATTTTGTTGCCAAGAAGCTCCACCCTCCCCTACAAGCAGCCTGCGGCTGCAAAGTGTACCTCTGCATCTCCTGCAATGTCGCACACAGAATATAAGGGGGTGCAAATTTCCCAACAGGGCATATAGTTCCCGAGGGCTGTTTTGGGTCAGGAACATGGCACTGGGGGGCAGTAGTCCTGATCCAATTCAGGTCCATATAATTAAGTGCCCCTCACACTTCTAGTCACCAGTCCACACGTCTACCTGGTGGAATTTGTGATGTGTGAACTGGCCCTTACTGTCCTTACAGTCCCACGTGATCACTTGGATTGCTTATACAGTTAAGCTGTTCTTGAGTAGTACTAACCATCACATGCCGGAATTCCTCATTCAGATGATGTCTTACTGATCTCATTTGCGTTCCAAATGCCTTCCAAGGGGCTCGGAACAATAAGCATCCCATTGTATGCCTGCAACAGCCCTGCGCCATGGGTTACCATGAGAGTCAAATTTCCGCACAGCCACCCTGAAAGCTTTATGACTGAGCAATGATGTGGACTCAGTCTCCATGATTCTGTACCACAATAAATATTCTCCCCCTTTCCTTAGACCACCTAACTTTGGTCCTCTCTCATTTCTTTCCTTTACAATAAGTTAAACATGTGTTGCTCTTTTTAACTTGTTTCCTTTGTTGATCATTTCCTATTCATCTTCTGTTTTTTCTTCTGAAAAGCTGAACTGTGATAGATCCTTGGCTTTTGAGACTCTTGATTGGGTTCCAAGGACTAAAAACAGATCTCTAATCACGGAGTGATATTTCCTGCATCCCTGTTGTTCGTGCAGGTCCCTGGATCCCTTGAAAAGCAGGTTATGGGGTTCAGGGACTCTCAGGAACAGTACGGAACATGATATGGGGGTCTGCATTGGGATGGAGGGGACCAGCAAAAATCTCTTCCATACCTCTTGCTAAACTGGAAAAGAGACTTGGTGTCCAGATTATTTACTAGTTGTTATTACTAATTAATCTTTGCAATAGTAGTTTAACCTCTGCTAGTTCCAAGAAAAAGAATCTATTTATATTGGTACGTAAAGATTGCCTGGCATGATTTTGGGAATGCCACCACTGATCATGCCACTTTGTTTGTTGTTGAATAACTGTGACATTTGCAGAGCTGCACAGAGCAATTTACTGCCATGGAGACAATGAGAAACAAAGGCATGATTCAGTCTCTGAGTTCATATTCCATTGATTCTGGTGCAGAAACTGGAGTGTGGCTGGTTTATCATATATTTGAAGAATGTTGTGGCACTGTCCTGAATGTAGGAGAGGACAGCTACAATTCTTTAAAAATATGAATACATCTATCGTTCCTATTTAAATGCTGGGGGGGGGGGCAGGTAGGTTTAAGAAGTGGCTGGTTTATGCTGAAGTTTCTAAGAAGTTATACTCTTCACAAACAGCTGTTGTAACAATCTGAGCAGTAAGTTACTTCAGACTGGCCTGAATACACTTAAATGAACAGGAATGGTGTCTATTTTCCCAATTGCACTGGTAGTGGGAGCAGTGTAGAAGAGAAACAAGCTGGATCCACAAGGACTTGCAGAGTGCATCTCATTTCCCCCTCTGCCACTATGTGCCTCCTTCTCCCCTTCCCAAGCACCAGCTAACACCTTTATCTTCCTGCCCTTCAATCTTTCATTTCCCCACATTTCTGGGAAAGTCTGAGTTGTGGAGTGCTGGCCAGTTGTGTGGTGGGTAACCCACAAGGACTTATGAGGGGCAACTCCATTCCCCATGTATCTCTTTGCCCACACTATTTCTTCTTTTCCTCCTCCTGGTAGCCCCCATATCCTTACCATTCCTTGCTCTTCTTCCCACTCACCCATCAACCTACATTTGATCTGCCCCCATCTTCAGCTGTAGTTATTATTATATTTATACTCTGCCTGTCTCCCCTATGTGGACCCAAAGAAGTTCACATCATGTTCTTCCATTTTATTTTTCACAACAACCCCATGAGGTGTGTTAGACTGAGAGTATGTGATTGGCCTGGCCCAAGATTCCATGGTGGAGTAGGAATTTGAACCTGAGTCTCCCACATCCTAGTCTGAAACTCTAACTATTGCACAAAACAAATGTTTATGGGGTGGCTAGTGAGCAGCAGCCAGGTTGAGTTAAGTCATGCAAGTTATATGGTAGAAAGTCACCCTGTGGTTGCCTCCGCCTGCCTTTTACTGACAGAAACCATGGCTAGATGTCTGGCAGTATTGTTGTGTTTGCCTAACAACAGCCTCTGAAGGCATCTGTTTCTTAAACCTACAGATGCTGTTTCTATTATTTTATGGGTTTAATCCTCCATTTTTTAAAGATTTCAGATTTTTGTGCAAACCCAGGATGTTTCCTTAGGTTTGTAGAAAGATCTGTATTGTCTGTTCATGCCTTCATTCTCTAAATTTAAAAATCCACAGATGGGGCCATGTTGAGAATTAGATGTATGTACTGCTGGAGTAAACTCCTGCTGTTTGAGAGGGGAAGTGCAAATGTGCCTTAAATTCACAGTTTACATTTGTTAAATAACCAGACCAAAGGAGACCAAAAAAAAATCTTACAAAATGAACTAACTGTTTTGGAATACAGCATGCTACCAATGAACTTCAATAACTCAGTAAATGCAGACTTTTCATAGTCAATCGGTTTTTGGGACAGAATTTTCTCTGCTTGTCTTGTGTCCAAGTCCATTGTACTACACTGACTCATGATGTTGGGACACAGTGTTATTTTGTTTCTCTGTCTCTTCTGCCCTCTAGGGTGTTATGGTTGGTATGGGCCAGAAAGACTCCTATGTGGGTGATGAAGCTCAGAGCAAGAGAGGTATCCTGACTCTGAAATATCCCATTGAACATGGGATTATCACTAACTGGGATGATATGGAAAAAATCTGGCATCATACTTTCTATAATGAACTGCGTGTTGCCCCTGAGGAACACCCCACTCTGCTCACAGAGGCCCCTCTGAATCCCAAAGCGAATCGTGAAAAGATGACCCAAATTATGTTTGAAACTTTCAACGTGCCAGCCATGTATGTGGCCATCCAAGCCGTTCTCTCCCTCTATGCATCTGGGCGTACTACAGGTAATAAGGCAACTGGCTGCTCTTTTTAACAATCTCTCTCCTTTAGTTTCAGAATGTACAACCTTCCTTCCTGTACACAAAAATCACCCCTTTGTAGTTTTGTGTTAAATTTAGATTCTAGAACTGTATGATCGATACCTGTACTCACACTTACTGATGGAGATTAGAATGAGGCACTTGTTCCACTATTTTGAAAAGGTGGAAGAATTCCACTGGTCTGCCACATTTTGATTTCAGGAACCTATCTATAGCTTCAACTGAAATGTCAAAGTCCCAGTGCTATGTGCATGGGAAGAACCATGCTGATATCTAGGAATGGACCTTACAATGTCAATGGACAAGTGGTTTTATACACTGCTACTATACCATATGAAGAGCACCACATATGGGTGTCAGAGCCTGCTACTCTTCAAGACACCATTATGAATATGTTATAGAAGATTAAAGACATTAAGGTGCAACTAACCTGTAGGAAGCAATCTTAAGTATGTACTGTGGTATAAAAATAGAGATATTAACAGATAAGTGAAGACGTTTTTAAATCTCTAAGATTTTACTATGGATACTAGATTCATTAGTATGGATATTAGAA
Organism: Lepidodactylus listeri; assembly: GCA_029233225.1. NCBI lineage: Eukaryota > Metazoa > Chordata > Lepidosauria > Squamata > Gekkonidae > Lepidodactylus > Lepidodactylus listeri. The sequence goes on from JARCFY010000011.1 coordinate 50,416,961, forward strand.
AAGGAATATTGTATTCTCAAACTGCTTTATTTCACATATAGAGCAATATATATTAGAAAGGAATTCAATGCACAGTGAAGATTGAAGAATGAAACAATGTTGGCAAAAATGTACTCAAGGGGGGAAATAAGATGTAGAGTTTTAAGCTGAATTTAAGATGATCACCTTGGTGATGGTGGTCAGTGATAATGTTTAAACCGGTGGCTGAAGTGGATGTGCTCCTTTCAGAATAATGGTGACTTATACCTAACAAGGGTCTCAGTTGTGGATGTATGCCCTATTCTGTTGAACTGTTATTTTATGGAACACCTACATAGTTTATAGACAGCCAATTTCAGTCATTATTTTGTTTCACAGGCATTGTCCTTGATTCGGGGGATGGTGTGACACACAACGTTCCCATCTATGAAGGCTATGCTTTGCCTCATGCCATCATGCGTCTAGATCTGGCGGGCAGAGATCTCACTGACTACCTCATGAAAATCCTGACTGAACGTGGCTATTCCTTTGTGACAACTGGTGAGTACATTTCAGATTCACTCTGAAACAGGGTGGTCTATATTTCTGAACCTCAGGGGTCCCATCTAAAGGTGTCATTAGTTGACTAAAATAATGGTCTGAGGTATGCATATGCAGACTCAGCACTGAAATATTGAACACTAAATACCTATCTCACCTTACAAATTCAGCTGTGTGTATAAATAAAAAGAGGGTCTGGGGCTCAGTGGTAGAGTGTTGCTTTGTATGTAGAGTCCCAAGTTTAATTCTTTGACATCTCTAGGCAAAAGGATCAAGGTAATCCATGATGTGAAAGAGCTCTTCCTAAGATGCTGGTGAGCCACTGCAGGTCAGAGTAGACAATACTGACCATGATAGACCAATGATCTGACTCCGTATAAGGTAGCTTCATGTGTTCATCTGCTTATTATAAAACAAGTACATTTCACATCAGATATATTTATAGTATTTGAGTATTTAAAAATGCAAGTTCATCCACATTACTAACACATGTATAAGAATACTAGAACTAAATCACATAAAATTGAAAGCATTGTAAGAGGCCCATAGTCGTCGCCTAACAAGCTTCTGTGGCAGAGTGGGGGATTCAGACTCAGTTGTCCCAGGTCCTAGTCTGACACTCCAACCACTGGGTAACAATGGCTTTCATCTCTGTCTCTTCAGATATAAATGAGCCCTGTTTCTGCAATCTCTCTCCCCAGACCCTGGGAATGATCTCTGGGCGTATCCGCCCTTTACTCTTGTACACACTAAAAGCCTTTTTTAGGGCATGTTGAATCAGCAGCTCAAGGGAAAAAATGGTGTCGGTTTTCTAAAAGTGTTCTTACTGGTTTCCTTCATGGCCTCAGTTTCCTTTGTCATGCCATGAGTTTCTGGGTTTATCTCTGCAGCTGAACGTGAAATTGTCCGTGATATTAAGGAGAAGTTGTGCTACGTTGCTTTGGATTTTGAGAATGAAATGGCTACTGCAGCTTCTTCTTCTTCTTTGGAAAAGAGCTATGAATTGCCTGATGGTCAGGTTATCACAATTGGGAATGAGCGTTTCCGCTGCCCAGAAACTCTCTTCCAGCCATCTTTCATTGGTAAGTGGTCCTGTACATGCAACATATAGGCCCAAGATAAAGTTTACTTTATCGCGCAATCCCTCAGAAACCTTAGGAACATGGCCGAGCATCATTTTACAGTGACTCTACATAGCTGCCAACATCCTGGTGGGGCCAGGAGGTCTCCTGGAATGACAACTGATCTGCCCAGACTATAGAGATCAGTTTCCTTGGGGAAAATGTCTGATTTGGAAAGTTGACTCTTTGGCATTATACCCTGCTTACCTCCTTCCATTTCCCGAACCCTGTCCTCCCCAGAGTCCAGCCCCACGTCTCCAGGAATTTCCCAACCCAGAACCCAGTCTATATGTCATGATTAGCATTTAGCAAATTAGGCGACCATTTGGTAAGGGATTATAAGCTTTCAGGATGGAGAATGCCTTGTTTCTATGTTTTAGATAGTGTCCAGTACAGTGTTGGCACTAAAGTGCGAAATGCAAGTTCTTTACTTTTTCTAAAGTTTCATGTAGAGAAATGTAACATGTGACATGAACTGGCTGCCAGCTACTGCAGAGTTCTCTTTTCAGTACAGAAAGATCTCCTCTAGTAGCTAATATCCTGCATCAACTGAGGTTGCTTTCTGTAGGGTGCATTTTTATCTAGAAGAGTTACTTGGTCTACTTTGATGGACGTGTACCTGTGATACTTAACAACTTTATCCTCTTAATCTGTCTTCTAAATTAAATTAAGTTTTCCAGTTCTGTGAGGCTCCTCTCCATCAGCAAAATTATCAATTATGTCATGGGTGCCATTTAGCCACAGAGATGAGGGAAAGCATCTACCTTGTGTTTAAGAACATGTGTGATTATTTATCTGGTCAGCTTCTTTGTTCTATCACTTAAGTGATTATTCTCATAATGGTAGGGTTGCCAAAAGCCTGGAGAAACAAAAAGTCCTGCTTCTTTCATTGAGGCTTAATGGAATGTTATTTATCATGTCAGGAAAAGCTTCAGCTGCTAATATCTACATAGTGAACCTGTTAAAGGGATAGGACCAGGGCTCATTTCATAGCAGGAGTTCCTTTGCATATTAGGCCACACCTCCCTGATGTAGCCAATCCTCCAAGAGCTTACAGTAGCTCCTGTAAGAAGAGCTCTGTAAGCTCTTGGAGGATTGGCTACATTAAGGGTGTGAGGCCTAATATGCAGAGGAGCTCCTGCTATAAAATGAGCCCTGGATAGGACATCTTCTCCCCCACAGATTGTTGGGAACCCTACATGATGGGCCTGTGCCCCAATTAAGGTTGCTGGGTATCCCCAGGCCAACAGTGGGAGATGGGGGGCAGAGTTGCCAGATCCAGGTTAGAAAACTCCATGAGATTTGGGATGGAGACTGGGGAGGACAAGGACCTCAGTGAGGTACAATGCCCAACAGTCCACCATCCAAAGCATCCATTTTCTCCAGGGTAACTGATCTCTGTAGCCTGGAGATGGGCTGTAATTCCAGAGGATCCGCAGGTCCCACCTGGAGGCTGGCATCCCTAGCCCCAATATATGTGCAAAAAGTATACACCTCCCTGCATTAAAGAGGAAGGTGTCATATTGTAAGGAGCAAAACAAGAAAATAATCACAACAGTTGCTCTTAAAATACCTTTTCTGGTTCACAGTTACCTTGAATATATTTCAGCAGTAGGACTATTAAAATATCTTTGTCTTCTGCTACTGAAATTCAGAACAGCACCTTTGAGTACGTGGAATCCATTCCATTATTAATAACAGGTTCCATCTAAAGGAATGGAATATCCCTCTCAAAGATTTAAGTTTTGCTTGCTTTTCATTATGGTTTTGATTGACCAGTATTTTTTCCCCAAACTGCTGGTGTGGACATCCTAATTCAGCCGCACTTGTTAAGTCTTCTGTACTTGAGGCACATTTAAAGTTTGGGGGCAACATGATGCATTGGCTTTGCCTGAGAACAGCATCCTGTAACTATTCCAGAGTTGATTTGAAGATCCAAAAAGGCTTATGTAGGTTCATATCTCCTAAACCAGCCACTGACATAGCTGAGATCATAATCTTGTACCTCTGCTTTGCCAAATAAGTCTGATGGGCGCAGCAAGTGTTTATAATATAAGCCTTCTGTGTTAAATGCAGCTGTTCATCAGCTGTTACTTTGTTAAAGATCAAGTTTCAGTCCTCTTAAAGAAGCCACCTGTCAAACTAAGACACTGGAATGTAATCCTCCTGAATACTTACTCCTGATGTATTTTCTCCTCATGTTTACAGCTAAGCCCTGCTCATAACTTCATCATCTGTTGCCTTCATAAATGTGACCTCTGCATTTCTCCCCTTTCAAAGGCAATTGCTAACATTCTCCTCTAGGCCTTTAAGATTGCATGCAAGCTATGGTCTTGGAAGCTTTGCTTGCTTGGACTGTGGCACTTTAAATCAAATTAGCTCTGTTCTTAAAACTGCATTGTGCTGTCACATCAGTGTATAAATTTATGTGCACATGTGTCATGTATCCATCCAGTCAACATACTGACAAAGGACTGGTGGATGCCACATGGCTATTGCCCATGGCCCATGGAAGCAGCCTCAACCTTTTCTGTGAGTGAGCTTGTACTGAACAATGAACCAGTTGGTCAAGGGTAAAGTCAGCTGTAATTTCTGTGATCACAGTGGTTCTGTTTCCAAGGTCCCCAGATCTGGACAGGTTTTGCATAATCATACCTATGTAGACACATACATAAATCTCTGTGTTACAACAGGGGGATCGCAGGATAAGAAAAAGGTATGAACTGGCATTGTGTCACATTTTCTGGTCATTGTGTTATCAAACAAGCTGCCTATTTGTAATTTAACCTGGCTGGAAGTGTCAGCTTTTCCATATTTGATGCCAAATTCTTCATGACAGAAAATGTGTCTTATGTTTGGACCTGTCTTTGTGATCTCATATTTATTAATGAGGCTTAACATGTTGACCTTTCTTCTCAATCATTTGTCTTACAATTCCTGATCAATTTTCTTTTCTAGGAATGGAATCTGCTGGAATTCATGAAACAACCTATAACAGTATCATGAAATGTGACATTGACATCCGCAAAGATCTGTATGCCAACAACGTACTCTCAGGTGGTACTACCATGTACCCTGGAATTGCTGATCGTATGCAAAAAGAAATCACTGCTTTGGCTCCTAGCACCATGAAAATCAAGGTGAGAGGCCAGGTTTCCTGTCCCCAAATGGAATTTAGTCAGAGCAAGGTCACAAGGTAATTTACGAAAGCTCAAAGAATCTGTCACAAATGGGAAATCATTAATATAAGAAGTATAATGTAAGCAAAGTTATATTGTGCTAGTGTAGCTTCATCTGAAAATCTTGTTACTTTTCCTCCCTTTAGATCATTGCCCCTCCTGAGCGGAAATACTCTGTCTGGATTGGTGGCTCCATCTTAGCATCTCTCTCAACTTTCCAGCAGATGTGGATCAGTAAACAGGAATATGACGAGGCTGGTCCATCTATTGTTCACCGCAAGTGCTTCTAAGCACCTTCCCCTTCCTTCACTTATTTCCCACTCAGGATGACAGCATTGTGCTTCTTGAAGTCTTTTTCAGCAATCCTTCCTGAACTTGGTTCGGTTATTGTACAGTTTGTTTACACACACCCGTGCAATTTATTTTGTGCTTCTTTGAATATTTATTGCTTTATAAATAAACCAGATCTGGGACTTGCAACTGAAAGATACTTCTTAGTCTGATTTCTTTTGTGTGGGCAGATCTGATGTTCTAAAATCCTGTTAGGGCTAAGTCTTCATGGCTGACAGTGTTAAAGACATCATTGTCCTCAGAGTGATCTGTTTTCAGGGAACAAAAGGCTCAGCACTATATGAGTAATTTATCCCATCTGTGTATTTTTTTGCTATTCTTTTGAAATTTAAACTGAGGGAATTATTGGATGCTGATATTTGAAAAGCACTAGCCTGGAGTAGATAAAATATATAGGACAGGAGTGACAATCAGTTTTGCATTAAAATCACTACATTGGAAAATGTTGTGAAGCTAAGAATAATCCAAGCAGTGAAGGCTTAAGTCTTGCTTAGCAAACCCAATTCTGTTAGATTAATATGATGAGAAAGTTATTTATAACAAATTAGGTTGATTTCTTAATCCTTGAAGCACCCATCAATTATTTTCTTAAGGCAAGCGAGAGTAAAGGAAAACATTAATCGGTTCTGACAGCTCACCCACCCTACCTTCTCAAGCCTATCTCATACCCTGAAAGAAAGAAACAGGAAGCTTTGATGTACAGATGCAAAATGTCTGAAGTGAAAATAATTTACAATGGAATCTATAGTTTTAACTGCTGCTTTTACATCCCAATTAAAATCTGTGGCTGATAATACCAGGCCACAGAACTCTAGCATCCTGATTAAACTATAAAACAGCAATAGTGGGGTGGTGAAAGAACTGGCTGGATTTTCTACTCTGCAGGTTACACCAGTGGGATCCCTGATATAAAATATGTGCAGCTGAACAACCTACCAGCAGTTTCACCTACAGATACAATCATCCTAATGCTGAGCAGAAGAAATATGTTGCATACTATTTCCATTTCCTTAAGGAATAAGGCACCAGTGTGTCCTACGGTACATACCTAAAGTGTTGCGGCAAATGTACACACCTGAACATTCATTGGTTCCGGGGAGCCAAGAGAATACAGATGTGCCACACCAATCAGAGAGGAAAAAAATTAGGCAAAAGAACTGGTGGAACAAATGAAGACAAATATTTTACTGTATGTGAAAAGTTTGCACACAGCTTCTTCAGGGGAATCTACAGTACACAATACACAATTATAAAAAAAGGTTTCCCATAATAATATTATAAAAAAAACAATTTAATTGCCAAATACAAAATGTATTAAAAATCAAAAGTTAAAAAGTAACCAATTAAAAAGAGCAACAATTTAAAACAATACAGCTTATTCCATTCTTAGGGCTGCATAGAAGAGGAGAAAGAAAAATTCTGTGAAGGCAGGCGAGATAAGATATGGCGGATTCTCCTGAGGAAGCTTTGTGCGGAACACGTGGGGAACTTTTTGCTTGTACAATAAATATCCTTCTTTCTAGGGCTGTCTGGTGCCCACAGTTATTTGGGTCAGCACATTCTCCAGTCAGATGCTACATGTTTACTGCAGGAAACCCAGTATTACATGTAAATAAACATGATTGTTGTATCCCATATGAAGCAACATGACTGCACTGGCACAAAAGGCATCAGGTCCCAGAGGAATTGCTGCATATGTAGAAACTTACTTGCTATCCAACTATGGAGAGTTGCAGTGATGAGGGGGAAGTTGAGTGAAATTGCCTCTGCCACTGATAACAAGCCACTACAGAAGAAAGAGGAGAAGGTGATTTCATCCCATTTTCCTCAACCACACTGCAGTGCGTTTCGTTTGCAAGAGTCCTCCAACCCACAAAGAGGATTTGAGGGGCAAACAGCAGGCTGCAGGAAGAAGGGAAGTCTGGGACAGATCGCCTCCGTCAACCACTTCCACAATCTTTTCTGCAGGATCTAACCCTTCATGGGAGGTCCACCAATAAACAACCCTTTTATTGCAAATAAGGCTATTTCTTGTATTTATCTTGCATCCAAATGTTTTGACTTGGGTGATGAAACTAATTGATTGACTCCCAGTCACTCTCACTGAAATTAAACACATTAAAATTCAAAGTAAATATAGTGGGGAAGATGTTTTTGCCAGCAGAAACATAGGCCGAGGTCAGACTGGCAATCTGGAGCGGGAGGAATCTGGAGGCAAAAGCTGGGGGGGGGGGGGAAATTCCCCAGGGCTGGCCATTCACACTGGCCAGTGTATTGCGCAAGGCTGCTGTTACGGAGTGTTCAGACTGCTGTGGAGTGGCCCCAGGTGGGCCGGCCTCCGCAGCTTGTGGCAGGGCTGTTTCGGCCTCTGCTTGAGCCGACAGACAGCTGCGGATGTCTGAACGGGCTCCCTTTCCCCGCTTCCCAAGCGGAGCTCTCCCAGGGCAGATTGCCCGTCTGTCCTCAGCCATACAGAACACATCTTAAGTGATGGCCACAAGTCATAACAAAGTTGTTTCCCCACAATAAATGAAACAGGAATGATCCCAGGAGCTTGGAAGCATAGTCTCGGGGTGCCATGCCAGTGTTTGAAATAAGGGCAAAATCATCCCAGCTAATACCAGCCCATCAGTTTTTTGGCTATCGGAGCAACATTATATGCAAATGCTCTTGGCTAAACTGGAGAACTGAGCAGAAAATAAAATATTTCACAACTGAGCAAGAAGGTTACAGAAAGGATAAGCCCACTAACAATGGCTCCTTTATTCTTGCATATTTTAATACTGCTTTAATAGGATTGTACTTGGCTTTCATGGGCTCATTGGCTATGTTTGGCAGAAGTTCTAGGGCAAACGTGTAGCATAAAAGGTAGCAGATTATGATTTGTTATCGCACATTTCAGTTCCTGAGCAAGACTTTCTATTCTGATAGTATATTGGTGGTGAGATAACGGAATAAACTGTAGTGTTACTTGCAGAGAGTATATCTTTTGTTTCATGGGCTTACCAGAGGTGAAGCAAGGATGTGTTTCCTAAATGATTTTTCTATCATTAGGATAATATTTGATCTATAAGGCTTCCTCTGTACTATGCAGTATGTGTATCCTGCTTTACATTAGGTTATGATTTTAAGGTCCCTTTAAAAAGTGGATTTAAAATGTGTGTTTAAAAGTGGAATTGTTTTATGTGTATAATGGTAAATGGGTCATAAATTATGGCAAAGCTAAAATAATGACTTCAGGATGAAACACCCCACTCCACTCTTGGACACTTGATCAAAACTTTAAAGCATTCAGTAATGGAGTTTTGATTTTCTATATGATGAAAATCCTACTTAGTCTGTACCACAGTTAAGATAGAAGCAAACAATTCAGGTTGTTTTAAGAATTTTAAGTGAGTATTTTGGTTGCCTCATTCAGCTAGCATTAAAATGGTTGGAAACTGAGCTTTCCCTCCCTGATTCTACATTTTACAAACTTCTGGATATGGATCCTTGAATAAAATAAGTTTCTTGAACTAAATAAGACCAATCCTTTCACTTCCAAGTAATATCCCAGGTTCCTTAGTCAAACTGAAACTGAGGCAGCTCCTCATAAAACATCATTCAGTTTTAGAAGCAGAATGGAGCAAACATCTAATGAAGCAAATTAAGAAATATGCATTGTTTAAAAATTAATGGAAATAGCATATTTATACATAGCTTTGGGTATACCATTCCCTTCAGTCTGAACTCTTCTTAAAGAATCTAGTTGCTACTAGGGATGGGCACAAACTAGTTCACAAACTGAAGTTTGTGATGAATTTTGGCTGCTTCGTGGTTTGCAAAGTAAAGTTTGTGGCAGGTCAACTGGCACATACTTTCCATGAACTTTTAAGCTGTTAGTGGAGGTTCCTGAATGGCTACATTTCCAGACAGACTGTCTGGACAGACAGGCGGTCATTTTGACAGGCGCAGGTTTAGGAGTGAATAGAACGGATCCCAAGCAAGCTAGAGACACCACACTCTCAGGGGTTATCCAGCTGACTCTCCTCTACCTGCCCTCCAAGTTTGGTGAGGACTGGATTTACAGGCTGTCATTTCCTCAGAAAGCACTTTCCTGGGGGCACCTTCTTGGAGGGGGGCTGTAACTCAGATCCCATAAATCCAATCCTCACCAAACTTGGAGGGCAGGTAAATGAGACTCAGTTGGAGATCCTCTGTGAATTTGGTTTCCCTAGCATGCTGAGGGGGGCATTCTACTGGGTCACAAACCTCATGAACTGAACCAGTTCATTTGGCCCCTAAAAGTTTATGATTGTTTGTGGTTTGCATTTTCCTGGTTTGTGCCCATCCCTTGTTGCTACTAAAATACTCTTCTCTCAGAGAGTAAAATATATTGACTTGTATCTAGCCAAGCTGACCTTTTTATTTGGTACAGAAATGTTTGAAACTGGAATTGTGTTATCTGTTATTAGAGTTATCTGACTGGACCTAGAGAGATCTTGAAACACAAAGAGCCTTAAATTGATGATCTGACCCAATTAAAATTCTTGCTGCACGAGGATGAGGGAACAGACTGTGGCTCAGTGGTAGAACACCTTCTTAAAATGTAGAAGGTCCCCAGTTCAACCTCCAGCATCTCCAGCTAAAAGGATAAGGTGGTAGATGATGTGAGAGACATCTGCCTGAGATCCTAGACAGCCTGGAAAGCTGCTGCCAGTCTGAGCAGACAATACTGGTCTTGATGGACTAATGGTCTGATTCAGTACAAGGCAGTTTCATGAGTTCATGGGATCATGAGAGGCTTGTAACCCACAGTTATGCCATAAATGTATATGTGAAGGAGATTTTGCATAGCAGGGCAAAAATATATAAGAACCTGGGTTTATTTAATGGATTTATTTTAAATTTTATTTTATCTTTGCAGCTAGGCACTTTTAATAGATTCTGTCTCTCTTGTTGACCCTGTGGGCACTTTTGGAAGGTTGAGAATATTGAGGGGGGGCCACCACAAAATGGCTGCCGTGGGGTCTGGGACCAATAAAAAATATTAGGAGGTTCACCAAACCAAAGTTCCTCCTATGACAGAGATTACTGTTTCTGGATAGATCCTCTGCAGACTCACAGAGAATATCTCTTGGGCTTTTCTGAAACTCCTTGTGCTCCAATGAGGTGCAGGAAAGTCAGAACTGCTCGTTGTTTTGAGGATCTGATTATTTGGGAAAGATACCAGTGAGTGCTGTGAAACTCATTAGTGGATACCATAACACCCAAGGTTACCACACTGGGGATTACTGCTGTGTAGTATTGTTTTGGGGTTTTTTTTGTTTTTTTTTAAAAAAATATGTTTTGAAGTGCCATACTTGTATAGACATTGTTACTACTTTGGGTTGGAATTCAATTAACTCTGATCTCAAGATGTGCACATTATCACTGTTCGTGACATGATATCCAGCTAAGGTGTGTAAGTATAGACACTTAATACTATATATGGTTGCATGGAGAAATGGTAAAGTGTGTACTTAGTCGTAACAGCTGTGAAATTTTCTTGGCTGCTGGCAGGGTTGTCACTGGATAGAAAACCCAGCATGACAGACATTATCAGGCGTTCTAAAGAAAGGCAGCTACATTACCACAGAAGTTGCCTTAAGATTTCTCTTGTGCTTACCTCTCCCCTAGCAATGGACAGAATCCCAAGGGCTATGATTAACCTGACATGCATTGAGCAGCATAGCTGGAGAGAGGCTGAAGCTGAATAAGAATAAATATTTCATGCCAGATACATCAGAGAAATGTTCTATCTGCGCCAAAATCCTACTGCTACCTTTCCTAGTTAGTTTTGCAGTGGTAGAACCTGGTCACTTTTCTGGCATTCTGCTAAATGGATAACTTTAGGGTTTTACAACGAGGAGAAACAGGATCTTTAATATTATAGATGATGGCCTGAAAACCAACATATATGTTATATAAAAGCCACTTTCCTTGTTCGGTCTTTGTGAGGCAAAAAATCTGGAACCCATGGCAGGAATGCATTCTTAGTTCCCATTGAGCTTAAGAAGTAAATAAACTGCAGCCGAGGATACAGCTTGCTGGCTGGTTGTCAGCACTCCCTTCTACACTGAAGGACAGCGTTGCAAATCTAAACAGCAGTTATCTGTGTGGTAAGGAATGATACAGTTAAGAAAGAATTAATGTATGGAGGTGCAGCCATCTGCCTCCTGGCGGTGTCTGAAGCACTTGTAAAGATGGCTGCCGGGGTTGTTGCAATTAGGGCCTTGGGTTGCCAATTCCAGGTTGGGGAATTCCTGGAATTTGGGAGATGGAGCCTGGGATGAGCATGGTTTGGAGAAGGGAGAGACCTCGGCAGGATATAATGCCTCTGAGTTCACATTCTGAAGCAGCCATTTTCTCTAGGGGAACTGATCTCTGTGATCTGGAGATCAATTGTAATTCCAGGATATTTCTACACCCCACCTGAAGGCTGGTAACCTTATTTGGGGCTATTCAGCTTCCTTCAAAAGTGGCTGGGATCAGTTCACTGGAGAACCTGGAGGATCTTCTTAAATTCCCAAGGCTGGTAACTAGTTGGTAACTTCCTCCATTTCTAGTGTGATTTTGTGAACCACTTGGAGCGTTGGATTGGATCGGATCCTAAATCCTACTAGTAGAGTAAAACCTGCAGAGTGGAACTTCTGTGCCTCCTTGCTACAGCTGCACACTGAGCCTCCTGAAATTTTGCTTCAGGGTGTCAAAGGACACTCAGGAACAGCATAGTTTCAAACTGTGGGGCCGCAGTGGGAGGAGGAAATTGTTGCAAATCGTCCAGCAATGGAAGTGCTGTTCTGCCATCCGTAACTGCAGTTATGCTGGTAAAAACAGCTACCTGATTCCAACAAATTGTTTGCATCCTCTGGAGAAGTAGGTACTTTCTCCGTGGGAGAAACCCTTGTAATGAGGTTGGGAAGCTGTACAGCTTCTGTTGCCTGCACTGGTACTTGGGGCATTTGGGAGCAGCTTAGGCAGACGCACAGCTCACAGAGTGCTTGGACTATAACAGCAACCTCAAGGCTCAGACAGATGAGATGTCAAGAAGTTCTTGAATGCAACTCCCAGCTGTCCACCCCTCCCAAAAAATCAGTTGTGTGTGTGTGTGTGGGGGCTGTTTAGGACTATGGCAAAAGGGGAGGGAGGATTTATGCCTTCTGCCTCAAGCCATTTTCCAGACTGAAGTGCCAGGGAGTTTGCTTGTACAAACCTATAGGTGTCCATATTATCAGTAGTGAGTGGGTGGTAGGAAGAGAAGCAGAAGTGACTCGTGAATCCGCTTTCAGTGCTTGCAGTGTAGCATCAGTGTGAGTTCCTACTTTGCAAACTGCACAGGGTACACAAAACAGAAGAAATTGGACTCTCTGTCTCCCCATACCCATGTTAGATACAGTGCTGCCTAACTAGATTTTGATCCCTGAATCAAGAGCTGTCTGAAGCTTGAAATGATGTGATTCATGGCACTGAAATCAATGAGTCTTTTGCCATAGTCTCTAATGAGATGTGGATCTACAAAGTGATTCATGTAATCTTTCATTTCTATACATAGCATCAGCATAGTATTGAGAGCCAAATTAACTGTTGTGTGGAGGATCCTTGCTTGAGCCTCATCAGGTCCTGTTGTTTCCCATCCATATGCTAACAGGAAAAATGAGGTAGGAGTAGAGGGCGTATTCCCCCTCCCCCCTCTCCCCAGCACCACTCTTCTGATTAACTTCAGACACCAGAATGTTGGAAGACCCAGTCATGGATTTCACCAAGTGTAGTCTGGGCTCTTAAGAGTGTTCAACAGTCTTGTAAATATGTTCATTATTATTATCCCTATATAGATGAGATGGAGAAGGCTGAGGGAATGTGGATTTCCTTACCCAGTGACTTCACAGCTGAAGCGGAGATTATCCATACACATTTGCACTGTGCCTGTTCTCACAAAGTGCTCCAGGCCCTGGACAAAGTTACACATTTGTCTGATCCATGTGTTTAACTAAAAGTATAAGCCAGCAGATTTAAAGGATCTTCTGAGTTGTGTTATAACCTCATTCACTAAGAGTAATTGGACGGAGAAATGAATCCCTTTTCTTTCAGCGCAAATGAAGTCATGACTTCTGTTTGGTCTACCAATACCTTAGAGGAAATAGGGAGCTATTTTCAAAGTTGGTTTCTATATATAGGCATGATATGAAATGACGGGGAAACATACCCTGGAGGTTCCCTACTTTGTCAAAATGCATCCTATATGGCTGTTCCACTGGGCTTGTCTGAGTAGCAAAACAAAACAATGAAAACAAACTCTTAACTTTAAGAGCAAAAAGACTTTTTCTTAGACATTTAGTACTTAAACATATACAAAGGAGTTATGTAGTCCATATATCAGGCTTTGCAGTCCCAGAGGCATTGGGGGATAGCATTCAATAATTGATCTTTATCACCTGCAAATGCTGAATTTACTGGAGTATTTACTAATTTAAGAATAGCAATTGGGAATAATAGAAATATCACCAAATAGATAATTTGTCTGCTGCCAAAAAACTGTCAGGATAGTAGTGGTGCTTACTTTATCACTAACGTTGATCCAGATGTATGTCACATGCATGCCAGATGTCTCCAACGCCACCCAGCAATCTGTGCCATTAAAGGAAAGCAGCACTGATCATCTGAACAGCACTGTAAGAATGGTTGGCATTTAGGTACTTGAAATCTGCCCAATCCAGCCGTCATTATTCATGGCTGTCTATCCAACAAGGGAATATTATTGCTGTGCCAGTGTTGCTCTATCAGAGGTTATAGTTCTGTATATGCTTACTTTTGAATGTCCCATTTAACACATGGACATGTTTGCTATGGAACTGCACAATTTAGTAATAATGAACATTACCAAGGAATTTGAATCCACAAGTAGGAAGCAACATATGTATGATATGAATGCGCAAATTGTATTTCAGCAAAAAAAAAAACACCCATTATAGGAAACAATGGAGACAAGGCTGGCTGGGGTTTCCTTATTTAGGGGGCTGTAAAATTGGATCCTTTTGTTCACTTTACTTCAAATTTGGGAGATCCTTAGTAGATGGGGAGGATTCGATTTTCTCAAAATTTAGTGCCATTTGGTTAAACAATAGCTTCTCCAGATAGACAACTGTTTCTCCATGGGAAATAATGAGTGGACCTCTGATGTTAAAACAGATTATTTTTTCTGATGCAACTTTCTTACACCATAACAATATTCCTGATATTTAATGGAAACAATAATCATGCCCTTCTTGACTTTCCAATAATAATTTTTGAAGTGCAAACCCTTAGTTCTGCTCTTCTTATCTTGGTTTGGGAACACTGACATGTTCCCTCATCTTGCAGTCATTTTCCTCAGACTTCTCTGGAAACATCTGTTGTTACTTTCACTGCTTCTTCTTCAGGCTTTCTGAGTGCTTTTCTTTCTCAGTCAGTCATCCTGTTATTCACCATTCTGCTCTGACATACAATGACAAAGGTTAAAAGTTCAGGCCATGATTCATTTATGGTACTTAATTTTTTTATTTGCTTCATTTATACCCTGCCTTTCTCCGTCAATGGAGATCCAAAGTGGTTTACATAATTCTCCTCTCCTCCATTTTTTCTTTACAACAACCCCTTGAATAGGTTAGGCTGAGAGAGAATGTCTGGTCCAGGCTCACCCAGCAAGCTTCCACAGCAGGTCTCCCAAATCCTGGGTCTGCTAGCGCCTAGTCCATCACTTTAACCACTATAACACCCTGGTAAGATGGAGGTTCTGTAGCTGGGTGGGTGGGTAGCCATGGTTGGGTGGCAAACTCCCGACACTTGATGGTGTGCTCTAATCACTGGCACCAACTGTCAAGAGTCTGGGCATGACCTTGGATGCTGCCCTGTTTATGGAGGCCCAGGTCACGAAGGTTGCCAAGCTGGCATTCTTCCAACTGCACCAGGTTAAGCAACTGGCTCCCCACCTGTCTCACCCTGACCTAGCCATGGTAATCCATGCAATGGTCACCTCCAGGACAGACTACTGTGATTTGCTCTACGTGGGCCCATCCATGCCCCTGACCCGGAAACTCCAACTGATCCAGAATGAGGCTGCGTGGGTCCTTATGGGGACCCCTCAGAAGGCACACATCTAATCTGTGCTGCGTGAGCCACACTGGCTCCCAGTGGAGGACCAGATCAGGTTCAAGGTCTTGGTTTTGACCTTCAAGGTCCTTAGCAGTCAGGGACCCACGTACCTTCGGGACTGCCTCTCTAAGTATGCCTCCGGAACAGTGTTATGCTCTGGGAATAAGAACTTTCTGGTGGTCCCCGGCCCAAAAGAGATCTGGCTGTCCTCAACTAGGGCCAGGGCTTTTCTGGCCCTGGCCCCCGCCTGGTGGAACTCTCTTCTGGAGAATATCCATGCCCTGCAGGATTTACTACCTTTCCTCAGGGCATGCAAGGCAGAGATGTTCTGCCAGGCATTTGGTTGAGGACAGTGATGGGACAGTATAATATCTGGCACTCTCATACCCTCCCCTGCAACCCCCTCCCCCCCCCAGGCAGCCTGTGGAAATTAAAATCTCTCTTCTGCCATCTTGAGAAGTGTATTGTTTTATTTGCTGATATGTTATAGGTATTTGACGTTGGTGTTAACTTGAATTATTTATTGTACTTGCTCTGTTGTAAGCTGCCCTGAGCCCTGCTTGCAGGGAAGGGTGGCTTAATAAATCTAAAGTCATGATGATCATGATGATGATCATGATGTTACATTGATTACTTATTGATCACATCACTAATGGGAGCATGATGATCCCAATATGCCTGGATATATGCAGTCACTATTTCATGCGAAGAGGGCAATGCACAGATTTGACTCTACACATACAACTTCAGTGTGCACTATTTTGTGTAGCATGTACTGAAACTACACACACATAGGAAATCTGCACATTGCCCTGTTCACACCAAATGGCAAGTGCCTGTATCCTGGCATCCCAGGAGAATCTTGGGGAGCAGGCATGCCCATCAGTGGGCTTCTGATATTCATGGCCGGAATGCTTGAAAATGGATTTAGTAGTGGTTTCTGACTTCCAATTCTTGACTGAATAAACAGGGCTAGAGAGAGAGATAATGGAAATGCTGTTGTACAGAATGGTGCCTATACAGAAAGAAATTTTTTTAGGTGTCATTTGTCTAATAAACCAAAGACTTAAGGGGAAACTTGAGGTTATGAAGATCATATGGCTGCTGTCAAAAACATTACTCCTCTGTCTTCTCTTCCCCATAATGTTAAGTAACCTATACCATCTCACATGTCTTTTCTGTTGTCTTCATTTTATTGCTTGCAGTGTGCAGGGGAGTTGGGAATGTGATGATGTCAAATCACTGAGTCTAGTTATCTAAATCTTCTGGCAGAAGAGATACAGATCTACTGATTTTGATGGGTACTCCATGATGGTCAGATCATGAAATAACCACTGTAGCTCAGATCAACTCTGGAATATACTATTTCCCCAGTAATAGTGGCCTGAATAGCCCTGACTAGCCTAGTTCCATCAGAGCTTGGAAACTAAGCATGGTTGGCCATGGCTACTATTCGGATGGGAGAGACCAAGGAAAACTGAAGTTGCTGTGGAGAGGGAAGCAGTGGCAAAGCACTTCTGCTCGTGTCTTGCTTTGAAAACTCCATGGTCCTGGTTGCAACCTGGCAACACGCAATCATTATATTAAACTAGTCCAAGCTGTCTTGAAGAGAGGTGCCTGCCCTTTCACTCATGATCAGTAAATCTGTGTAGGAAGCACAATGAATACCAATTCATTATAGGAAGCCTGGCCTTTCTTTAGTCAATGTATTTCATTTCTAATCGTCATAATACTTCTGGCCAATCATATCTACCCATATTCCCCATGAGAAACAGAATTACACCCTGCAATGTTTCATCTCTGTACACACTGGTCCATACTATTTAGAAATTAGTAGAAACCCTTTTGAGAAATTTCCCCAATGTATTCTACACCTTAAGTGCAATTCTATGCAGTTCCTCCAGTTTAAGCCCATTGATTTAATGAGTTTATAATGTGGTAACACTGCATAGCATTGCACCATAAGGAACAACCATTCTGAGGTGACGTGATTGTCCTCTGTGTCACTCCCAGTTAAGCTTCTTTCCTTACAGGTAGATAGCTGTTGCTTTCTTACAAAGAAATGTGAAGGAGCTCAAAGTCATTTTAAAATAGGACATTTCTATACCCAAAGAATGGTATTCACCAGTCAGCTAAAAATGAGGACACATTTGCATTGGAGATGTGTAAATAGATTCTGCCCCAGAGCAACCTGTATATGAAAATACATGGGCCACACTGCTATAAAAGTGTAACTTTCAGTTCTATGGCGATGTGGTACAAAGTACAGCCCGCCTTAAAGGAAAACACGTCAAAGATGCTGCAAAGCTCACTCCGTGCTATACACCATTCCATGAATTAGTGCTTTTCATGTCTTGTTCATTATCTTTAAACAGGGTTTTCTCCTTTAACTTTATTATTCCATTCACATAAGTGTTGCATTCAGAATTATGAGCAACTTTGATATAACCAGGAACAAATAATTTTCTGCAGCCACCCACAAGAGCAAACGTTTGCCCCAGTCCAAATGGAAGGGCATAAATGTTCAGACCCATTTTTTTTCCTTGCATATATCCCATGCTGCATTACATGCTGCATACTCCTAGAATTATGCAATTGTTCTGCTACACATCTAGTTCTGGTTCACCAACTGCGGCTGCTCTTGGGGCAAGTTCATCTGGCCAAAGTCACATGCCCTGTTAGCCGATCTGTGCAAGGCAGGCTTTGATGGTGGTTCAGGCATGCAACTTGCTCAAAATACGGTAGCAAACATTTTGGCTGGGACCTGCCACAGTGATCACATTACCTGGTGCTTTGTTTGCTGCACTGGTTGCCTATTTGTTTCTAGGCCCAATTCAAAGTGCTGTTTGTGACCATTGAGATCCTTACTAGTTAGTGCTCAGCCAGTTTGAAGGATCTCCTCTTCCAGTACTACCCTCTCTATGAGCTAAGGTCATCATTTAGTAACCTGAGAAGCAAAAGGAGGGCAACCTGGGGTGGGGCAGTGTGTTTAATGGCTGCACTGGCTGCCCCTGCCCCATAGCCCCCATCAGCATCTCCAACAGACCAGATGGAGGCCAGGGTGGGCTCCACTTTCCTTCACTTGATGTGGTCCACCCCTTGTGAGATGGAGACAGCCACCACCATGCTCTCTCAGCTCCCCCCCCCCCATGGGGGCCACAAACAGGACCTGCGGTGAGTCCGGGCCCTGGCTTCTCCTTAATACCAGAGGCAAGCCTGGGCAGCATGCTGACTAGGGCTTTTTCAATGGTAGCTCTTCGTTTATGGAATTATCTGCCCCTGAAGCTTCCTTAGGCCTTCAGAAATGAGTAAACTTTGTTTCATTGCTATTAAGTATTGAGGCGGAGGCGATGAATCCAGCAAGCAGGCTTTTATTCATAACATCGTTCAGCTCTAAAGACAACTCTAAGAGAGCAGCACTCTAATTTATACTGTTCCAACAAATAACTTTCAACAATGTAACTATATACAGGCGATGTTTTGGACCCAAGCAGGGCTCAGCAATTGGGTACCTAGATTGGCTTCAGGATCAATGGGAGTCTTTATTAGTCAGCCAATGAGAATTGGAGCATTAGGATACCAGAGCCCTTTCATAGGTAAACCATAGTTGTAATGCAGCATAATCAAGAACACAAACACAACAATTGCAGAAGGCTTTTGCTGGTTTTATTCCTTGACCTTTTGGTTCTAGATACTGTTTGTAGGCCTTTTTTAAAAAAAGATCATGTAGGTGTCTCAAACTGAATAAATTAATTTTATTGAACAGTGCTCTGACAATTTTAATGTTTATCTTTTATATATAACATTGTGCTGCTTCTTTTATGGATTTAATGTTTTAGTGACATATAGTTTAATGATGCTTTACTGTTTTTGTTTGTGCATACTTTTGTTACCCATCTTGTAGACTGACCTGTGTGTTATGGATGGCCCTGTACCAATCAATCAAGTAAATCTCAATTGGAAGGGAAATAAAGAAGTTATCACCAGGAAAATTGTCTTCCTTCGTTAGATCAATTGCAACCAAGTAACAGCATTCCTTGAGTTTCGTCATCTAAGCACGCCAGCCAAATGACCACGGAATGTCTTTTTAATTTTTTTTTAAATTATAAACAACATACAGAATAACTCAGTGAATATTGAGAAATAGAAATCAACACATATATATCTCAAACACAACTGTAAAGATGCCACCATTACAGTGGAGGTTACAGACTCTTATATTAGGATAACATTATAATATTTAGAGTTACATGAAAAAATTATTTCCAGCTACAGGGAACAGGCTATGATCTTAGTGACTTTTTATAGCTAAATTCTTGACCAACCAGTACATTAACCTAAAGCTAGAAGCTTAAATTTTGTCTCCGTTATGGAGTCCCATTCAAGCTTCTACATCTAGTTTTTCGGAAACGTCTTTGGACAATGTTGGCTCTTTGGCTTGGAAACGGAGATGAGCACCGCAGCCTTCGAGTCGTATTCGACTGGCTTTTGAGCAAGGGAAACCTTTACCTTTACCTTAAGAAGAGCACAATGAATTCAAACAGGTACAATAACTATAATAAAGAAAATGATTTGGAAAAAATCAAGGACAAAACCTCCAGAAAATACCCTGAATAAAATTTCTGCATACATTAATAAAGCAAATCATCGTAGGATGAGGAGAAATGCAGTGCTGTGATTTGTGACCTTTATCCAGAAGAAAGCGGCATAGGCGTCAATTTCAGGGGGGCTGGGGAGCTGGAGCCCACCCAACTTTTCCGGTACATGCTGAGCCTCCCCCGAGACAATGGCCTGTAATGTCTCTGGCCCAGCCCCAGCCCCCCCCCCCCCCGGAAATTGGAAAGTCTACGCCCTTGGAAAGCGGGAAGTGTTAACATTTGTGCTCATCTGATTATTTGTATTCATCGACTAAAACATAGTGTTTTCTTTTCCAATCCAGTAGTTCTCTTGCATTGTCCTTATATAATATATAGTCTATATTACACTACCTGGGTGATAAAAAGAGGTTCTGCATGGGGACAGTTCCAGAATATAGGACTGATTACAGGTATTTCTCATCTTTGTATAATGATCTTCAGCTATATTAACTATCTTTTAAGAATAAGTGAAATGTATTTCAGGGGTGGGGGGGGGATCACCCATTAGCAGTTGAAGGATTTCCTCTCAGTTACAGGGCCAGGGGAGCCAATTATTTGCTAAATAACAAGCAATTAGTGAAATAATCATTGATAGTTGACAAAGCAGTGTATATAAGGCTTAATCCGAGCTCCAGCTTGCAGTCCCTTTATTGTTATTTGCCAAACAGTCTTTATTTCATTTTTATACATATGGATGCTTTTAGACCTTGCATAGATTTCATTCATCCCCCCCCCCCCCTTTTTACATTTGAATTGCAGAATTCCATCCCCTGGGGGCCTTTGAGCAACAAACAGATTTAAAAATAAAAAAAATCCCTGAATTGCATCCTGAGCTTTTTGTTTTTTTACCCTAGTTCACAACGGTAGTTTACTTTCAAATCAATCACTATGCAGCTGTAGTAATTTCAGCTGATTGCTTCAGTGTTGCTTCACAAGGTCTGCTTTAATGTAATGTGAATTCTCTTCTGAGGCTGGTGATAACAAAGGGATGGGGGGGTAGGGGAGAGGGCACCAGGAATATCCAAGACATATGGTTGTGTAACAGTCAAACCAAAGGAAAACAGCGCTGTCTTAAATCAACATATTGAGGCAAAAATGGCCTGAAGCCTGTACAAGATTCAGCATGTGAATGAAGACAAAAGAAGACAAGGCATTGCACTGGGTCCAAAGCAAGGTTTTGTGTGAATGAATTAATACTGAAATATTCTTCTCACATACCGCTGGGTTTCCCTGCAGAACACTGGAGGCCCATATCAGAGTCATCCCTCAAATCTAATGGTCAGGCAGGTACTGGTATTGGAAGTTGCAAAGCAGGGTACTATGATAAGTTACTAGCGGATGTTCTGTCAAACTGAAAATTTCCTCTCTAAATTGTAACATAACAGAGGAAATGTAATGGTCAAGCCTAGGGCCAAGATTCAAACCCACAATCACAAATTTTCTTTGTTTTATAAGGCACTTTTGAAAAATATTAAAAATTGAAGAATGGGGTAGGATTGACAAAATACCACTGGTGCTGCTAGTTAATTGGGTAAGTAGCTCTGAATCACCTTGACCTGATGGCCTAGGCTAGCTTGATCTCATGGGATCCTGGAAGCTAGCAGGGTTGGCCCTGGTCAGTATTTGGATTGGAGACCACCAAGGAAGCCCAGGGGCGCTGCACAGCGGCAGGCAATGGCAAACCACCTCTGAATGTCCCTTGCCTTAAAAAACCCTACAGGGTTGCCATAAATCCGCTGCAACTTGACAGCATTTTACACCCACACACAGCTCAGAATTGTCAGCTAATGTCTTTCAGTGGGCGCTGTAACTGTCGGGAGACAGTGACCTTGGAGAAGATCTGTCTAGTACATGGTTATCCCACCCTTCCTCCAAGGAACTCAGGGAAGTGTATATGGTTCATACCCCCACATTTCCCCTTCACCACAACTCTGTGAGGTAGGCTAGGAGATGGTGTAGCTGACCTGAGGTGGCCCGGTGAACTTCATGGCAGAGTGTTGATTTGAACATCAGTTGCCCAAACCAGCTATGAGATGACTGAAGGTGAAGTCCAATGTCCCTCTCATGCAATTGATTTGGAAGACTCAAAAAATGTCATGCAAAGTCATAAGGCTAGCCTAAACACTGGGAAATCTATGACTGGGAATTACCAGTGTTATAAAAAAATCTAATAACTGCTGTGCAAGCCCCTGATTTGAATCAGGGCCATGATGTGGGAGGAAAAGGGGTTTAACCTGTCCATCCTATATGGAGTTGCTACTGGAAACTGATCTAAAAACCCAGCCACACATGTTGTTATTAGCCCTGGAAAGGAAAAATAATAGGAAAAGGGAAAATGCCTGTCCCTCCCCCCCCCTTTGCACAACTAATAACAATGCAAGGGAATCAATTTTTTTATTAGCAAAACAACGCAGAAATGGAAGAGTTAAACCTCTTCTCTGCCTTTGCCATAGCCCTCATTTGAATTGGGTCATACATGATAGCTATTTGTTTTTTGGATAGGTATTTATATCACCTTCTAGTTGTTCTCTCTGTCTCTCTGTATGTGTAATTCTCACTGAACACAGTGATACTTTGATAGAACTGCCACAATCTGGGGAAGTAGCTATATGCAAAACCAGTGGACTGCTCCAGGTGAGTCCAATGTCCTCTGCTTGTGAGTGTGTATATATGTGTTCCTTTTCTGCCTGACAAAAGAACTGGGTGACTTCCTCATTTCTGCAAAGTACCCACAACTGACAAAGCTGTATGAATGCTGACAATAAACTTTCCTTGCTAGATTATATTTCAGGATTTACTGAGAACACAACATTGACCTTTGACCAACCAGGAAGCTTACGAAAATGTTCTCTCCAAAAAGGTACAGACCATTTAATTATGTTTCCAGGATTATGTTGGTTTGACACATAGCACTTTTAGGAAGTATGGAGAGCTTAAAGGTGGAATGTAGAGACATCTGGGCAGGGGCACTAGAGGTTTCAGATGGGATGATGTTCCCCCTCCTTCCTGAAGTGATACTTTTGACAGATTGCTGGAACAGTCATCCAGGTGTTGAGTATGGAATACTAGGTGTCACATCCCAGATACTTATGTCATCTTACCATCCTGGAAGAGTGATGTTTTTGGTTCAGCTAAGGTTGATGTACTAGATTCATGAGATAGCATATAGATATAACAGTCATGATTCCCAGCATCCATCTATTACGGTCATTTTAAAATTGATTTATTCAAAGGTCAGACCTCTTTACTCAGAAGGATTAAACTAGAAGCACATGCATGCCATCCTGAGGAGCTCTCTCAGATGGAATTCTGTAACGTTGTCTCATGATGTCAGCACTGCAAAACTAATATAAACACCCAAATGAAGCATAAAGCATACTGGAACTGCTGATCCTTGACCTTCTTTGAATAGCTTTTAGGGGTGTGCATTCCAGAATTCCCAAGCCAACAATGGAATGGTTACAGAAATTCAAGACTCTTGAGTATTAACCACATGTTCAAAAAAATCCATGTACTTTTTCCTGTTCAAGTGCTTACCATCATCAACAACATCACAAAATCAGCAAGAAGGTCAAACAAAAGATGGAAAATCAGGAGGTATAAATTGCAACAGGTCAATAAATTCAGATATTTAGGAATTGTATTCCAGCCAAACCTATCACGGTCCAAGCACATTAAATATCTTAGGCAGAAAGTCAACCTAGCCTTAAAGAAGTTTTTCTATATCCAAGGAGCTCACTATGTGTCAGCACTCCTGAAAGCGTATAAGACCTTAATACTACTGCGCATACTATATGGTTCCCAAATCTGGTTCTTAGAGCAACTTGAAAAAATACAGCAAGCCTTCTTCCATAAAATGTTAACTTTACCGTCATGCATTGCTTCCACAGCCATAATGCTTGAAATAGGCCTCCCAAAAATCTCAACTCTGATCTGGAAGGCCGTAGTCAGTCATAAATATGGACTGTTAAATGCTGAAAGCCTTCAAACCTTTACCATACTGACAGAACACAAACATTTCTGGTCAAAATGGAATGATGCTGTAGATGCATAAACAAGACAACTGGGCTTATGGAAGACAGAGAACTTAACCAAAAGAAGACAAACGTTACTCACCGAAAAGTTGCTCCAAAATGATTGGGACACTCTTCAAACAGATGCTAGACAAAAAGGCTCCCCACTTCATCTAGGAATTACATATTCCACCAAATTTGACCTGCCTCTTTACTTAAACATGTTGACCTTTCCAAAACTGAGACGGTCATACATGATTGCACGCTGCAATGCGTTTCCAACATCCCAGATGAAGGGCTGTTTTCTCAAGCCCCCCTGGACCAGCGCTATTGTGACTGCCCTTTGACAGAACTTGACTTGGCATGTCATGTTTTCTTCTACTGTCCAAAACATGCAGCAGCAAGAGAAAGATTCCTAAGAAAATGGCTGCTGAAATATTCATCTTTTCCTGATGCAGCAAGATTAGGACTACTTCTGAGCAGCCTCTGCTAAAATTGCATCGTGGATGTGGCAATTTTTTTTGTTTTACTGTTCTTTTAAACTCTTACTTTTTTATGGTTTATGGCCTAAGGCAGGGGTGGCCAAATTTGCTTAACATAAGAGCCACATAGAATAAACGTCAGATGTTTGAGAGCCGCAAGACATGAGCAAATATGACAATATGTGAGAAAGAGTTGCATGTGGTTCAAGAGCCACAGTTGGGCCACCCCTGGCCTATGGGCTATTAAACTTAAATAAACTTAACTAACATCAGATGTCTTGTGTTTCTTTGATTCTCTGGTTTTCCCGAGCAGTGGCCTGAGGCAGGTGGCTCCCATCCAGTGCGAGCCAGGCACCAGGGCCTGGCAGAGCTGTAACTCTGGCTGGCGCCTTCTCTTTCCTTCCCTCCTTTCTTCACTGCAAGTAGGATGGCTGGGACCATCTTGTTCAGGAGCTTATAGGACACCTTGAAATCTAGGGGTCTTTAGTGGGCAGGCAGCATTAGCTCCTCATCTATTTTGGTGTCGTTTGGTTGAAAACAGCTACTCCAGCCCTCCTCCCCCCATGGCACAGCTGTGATTCTGGCCAGCTCCTTCTTCCTTCCCACCTTTGTGAGGGCAGAGCCATTTTTAAAATCTGTAAGTAGGGTGGCTGGGGTCACCTTGTCCAGGGGGCTGTAGAATTGGACTTCCTTTGGATGTGGAGATTGCATTTAGCATTCCTCATTAACAGCTATTGATCATCCATAGACTTGGTGAAAGCCATTTTAAAGCCACCCAAGCTAGCTGCCATCGCTGCATCTCCGTGTATTGGATTAAGTCAAGTCATCATGCATTACATGAAGATGCAGTTCATTTTGTATCTTTTGAATCTATTCCCCATCATCTTCCTTGGGTGCCTGCAAACTCATTTAGGGAGAGGACAAACAAGTGTTGTTTCTCCACAGCAAGCATAATTTGATGAATCTCCAAACTCCCAGTGAATTTCTTTATTGATTCTGGGTTTCACATATATACACACAATACGCTAGCCGTTCTACCCCATTGACTTCCATCTTTTGAGAGACACTTTCTTTTATTAATACTAGTAACAATAATAACATTAACATTTGCAATAAGACAGATTAGCTCCAGTTTCTAAGACTACGTAGTTTACAGACAGTGGGAGGAATTGCTTCTATTTTTAGTGCATTTTTAGCCAGCAAGAGCAAGTTTGACTTTATTTATTTGCAGGTTTTGATATGATTTACATCATTTCTGCATATATTTAATGATCTGTACATTGAGAGATGCTATGAGCATTTCATATTAATACTTCTGAACAATTTTTCACTGTGTCTGCAAAAGGAAGACTGATTATTTTTCTTGGCTGGCTGCACACAACTTCTCAAGTAGGTTTCCAGCAGAAACACAATGACAGATTTGCATTTTGATTGCTATGAATATTCACTTAAAAGCTACTATTTCAAACAGCATCTCTGCTAGAATTGGCTGGGAGCATGAAGTAAAATAAAAGATGGCATGTATATTCATGGATCTCTTTTCCCTCCCTACATTTTTATAGCACCCAATTTCTTCCTCTGCATAAATTATACTTGGTCATTGATTGTAGGTATATACATTCAAATTTAATATCACAAACAGAAAGAATTCTTTTCCTTGGGTTTTCCTTACCTATGAGGTGTTCAATGATAGCATCCTTGTACAAGAGTAGCCAGTATCAGAACTGTAACACCTCTTCTCCAGTAGGGTTGGCAACTTCCTGGTGGTCCCTGGAGTGCTCCCCAAATTATGGCTGATTTTAGGGTTAGCAGATAGTTGGGGGCAGGGACATGGTGGGGGGCATCACTGAGAATGTGATGATATCACTTCCAGGAAAATCCAGAAGCAACAGTGGAAACTCTAGGACTTGCCAGAAACTCTGTGGTAAAACTATAGTGTTTCTGTCAATTCCTAGAGCTACCACCATCAGACGTGATCTCATCATACAGCACTGGTGAATTTTTAGTTTTCCCCTATGCTGCCACTTGGAGTGGTGGTGGGTAATGAGAGTTCAGCAAGGGGATCCCGTGCCCAAACTGGGGGCTTGGCACCCTAACTGATCTCCAGACTACAGAGTTCAGTCCCCCTGAAGAAAATGGCACCTTTGGTGTGTAGACCAAACTCAGTGGGTATCACATTCCCACTGAGCTCCCTCTAGTCCGCAAATTCTTCCCTCCCCTAACATTGCCCCCTGAATTGCTAGGAATTTCCTAATAGAAGGCCAATCCTATTTCCCATTCACTAGTCTTCTCTATCTAGCCCCAGACCAGTCAGTGAAGCCCTTACCAGTCTACCTGTTCCCAAATAATATTTTTTTTCATTTATATTAAATACAAAACTTTCAGATGTTTCAAATGGTTGTTGTCAAAGACCCCTCCATTTGGTTTGCAAAACCTTATCCGAGTCATGTAAAGCTGCTTAAAAGACCTTATATCTAGCTATGAGATTTTGCAAAGGTGAAGGCAGTTGGCTTGTAAAAGTGGTCTGTTTTGAGCTCTCTGCTCAAGTTTTGCAAAACTCAGTAGGGCTTAAGTAAAATTTGCTGCTGCAGAAAATGCATTACAGGGCTTTTTGGAAGATAAAGAATACTTTGCAGTAGTGTTGTAAAAGACATTTCTTATAAGAACAGGTAGGTAAAAGCAGATAACTTCCAATGCTTTTATGAATAAAAATATATATCATCAGATGCAATCATTTCATTAATACACATGCTGGCACCAAATGAAAACACAGCAGAGCAGATGGTTCTGAGATCTTAGATGGGTGCTTTCCATTCAGAAGCTAATTACGTGTGGTGGATTAAACCAAACACTGTCTGCGAGGCTTGGAGCGTTTGTCTTTGAAAGAAAGTTGTGCTCTTTCATAAAATGCAACCTCAAAAATACTTCACTTCTTGCACTGGGAAGTGTCCTTGCAAAGTGCAATTAAACAGCATACGGAGTTACGGGTGTGTCTTTGGAAAGGTGTTTTTTCCCTTTGTATGCACCAGTAAATACCTGTAATCAAAAGCTTCTGGATATAAAGTTTAATGAAGCTTTATGGGTCTGCTGGAAGTTGGTGACAGACAGTTAAATAAAACTGAGAAATCACTATGGCTTTTCTGCATTTTGGAATGTGAAACGGAGGGATGTACTGTTCCAGATATTCACATTAAACCCTTGCATATGTTGGGCTTCTCATTCATTTCCTCTCCCTTCTGCACAGGTGGAACCATTCTTTTTTTGGATGTGCACTGGGGAGGCAGAATAGGCGCCTTTTATTTTGCCAGCCTCACAAGTAGGGTTAATAAACCAACCTTCAATAGGCACTGAAGGAGTTGATCTTGTTGGCCTCATATGCCATTTTTTTGGAAAACAATGTGGCAACTGCTGTTGTGATTTTGAGCATGAGACGTGACATAATAGTACGCTGGAAGAGATCCTCTGTTCTAAAGTACTGTGGACTGAAAGGTGTATGACAGAGGCTAACAGAGACAGACAAAAGACAGAAAGAGATGAAGTTTTGGGAAGACAAGCTGTGCTAGCCAATTACAGTTCCGAGTCTCCCATTTCCTAGAGTGCTATGCAAAGATGCAATGAAGCAGCTAGGTATTGCCCTCTAAAGTGCCTGTTCTTTAGCACAAGGCACTGCGCCTCAGTCATTACTCTACTTATGTACCAGCTTGGTCACATCCTCTATATTCAAAGGAGGCATATGGTGCATTTATGAGTGTGGGACGTGCATTTGTCTTACTGGTGGAAAGTGTCTTTGTGGGAGTGGTTTGGAAAATTCATTTATTCTGTTTTGATTCTGACACCATTGATTGCCGGGGGGGGGGGGAATCACCAGCTGGGCATTTCTGGTTACTCTTTGGCCCCAGTTGTCCCATGAGAGCAGCATAAAATGAGCTGGATCTCTGAGGCAGTCTGGCCAATAATTCCTTAGAGGCAGATTAACCTCTCTTTGGCAGCTATGCTATAAATAAAGAAATATCACTCTCCAACCCTGACTCAGTCATCTTTGCAAAATATCAACCCAGACCATATATGGAACACAGAATCTCTTTCACTTGGGTGTCGGTGAAGACAGAGCAGGAGAATGCTGTCAAAAGAGAAATGCATCATCTTTAAATGCAGGCATTTCCCTTCTCTTGAAGAAAAGGCGAGGCTTTTGGTTGGTGGGGGGAGTAAAATTTGTAAAATGTTTCAATGGGAAGCTTTGACCCTGCCAACAATATTGCTGCCTTATTAAGAAGAAGCAGCTTGTTGTAAGCTAGAGAAGATCAAGCTAACCTTAATCCTGGAGGATTGTGAATAAAATGTAGGCTGGTTGACTGCCCAAAAGTGCCACGTTCAGCAAAGCACACATTTCTGGACAGCTCAGCAGGTCAAAGAGCTTTTTTCTTAGGCTGCTAAATCCTTATAGATTTTCTACATTACTTACACCTTTTCTCAGATGCTTCTTTTAACCTTGCTGGCTTGCAAAGCCCAGCAGTCTGTCCCTGTTTTACAGCGGATTTCAGAGACAGTCAAATCTAGGCAAATTCATGGGAAATGGAGTCCAAGGATTCAAGAGTAAGGCTGTAAACATAGAGCAGTGAAGGTTGTCTTCATAAAGCACCATCTGTGCCAACCCATGACAGGGCTGAATTCACATCATGGGAATGCTTTAAATGAACAGTTGGCCTGTGAGCAGAGGAGAGGCTGTGGTTTTGTTGCACGTATGAAGTGACATATGAAACTACCAAACAGTTCCCCTGTGTATGCACAGCAAGCAAGGAAAGCTCCCAAGGGATGTGGAGGAAAGCAAGGGGAGGGCATCCCCAGGGAGCAGGCAGAACCATCCAACTGTCTTGGGAAGCCTTTTTGGTGTCACAGGCGGGAGGAAAGCACACATTTCACAAACATAACTGAAGAGTCCCAGGTCTGTCAAATATCTGCAGCATCTCTGATGGAAACATACAACAAATGATGGGAAAGGAAACAAGGACTTAACTGATGCACAAAACATGCACAGAACAAATAAGATCTGGAGCTGATTTTGTTAGCAGTGATGTGTTCTGTGTATAATGGAAAAGGCAGACAATTTATGCAAAAGGCCCTCACTGAAAACATATCATAAATCAGTAAACAAATCATGTTTCAGTACTGTATGATGAACATGATCACTGTATGTTTGGACAGTTAGATGTCCAGTCCAGGAGCACCTTAGAGACCATCAAGATTTTTGAAATACAAGTAAGGATGAGCATGAACCAGCTCACAAACTAAAGCTCGTGATGAATTTTAGCCTGTTCATGGTTCGTGAACTGAACAGGTCAACCAGAATGAACTTTCCACAAACTTTCAAGTAGTTCATGGAGGTTTGTGCCACGTTGTAAATGGATATGTTTCCAGACAGATGGTCTCTGCTCAAACAAAATGTTTACCAAACTTCAACGAAATGGGGGGGGGGGGGGGATTCTCCAGCCTTGGAAACAGTCAGTTTCAAACTAGTCATGTCAGTTTCAAAAGGCCCCTCCCCCTGCCTGGGTTTCTTTGTGTTCTCTTTCCATTTTCTTGCACTGAGCTTGCAAAATCCGATCACCCCCTTGCTTGGATTTGTGACTTTGTGCTTTGAGATCAGTCCTTTTAAACTTGCAATGTCAGTGACAATGCTGGGCATTGTGCCCACTGTAACTGGTTGTGCTAGGCTTGAAACTCCACACCCCTTGGATTTCTTGTGATTCTGCTTTGAGATCAGACCTTTTAAGCTTGCAGTGCCACAGTGGCACTGGGTTCTGTTGGGCATTCTGTACACTGAACGGACTGTGCTGAGTTTGAAAAAAATGTTCCCTCTCTTCAGTTTGTACTGCAGGGATTCTCCAGTTTGACATTAGTCCCCTTTACTTGCATTGTTACAGTGGTACTGGGTTCTGCTGAGTATTCTGTGCTAAACAGGTTGTGCTGGGCTTGCAATCCCCCCCCCCCCCCAGATCATGATTCTGTAGTTCACATCAGTCCTACTGAACTGACACTGCCACAATGTCCCTGGGTTTTGCTGGGCATTAATACACTTCACTGGTTCTGCTGAGTTTGCAACCCCCTTGCTTGAATTGATTCTGCTCTACAGTCAGCTGGAGATCCCTTGCAAGTTTGATGTCTCTAGCTTGCACAAGACTCATTCTATACACTCCTAAACCTGCTCCTGTCATTTTCCCAGAAAGCACTTTCTGTGGGGAGTCATAACTCAGATCCCCTAAACCCAACCCTCACCAAATGAAAAGGGTAGAGGATAGTCAGCCAGAGATCCCCTGTGAGTTTGTTGTCTCTAGTATGCTTGTGTGTGTGTGCATGTACATTCTACTGCATCACAAACCTCACAAGGCAAACTGGTTAATTTAGTCCCTAAAAGTTCATGATAGTTCATGGTTCACTAACCAGGCTTGCCATGAACCTTGAACTGTCAAGAACTGCATTTTCCTGGTTTATGCCCATCCCTAGATGCAAGGTTTCAAGAGTCAAAGCTCTTGTAGGTCTCTAAGGTGCTACTGGACTCAAACCTACCTACTGCAGACCAACACAGCTACCCTCTGAAACTGTATGTTTGGAAAATGCCATACTGTCACTGGTAGACACTGAGGAGAGGTTCCTGGCATTATTACCTCCAACAACTCTGAAGAAAGACTAACAGCTGTACTGTAAGAAAGCTGCACAATCTTTTATCCTAATCCAAAAATCCTTGTGAAATCTAATGCACATACTAATCTCCTGTAACTCCCCGCAGTGCAATGTGCAGTGGCTTTGTATGCACAGGTGCCCTAATAGACATGGGACTACTTATTCTACGAAAGTGAATGGAGAAATTCTTGGACTGGCTGGTTTAAGCCATTGGAGTACAATGTCATTCTGATCCTTCTCCATTCTTCTCCTGTCCCGATATAATCTGTTTTATTTTTAAATGTATTTAAATGTACTTTATTTACAGCCTCCTTTTTCTTAATGAGACTTAAGGCAGATTACACAGTGTAAAACAGTGAAATCAAAGACATCCAGCAAACAATGCAATATGACTAGGTTCACAAAACTCAGAAAGAATGCAAAAAGGGTATCAGATATGATATGCGGTAAATAATGCAAATTCCGCCTCCAAGCTGAAAGAATTGCAAAAGTAGAAAGTAATGCAGTGAAAGCTAGGTAACATACACACACACACACACATACACACACAAAGATTAAACGGTGGTTTAACAGGACAATGCATACAATAAACAGTCAAATAGACTCCAACACTACTCCCTTTATAAAAGTGCTCTCCATTCCTTTGTACTACAGTCTTATTTCCTTTATAAAAATGCCAACTTAAATAATTCTGTTTTACACAGTTTGTAGAATGACAGAAGTGTTTTTAATTGTATGTATTTATTTACAACATTTCTATGTCACGTTTCCACCTAAATAGGTTCCCTCAAGGTGGTGGTGAATGCAGCTGTGAGTGGCTGATGCCGCTTCTTAGCAGGTCTTGATTCTTCACCCCCGCTTCTTTTAACAGGCTATAGCTATTCCCTCAGATAGTCTAAATGGTACACAACAAGGCTGGGAGGTAAATGGATGAAAGTCGGAACAAGCTGACCAAGGCCCAATTTATACCTCCCCTCTGAAGTAGTTTGACTGCTATCTTTTCCCAAGCTCATTTCACGCTGGTTTCAAATTTCACTCCAGGGGGTCTGAAGAGTACTAAGCAACAGCATTTGTTTAAAGCAGTATAATGCTAGCTTGACCATAGGAGGGCAATTAACAATTGTAAACAATAATTTATAAACTAGAACAGGTATGGTTGGAAACTAGAAACAGGTATAAACTAGAATGATTCTAGCGGGAAAGTCAGATGTAAATTTGACCCAAGGCTGAGTGTAGAGGTGGATAAAACAAAAAGGCCATGGCCAGAGTGGTGTAGTAGTGGGTAAGAGTGTCAGAATCAGACTAGTATCTGGAAGACCCAGGCCACGGTCACACGGCCCTTTAAAGTGGGAGGAACTGCTGTTTCCTCCCGCATTTAAAGGGGCCGATCAGACTGGCCGCAGCTACTCCTGCAGTGAAGCAGGCTCCAGCGTGGGTTCACGGTGCTTTTTCCGACCCTGGGAAAATCAACTATTTTCCTGGGAGTTGCACTTTGAACCCGCAATGGGCCAATCTGGACAGCCCTCTCTCACAATGGTTGCGAGAGAGGGCTGTCCAGATCATCCCTCCCATTTCCCCCCCTTTTTGCACTTGGGCACTCAAGTGCCCAAGTGCAAAAAGGGGAAAAAAAACACACCCCAGTCTGCTCCACGCCCTGTCGGCTGCCGCCGCCTTCCCTCCTTCTCCCCAAAGTTACCAGGCGGCCGACAGGCTCGGGGAAGGGTGCCTCCCCCGACTGCTGCAGCTGCCAGCTGCTGCCTCCGCCGCACGCCTCCGCCTTCCGCCGCATGCTGCCGCCTTTTGCCACCCACTGCTGCCTCCGCCGTATGCCTCCACCACATGCTGCTGCCTCCTGCCGCCGCTGGGGCTTGGGGAAGGGTGCCTCCCCTGGCCGCTGTGGCATGCCGCCTCCTTCTCCGCAGGGGTTGGGATGTGTAATCATTCCAACCTGGAAAAAACCCCACAATGGTTGCTTTAAATCCAGGAGGGCTCCTGGATTTAAACAACCGTGTGACCACGGCCCCAGGTTCAAATCCCCACTCATTCTATGGAAGTTCACTGGGTTACCTTGGACCGTTCACACTTTCTCAGCCTAGCCTACCTCACAGGGTTGTTGTGAGGATAAAATGGAGGAGAGAAGGATGCTGTAAGCTGCCTTGGATCCCCACTGGAAAGAAAGGTGGGGTATAAATGAATTAACTAATTAAGTCCAACACAGAAGACTAGACAACACATTATAGGCTGCAGAATTTAAGGGATTTCCAAGCTGACATAAAATTTACATGCCACATAGAAAATTACAGCAAACTTACAAGAAAGAATCCCTTTACTGGTTACATTACTTTCACTACTTATTTAGGGGGGGGGGGGGAAATCTTTTGTATTTTTATGCCTGGACAATATGAGCACTGTCCCATTGCAAATACTTATTACTTTTGTGTCATATAAACAACTGTACAGCACAAAGAGGCGCCACTGCAAAGCCATTACATAGAACAAGTCTCTAGTTAAATCACATCAGCCTGAAACATTCCACATGGATCTATTTTAATATGCTTGAAAGAAACTCCAATCAGCGAAAGAGGAAGGGATCACAGTGATGATGTTTGTACCTTATGGCTTCCTTAAATACTCACAGATCTGGTGAATGGGTTGGTGTGCAATTGTGAGTGACCAATCCTGGTTCCAGCCCAAAGTTATTTTAATTTCCTTCTGTTAATTAATATTTGCGCAGCAGCATAGCGGTAGTCCATTAAAGGATCATCAGTCTGAGTACTGTTTTGTTCTAGTTTTTAAACGCGCCATTTATTTCCTCTCTTTTTCAAGTGGAGACCAGAAAGTTCTCGTTCACATTCTGTACAATACAGGGGATGCCACCAAAACAACCACCTGACCGGTTACCTCCCAAAGTCCAGGCCACAGTTCACCCTCTAAGACATTTACATCACCCAGATGAGTGATGCAGGCCTCTATGAGGCTCCTGGCTTGCCTGCATGTCCCCGATTGCTCCATCTTCACATCCGGGGCTGCAGACTACACTGGCACAAACTGCTTGGCTAATATTTGATGTTAAGAATTAGCATGAGGTGCCACAGCTCATCACAAGGCAGACTTGCTCCATCTGCTCTCACAGTCATCGCAAAGAAAGCCACTCTCTGAGTTGTTATAACTCCAGGCATATTTTGGATGCCTGAGAGGACTCGCTTGGTGTGTGTGAAGCATCTTTCCTATCTGGGCACTAATGACTGATTTGCTGATCACTGAGGGTCTGGGCAACAGGGAGCTGCCAAGGGCCACAGCCCCAGAGTGCAATGCCTCTGGTGCCATCGGTGCATCTGGAATTTGCCGTTTTAGGCGCACACCTGAAACACCGGAGGCACACACTCCAAAACTGGCACATGTGACAGTAGCCCTTTGTCCTCTTGCTGACTTCCAGTTCTAATTTCCTGAAAACCTGACCTCTGTACGCTGAATATCTTCCTTTGGCCAGTAGGTCTCATTGTTTACAACGGAACTTAATTCCAGTCCGACCTCTTTTAGGGTCACCGACTCAGCCGCAGCTTTGCTGAAGACAACAGCAGTGATGGGCGGGCAAAGAAGCGGCAGCTTTGCCGGTGTTGCGAGGCATTTCTCTGGTTCCCAAGATGGGGAGCGTAGGAGCCATTCCCCCAGGGCCGGGTCCTGTTGGCCTTGAGGACCTCCCCCGCCCCCCCCCCCCCCCGCAGCCCTGCCAGCCGCCCACAGCCGGGGCAAATGGCTCAGGACCCGGCAGGGGCTCTGCTCTTGGCCAGGGTGTCTTCTTGGGGGCCCGGGACCCATGGCCGAGTGCATGTGACGGCCCCCCGCCCCCCTTTTCTAGGACACAGCAGCACCACGCCAGGTCCCAGCGGCGAGGGTTTCCTGAACGAACCTCTGCAGCAAAGGTGGTGGTGGTGGTGGTGGGGGGGGGGACCTGGCTCCGGCGGCGGCGAGGCCAAAGGGGGGAGGGGGGCTGCAGTCCGCCCCGCCCGCTCCCGCCCTAGCCAGACCCCCCTGTCGCTCCGATCCTTTACCTGTTTGCGCGGTAGACGGCGAGGCGCCTCGCGGCCGCCCTTCCCGCTCCCCTCCTCCTCCTCCTCTGGCCGGCCGGCCCCGCCCCGCCCCGGAGCCGCGGAGAGAGAGGCGAGCGGGGTCTCGCTGGGTCGGGCGCCCCTCTTTCCCTCCCTGGGCGCTGGCGCGGCGGCGGCGGTGGCGGGGGGCGATCCCTTGCCGGCCGTGGCGCTGCCGCTCGGCGGCTCCCCTCCAACCTGGCCGTGACGCAAGCAGAGCCTACTTAAAGGCGGCCGGGCGGCGGGCGGCGAGAGACTGAAGGCGACCTCCGCCTGGGCAGCGCAGCGCCAGGCGATCGCCGCCCAGGCTGGCTCCCGGGAGCCGCCCTGCCTGCCAGGCAGCCGGGCCACCCGAGTGGGGGCCTCCCTCCGCGGGGCGGGCGGCCCGGGCCGGGATCGCGCTCCGCCGCCGCCGCCGAGGGAGCGCCGCCGCCGCCGCTGCCCCAGCCTTCGCCTCCCGATGAACCGCGATGGGGGAATGGACCATCCTAGAGAGACTCCTCGAAGCCGCCGTCCAGCAGCACTCCACTATGATAGGGAGGTAAGCCCCCCTCCCTCTCCCCCCCCCCCCGCGCCCTCCTGGACCCCGCCGCTGGCTCTCGGCAAAGCTGCGGCGGAGACGAGGCAGGGACCGGGAGCGCTCTTGCCGGCGACGCGGCTGGCGGCTGCCATCGCCGGTGCCCCTCCGCTGTGTTCCCTTGGAAGGGAGTCTCATGGGGCTCGGCGGTACTGGCTTCCAAGGGAGCGTGCCCTGGGACTGCGATCGAACCGGACCCCTCGACCCACCGGAGGTTTCTCTTTCCCAGACCGCCTCCCCCCCCCCCCCCCCCCGCCCTTTACAGGTCCCGCGGCATGCTCCATCCTCCATCAACCTGAAAGTTGGTACCGCGCGGAACGCTCTTTCCCCTTCCCTCTGGCGTCTCCAGCTTAGAGTTCACTGCTGGTGCACAAGACTCTTTGAACCTTCCGTATAATCCATTCCCCACTTCCCACCCCCGCCGGCTTGCTCATTAGAAAAACAAAACCACAACCCCCCCCCCCCCCCCGAATTTAAAGAGAACGGAAGATATGCAGAAGGAATGGTCTTAGTTAAGAGAGAGAGAGAGAGAGAGAGAGAGAGAGAAAGTCTTTTAAAAAATAGTCATATATAATATATCTGGTTTGCAGCCCGCAAAAAACAAGGGTAAAGTAAGGACAAACAAGCTCCCTCGACTGGATTGCCTGGTTCGTCTCCCTTGTTCTTTACGACGGTTGATCAATATGCTGCATACCGTAGGAGAGCGGGAGAGGTGCCACTGTCCTTTATGTGACCAATTTCTGTTCGTGTCCTGAAGCTGAGGTTTAGGCAGGAAACCATCCACCTCCACCCTGCTGCTTAAAAGTGTGGCTGCGGACATTAGATCTTGCTCTGTATAAGTCGAGCTACGATTTGTGCTCACTTAAACTAAGCAAGTATTTCTGCCTGTTTGCTGCTGTAAGCGTCTGTATTTGTGCTCACTTAAACTAAGCAAGCATTTCCGCCTATTTGCTGTAAGCCTCTGTATATGGAGAAGAGCGTTGCGTAGGTAATTATCGTTGCCAGGCCGCCCCAAGAAGGGTAGAACTCACAGGGATACTGAATCAGCACTGGACAGCTCCCTTTAACTCTGATGGAAACAGCCGGGAAGAGGTGTTTCCAGAACTAGGGGGATTCAAAGAACACGAGAATTTGCCATGCTAGATTAACTCCATATTTATTTATTTATTTATTTCATACCTTTATGGATTAAAAACCAATTCACAAGTATGGAGACAGTGACTATAAAAACAGTAGATAGAAAAACAACAGCAGTGGATCGGCCAGTATTAAGATGGCAATATCTTTGCAGATAAAAATGTCCTCACTTTTTGGTGGAACAGATATGAAGAGGTAGCTGGATTTGGGGAGGACACCTTATGCAGCATCCCATCTCTGGCTGTGGTTAGACAGGTTCAATGTGGGAGTTCACAAGCTGAGGAAGATTGCAACATATACATTTCTTTAAAAGAATTATTCTTACCATATTACACTTAGAATTCTACTGATGCTGCGCACAAGATTTCTGTAGATAGCACAGGCATCATAGCAGAAACAATTGGCCACATATTCAGCTAATACCATATAGAGGAATTGATAGTCGTGGCCAGCATCACCTACCCTACGGCAATGAATTCTATATGGTTCTCAGTGTTCTGCTCTGTCTTGTAGGATTCTGCTGACCGTGGTGGTGATCTTCAGGATCCTCATTGTGGCCATTGTAGGAGAAACTGTTTACGACGATGAACAGACGATGTTTGTATGCAACACTTTGCAGCCAGGCTGCAACCAGGCATGTTACGATCAAGCGTTTCCCATTTCTCACATTAGGTACTGGGTGTTTCAGATCATCATGGTGTGCACTCCAAGCCTCTGTTTTATAACATACTCTGTCCATCAGTCTGCCAAGCAGAGGGAAAGGAGGTTTTCAACAGTCTTCCTCACCCTGGACAGAGATC
This sequence comes from Lepidodactylus listeri, assembly GCA_029233225.1. Taxonomy (NCBI): domain Eukaryota; kingdom Metazoa; phylum Chordata; class Lepidosauria; order Squamata; family Gekkonidae; genus Lepidodactylus; species Lepidodactylus listeri. The sequence continues at coordinate 50,454,692 of JARCFY010000011.1, forward strand.
AGGACTCCATGAAACGGGAAGACAGCAAGAAGACCAAGAACACGATTGTCAACGGGGTGCTGCAGAACACTGAAAACTCCACCAAGGAAGCAGAACCTGACTGCCTGGAAGTGAAGGAAATCCCCAACCCAGCCATCAGAACAACCAAGTCCAAAATGAGGCGGCAAGAAGGCATTTCTCGGTTTTATATCATCCAAGTAGTTTTCAGAAATGCCCTGGAGATTGGATTTTTGGTGGGACAATATTTCCTGTATGGATTCAATGTCCCATCTATGTATGAGTGTGACCGGTATCCTTGCATCAAAGAAGTGGAATGCTATGTCTCCAGGCCCACTGAAAAAACAGTTTTCTTGGTCTTCATGTTTGCTGTTAGTGGCATCTGTGTGGTGCTCAACTTGGCTGAACTGAATCACTTGGGGTGGAGGAAAATCAAAATGGCTGTCAGGGGAGTGCAAGCAAAACGGAAATCAATATATGAAATCAGGAACAAGGACCTGCCACGAATGAGTGTGCCTAACTTTGGCAGGACTCAGTCTAGTGACTCAGCTTATGTGTGAGAGTGTGACACAGAAGCAGAATACTTCACCGAGTATAACCAACCATGAGGACATTTAGAGTTAGGGAAAGAACACTGCTTAAGAGATCATTTCCTCAAACCACCAAGAAAGCCGTTAAGGTATGGATCTGCACTTTCTGAGTCAGACGCAAAACTGAGTGCTAAAGAAGAGACTGATGAAGACACAGCTATATTACATACTTCATCTGGCCTTACAGCACAGTTACTTAATTTTTCCCTAACGATCCAATACTGTCTTTTGATGGGAGCAGCTCTTTAGGCTTTCATTAGGATAAGTCTGTCTGCCCAACTGATGGAAAGATGCATAGAATGTTATATTTAAAATTTTTCAAGGGGGCCATTTATTGAGGGAAGGGCTGGGGAAGAGTGTTGCAGTAATACACAAATGCAAGCATGCTTATAAAAACAGGGGAGGGTTCAACTGTCCAGGAATATGACCACAAAGTTAGCCAGTAACATCCATTAACTTTGTTTGATGGATGGCTGACATTATGTTGTCTGTCTGCATCACACAGCTGGTTGCTATGTAGGATGAGTTCTTTTCTATCATTATTTTGTACAAAAACTGATTACACAAAAACAGTAATGCTAAATATCATTTTGCCATTTTTTTTTGTTTGGCTGCCTGCTTACACCAGAGACCTTAACCATCATAATGCTAGTTCAGACTTACCAAATTAATAAATAATTTTCTAAAGAAATCACAACAATTCCCTACTACATGCATAAACAAGATGGAATGATCTGAAGTTCAGCCAAGTTATATACTTAGAGGGTTTTTAAATATATATATATATATATACCAAAGGAGCAGAATTTATTGCTGTTAACTGTGAATTTATGTCACCGCGTCTTTGCTCTTATATAAATAAGTGCCATACTTGAAGATAAAGCATCTAACTTTATATTTAGTCAATGGTTTGGCCAGGGATTCCACCTTGAAGCCACAGGGTTTGATATTTTCTTTTTGTTTTATTCATGGTTCCCCCTCCCCCTTTAGTTATTGTAGTGGTGTAAAAAGCAGCAGAAAATTATATTGATAAATAAACGAATTGCCTTTTTGTAAGATAGAAAGTTAACTTTCTTTTATAATAGACATATTATTACCATTGCATTGTTATATGAAAATGAAATTTTATCGGTATCTGTCTAGAACACAGGAATTATTATATTACAGCCTCTTTTATATTCATTGCCTGGATAACATCCAACACATTTGGATAACCAGTTATAGGGTTTTTGTTCTGTTTTTTACAATTACATGGTGCTATAGTAGGTCAATGACTTTGGATAAGTCAGGGATGCAGCGTGGTTCTGAAACTGCAGGTTCTACTGTTTATCTCTCTGCGTGTGTCAACACACACACATTTTCTTCTGTTTCAGCTTCTTTATTTTTCATAATGTGAGTCCTTCAGCGATAGAACAGAATGTTTTCCAAGTAAAATAATTTGGTCCTTCCAATAAGGTGATCTATAAATCTGTTATGTGTGTGTGTTTCAAACATACTCATTATGATTATAGGAATGCATACAGGGACATGAATCCCTAAGAATGACTTTTAGGAATGGAAAATATTACTGTCACTAATTGTAACTAGCCTATAAATCACCAAGTTAGAGAACATATTCGAGTTATAGGCCATCTTAACTTTCTAGGTCACATAGTCCACCTTCTGAGAGTGCAGTGCAGTGCAGAAACTCAGTAGATATTAATATCTGTGCTTCAAGGATCATGTTATTTTATTAATTTTTTAAAACAAAATCGACATTGCACTTCTCTGCCCCTGCAAGAGCCACCAAAATGGCTAACAACTTAAAACATACAAGATAAAATTACATTATAGAAACACAGAAACCACCCCCCCAAACATACTTCATTAAAACAATTTTAAGAAGAATTTTTTAAAAGTTAAAAATATATACAAAACATAAAAACATGGAGGGAATGCCTAATGAAACAAAGAAGTCTTCACCTGGTGGAGGAAGACAGCAACAGAAGGGGCAGATTAATCCCCCTGGGGAGAGAGCTCCAGGGCTTTGGTGCCATGACCAAGAAGGCCCTCTTAAGGGTTGCCACCCACCTGATCTCAGAATGTGGGGGAACCCAAAGCAAGGCCTCCGAAGGTGACTGTAATGGTTGGGCAGGTTCATAAGGGATTAGTCAGTCCTTTAGGTATGTTGGTCCCAAACCATATAGGGCTTTGAAGGTCAAGACTAGCACCTTGAATTGTGCCAAGAAACAAATTGGAAGCCAGTTTAGATATGTCAAGACTGGTGTGTTATGGTCTCTATGACTCCCTAGAGTCAACAACCTGGCTGCAGTTCTCTGTACCAGTTGAAGTTTCAAAACACTTTTCAAGGGCAATGCCACACAGAGCATATTACAGTAATCTAATCTAGTTGTAACCAGGGCATGCACCATAGTGGCCAGAGCTTTTCTGCCAAGGAGCTGAACAGCAGTTACCATTTTGAAATGGAGAAAGGAAGGCGAATGAGTGGCTCACATCTTTTTCTTTTCTTGTTTCTGCTATAATGTGTTTAGAGGTACACATGAATCCTGGTCAACATCCCCAAAACAGGCTATCCACAACATGAACATTTTTTGCAATGTTGGTCTTGTTGCAATATACAGTGAAATTAGTCTTAACCTTTGTTTAAGCTTTGTTAATATCTACAAGACCACCCCTTCCCTGATCCAGAAAAGGATATTTCCCTGGTTCAGGGTAAATTGGATGTGCATCCAGATGTACAATCTGAGTGTCATCCATCTGTACTGTATTGCTTTCAATGGGATGTGCATTTGGATGCACGATGGGATGTGCATCCATATCCACATTCTGGCACAATGTGTAACTTCACATAGCTAGAGGAATCTGATCACATAGACTGGGGAATCTGAGAATGGATTAAGTATGACTCAAAAGATCAGAAAATAATCCATATCTAAAATATGGGAGAAGTCTGAAATAAAAATGTTTAATTGTGATCTATGGAAATGAGGTTGACGTTAGAATGTGGGTTTTTTTGGTTATTGGTTTCATGTATATGGGGGCTTGCCTACTTAAACAGACAAGCTTCTATAGTAAGTTTGCATTTATTTTGATGTATAGTCTTTGTTAATTTCCAAAAAGGTAACTCATCAGCTACTGTATTGTGCTTTACCCTTGTGAAATTTTCTTAGGAATGTGATTTCAGTTTGTGAAATATTTGAGAAATTCAGGGCATGCCTCTTATACCATTCTTGTTTACTGAGTCAGCTAATCATATCAAAGAAAAACTGTTAATGATGTAGGAAGATTTAATCCATACAACAATGCAATAACTTTTACATCAGTGAGGTTTGTGTGGAAGAAGCACTTGCTGGATTAAGTCCTAGGTCTAGAGTCCTGAACAGACTTGACTGGACATAACTCTGGGCTGGTTCACACATGCACCTTTGTTGCCTGATTTCTTTACACTTGATTAACTATACACGATGGGTGAATGACACTGCAGTCCTAAGCAGAGGCACATCTTTTAAGTCCATTGAAGTCAATGGGTATAGAAAGGGACAACTCTGTTTAGGATTGCACTGTCAATGTGCAAACTGAGCCCACTGAAAAACACAGTGTCTGGGGTGATCAGAAAGTCCCATGGTATCATTGTGTTTATGGCCTATTCACACATCCAAGCCATCACAATGCATGTTTGAATTAGCCGCTCCATTCAAATCAGGAAATATGTTTAGGGTCGGGACCCCGGCCTACTGCTTATGTCATTCATCTCTTATACTAGACAAAAGTCAGATGTACCAATGCATTGCACAGGAAAGGATTTGGGCTGCTTTGAAAGCATGCCTTTATCAAAAACGAATGGTTCAAAACTGGTTATTTATTCCTTACTCAGTTAAAAAAACAATGTTACTATTTTGGTTCATACTTCTAATATCAGGTAATAAGTAACTGTGGAGCATGAATGTTACTCATAGAAGGCAAACATGGCAGCTACAGATCTCCATCTGCAATATAACAGGCTCCTAAAAATAACTCTTTTTGATATAGGAAAAAGTACTTTTGAACAATCTGATTTGCATTTTATTCACCATTGGACTAACCTTTAACAGCTCCTTTAGAAATTATTACTAGTAATAGAAATAGTAATGGCAGCAGCAGTAGTGATAGTAGTAGAGGTATCAAGTAGTTAAAATAATAAATAAATGCACAATAAAACAATAAGCTGCTTAAATTCACTGAAGTCAATGGAGAAGTACTTGCGGACTTCATGAATTCTGGATCATGCTCGAGATAAGTTTATGTGTACATATTCCATAGTTTTAGGTCTTTATCATAGGCTCCTGTTAGTATATGTAGAAAAAAATGGTGCAATGGCATGCCTTGAAACCCGTCAGATGATATATTTCAATGCTTTTAGTGAAAAGCACAACAAAAAGGTACATCCGATAAAAAATGCCAGTGACTTTTTTCGTTACTAAAGCTTTTATATATGAAATGCACTTCTTGTTTACCAGATTGGAAACATGCAAATGAATGGGAATAAAATGGAATATTAACACAAGCAACTGTGCAACAGTGTTTGCCTGCATGGAATGTTCTGGTAATGGTATGGATGGGAACTCCACAACATCCTCGGATTCATGCTAAAGACAAAAACAAACAATAAGAAAATCAACAAGAGGAAGCAACTGCAAGTTGCAGTGTAGTTAGAAGAAAGTCTATAGGCTGTGGTTTGGACTGACTATAGTTAGGGTCAAGATTAGTGTATGCATGCTGTGTTGACAACTATGGTTAGATCCAAACCTGAATGCAGGCTGGGGGGTGAGAAGCAGTGTTCCCTCTAAGCTGAGTTAGTCTGAGCTAGCTCACAGTTTTTTAGCCTCCGGCTCACACACTTTTGTCTTAGCTCAGGAAGGACGGCTCCAGAGCAAACTAATTTATACAGTAGCCAAATTGCTCACTCACAACTTTAATGCCAGTAGTTCACAAAGTAGAATTTTTATTCACAAGACCCCACAGCTTAGAGGGAGCGCTGGTGGGGAGTAAAGGCCCGTGTGCAGGAAGAGGAAAACCCCATGAAGCGGCCTTATCCTAAGTCAGGCCATTGGTCTCGGAAGGTCAGTATTGTCTACTCTGAACGATAGCAGCTCTCCAGGCTCTCAGAGGTTTTTTCACATCACTTGCTATCTACACCTTTATTAAAAAAAGGAAATGTCAGGGACTGAATATGGGAGCTCCTTTATGTAAAGTGGGTGATCCACCACAGAGCTACAGCTCTTCTAGGGAAGGCAAAAGAACACTTGTGCCCAGATGTCTGCATAATCAGAGAAAACTACTCCAGCAAACGGCCAGTTTCTTGGAGGTGAAAATGCCGCTAAAACCAGTATGGTTGGCTTCTAAATAATATTTATTTATGACATCTGCTGCTTTTCTCCCCAAAGAGACCCAAAGCATTTAGCACTGCCATGCCAAGCTAAAAGTTCTCCATATTTGAATTAACATGTCATTCATCCATTCATTCAACTTATTATATTTGGTTTGTTCTCTCCCATGTCCAAGAGGTAAAAGAGACAATAAATTATACAAAATCCTTTTTAAAAAAACAAAACAAAACCAGTTTTGTAATTTATGAAAATGTTTAACAAAAACAAAAAAAGCTTATCGGGATAGTTCCTTATTGTTGAAATGAGTGGTTTTAATATCTGGCACAAATGTCTGTAGGTTAATAAAACACTCAAGTTGTTTGTTTGAACGCTAACTGTATTTGGCAACCCATCCGGGTTGATGCTCATTTTGCCTTTAACTACAATTAAATGACAGTGGTCAAAGAAGCAGAGCACCTCCCGATGACATAATTTATGCACAATATACTGCGCTTCGGGTGGGCGGCTTGAAAGCTGGCCAGAATTTCATAAAAATATATTGGGACAAAAAGTTATGATGCAAAAAAAGAGAAAGATTAAGGAACATTACAAGCAGTAAGGGAGATTTTTTTGGGGGGGGGAGACAACATTGACTTGGTTTTCTGATGTTTCTGCACTTGCAGCCTCCATCAAATAAGCACTGTTAGAAATTAAATCAGCAGGAACTGTGCAAGGATTCTTGTATGATCTCTTATGTAAGAAAAATGCTTTTGACTGCCATTTGCCCAAAGTTATACTCATATGCCTCACAGAGAGCCCTGCATGTTACACTGTAGTCAAAACAGCTTTTACACCCACCAGCAATATTCACATCTTGTCTACAAATGCCTTTTTAGAACTTACGATCAAACCCTGCATGGTGTCATAATATCCCACAGCTGACACCATCCAGACCTCAGTTGATCGGGAACTCAATTAGATAAGATGCTAGGAGATCCATTAGATCCTCCCAGCATTTCTAGATGTCCAGAAGCAGCCTTGTGGGTGGGTGACTGAGGCTACGGTGTGTGGTTAGGAAGAAGCAGTTTAACTCACCCCCAGGTGGTTTTGCAAATCAAAACTGAGTCCCTTGGGCTGATGTTAACCTTAGAGAGGTAAAAAAATAGATTAAAAAAAAAATCATTACAGGGCTAATAGAAGTACGGAGGGAAGCTGATTTTGACTAGCAAAACTCTCTCTCTCTCCCTCTCTCTTTCTCTCTCTCTGTGTGTGTGTAAGGGTTAAGTCCTTTGCCCCCTGTCATGTGGCACCAGTCCAAACTGGGGCCCCTGTGAGGTTGGACCTGAAAACTGCTGAGATGACAGATCCCCTGATCTCCCAGCATCTTGCCTGGCTACCATCAGAATTACTTAATTATGCAGTTTTATTGCATTTCTCCTGCACACATCAGCTAGCAAAATGTCCATCATTATGATGGATGATATATCTAAAGAGGGGAAGTGGGCTGACTATTAGAGGGATTCCTGTAGGGGTGCAGCACATCTCTGAACATTACTCAATCTCATAGTATCCCACTCAGGGTCAGGGGGAGAGGACAGGCTTTGCTTTCTCTGCAGAAGTGAATGCCAACCATTCATTTATATAGAAGTAGTAAAAGTGTAAACTCAGGGGCTTAGTACACATCATTTAGATGAGCTGTGATTTAACTCTCAAGTGATCTTAGCCATTAAGAATGAATCTGGATCCAGTTGCTTGGTCACTCAGGAGTATGACAGAATGTCGAGAGAACAGGATGGAATGTAGGGACCTGGTTTTCAGGCATAGAGATTCAGTTAAGGCTGTGATCACACACACTAAACAATCCACTTTCAATGCACTTTCAAATTGGATTTTGCCAGTTCACACAGTAAAATCAGTTGTAAAGTGCATTGAAAGTGGATTATTTAGTATGTGTGACCACAGCCTAAATTAAATATTCCCATTACAGTGACTCACTGACCAAATGTTCCTCGGCTAGCTTGGAGAAATTAGGCTGTACTTGGAAAGACATACCTTCACTCCATCCTCACCATCCTAGGAGGATCTTAATATTTTAAAAAATTACATTTGAAATTACTGTCTTCATACTAACTGTTTACATGTAAGCTAAAGTCTTCACCAGGTTGACTCAATGTTTCCTCTTGACATTTGCATCAAATACTATGTTGAGCAGCTTTGCGTCATTTGAGTTTGCTGCATTTTATTTATGTATTCATTTAGAACAGTTTTGTCCCCGCCCCATCAGGATCCTCAAGGTCACGCACATAAAAAACATTAAAACATTTGAACAATTAAAAGCAACATTTAAAACTCTAAAATAATTCCATAAAAACACCTTGACCGATTTCCCATAAGCAGCTGTGCCGCGGTTGCTCTTCCATTTGCCCTGGTTGCATTGGTCAATTTCACACTATTCACCCTGCAGTGGCATTTTGACTTGCATCTCCCCCTGATTTCCCCTGCATCTTCTCAATCCTGTTTTTGAAGATCGAGAAGACGCAGGGGAAATTGGGGAAAGCTGTGGGTCAAAATGCCATGAATAGTGTGAAATTGACCAATGCAACCAGGGCAAATGGAAGAGTGACCACGGCACAGCTGCTTGTGGGAAATCGGTCATAGAAAAACAGCACCAGGTCCAGGGAGCTGGGTCAGTGACCATTATTGGGGGTATGCTAAATGAAACAAAAAGTCTTCACCTGCTGGCAAAAGACACCTATAGAGGGAGATAAATGAATCTCCCTGGGAAGGGACTTCCAAAGTTTTGGCGTCACTGGAAGTTGACTGGGCAATCGTATCTGCAGCAAAAATTGCGTCATATCCTATGGGGCCACGGACAGTAAGGCAGCTACAGCTCTGAACTATGTGTTACAGTGTACGCCTGCACAATTTGGTGGACAGAAATATTAGCATCATAGGTGAAGACATGTATCCTACAGGACCACAGATTATTTAAGCAGCCTACTTTTCAAGCAGACGTCATTCACTTTTGCATCTGCATGATCTGGTACGTCATTGGCATCTGCATGGTACATCATTTAAATGATCTGTGCTGGGGGAGGGCTGGGGGGAGAACAGATTCTTCCCAAGAGTTAGCGAGAGAACATGATTATGCCCATGAGAGAACATGAGAGAACATGATTATGCCCATGCCATTAATACATACCAAATCAGTCAAAGTGCAGAAGCTCGTAGGATGGTGGTCCTCTTATTCTGAGGTTAATTCTCTGTATCGCAGCAGCTTGGATCTCAAACTCCAGCTTGGAGAAAATGCTAAGTTCTAGCTTTGTCTGATGCAACCACCTGGCAGTAATTAATTATCATATGGCAGTGGGAAATCAGAAGATTGTCTGGCAGCCTGAAACTCTAGTTCTTTTTGTAGCAAGCTAGGTTTATGTTATGGGCTGGAAGAACTGTGACTGAACCAAGGTCACCCAGCTGGCTTCAAGTGGAGGAATGGGGTCTGCCACTCTTAACCACTACACCAAACTGGCTCTCTCATCTGGCAGTATGCGTTAGTCCTAATTCTTGGCATTTGCTGGAAGAGCTACTTAAATCTATTTTTTAAAATCCCAAATTTTATCTGTCTGTCTTCCTGCTTCCTTTTCTCCTTCCCACCCACCAGCCAACCTGTCTCTGTCTTCCTCCTTTTTTTCAGATTTCCCTCCTTCCCTCCCCTGGCAGTCTCTACCTGGGAAAACTATTGCCCAGTCATGTGATGCTGGCTGCTAGCTTGGGGCCAATTGCATGCTGGTGAATCCCTGCCACTTATCAAGGGACTGGACTAGATGGTCTTTTGGTCCATAAGCCAGATGAGGGGAAATTCTGTGTCAGGGAGGCATGGAGCTCCAAGGAACGGTGGTATACTGAATCCACATGTTATTCGATCCACACTGAAAGGCATGTGCTGGAGATGTTTGTGATTTTCCCCACTCCAGAAACATAGTATTTCTCTGCATAAATGACAACTGCTTTGTATGGTTTCAAGTAAATACAGTAAACAATACCTGATTATTCAGTGTGTTTTGTTACTGTGCCATTGAAATCAGCAGGACACCTGGCTATATAGAGGGTGACTGTTTTTCTTTTAATTGTTTATTTGCATAGCAATGATCTTGAATAGCATTCAATACTTTTCAGAGGCGTGTAAGTGCATATATAATGATTCCTTGAAGAATCATATCTAATGGTTCCTTGAAGAAATCAAAGTTCCCACCTCACTGATACATAAAGATGGTCAGCACCAACACTGACTTTTCCATAAAATACATACCTTACAGACAGAGCTTTAAGACTTACCTTCCTCACTGTAAAGCCGATTGTCATAGCAATGAAGCTTCATTCTGGTTGCAATGAAGCACAAATAGGGCCTGTGTGAGAACATTATCTTCCCCGGAGGAGAAAAAAAAATGCTCTGAGCTCTAGAGTTATTGTATATTTTCATTTGCACAGACAGGGAGTACAAAGTTTTCAGCTGAATCTGCCTGAATTTTCTCTAACAAATTAGATCGATTGGAACTCTGCAATGTTATGCCTTAGAAGGGTCGTATCTCATTTACTTCTACTGTAAATTCTGCTTCTGGAGGAAGCAGTTACTGATGCTAAATGAAATGAACAGCATATGGTTAGCATTTAAATGTGTTTAAATCAGTTTCACAGCAATCTTGGACATTTCCCACAGAGTGTAAATATTTTATAGAAACTATTTAATCAACCAGTTATTGTGTAGAAAAGTCCTTATATATAAGACTCTTGAATATTTATGGTTTCTCTGATATTAGTCAAGTTCAAGATAACATATAAGAATCCTGCTGGGATGAAATAGGAGTCAATATGGTATGCCTTTATTTCTTTTGTAACTTAATTTGTGGATACCGCTGACTGGGGGCTATTTACTGTACTGATAACATTGCAAATTTCTTCTTTTCCCTGCTAACAACACAGTGTGGACTAGACTATGTGGGATGATTTAGGGCAGCCTTGTGATGGCTCATCATGACTTTGCCAAACCAGATGCCCTTTTGTCCTTTTCATCTGTCTGGTTCCATGAAGCTATGACTATTTGAGGCCCATAAACAATTGCCCTGAATCCTTTGGGAGTCTTGCTTTTCAGAGTTTCTGCTTGAGCAAGTGTCCCTATTCCCCCATTAAGGAGACCCCCTACAAGGGATCCACAGTTTGAGTAGAAGAAAAAGGGTACCTGGTTGAGGTTCCTATAGCGTGTCTGTAAGTATTTGTTCCTGAATGTGTAGGGGTGATTCCTTTATAATCTGTGGGATCTGAGGACAGTTGTTCATAAAAAGCAGTATTTGAGAGTTGTCTTTGATCATCTTGGATGTAGTCTGACCTATCCATGATCACAAGCTGTCCTCAGATCTCACACAGAAATACAAAAAAGAACTAAACAAGATTATAAAAGAATTACCTCTACCCATTCAGGAACAAATCCTTTCAGACACACCACAGGAATCTCAACCAGGTATCTTTTATCTTCTGCCCAAAATACACAAAGCTGGCAACCCAGGATGCCCCATTGTCTCAGATGTAGGCACTATTACAGTGAAGGTATCTGGATACATGGACTCTATTCTAAGACCCTATGCAATCAGTGCTCCTAGTCATGTGCATAACACAACAGATTTTCTGAGGAAAATACAATCTTTGAACAGCCTTCCAGAGAATACTGTTTTAGCCACCATAGATGTGAAATCTCTGCACACTAACAGTCCACCCAAAGATGGATTACAAGCCATAAGAAACATGATTTCTGACAACACCACAGATGACGTTGCTACCAAACTGCCATTTTATTCTCATCTGTAACCACTTCAGATTTGGTGACAACTTGTTCCTTCAGATCAATGGTACAGCCATGGGCACCTGTATGATTCCACAGTATGCTAACATCTTTATGGTCGACTTGGAGCAATGCTTCCTAAACTTCTACCCACTCACACATCTCTTAAATCTGCAATACACTGATGACATCCTTGTTGTCTGGACACATGGTAAAGAAGCCCTGGACAAATTCCACCAGGCATTCAATGGCTTACGCCCCATCATTAACCTAACAATGAACCAATCAATGTAAGAAATACATTTTCTGAACGCTACTGTACAATACATGAGGGATGCATAGACACCACTTTATACTGGAAACCTACTGACCAACAAACATATCTATGTGCCTCCAACTACCATCCTAAACATAACAAACAATTCATTGTATACAGCCAGGCTCTACGCTACAGCCGCATGTCTTCCAATTCTACAGACAGAGATTCTCACCACAGGGATCTACAACAAAGTTTTTTGGAAATATAATACCCAATTTATGAAGTCAAGAAACAGATTAACAAAGTCAGAATCAGAATGATACCTAGAGAAAACCTGTTACAAGACAGTCCCAAAAGAGACAATAACAGAACACCATTAGTGGTCACATACAGCTCTCAACTCAAAACAGTTCAACAATTCATCAGTGAGGACTACCCAGGGGTCCTTTTGTAAAAAAAAGAGGTGCAGGAGCTCATTAGCATAACTTATTTGCATATGCCACACCCCCTGCTGTCACCGGAAGTGTCAGAAGGCCACACACCCCTGACGTCACTGCCTGCCACAGCCTGGGAAGAGCGAGAGGGGGGAGGGATGGGGGCTTCTCCCCGGGCCGGCAGCCTGCCATGGCCTGGGAAGGGTTAGCGGGGGGGGGAGGCTTTCCTTTGGCTCCGCGCCGAAGCACGGGCTGGGGAGAGCGAGCTGGGGTGAGGCTTTCCTCTGGCTCTGCGCTGAAGCATGGGCCAGGCAGAGCAGGGGGGGAGCCTTTCCTCTGGCTCTGCGCTGAAGAGCGGGCTGGGGAGAGTGAGCTGTGAGGGGGAGGCTTTCCTCTGGATCCACGCCGAAGCATGGGCTGGGGAGAGTGGGGGAGGCTTTCCTCCAGCTCCGTGCCAAAGCGCGGGCCAGGGAGAGTGAGCTGCGGTGGGGGAGGCTTTCCTCTGGCTCCGTGCCGAAGCGCGGGCTGGGGAAAGTGAGCTGGGGGGTGGGGCTTGGTTATGTGCCTGCCCCCCCGGCCTCCTCTCTCCCGGAGCAGTGCCCCATCGCGCCCCAGCCCCAACAGAGCTCTGGGACAACCTCATATGTATCTACCAGTGACGTTAGTTTTCCTGTTGGGTTCCTATGCTGTGTGCCCTCGGTAATGGAGACAAGGAAACTGGGTGTATGGGAAGGGCTTTTTCAGCAATAAGCCCTGATTACAGGATGCCCTTCCTGAGGGCATTTGGCCTACTTAACTTCAGATATCTAGTTAAGTTGTTTCTATTGCATTTTGTTGAACTGGAATTTGCTTTGAAGTGGCTATTTGATTGTTTTAATGCTGCACTGGTTTCAATTGATATTTGATGTTGCTGTTTTTGTCTTTGTAAATGTTATGAATTCTTTGATTGTTGATTCCTTGTTAAGCCATCCTGGGAACTGTTTGCTTAGTAGAAAGGCACTCCTGCACTCACTTATTTTGTGTATGTGTGTGTAGTATTTTTGCATTTTTTTTGTGTGTGTGCCCCTGCCTGGAAGTCATGGTGACTCCAGCTGGGGAATGGAGAACATTCAGAGAAGTGGCTTGATGGCCTGCTTCTGCCTCCTAGCCCTGGTATTCTTTGGAGGTCTCCCATCCAAATACTTGCTAGGGTTGGCCCTGCTTAGCTTCTGTCACATGAGCCTGTGGACCCCCCTTCACTATCGCTAGAGTTCGCTGCTTCCAGTGACTCCACCACCTTGGGACCTTCCTGCAAGTGTAGCCAGAGCCTCAGACGTTCAGGCTGGGAAGGGGAGTTACATCACCACACCCATCCATCAGCCTCTCCTGGTGCTCTCTCTCTCTCTGGGCATTCTACAGACATCACCAGGCAATCCTCCCCGGCCCCTGCTGGCTCCCTGCTTATATTCCCTCCCCACTCCCTCTGCCCTCCCCTGGGTGGCTCCCTCACTCTAGCCCTGCCCCCTAACTTAAGGAAAGATGCCGAGCTCCAGGAGGGGCCCGGATGTCCGCTGTTTCTATCCCAGCCTGCTGGTGTGCTTCAGTGTTGGCTGGGTTGTTGAGCCTGCAGGCGAGGTCGGGCCCTCGCACCATGCCACAGGCCCGGTGCAGCTGACTCTGCAAGCAGCGACCTGGAGATCAAGCCACCAGGGACGATTCTTGGGCAGGCTGACGGCGATGAGATGGCTTCTTTGGGCAGCCCGCTGACCTCCATGGGTCTGTGCTTTGTTGCCGCCCAGTCATCGCTACCCCCTAGCTGCATCTTCTGGGCTGTGCCTGGCCCACTGCCAGGTACCAGGGGGCTGACAGGGGAGCTTCGAGCTGCTTTCAGTGGGTCTTTCACCATGGGGGGCGGGTCCCAAAGGCCCACTGGCAGGACAGCTTCCAAGATCTGACAAGATCGGGCTGGCCTGGGCTATCCAGTTCAGGGCCTGCACTCACTTCTTAATGAGCACGGTCTTTGTGCTGCCAAGGTCACGTACATAGTACATTTTTAAAGTGCAGATAGGATTTGAAGATTGTTAATATAAAACACTGAAAGTGATTTCTTGAATAATGATGCCTAAGCACCCCTCAAAGGGATCTTGGCTTATGTTTAAATTTTAAGCACATGTTCTGAAGACCATGAGAAAGTGGTTTGATTTTTCAGAAATTTTGTACAAAAATTGGGGTATAATTATTTATACTATTTATTTATTTCAATTTTTATTCCACCTTCCCCACAAGCAGACTCAGGACAGATCACAACAGCAATTTTTCAAAGTCATTAAAACAATCATAGTAATTAAATAGTTAAAACAATTAAAACAAAAAGGCACAAGAATTTAAAACAAGTAGTACTATAACTAGAAGATGTAATAATCTCATACATATACTGTGGTGTGTGGGTTCGGCAGTACTGTCTAAAGGCAGCCATGGAATTAAAATTTCAGTGTATTAAGCTAAATATATTTGTCTCTGATGTTTAGCCAACAACATGACCTTTTCACTGCAGTACAGTGTTTCAAAATCAGCTAAAACTGATTAAGTTCAGACAGTTACCTGCCCTCCTTTTCTCTCTTTGTATCTTTTATGATAAAAAATAAATACCGCTGAGCAGCTACCTTGTCAGAATGACCACACCAGCATCTAAATATAGCTGACTTTATTGAAATACATCCTTTTGGACACATGAAAACTTTCATACCAGCATACCATGTTACATGGTGTATACAATACATTATTCGCTACAAGATATATATTCACTGTTTCCCCCCCCCCCAAAGGGAGCCTAAGCTGCTTACAACAATAAAAATAGCAATCAAAATACAGGGCACAATCAAACAAAATAAACTCCTGTATCCTGGGCTAGTCCTGGGTTCACTGGGCTAGCTTGTCAAGGCTGCAAGACCTAGTCTATGAGCCAAGGGCTAAGAGCTCTTCAATTTGTGCTCAAGGGCTTCATGACCCTGGCCCTGCCCAATATTTATACCTGCAGGTGGGAAACAAGAAGAGCAAGGAAATGCACCACTTAGGTCTTGGTCACACGAGTGAGATAATCCAGGGGGGAAGTGAGGCTATTTGCTCCGGAGTAATTTGACCCGCAGTTGTGTGATCACACAGTTCTGCGAAGTTGTGGGCACAGCCCGTCACTGCATGATCAGATGCACTTGGGGGTGAGTCAGGGTTGTTGTTGTTTTTTTTGCCATTTTCCCCTGATGTACTTAAACGGGGGGATTGATGAATCACATCTCCGCCCTGAGGGCTTCCTATGGCAGTATGTGATGATGGGCATACTGAGAAGGGGAAAAAAACAACTGCATGGCGTCAGGATAGCCTAATCAGACTATTCCCAACACCATGAGTGCACGCTGGAGCAATCACACGGGGAAGTCCGTCTTTGGCCCATAGCAAACCTGTTTGATACTGGACTTTCCCTAGTATCTTTTAACTCTGCTTCTTTGGCGGAGAGAAACGGGTTGCTGATGGGTGTGGGATGCTTGCCAGATGTTCTGGTGTGATTGCACTCTTAAAATCTGCATGGCATTCGTGCCTATCGTGTGGCTAATTCTGTGTGTGATTGGGGCCTTAGTATAGCTGGCAGTAGTATTCCTCCTAACTTGCCTTCTCTGCTTCCAATCATCACTGGAACTGACCAAATGAACAAAGACCAAATGATCCCTAGTTCTATAGTTCCTATGTAACAGAAAAATACATACATATTTACATAAACACATACATACTTACATATTTCCTATGTAAGTTGAATACATATATTTAGACTAGAGATGTAAAATTTCTGGAAATTTTGAAGCTCAGACCCCCCCCCCCCCGTTTTCCCCCCTTTTTTCTGGGGAAAAAACGGAAATTTTT
The DNA here is from genome assembly GCA_029233225.1 of Lepidodactylus listeri. Classification (NCBI taxonomy): domain Eukaryota; kingdom Metazoa; phylum Chordata; class Lepidosauria; order Squamata; family Gekkonidae; genus Lepidodactylus; species Lepidodactylus listeri. The sequence goes on from JARCFY010000011.1 coordinate 50,471,041, forward strand.
GGAAAAATTGAAAAAAATGCTACATTAGCACTTCTTTTTTCTTTTCCAGACTGAAAGTCATTTTGTTACTTTAGGAACATAAAATATGACTAGGGACAATTTTACTTGGCATGAAATTATCACAACTAGCATTTTAAAAATATAGCGTATCCAAACAATTTTTACAAACAGAATTTACTTTTTTATATTTATTTGTAATTGTAACAAATGGAGCAACAGTCTCCTGAACTGTTTACTAGTTTATTTGGAACAGACAAAAAAACCTCCACAAAACAATTTTAAAAATCCAGAAGTAACAGTTATTCATATTTCCTCTGCACAGTATTAAATTAAAAAAAACATTCTCATAAAAAGAATTGAAGAGGGGGGAAGTGCATAGAAGGAGCGTAGGACTAAGTTTCAATGAATGGGCATGAAATTTAATCAGAATCATTTTCTGAACTGTAATTATCAGTTTCAGTATCTGCTTCTGCAGCTAATCTGTCATTATTATGGACCTCTAAAAACTGAAGGTTTGCCCAGATTGAAACAAGCTTCTCTACCCTTTCACATGTCAGTTTATTTCTTGATTTAGTGTGAGTGTTTCCAAACATAGACCAGATTTTTTCACATGCTGCAGAAAATGGAGGAATCCTTCTTACCTTTTATAGCTTCCATTACTTTGTTTGTTAACCATGCAGGCTTTTTTCTATACTTATTTGTGCCTTTCCTAACTTGCGTTATGTATTTTTTCTGAGCTTCTAGGATTGTAATTTTAAATAGCCTCCAAGCTTCCCCAATGGTTTTGACCCTTTCTACTTTTCCTTTCAGTTTCTTCCTCACATGTCCCCTCATATCAGGGAAGTTACCTCTTTTAAAGTTGAAAGTGGTTGTGTCAGTCTTTTTGAGAATCTCTTATAATACCCTCTCCTAGACACGTTGTCTTAAAATATTTTATTCATGTTAAAATAAAACGTTCCATAATCAATTTTTTTCCTTTCCTTTTTTCAATTTTTTTCAATTTTTCAGAAAAAAATAAAAAAAGGCTTCAGGAAAAAAATGGGGAAAAACGGGGATTTTTCCATTTTTTTTCTGGGCCTTCACATTTCTAATTTAGACACCTCTGCATGTAAAAAAGGATATTCGTCTCCACTATTTATTTTGGGTCTTAGGTTGTGTACTGGGTGGAGCAATGAAGATTTACATAAAGTCAACTAAGAATTGTATAAGTCTGTTCTACACAATATGGAGATGAATGAGCAGTGAGCCACTGACATGCCATTGAAGATCCATAGAGCCAAAGCCTGAAATCCCAAGAACACTTTCTTGGAAGTAAGCACCATGGACTAAAACAGAACTTCTTAGTCTTGAACTGTCTTGAATCATGAGGGAAGGTGGGATATAGATGTTTTAATAAGTAAAAATAAATAAACTTCTGAGTAGACCTGCTTATGATTACTCTCAACAGGAAGTAAAAATTTGTCGGTGTAGCGATAATGAGTTTGGTTCATATTTTTGTGTTGAACTAAGCACCTTTGGAGTTAAAGGTATTTTCAGTAGCCCATGCACTGTTTCTTCTTACATTCTTCTTTCTTATTAAAACAGGTTTGCTCTCATGCAGTCGCCAAAGACTGGAGAAAAGGATCCTTTTTGCAACCATTTTCTTTTCTGAGTCCTGACTGCATGTAAGTCATGGGAATGAATAGGATCCATTTACAAACTCTGTTGGCTTGTAAGGGGTGAAAGGAAAAGGTTGTAATGGCTCCAGAGCAGGGCTCAAGCAATGGTATAATCAGTGTCCTGCAGTCTTTTTTTTGCTGTGCAGCTGCAAGGCCAGAGGTTTGTCCCAATGCATTCAGCTGTCTGCTGACATACAGACAGTCATACAGGGTTGCAGCCAATGGCCTCTTCCGTGGGTGGGTAGGCTCTCACTTAAGCAAGAGGGGCGCAATTTTCACAGATTCCCCTTCCCACATCACCCCCACATTGTTCCTGAAGGCTCCCTCATCCTCAGAAGATGCTTTTTAGAGAGTGCAGGGAGTTGAGGTGAAAAGGACGAGGTTGGAAAGATCCATTCCATTAGTGAAGGTTTACTCACATTCCTTTGGATCCAACCCATTACCCACAATTCCTTGCCAGCATTGGCAACCTGATTATAATGGAATAATCTGGCCTCTTAGCCAGTTTTTCATTAATCTGTGGGAAAAGAACTTAATACACAAAGCACTGACTCTTCTCTGGCCTCATCCCTGTCAGTCTTTGGTCTTGAAAGACAAAAGCCCTCTTAGTGAAGAATGTGAACAAAAGTTGTTCTTGTAAAAATGTCATATAGATTATTCATGTGTTGTTTTTTATTCAAAGTGGATGCAATTTTTTTAAAAATTTTTTAGCTTTTCTCACTTGACGATGAAGTGCCTTCCTTCTCATTAGCTTCAGCAGCATTCAGCATCTGAACAAGCTGAGGGATAGATGAAGGTGCTATAAAAACTTAATGAAGGGAGGGAGGCTGCCATGCTGTATTCACTAACACAAAGACACAAAGGAAGTGTTATCCTAACATAGTTCATGATTTAGTTAAGAACCCTGTAATGTTTCCAATTCCAGTTTAAAAAAGACTAATTAAATTGAAAACAATTGGGTGTAATTGTTAGAGTGCTGCATTAGGGCTGAGGTCACATGAGCAGTTTGCTACAATACAGTAGCATTACCTTTGCAGATTTAAAGAGCACTCTGAGCGTCCAAGGGATGGCAGTCAGCAACAGGTGTTCTTAACCAGAAAATCCTTTATTGCAAATAGGTCCAATAGTCATCTACGCGTCTTGTGTTAGTAATGCTGGGCAATCATACATTCAGGGCAGATATACAGTATTCAAAAGGCTAAAGTATAATTGCACCTCCAATCACAGGAAAGATAAAAAGGTACCTAAAATATACCGGTCATTTGTTCACAGGCTATAAGCGGGAAAAGTTACATTTTGCACCTGAACGCAAGAAGTGGCTGGGAGTCAGACACTCAAGGTCAGGGAGGCGCAGGAGGCGATAAGCTAGCAGCTAGGCTGAGAACACTGACCACATTCCAAAGACGGGGGCCCATCCACACAGGCACCAACTCCCGCCCAGGAGATGGCAGCATTAGCTGACAAGCACGATCAGACAGCAATATCTGCCTTCCATGTCCCAGTCATTAGCATCCCATGTTGCCCCACTTTGGAAGTGAAGTAATCAGGCACCAGGGAAAGTCTGATATTTATGGATGCCAGCACTTCCAGTCCACTTTCCTGGATGTCTGAATTCTCCTACAAACAAACAAGCCCTGTGATAGAATGACAATAACATTTAATCACTCTTATAAATATCAATTATTTTGTCTGAATTCTCCTGCCATGAAAGGAACCCGGAAGGGAAGTCTGAACCTGCAGATCCATTTTTGTTACTTTTTAAAAAAGTTGCTGCTTATATGCGGATATGTGCATTCTGAATAGTATATTAGAATACTAAATGTAATGCAAGGAATATTGGAATGTTTTGCTGACATACCACTGCACTCACCTCAAAAAAAGAAAGAAAAAAATGCTGCTGCTACCTCCACACCTGAGAGGAGACAAAAGGAGAATCTCAGTTTAATTCCCACAATTAGAAAAGACAAGCATGAGGACCTGTGATACTTGCAGGGGTGGGTGGACAGGTGAGTCACTTTCCCTCCCTCCCCCCATCCCCCCGCCCTCCCTGAAAATCGGCGGCGGTGGCAAGACCTGCTGCTCACCGAGCCTCCCCCTCCCTCCCTGAAAATCGGTGGCGGCGGCAATACCCGCCGCTCACCGAGCCTTTCCCCCCACCCTTCCCAAAAATCGGCGGTGGTGGCAAGACCTGCCGCTCATCGAGCCTCTACCCCCGCCCTCCATGAAAATTGGTGGTGGTGGCAAGACCCACCGCTCACCGAGCCTTTCCCCCTGCCCTCCCCAGAAACAGCGGCAGCGGCGAGGCCTGCTGCCTGCCAAGCCCTCCCCCCAGCCAAAGCGTTCTCTGTGCCTGCACAGAGAATGCTTTTACTTTTCAGGGAATTTAAATATCCCCCCATTTTTTTTTAACATTTAGGAATTTTCTACACACCTGGGGAGTCCCCTAAGTGTGTAGGAAAATCTCCCTCCCCCAAGTGCCCCCCCGCATGGATTTAGATATCCGCACGGGGGTGGGCACTTCAGAATTAGTAAATGTGTATACCTTTAAACATTTATTCCCTATTTTGACACATTTATTCATTTGCTGTCCTTCCCTATTGTTTCAGGGTCCCCCCCCCCACACAATGAGCCAGGGCCTCAGATCCCTAGTGACCATACTGAGTGTAAAGAATCAGCACATGGGGGGGAATAACCCTCCATTTTACCCTACTGATTAAATGGACGCCCCAAACAATTCCTTATTAGATTTAATTCTCCTCAGGATATAATTCTTCTTGCATGACAACCCTCCTTCTGATTTTTATCACTTTAAGCTAGTTAAATCTGTGAGACCCTAGTTTATCTAGACTGGCTATAGGTATTCTCTTACTACTGGGCAATCATGTTTATACAAACTTCCTCTCTGGTGTCCATTATGCCTAATTCCAGTGCACCTCCAGCTCAGTCTCATTAAATTAAGACTATGCTCCTGAATCTGGGACTGCTATGTTATGCACACTTCCTTGGGAGTGGGCACCACTCAGCACAGAATATGCATGTGATTGAGCTGTTGAGAGTTTAACTTGGGTGGGATGCTGCTCAATATTTTACTTACAACTAGCTTCATCAGCTTCTAAAAAGCTTGCACACACTTTTGTAATCAAGAATGGCTGAGCCGACTAAACTCCAGATGGTACAGAATGCTACAGCTCTGCTATTATTGGGGGCTAGATGGAGCATGCATATTACTCCCAATCTGCAGTCACTCCATGGGCTGCCTATCAGTTACTGGGTTCAATTTAAGGTATTGGCTACCACATACAAAGCCCTTCATGGCCTTGGACCTTCATATCTGCAAGACCATCTCTCCCCATATATTCCACCACAGCAGCTTCACTCATCTGAACAGGGCTCTCTGCAGGTAGCAACCTGCAAACTGGCAAAATCAATAACTTCCTGTACACGTGCCTTCTCCATTGTGGCCCCCACCTTGTAGAATGGGTTGCCTGAGGATCGCACTCTTTTGGTTTCCCACAAACTATGCAAAATTAAATTATTCAAGAGGGCTTTTCTACATGAGCAATAGGGTAGTACTGTACAAATGATATATGAAACATGGCATATCAATTTACAACCAGTGTGATGCCTCTTTTATACTGAGTGGTTTAACACTGCTCCGCTTCAGGTTTCAAATTACTTTATTGGGGGGTGTCTGCTTTGTCCTGTTGCCAAGAACATCCACCAGGGTAGAGGTTGGGGAAACGGCTTTGCTTTCAAAAATACATATTAAAAATAGAATAAAATATAAAACACACAATCAGTTTGTGACTAAAAATTTGTGGTAGATGGGGTAATCAGGCTGGAGGACCAAGTGAAGACCAAAGGAATTTTGAAAATGTCTCACCAAAAACGTTATTGCAAAGAGGAAAAAAGAGAGCAAGTGATTTTAGGTAAAATGAACTAAATGCAGCTGTGTTTGCAGTTGGCATGATGGCTTTCAAAAGTCTTAAAAAAATTTTTTTTTTAAATTAACACTGTTTCATTATTGGTGCAAGCCTGATGGGATAGCCAATGTAAACAAGCACCACCTGGTGTATTTTATGAAGAATTAGCGGAGCAATGGTAGAAAATGTCTGCATGTAATCTAAACTAGAATGAAACAAGAACGGCAGACTTGGGAGCGGTAAAAACAGCATCCAGTTAAACCAGTGTAGTGCGGGCATGACAATGGCTTCACCATAAGAGGGCAGTAAACAAATGTAGACAATGAAATTTATAGTGGCGCAATACTGGTTTCAGACAAGAAGGAAATATAGACAGTTCCTTTGGGGGACGTTATGAAACCAGAGTGGAAGTCATATGTAGATTTGGCCAAAGTTGCGTGGACAAATTATTAGGAACTACAGTCTATACTACTGTGTATAGTTTGCTGTAACTTGGATCCTACTATGTAATCTTGCATCATTTAATGCATCATGTCAACACTTAACACTTTGCTTCAGTTCCTTTTTTTTTTTTTAGATTTCTGCTTGATTCTACAACCAAAATCCTATTTCATTGTTTACTGAATGTCCCTCCTGTTGACTGTATTGACTCACTCTGTGTAATCCTTGAATCCTAGTGAGAAAGACAGACTGTAAATAACATAATTTTCTAAAAAATGAATAAACAAACATTTTTCTTATCTTTGAGTAGTTTTCTCTCTTTGGATCCAACAAGGCAATACTTATCTATGTGACCACGCCTCCAGTAACATAGAAAAATGCTAATTTCTATCACATAATTTGCAGATTGCTAACCAATATAAACAATTAAACATAAGGGCTGCGGTCACACGACCCTTAAATGCGGGAGGAAGGGCTATTTCCTCCCACATTTAAAGGGGCCGTCTACAACAGCCACAGAAAGTCCCGCACCAAAGCGGGCTCAAATGCGGGTTCCTCCAGCATTTTCCGACCTTAGGAAAATTGACAGTTTTCCCGGGAGTCGCGGGAGGAACCCGCATTTGAGGTATCTGGACAGCTCTCTCTCGCAATCATTGTGAGAACGGGGCTGTCCAGATGGTCCCATCGGCCATTTTTTCCCCCTTTTACACTTGGGCGCTTGGGCAGTCAAGCGCCCAAGTGTAAAAGGGGACCCCCCCAAACTTACCAGGTGGCTGGTGGGTCCTTTGCTGCCCCTGCCGCTGCTGCCGCCTCTTCTGCAGCCACGGCCGCTGCTTCTGCTGCCGCTGTGGCCACCTCTTCTGTGGCTACCGCTGCTTCTGCCACCACCGTGGCCGCCTCTTCCGTGGTTGCCACTGCTGCTTCTGCTGCCGCCACCACTTCCGCGGCCGCTGCTTCCGCTGCCGCAGGGGTTGGGATGTGTAGACATCTCAACCCGCGGTAGAAAAATGCAGCCCCTTTAAATCCAGGAGGGCTCCCAGATTTAAAGGGGCTGTGTGACCGCAGCCAAGAGGAACACAGCTCAAACATAAGAGGAACAATCAAACATAAGAGGAACACAGCTGAAAGATGGAAGCTGAGAATGACATTCTTGTCATTCTCAGCTTCCAACCAATATAAACAAACAAGCGGGGGGCTCACAAAGACTTGTAGGGGGCATTTCATTTTCCCTTCTCCACTATTTCATCTTTCCTTTCCTGAAAGCCCCCATAACCTTTTCCCTTTCCTGCCTCCTTCTTTCCTTCCCACCCACCAGCCAGCCTATCTTCATCTATTTCCCCCTGCCCTCACCTTTCTCTTCCCTGTCCTGGCAGCCCCTACCTGGAAAAACTATGGCCCAGCTGCTTGGTGCTGTCTACTGAGACTGGTCCAGTTATATAATGCCAGCTGCTGGGCCAGGCCCAATTGCACATTGGGGAATATGCAGGGACCCGCAGGGGGCATGTTATTGTCCCCTGTATCCTACTCCCAACACGATTTCCTCTTTCTCTCCAACTGGCAACCCCAACACCTTCACCCTTCCTTACTTGGTTCTCTCCTTCCCACCCACCCACCCACCCACCTACCTTTTATGTGCCCCTCTTCAGCTATGTTTATTATTTATTTACTTCATTTATACCCTTCCTTTCCTTAGAATGGGGACCCAAAGCAGCTTCCATCATTCTTCTGTCCTCTATTTTATCCTCACAACAACACCATGAGATAAATTAGGCTGAGAATGTGTAGTTGACCCAAGGAGAGTCATGGAAGTTGCTTGGTATTGTGTTTGGTAGTTACTGCCAGACCTTATTATTTCTTCCACAATGGCCAAAACATCCCTGGAAAGGGTTCTGCCTCTCTCCCTGCCTTCTTCTGACAGAAATCAAGGTTTGAATGCTGTTAATACTGTGTAGTTGCCTAGCAATTGCCACTGTGGGCATTCATTTATAAAGCTACAGGTGCAGTATTTTTGTTTTAGATTTCAGATTTTTCTGCAAACCTGGGGCCTTTTTCAGGTCTGCAGAAAGATCTGTCTTGTCTGTTCACAACTACACTCTATATTTAAGCATCCACAGATCTGACCATGTTGAGAATTAGATATATTGATGCACTCAAAATAATCTCCATTATTAATTTAGTCTTCAAGATTTCTTAGTTGTTAGTCAAAATTACAAAAAGTCTCCTGACTTTCCGCTCCAAATGTGTTGAATGTCATCTCATGTATAAATAAAGAATACTTCTGTACTGTTACTTGAGGGAGCTGTCATAAGAAAACATTATTTTTCCAGTTATGTTGACATGTAAACAGCAAAATTCTGCTGTTGCAAATGTTTAAGCCTTTTTTAAAATCTAAAATACACCCAAAGGTCTTTTGACTTCAGCTGGCTTGCATGCTGACTAAAAGCCCATTGAAGACATGAAAAGATGCTGAACTAACTTTATTCTTGTACTCAGTGCTATTTTGGGGCAGGAACGCACAGGAACGGAGTTCCAGCTGGCTTCCGAGTTGGCCACACCTACAGTGTCCTCCCCAAGGTTCCCCAGGCACCTCACAAGCCATGGGGTGCCTAGGGAAGCCAAGCTGATCCAGGGAGGGAAGGTAGTTTAAACTGCCTCACCTCCTTGGGTTCCTCAGGAGTCCCGCAGCTGCGGGGTGCCTGGGGAAGCTGTTCCAGAAACTGCCTTCCTTCGGGTTCCCCATGTGCCCAACAAGCTGCGGGGCACCTGGGGAAGTTGATCCGGGGAGGGCTGTGCTGTCAGGGGTGTGGCCTAATATGCTAATGAGTTTCTGCTGTTGAGTGTGGCATATTATGCTAATGAGTTCCTGCTGTTTGTACTCCATTGCAAGGTCTTCAAATGTTTCAGTTCATACTGGATGCTGATACCAAAGAGTGGATCAGAGAATGGGCTGTGAATGACCTAGGCTGCTCCTGGTCCAAATGTCACCTCTGTCCCAAACTTAGGAGTTAGGCTTATGAAAGCTACTGTTTGAGTCCCCCATTGGCAGTATGGGGATACTAATGTTGCTGATCTACCTTACTAGGCTATTGTAGGGATTTACTGTCATCATATATGTGAAGTGCTTTGAACACTGAAAGTGCTATACAAATGCTAAGGGTTGTTAATATGGAGAACAGTGTTTTATGTCTTGATAGAGATAGATCACCCTGAATACTTTTCAGTTATTTCCATTGACTCATGTCTGAAGCCAGGCAAAATTCAAGATGCTGTTTTAAGCCCAACAGCTAAATGGCTCAAGCCCTTTTTACATCAGAAATCTTTTCCTGTGCTTTCTCCTGATGCAGACTCTCAAATCTGCAAAAGCTCACCTCTGGTCTTTAAAGTCAAACCCAGATGACAAGTCTGCAAAGGAAGATATACTTGGAGTTTGACCCAGAATTGTGGGGCTGCTTTCCTTTCAGACTCTGAGGCATGAAATAGGAACCTGAGCTTGGATGTAATAAAGGGGGCTAATTGGAATTACATGTATTCAGAGATCTCCACAGGTGCAGGAGAAATGAGCTTGTGCAACATCTGTTTGTGGGGTTTGCTGTCAGTATAAATCTTCTTGGTTGGACTAGGAAGCAAGCCTTTTGCTTGTGCCTGGTCAACAGAGAAATGCTTACTTCTCTTTGGGCTTAGCTCAGATCATTGAGCTCAAGGGCACGGAGCTGGAGAGCTGGGCCACAGCCTAGATCAGACCCTGATACACTCTGCCCAGGACATTTCCCATGGAAGATTCTCTTGTTGGAACAGTCATTAGGTGTTCAGGGTTGTTAATTCAGTTGTTAAAAATGGGTTGTTAATTGGGTTGTTGAAACTAGCACAAGGCAATTTTAATTTGATATACAGTGCAATTCTAAGAATACTTTCCTGGAAGCAAGCCCCACTGAGTAGACCTTAGTAACATTCTAAGTAGACCTGAGTAGAATTGTGCTAGTAGCATTTTACATTTGGTGGGCAGGTTATTCTATTTTATTGTTATATTTAACATGCTGTTCATCCAAGGATAATTCTTCTGGGTCTGATGCAATATATTTAACATTATTAGTTTTAGTATTTTTATTCTACCTATCCATTAAAGGAACTGATCTGAATGGCCCAGACTAGATTGATCTTGTCAGATATTTCAAACAAATCAGGGTCAGTACTGGTTAGGATGGGAGACCATCAAGGAAGTCAAGGAGTTGCTATACAGAGGCAGGTGATAGCAAACCACCTTGTTTTGTCTCTCACCTTGAAAAATCTATGAGGTCACCATAAGTTGGTTTGACTTAACGGCGCTTTACATACATAAATCCATTACGATGTGGTTAACAAGTAGAGACTATAGTATCTGATGTGGTTAACAAATAGAGACTAACTATTTTTATTTTGGGGTGAGTCGCCATGTTGGTCTGAAGCAGCAGAACAAAGTTTGAGTCCAGTAAGATCAAGAAAGTTTTATTCAAGGTATAAGCTTCTGTGTGCATGCACACTTCTTCAGATACAATAAAATGGAAATTATTAGTCCATACATATATGTAGAGGGTGAGCAGTAAATTAGCGTACAGCATAATGAAGATGTTTAATGAATAAACAAAGATGGTCCTTGAATCTGTATTATATAGACTGATAATTTCCATTTCATTGTATCTGAAGAAACGTGCATGCATATGAAAGCTTATACCTTGAATAAAACTTTCTTGTTCTTAAAGGTACCACTAGACTCAAACTTTGTTCTATTCTTATTTTTATATTTAAAACATTTGTACCACATCCTTTTTCTAGGACTGAAGATGACTATCATGATTAAAACACATACAAATCATGTCAAAACAAGGTCAGAGAGCAGCGCACTTGACAAACAGAGCAAAGGAATAAAAATCCAGAAAATAATAACAGCAACCACAGCATAAAAGGGACAACACAAACCTCCCTCCTTGATCCCAGATAGGGATGGGCACAAACTGCATTTTTGCAGTTTGGTTCATGGTTTGTCCCTAGTTTATTCTTTTGTCTCTAGTTAAACCACAAACCAAACCATGAACCGATAGGCCAGTTCGTGAACCAAATCAGTTTGTATCAGTTCATGAGCCATTTAAACCCCTGCTTTCTGCTCTCCACTGCTTTTCCACACCAAGCCTTGCACAGCGTGTTCCTTTTATCTGCACCTTTTGCTGACTCATCTCCTGAGTGCCAAGTGTAGCTCCTTACACTCGCATTCATCTTCCTACAGGTGCAAGTCTTTTACTATTTCTCTATCAGCTTGTCAGTCCTGGTCCTGCAAGGACTCTACTTCATGAACTAACACTGACTGTTGCTGACCAGCCAAGTGGGATCTCCACCATCTCTCCTGAGCCACCAAGTGCTCTTTTTTTCTTCTATGCTCTACTGGCTCAGGAGAGACTGTCAGGGAAGCTGGTCTATGTGGCATCTCTTTCTTCTCCTGGAAGCAGCCTGGCTGTGACTGGGAAACATTCTCACTTTCTGATGCTTCTCCCCTTGGGTCTGCTGCTGGATTCCATTGGTGTGAGTCCCAATTCTTCAGATTCCTCGTCCTCTGAAGTGGTAGCTAGCTGGCCCACGACACCATGTTTACGCTCTGATATGACAGCCTCACCCTCTTCTCTCCCTCAGATGCAGGATTTTCCCTCTGTTTTTCATTTCCTTTCTGAATGAGCAGCCCCTTTATCTATTTTCTTCTTTTCTGAAAATCTATGGCTGTCCCACCCTGTCATATTATTGTATTTTTATGCTGGCTCAGCCCAGGAACTTGAGGGAAGAGACAAGATTACCCTCTTAACTTAAACTTCTGAAATGGCACACAAGAGACTTTATAACACTGAAAAATAAACAAAATATTTTATTCAGTGTAGAAGGGGAAAGGTCAGGTGAAATCAGAGGTAAAATGTCTGAGGTAAATCAACAAGAACTCTGAGCTAACAATATTTTCACAAACTACAGTTCATATGTTTCCAGCAATTGAGAGTTTTAAACTTTTCACACAGTCTTAGAATCTTTGAAATGAGAGGCTTTTGTTCCAGTGTTTCCTAAACACTCCAGTATATTTTCTTGAGTTTAACTGACTCTTCAGATTTTAGAAGGCAGGAATACATTACCAAGCACCCAAATTTCTCCTCTGAGCTCATCAGGGATCACTCCACTCTTCAGAGCTATCTCCCTTTCAACTGGGCAGAAAATCTCTTCTCTAACTAGAAAATCTATCCCTTTTCCTGGCCCAAATGGAGGTCTTCACTGATCAACCCATTCCTCCTTGCCAACCTTCCCAGTCCTCAGTCAGTATGAAACTGGTTTCAGTCAGAGCTAAACTCTCCTTAGCAGAATTAAACTTTCCATTCAGGACTAAACTCAAACTGAGTTCTTTTCAGCTGTCAGTTCCCAAGTCTTTCTGCTCAACTGATGCTAACCAATCAAATTCCTCTGAGCAGCCTGTCACTCAAGATTCTCTAGCTCTATGAGGCATTGTCCTTTCATAGTCCTTCACATGTTTACACAGCACTTATGAACTTTTACAGCACAGTCCATCACACCTGGTTATCAAAGAAAGCCCTTGGGATTAAATGCATTTGACATTTATGTACGTTTATATTTTTTTGAATATGTGAGGGCTCACAAGCTGAAACTTAATCCTGAAAAAACAAAGGTGCTCGTGGTGTGTGGGGGGGTTTGACCCAGGACATGGGCTATCCCCTGTTCTGGATGAGGTTGTACTTCCCCTAAAGGAGCAGGTTCACAGCTAGGGAGTGCTGCTGAACTCATGTCACGTGTTGGATAATCAGGTGGCAGCGGTGGCCAGGGGCTCCTTTCAGCAGCTTTGACTGTTGAGCCAGCTGCAGCCCTTCCTGGGCAGAAAAGCTCTTGCCAGTGTGAATGCTCTGGTAACATCTAGATTAGATTACTGCAGTGAGCACTACATGGAGCTGTCCTTGAAGACTGTCCAAAAGCTCCCATTGCTGCAGCCAGATTGTTGACTGGAGTGGGTCATAGGGGCCATGTCACTCCAGTTTTGTTCTACCTACACTGCCTTCCAATTTGTTTCTGGGATCTATTCAAGGTTCTGGTATTGACCTGTAAAGTCCTGTACTACCTGGGACCAACATGTCTTAAGGACCACCTTCTCCCATATGAATCTGCCTGCTCTTCATCATCCTCAGAAGCCCTGCTTTGCTTGCCCCCGCCATCTGAGGCTAGATGGGTGGCAACCTGAGAAAGGCTACAATCACACACACGAAATAATTCACTTTCAATCCACTTTCAATGCACTTTCCAACGGGATTTTTACTGTGTGAACTGGCAAAATCCAATTCGAAAGTGCATTGAAAGTGGATTATTTAGTGTGTGTGACCACAGCCTAAAGGGTCTTCTCTGTTATGGCACCGAAACTTTGGAACTCCTTCCCCAGGGAGATTCATCTGTTTCCCTCTATTGGTGTCTTTCACCAGCAGGTGAAGACTTTTTTGTTTCATCTGGCATACCCTTAAGAATGGTTATTGGCTCTCCTTCCAGGGCTGTTTGTTTATGTGTTTTTAATTAAGTGTTATAATTTTAACGTTTTTAATTGTTAAATTTTAACGATTTTAATGTTTCTATGTTTGTTGCCTTGTGGAACCTGATTGGGTGGAAAGGTGGCATAAAAATGTATTAGATAAATATTTGCTCAAGGTTATAGGTACCCGTCTTCAATGTACAAAATCTTCCCAGACTTCGGATCCATCTGGAGGATCACCCACTGCTTGTTCATTTGCAGCCTTCCAAATCTGCCTTATATTCTTGCAGTCAGAGAACAGCTGAGCTTTCAGCATCAATCCAGTCAAAACTGCTGATACAATTTCAGCTTAATCCAATTTACTGTCACATTTAATTAGCCAAAATATTCACCTTAGGGGATGGTTTCCAAATAATGAATCTCTCTGAAGGTGAATCTTTTTCTCTCCTCTTTCTTTTGATCTTCTTGAAGCCTTGGCTATCATACTTGGGAATTAGGGCTGAAGATGGGCTTCGGTCACTGTTGCCCAAGTTTCTCATGATGAAGAGCTCCTGTGAGAACCAACACTCCCTCTAAGCTGTGGAGTCTTGTGAGCAAAAATTCTACTTTGTGAGCTAGTGGCATTAAAGCTGTGAGCGAGTGATTTGGCTACTGCATAAATTAGTTTGCTCTGCATAAATTAGTTTGCTCATCTTTCCTGAACTAAGACAAAAATGTGTGAGTAGGAGGTTAAAAAACTGTGAGCCAGCTCACACTAACTCAGTTTAGAGGGAACACTGGTGAGAACTCTATTAGGAACATGTTTGCAGTCCAAAAACTGGGCTGAACAGTGACTTTTTTACTATCAGCTCATGGCTGATTATGGCGACCCCATGGGGTTTTCAAAACAAGAGATGTTCAGAGGTGGTTTGCCATTGCTTTCTTCTGCATGGTGACCCAGGTATTCTTTGGTGGTCTCCCATCCAAATACTGACCAGGGCTAACCCTGCTCAACTTCCAAGAGCTAATGAGATCAGGTTAGTCTGGGCTATCCAGGCAGGAGTAAATACTGACTTACTCCCACGAATTTAGCAGTTGCTGTCAGTCCATTAATTTCCCAGTCATAAATACTCAAGATAATATTATACCACTGCTATGGGCAGCATGTTTCATCTGTGCAAGCTTCATCCTGCTGATGCAAGTGGTTTCTCCACTGGTGGGGCTGCCTTGCACCTAGCTGAAGGGTGCCCATAGCTGAAGGGTGTGGTAGGATACATGCCATAGAAGGAAACCCTGTTGCTATTGGTGATACTTTCTTCCAAGCAATGGAGTTAGGATTTCTTAAACTCTACCCTTTACTGATCTGTAAAAACACTGTCTTTAAATTACTGTTCTGTAAAAGCCACCTTGAACAGGACTTTGGAGAAGTGCAATAAAATTTTCTAAATAAGAATTTCTTGTGTAAATAAACAAACTGGTGTCTGATGGTCATTTTAAGGCTGTGATCACATGCACCTTTGGGTTCCAACACAGCTGCAAATGACTGACAGATCTAAAGGGTGCAATCAGACAGCAACATCTGGGAAGCATCCCGCAGTCATCAGCAACCTGTGCTGCTACACCACAGAAATGGAGTTAAAAGACATTGGGTAAAGTACAGCTCTAATGGGTTCCGACGGGCCACAGATAGACATTCCCCGTCTGATCACGCAAACATACTCTCATGCCATAGGGATGGTCTGATCATGCCATCTCAGCTCAGTGTTGGTTTTTTTCCTCTCCTTCACAGTATGTACATCATTACATACTCCATAGGAAGCCCTCATTGTGGAGGTGCAATTCCTTGTTTATGTGCATGGGGAACAAATGGCCCAAAAAACCATGACTCACACATAGTTGCATCTGATCACACAGTGATGGGCTTCGCCCGCAGCTACAAAGGGATGTGTGATCTTGCAACTGCATGTCAAATCCCTCCAGAGAAATAGCCTCACTTCCCCTCCACTCCAGCTGTGAGATCAGACAGGGTTGTTATGTTGTCATATCACAGCTTTAAAATATGAACAGGTGGAAGCAGGTATGACAAATTTAGTACATATTCATTCCCCCATCTTTATCCCCTTAAATGCAATCCATGGAATTTTCTGTTGTGACTTTGACATTGTTGTAGGTAAAAACAAAACAGTTGCTTGGAGTATCATACTGCGTAACTCAGCAGCTATTTAAATTCTCAGTCTTGTTTCATTTGAATCTAAAACCAGAAGAAACAGCACAAGCATTTTCTGTCCCTCAGCACAGACAAGGAGAATAAGTGCTGCTGCCACAGACTGTCAGTCTGGAAAGCTGCCATTCTGCTGAGAAAAGTTTGTGATCTAATCCAATGATATCTCAGGGGAAGAAGGTCTATCAGGGTCAAGTACTGGTTTTCTGCATCATATATTGGTACTCTTTGAGAAGGATTAACAAAATACAGATTTTCAAGATTGTTTAGTTATGGAGCATATATATATATATATATATATATATATATATATATATATATATATATATATATATATATATATATTTCTGAGAATGCTACCAAACCCTGATTGAAGGAAGAAATTATAATTTTTTGAATGAGCAACAGTAGTTCTTTGAATTCTGTTTTTCTAAGAATATCTTTGTCAGCACAGGATTGTGTCCTACCAGCTTTCTCACTGGCAAAAGAGAGAGGAAGCAAGCCATGTTTGACCACCAAAAAGGTTAAGCTGAGGATCACAGAACCTGTGTGGACCAAAACCATATGGGATGGTGGCTATATTGTGGAAGGAAATTGGAAGAAATCGAGTGGAAAAGCCAGTAGGATCCAACACATTGCATTTTTTATTTCTATAAAATGCATTTATCTAGAAAATGTGAATGCTACCTCTTCAGAGTACTTCTTGGTATGCACTTGTGAAATCGTTGGTGAGGGGGAGAGAACACACACAGAATTTACATTAGGACAGAATTAAGAAGTGTTACTTTCATGCGATTCCAATAGTATGTCATTAAGTGGTTTATAATTCTTATCCTGACATCCGTAAGCCCAACTATAAATTACATATAGAAAATATGTAACCCCCTTTCCTGCCAACAACTGTTTTGTTAAAAGAATAGTGGCTTCAGGAAAGGGCAAATTGGAGCAAAGATCATGTTGTTCATGATACCTAGTGCCTTCTGATATTCCCAGGTTATCTTTATCTAGTCCTTTTTAGAAAACAATGCTATTTCATTTAAATATCTTCATCAACCATGTCTTCCCTGCTTGCCTCTTTCTATATGGCAGATACACTTCATAAGATAAACTTGTACCACACACACCTTGCATACTTGCCCAAGAGATTAGGGATGGGCATGAACCGGCTGACAAACTGAAGTTCGTCATGAATTTTAGCCTGCTCAGGGTTTGTGAACTGAAGTTCATGAACTGAAGAACTGGGATGAACTACCACCAATTTTGGGCACAATACATGGTGGCTCGTGATGGTTCATGCTTTCTGCTCTTCAGGAGAAACTGCTGCGCAGCACTCAGCTGTTTGGTTTAAATGGCTCGGAGCCTCCCGGTTTGGGTTACAGTTCATGGTCCAGGCACAAACCATGAACCGAATCACATTTTCCCAATTCATGTCTATCTCTACAAAAGATAGTTCATTTGAGCCATAGAACCGCAGTAGGACAGCAATTATATATGCTTTTTATTGCCAGTACAACTGACTTTTGACTTGCTGAACACAGAGTAGTCTATGAGGATAACTATAAAACAAACTTCTATTTTTGCTAACACACAACATAAACTAATTTCTCAAGACTAACTTGACAGCCGTTTGAAAAAAAACATACATCATGTATCCTGCAGGTTGCCTTATTATCTTGATCAACTCTAGTCAGTGGCATCTGAGGATATCCTGGTTGTACCTGTGGAAAACAATCAGGTCTTATTACATTTTTCACTTTGCACTCCATGTTCAGTTTTTTTTTTTAATATGTTCTACCAAAATACTAAAACTATCAGCTTGGTTCCATTTTTGTTGCTATCAGAATTTAAAAACAAAACAAAAGACAAAGCTATACTGATTACCACAGGCGCTGAGAATTTTCTTAAATTCCTAGTAGACATGTATTACTGACGTATTTCTGGTATTTTGTCTCCCTTTTAAAATGCAAAATATCTAATGTTACCCTGGCTATCGCAGAGTGACCTATTTGTGAAAACAAAGGTGGATTATGAAGAGCTCAAAGAAAATCTCTCTAAATTGGGTGAGTGAGCAAAAATATGGGGAATGAAGTTCAGGGAAGGTAAATGGAATGTGATACACATTGAAAACAAATCTGGAGTTTAAGAAATGAATCCCCTCAGTGGCCATTGCTAGGCAAACAACAACAGGATTGCCAGCCCTCAAGCCTTGGTATCTTGTCAGTAAAAAGCAGGAAGGGGGGCAGGGCCCTCTCAAGGGCTGTTTTGACTGATACAGTGTGGTGTAGTAGTTATAGTTTCAGCCTAGGAACTGGGAGACCTAAGTTCAAATCCCCATTTCACCATGGAATCTTATTAGGTGACATTGAGCCAATCACATACTCTGAGGCTAACCTACAACTAACTGTGCTGTTGTGGAGATAAAATGGAAAAGAATTATGTAAGCTGCTTTGTGTCCACATTGTGGCGAAAGATGGTATAAATGTAGTAAATCATAAATATAGGTGAAGATGGGGGAGGGCAGACAAAAGGTTGGTTGATAAATGGAAAAGAGAGAAGAAAGCAGGGAAAGGTGAGAATATATGGGTTGGTAGGAGGAAGGAAAGAGGAAATAGTGTGTGGAGAAAAATCCAGGGGAAGTGAAGCGTTTCCAGCACATCCCTGTGGGCCTCCCACTTGTAAATATATAATTTCCAAGAAAAGAAATTAGCCACAAATCTGTTTTGAAACCAGGGGTCATTTCGAGCAGGAGCTCAGGGGAGCTCAGCTCCGGGAGTTGGTGCCAGCCCCCCCCCCCCCCCCGGCGGGGGAATGCCTGCTTGTGTCATGGCTGCAGCAAAATGAGCCTGTCCCCTGGAAAGGTCCTTGTTCCTCCAACCAGCCTTCTGAAGGCTTCAGCCACCACTGAAGCTATCTTCCCAGAATAGTGGTATTTCTGAGGCTTGGATTAGTAGCTGTCCCTTTTCTTTCTTTCTTTCTTTCTTTCTTTCTTTCTTTCTTTCTTTCTTTCTTTCTTTCTTTCTTTCTTTCTTTCTTTCTTTCTTTCTTTCCCTCTGACATACTTCCAGTTATGTCAGGTGGTGTAGCATATGCAAATAAGTTATGCTAATGAGTTATGCTAATGAGCTCCGGCACCTCTTTTTGTACAAAATGACCCCTGTTTGAAACCATAACTTTTTTCTCATCCACTTAGGTATGAGCTGGTTAAAATTATTATGTATGCTATGGCTTCGGAAGTCCTCTGCTGAAATACACAGAGATAGCAAGTAGACATCTGTGATAATTCATGGTTTGTGGAGGGATTATGTCATAGAGATGACTCTCTTTCTTTCCCTTTACCTCTCGCATTCAGCTTCCTCAGAGAACAGAATGCCTAGCATCTAGAAAGAAAGAAGAGGAGTGGGGAGACAATGAGCGTGCGAGGACAGAGAAAAAATATTCATGGGACTTAAAAGCACTGCATCCATTTGATATGAAAGCTTTATTGGTGGGAGTTAATATATGCACATGCAAGCTTCTTCCTATCCCTGCCTGCTAGTTTCACTGCTTTACCAAGTACTGTTGCATGAAAGCCAATGCTTGGTGCTGCAGTGATCACATGATTAAGACGAGTATATGAAAAAGCCTGTAGGAGAAGACTGAAGGGACAGGCTCAAGCAGAGCATTTCTCCGTGTAAAACTCAAAACACCACTTCAGCATTTATGCAGTGTGATAATTTTGTTATGTTCTGTGTTTCCTCTAGATCTGTAATTGAGGGTACAGGTTTGTTTTAATGGTTTTCTTTCTCTGCAATTCCAGTTATATTGTGACAGGGTTGTCCTTTGTCACCACTGTTGCTTGAATTGTGTAGAGAGGTATTAACAATTAAGGTGAAAGAAGGATTTATATGTGATAGGTGAAAGGGTGAGGAAATGGTTATTCTGTGCTGATGATGTGGTGTTCACCATCACAAATCCAAAGAACTCAGTATTTTATCAGAAGTAATGGTTAGGTTTGGTTAATTTCCTGTTATGAAATCAGTGTGGGAAAATAAATATTATTGGTGACTAATATGTCATAGGAGGAAAAGGAAAGTATTTTGGCATGGACAGGTTTGGGATGGAGGACTGAGGAAATCTGATAAACTGGGAGTGTCATTTTCTGGGAAGATATGTTAGTGCAGAATCTGAAACCATTAATTCAGAAGGTAGAACTCTCTTTGTAGAAATGGTTGGTTATCCTGGTTAGGCAGGATAGTTACTAACAAGATGAAGATCTTACTGGGTTTTATTTTTTTATGTATGGCCTTGCACATACCAGTTGCTAAAGAGAGTTCAGTTACTATTGGATAGATTCATTTGGTGTGATAAAAAGGTGAGAGTCCCAAAAGACATTATGTTTGCTTCGGCAGATAAGGCTGCTTGTCAGTACCTAATACAATGTTCAGTCAAGCTGTCTTAGCAGCAGCAGCTAGCTGGTTTTGGGAGAGTAATAGTTCGGCTTGGGAACTGAAACAGGAAGGTTTAACAATACCTGTGAGTAGGACAAAGTGTTATTTGTTCTAATTCAATTAGTGAGGTGTTAGTTAAAAATTGGGATAGATGTGTTAGGAGGCTAGGACTCAAGAATTCTCCTCTAAAACTCTGAGTATATGCTAAAGCAGGGGTGTCAAACATGCGGCCATAGTAGGGCTTCTAACAGGCCCACAGTGGAACTGGCTGTCTCCTGCTTCTTCTTCCCAGTTCTGCTGTTGCTGCTGTGTCATCATAGCTTGCTTTGTCAGACTCTCTCAACCACTCAAGAGAGATAGATAGGCATGTTTCTGTTCCCTGTACTGGCTGAGGCTCCTCCCCCTCCCAGGGGGAGGGAGGGAATGAGCCAGAGCTTGCTTCCTGGCCAGGCAGCCTCAATCACACAAGAGAGAAAGGCAAGCCTTTCTTCCCTTCCATTGGCTGAGGCTCCTTCCCAAAGAGAGGGAGAGAAGGAGGGAGAACTTGGTTTGTTTGGCTGCCTCAATCGCATGGGAGAAATACAAAGCACCTTTAAGACCAACAAAGTTTTATTCAAGGTATGGGCTTTTGTGTGCCTTGCTACAGTGTGTGTGTTTTGTTGGTCTTGTTATGCAGTGGCTCTCCTGGGTGCAACTGGGTTCCCTCCCCCTTTTCACTGTATTCATGCCATGATCCAGTCTTGCTCAGTAGGAAACCAATGTGAATTATTTAGATGAGGAATAACAAGCTAGTGAGGTGGATTAGGTTGAGAGTGTGTGTCCAGACCAATTTCACCCAGCAAATATCCTTTGGAGATTTTGAATTTAGACTTCCCAGATAGTAGGCTGATACTGACTGCTGAGGAAGACTGTGTGAATTTGCGGGGGAGCGCAAATAAAATGGATTGGCATTTCCGTTTCTGCCACTGGGTTGTTGTTGTTGTTGTTGTTTGGAGTGTCTGCCTTTATGCATACACCCACCTGCAGTTTTTAAAAAATGACTGGGCAGCATGCTCCGTGGCTGAGGTGAAACAATAATGTGGATGCTTGACCATGGGATGGCCATGTGGGTGATCCGCAGCAGGGTGTGCTGTCAGGTTGGTATGCTCCGCAACACTTCAAAGCGGTACAGTTAGAGGCAGTGCCATATCATTCCAAGCTGCCCATCTGCCTGCAGCCATAGGGCATCTAAGGTGTCATTAAATATTAGGATCAGAGAGAACTGTTTGAAACTGCTTGATCACTGGTATTTGACTCCTGCAAGATCTGCTTAAGGTGATAGCCACATGAGCAGTACTAGACAGATAGATAGACTCCTGCAGGTTTAGCCAAAGTCTCAGGGGGTTCTGACATTTGTGGGAAGTGTAAAAAGATAACAGGAACTTTTTTTCATCTATGGTGGGCTTGTTCATTTGTTAAAAAATAATGGAATCATATGCATAATGCCATTAAAATAATTTTGCAATGCACATTCAATTGCTCACCAGAGATGTATTTACTGAATGACTGCCCCACTAGTATGAATCTGCGTTAAAGGTGGCTGTTATCTCAGCTGGTTATTGTGGCGAGAATGATATTGAGAATTTCACACAGCCAATATGTTCCATTTCAGGAACTCTTCAGTAATGGTTTCTGTCAGGCATTTCACACAGAACCGTAGTAGTACTGGTTCCCTAATGGAACATATTGGCCCTTTCACACAGAAACGTGACTCTCCCATTGGGGAAGCGTTCTTGAGTCGGTTTACCTTGAAACCTCCTCCCAAGCATTCTTCAGTTCTTGTACGGGTCTTGAAGTGCTACGGGGTGCTGTGTGAAATGCCCCCAAAACGCTTCCTTCGATGTGTGTGTGTGTGAGAGAGAGAGAGACAGAGAGAGATATCCAGGCTGTCTTAAAATGCGGGGGGGGGGGTGTGTGTGAGAGAGAGAGAGAGATCAAGGTCCAGGCTGAGTCTTAAAACGCCTCTGTGTGTGTGTGTGTGTTGAAAAGAGGCTTGAAAAGAAAGCGGCAGTCTGAAATGGCAAACCGCTTCGAAGAGGGCTCCAAAACGGTAGAGGAAGGGCTGTCTTAAACGGTCGTCACTGTACCAGTTTATTCCAAGCCAGTTCAGTAATGTTTTTAAAGGTGTAGTGTGAAATTTCCCATTGACACAGAAACTGAAGGATCAGTCAGTCCCATCTTTGGAATGTGGTTAAACAAAGTGTGGTACACATGGAGAACCAATAAGATATCCTCATATAGGTGTATGTGGACTTGGAAAGGTTAGTTTGTCACTAAAGTTGCAGACCCTTGGGAATTATTTGGATTGTACTGGAATAACATAAAGGCTATCAGGATGTGCAGCAGCAAATACTGGAATTGTTATGAAGGATGGTTCTGTGCATTGAGAGTTTGGTAAAGTATGAATTGTACTTTGAAATATTATAGTTTTGTGGTGGGGTTTTAGAAGTTAGTTAGAGGGCTGGAGATTGTGGTTTGTAGTGTATTGTAATGTATGGTCAAGCAAGGTTTGGATATGTAATGTAAACAGCATACAGTTGTATTGTATTGCTTACTTTTCATTTTTAATAATTTCATTTCATTTCATTTTTAATAAACCTGTAACTGATTATTAATTAATTAATATTAATTGATTAGTAATGATGATACAGTGATAGGCTCTTTCTTCTTGAAGTGTTTTGCTGTAACACAGCCACAAATGGAAACCTATCCAAATGAAAGTCTAGATTGAATACTGTAACATTTAGTCTGAAAGCAAAGGAAGAAGCAATATATAAAATCCAGCCTCAGCTGAGCGGGTGGTCTATGGAAACAAGAGGGCAGCATAAGCTTCTTAGCAGTCCCAGAATATAAAATAACATTAAAAAAATAAAAAATAAAATTGCTGATTCAGAAAACAGGGGATTTTGGATTGTCTTCTGTCATGTAAAGAGACCTTATGAGACACATAGGCACTTACACATGAGGATTCTTTAAAATCTATTTTCAAACCAGATGGCTGTGCAATTTAAATTATTGGTCTTATCCTGATCACATGGCTGCTGATAGTATTTTAACTATTGTCTTCAAAGAGAGTCTGTGCTCTCTCCCCCTCTCTCTTTCAGTACAGCTAAATATAGATCACCTGAGATGACTCAGTTTAAGCAGTATCACAGCCAAAATGATACAGTGGAACGTACACTCTGGCTGCAGTAAGAAGAACCTATCACAGTCAGGAACTGTACCCTAATTATATTATAGTCATGCCATTTGCAGCTTCTGAAATTTGGATGCAATGACCCTTACTGTATTCTCAAAGCAGGAATGGAATCCAGCTAACCATTTCAGAAAAGTGGAAGTTCATTCCAAAGTTTTCTAACAGCCCAGCAGTGCAATACTCTGCAGAATGAAGTTCTACTGAGTTAAGTAGTGGAACATAAAAAGGTAAAGGTTTCCCTTCCAAATCTGACTCTAGGGGGCGGTGCTCATCTCTGTTTACAAGCAGAAGAGCCAGCACTGTCCAAAGATGTTTCCATGGTCATGTGGCCGGCATGACTAGATACCAGGGCGCACGGAATGCTGTTACCTTCCCACCGAAGTAGTACCTGTTTATCTACTTGCAATTTCTTGCTTTCAAACTGCTAGGTTGGCAGGAGATGGGGCCAGAGACAGGAGCTCACTCCATCACGCGGCACTTGGGTCTCGAACTGCTGAACTACCAATCTTGAGGAACTATAGCTTAAGGCAGGGCTCTTTTTGTAGAAAAAGCCCAGCAGGAACTCATTAGCATATTAGGCCACACCCCTGACAGCACAGCTCATTAACATATTAGGCCACACACGATGTTACCAGAAGTGTGGTCATCCAGCCACATCCACCTTTTGCTTCTTATTCTGTTTACCTTGTTGTCAAAACAGTTTTGACAAAACCAATAAAAACATTATTTTCTGTCCCATCTATACAAAATCTTGCCTGAACCAATATCTTATGTCCAACAATTATTCCCACACTGGATTGGAATCAATTCCTAAAGGTTAGGTTCTCATGGAAATCAACTTGCGTTCCTGCAAAACTAGTACACTAAATATGATTTTTTAGGGTTGCCAACCTACAGGTGGGGTCTGGAGATCTCCTGGAATTACAACTGAGTTCCAAACTACAGAGATCAGGTCAATGGCTGCTTTGGAAAGTTGAGTCCATGGCATTATGCCTTGCTTAGGTCCCTCCTTCCCCTAAACCCCACCCTCCACTCCCAAATCTCCAGGGATTTTCTCAACCTGGAGTTGGCAACCCTAGTTCACTGGCAGAACAACGCTAGGAGCCAGTTTGGTGTAGTGGTTAAGTACGCAGACTCTAATCTGAGAGAACCGGGTTTGATTCCTCACTCCCCCCCTTGCACCTGCTGGATGACCTTGGGCAAGCCATAGCTCTGTACCAGCTGTTGTCTCAGAGCTCTCTCAGCCCCACCTACCTCACAGGGTGTCTGTTGTGGCGAGGAGAAGGGAAAGGAGTTTGTAAGACACTCTGAGACTCCCTTGGGTAGTGAAGGGCGGGGTATAAATCCAATCTGTTCTTCTTCTAGGTTTGTGGATGCACTGGACAGGAGTAGTTTGTGGACTATTTTATTCAAGGTACACAATTTTATTCAAGGTATAAGATTTCATGTGCCACCCACACTTCTTCAGATGGAAGAAGTGTGCATGCACACAAAAGCTTATACCTTGGATGAAACTTTGGACTCCAACTTTGTTCTGCTGCTTCAGACCAACACGGCTACCCACCTCAATTATTACACTATAATACTTTTTACAAGCAATTATATACCAGTGGAGTGGTTACCATGCAGATTCTGTCCCAAAGGTAAAATTATCCTGTGAACAGGTGGTCTTTACTACATAAAAGTATCACTACCATCACAAGATCATCAATTGTTGGAAGTCAACTCCTCAGAAGCAGAAATCTCTCTTATTAGGAGGTTTAAGAACATCAACTTTGCTGGCCCATTAAAGGCAGATGTCAGCCCAGTGGCAGGAGAAGAGGGACAATCATCTTCATCAGAAACTCTGCCCACTTCTTAAATTTCACAAAACAGGCAATTTCCAAAGTGCTGCTGACCATGCTCATTTTTAGCTACATCTCTGTTTCTCTGCAGATGTCTCCCAAAGTCCCCCATGCAACAGTCAAGTGTTCTGCCAACACACAAAACAATGAAGCTACTTTTTCAGATGTTTTCTCTTGCATGGCAGTAAGCACCAAACCACTTTAATACAGACTTCAGACACACATGTATTTGCAAGCCATTCCCAACAAGACACAATGAACTCAGGCTTCAAACGTACTTTTCTTAAGCAGAAGATGCCATGAAAAAACGAAAGAGATGCTAAAAAATTAAAGATATTGTCAAAAGCAGCATTTCCTGGGCTCTCTTGCTTTTTTACATCCCCCCCTTTTCAATAATTTTTTTTATAAAAACAAAAAGACCAAAATGAAACAGAAAGAAAGAAAGAGAGAGAGAGAGAGAAAGGTGGGGGAGAGAGAGAGAGAGAAAGAGAGGTGGGAGAGAGAGAGAAAGAAAGAAAGAAATGTAGGGGAGAGAGAGAAAAGGAAGGAAGGAAGGAAGGAAGGAAGGAAGGAAGGAAGGAAGGAAGGAAGGAAGGAAGGAAGGAAGGAAAGAAAGAAGAAAAGAGATAGATAGATAGATAGATAGATAGATAGATAGATAGATAGATAGGGGAGAGAGAGAAAGGAAGGAAGGAAGGTGGAAGAGAGAGAGAAAGGAAGGGGGAGGGAGAGAGAGAAAGAGAGAGAGAGAGAGAGAGAGAAAGAAAGAAAGAAAGAAAGAAAGAAAGAAAGAAAGAAAGAAAGAAAGAAAGAAAGAAAGAAAGGAAGGAAGAAAGGTGGGGAAAGAGAGAGAGAGAAAGAAAGACAGATAGATAGACAGACAGACAGACAGACAGACAGACAGACAGATAGATAGATAGATAGATAGATAGATAGATAGATAGATAGATAGATGAGAGAGAGAAAGGAAGGAAGGAAGGTGGAGGAGAGAGAGAGAGAGAAAGGAAGGGGGAAAGAGAGAGAAAGAACGAAAGAAAGGGGACAGAGAGAGAGAGAAAGACAGACAGAAAGAAAGAAAGACAGAAAGAAAGAAAGAAAGAAAGAAAGAAAGAAAGAAAGAAAGAAAGAAAGAAAGAAAGGTTGGGGGGAGAGAGAGAGAAGGAAAAGAGATGGGGGAGGCACTTACTGGAGCAGGGAGAGTGACGCAACGTCGGCAAGCCAAATGCAGAGCCAGCCCTTTCAGTGCAAAGAGCCTAGCCCCGTGCTTAATCTCTGGGTGGGGCTTTCTCCTGCTGGCTCTCTGTACTTAAAGGGAAAGCGCCGGGTGGGGCTTTTTCCTGCCGACTGTCTGCAGGAACTTTTCATTTAAGTGTAAACAGCTCAGACCCGGCAGGGAGGGGGCGGGGCAGGCTCAGATGCCAGCTGGAACAGCATTCCGGTGCGTTCCTGCTGAAAAAGAGCCCTGGCTTAAGGCGTGGCAAGGCCATTTTGGCAAACCAAGTGGCGGGAGCCAATGTTCCCTCTAAACTGTGGAGTCTTCTGAGCAAAAAATCTATTTTGTGAGCTACTGGTATTAAAGTTATGAGTGAGTGATTTGGCTAATGCATGAACTAGTTTGCTTTGGAGCCCTCCTTTCTGAGCTAAGACAAAAGTGTGTGAGCCAGAGGCTAAAAAACTGTGAGCTAGCTCACACAAACTCAGCTTAGAGGGAACACTGGTGGGAGCATAATGTGGGTGGGGATATGTGTGATGTGGGAGGAAATATCTTGGAGCCACACAGCAGTGGTACACCTGGGGGGCAACTCCTTCCACTGGCTCAAAAATGGGCCAAGTGTCTGTGTCCAATGGAGCTGGGCAGCAATGGCTCTAGTGGAGAGGGAAAATGACCCCCTTCCCACTTATATGGCAGAAGAGACACTGGGAGATCCATGATATCATCTTTCCAGTTTTTAAACAGATGCACAGTCCCAGAATTCAGATCTGTGCTATCAGATGGGGAAGTAAATTTAACCCTTTAATCCAGAGGTGGGCAATTGTTTCGGCTCGGGGGCCACTTTGTGGGAACAGCGGTTAGCGGAGGGCCGCACCTTTTAAAATGATTGCATTCATTACTTAACTTTGCATTTCAGAAAAGGTATAAATTGTATCATAAAAATCAGTAAATATAAATTAAATAAAATAGTGGTATTTTTATTCAATTTATTTATTGTGCTAATTTCATATCAGCTATAGCTGCAAGCACATTTAATTTTAGAATCAGTTTAATGAGACAAACGTACCCTATCACACTTTTCTACAATTTTTTTGAAATCAGGAGTGAGATTGCTTGTTGAGATTCTCATCACAGCCTGCAAGTTAATGTCTGTCAAAGAGCATCTATATTTACTCTTGTTAATCTTCATGTCTTGGCGGGCCGCAAAAAACTCTGTGGCGGGCCGCATGTGGCCCGCGGGCCGCCATTTGCCCACCCCTGCTTTAATCTGTACATATTTTAGCAAATCAGATAACAGCTACCCATACTATGATAACTCTGTAAAAAAAAAAAGGGGGTAAAAGATGGGAACCCATTGTTTTTCCATTAAAAAGCTAAGCACAGGGGTGGCTTTGTTTTAATCAGTGCACATGGTGGTAGAAGAGGTAAAACCACTCTGTTCTTTCTGTACTGCTCTGATTTGAATTTGGACTCTAAGTGGTCTTTAAAAGACTGACAAAGATCATGATGTTTGTCTTATCTAGTCTGATCTCTACAGTGCTGAAGAGGGAACTTCCTGAAGTCTATGGGATGTGAGTAATGATACATATGTGATAGTCAGTTCAGAATGAACAGAAGCAATATGCTGACCCATTTTATAGGATATCTTGTTTGTTTAGCCAGGGCAGTGCATGTGCTGAAACAGGCTTTTCCACACATATCCCTCTTGGACTGGAAGACCCTCACTCAAATGCTTTGCAACTGGTCCAGGACACACTAAAGATGCTGCACATTTCACCGTGGTACTCAAGAGGAACACAGCTGAAAGATGCAACTAAAGGACAACGCCCAAGCCGTGTTTGTATATGCTGCTAATAATTTTATCATCAAAGGAAACCTATTCAAAACTATGATTTTACAACATAAATACAAGGAATAATAAGAAGAAAACACACCACCAGGGCAGCTCAGTCAGTAGAGAAAGAAAAACAAAGGGAAAATCTTGCCTCTGAGGGAGGGAAGTGGAGGGGGGGGGGGTCATATGGTCCTTAAAAAAAGGATTTAGGGTGTGGGGTTGTTGTTTTTTTGCTTTCACGCAGAACAGAAGCACAACCTTTGTAGAATGAGGAAAGCTTTTGTGGTGCTATTCACCATGTTCTTGTGACACATGTGGTTTGATGCATGTTAGAAAGCAGAGTTCCTCTGAACTGTTTGCCTGGATGCCATGGATGTTTGATATTGCCAATATCACACCATTGCAATATTGTGAATTGGCACAATTTCTATTTCTATCATTCAGAGATATTCTAGATGTCATGATGTAAAAGTGCTAATTGGTGCCTAGTGAAAAAAACATCACAGAGGTATGCTTTCCCCAGTGTGCATTAACAGAGGAGGAAGTAGATTCATAATCATCATGGAACAGAATACCCTGTGTGGTGAGAAAACCTGGAAGACAAATAATTTCAAAAGCCCAATATACACAAATGTATGAATCCTCCCTTGTAGTTCTGCATGCTGCTAATGTTGGAACATTGATGACTCAGGCTGTTTCCACACAGATGTTTTTAATCTACCTTGGCTTCCTTATAGCAGTGTTGTTTTCAGGAACATTCACATGACATCAACCTCTATTTGGCCTGTTTTTGTGTTTTCCTCTACTTTGCTGTGACCTTTCCCAAACTTGTTCTTATACAATCTTTTTTGAAAAGATCACAGTCAAAGTGCCTTTGGGCACCACGTGGCATGTATCTCTCTACAGGTCGTCCTCACATTTGCACTATTTATGTTATTTCAAAGCTTGCAGCCACCATTCCCCCTATACATGCACCAGAGAACTTTTGGAATTTTTAAAAAGTTGTAAGTGATAGATTAGCATTATGACAATCCATTGCTCCAATGTACTAGTCCTCAGCTTTCATTATGGAAAAATATGTCTTTAGCCCTTTTCCTTGTGGGGTTATAAGGGGCAAGGGGGCAAGGTCAGATTTCTAGTTTTAACTTTGGAAAAAAATGACTAGAGATTTACTTAAAAAAAAAAGAAATCTGGGAAACAGGAGATTGTGGCAATAAACCACTATAACACTACAGTGCTATTGCAACTTCAGATTTTTTTAAAGCCCTCTGGTAAAGAGAGGAAATGGTAGCCATTGGAGGCTGAGCCAAGGAAAGTGCAGGTGAAAAAGCTGTGTGAACACTGTATTGCTAGTGTCTGTGGCTGTGCATTTGCAGCAGCAACAAAAGCTACACAGAGAATCATCTTGGTGTGGAAGCAGCTTTGATTGCAGGAGATGGCCCTAGTATGGAATTGTCCTAAGTCCTAAATATGATCAGATCCAAGATAAAAGGAGAGCAGATGTTTAGAGACACTGGATAAGACTCTAAATAAACAAGCAAAGTTTTTGTAACAATGAAGTGAGTCTGCCTGAGTGAGAGTAAACATATGATGTAGGGCACACAGCCTTTGTTTTGTATCACTTGGTTGTCAGTGATACAATAAAGCAATATACCTCCCCTGGTAAGCAGGATTCAGTTACAACTCTTAACAACTTATGGGAATGCCTCAAACAGGTCTCTGGAGTGGCGGGATATGAATTCACTAAATAAATAAATATGTTTACTCAGTGAAACAGTAGCCCAAAAAGCACACACTTAATTGAATAACTTTTAGAAGTACTTTCTAGATAAGGGTGATAAAGTTGAGTACGGATTTTCCCTGTGACTGATTAATAACTTGCTTATCATGGAAGGAACTGCTGCAGTGGGCGTTCTATACCTGCTGAAGTTACAGTAGCAGAGGAAGTCTGAGATCCTGGCCCTGTGCTTTGCTGGCTGATTTGCTGCTGAGGAAGGAAGCATGTTTTATTTTGTTTTTACCTTGGTTGGGAATTTTTATCCATTGATACCAAACAGAATGCTTATTCATCTCTTCCGACTGAATGCTGAGTCTTCTGGGGAGGATCAAATAGACCCCAAGCATTTTACCTTCTTTTGTGTGAAGGATGAGTTGTTTGTTACAGAATGTCCGCCAGGTTTTCTTTCTTAGCTGGCAAAATCCAACTAACTGCTAATATTGGGCAGTGCATATGCTGTGTCTGCTTTAGCAAAGCCAATTCCACCCAGCACTTACCTTTCCTGGTGTATTTTTATCTTTTAAATGGTTCTTAATTTTTTTTTCAAAAAAATCAATTTTAAAAGCCTGTCATTAGTTGCCACTCGTCTCTTCAAAGAGTTGTTTCTACTTCCATTGAGATAAGAGAGTCCAGATATGAATCCATCAGTATTGAGTAGTTATATGTATTCTGGCCGATCAAATGTTTCGGATACATTCTGAGAGCAGATTCTTCACACAGGGATTCAAGCATTAGCCAAGTGAACTTGGGCTAAAGCTGTTCTGAATTTTGATGAAGCTTTGAGCAGTGTGGCCATACAACTAAATGAGGCTTATGCATTTCCTTTGACAGTCCACAAGAACTCAGAACAGCAGGGAAATGCCAGGCATCCCTTGACCCAGAACTCGACTATACAGTTATACAGTAGAACAGAGCAAGCGTCTAGAAGCAAGACTAAGGGTCATTTTACACCTCCCCTCTAAAGTAGTTTGACTGCTGTCTTTTCCTGTGCTGAATTCACAGTGGTGTGAAATTTCACTCCAGGGGGTCTAAGTGCCCTAATCAACAGCAATTGTTTAAAGCAGAATCAAGCTGGTTGAATACTAGCTTGACCACAGGAGGGCAATTAGTAGATGTGGACATTTCAGTAGCAGCACGGTTTCACACCGCACAGAAGTGTGGGCAGGTTTTTTTGGAACTAGAATGATTCCCGCGGGAAAGTCAGATGTAAAAACAGCCTAACAAAATTTGAGGCTGGGTATGAGCTTTCATGAGTCACTGCTCACTTTCCCCATTGCAGTGATGGGCACAGTCAATAAATACTTTCACAGCTTGATGATGCAGCACATACACACCTGTATTTCAGATGGCATTCTAGTGGTGCCTGGCAATGCATCCTGACACATGTGGATGTCAGACTATGGCATAGGCTGATGGACACAGAGAAAAGAAGCTGCTTTGGTGTGGTACATTTGAATCTATTCACTTAGCTTACTAAGCAGCAGCAATTGACAGTTCGTTATCTGTTGTGCAAAATCTATGCCTCCTTTGTTACTGGCAGGCTGCCCAAGAAGCTAAAATGCAAGCCGCTCCCCACATTTTAACATTGCCTGCCTTTTTGTGGTGTTCAAATGCTTACCCGAGCCTTCACAATAAGGCTACCTAGCTTCTAGAGCAGGGGTGTTGAACCCATTTGTTATGAGGGCCGGATCTGACATAAATTAGACCTTGCTGGGCTGGGCCATGTGTGTCATAAAATGTAATGCCAGGTAGCGGAGATATAAACTCTATAAAGGACACAAACACAAAGACTTTTAAAATTTAAAATAAAAACATGCTTAAAACATTAGCACTCTTGCAATATTTTGTTTATTTAACAGTCTCTGATAACTGACACCTCTTGCTGCAAACCTACTTTTAATTTATTGACATTCACCACAGAAATCTCATGCTCAGAGTTCTGAATCTAGGACCCAGGGGAAAATGTGAAATGGCTGAGCAATTGAGAGAGTCTGGCAAAGCAAGCTATGATGCAGCAGCAGCAACAGAACTGGAAGCAGGAGATGGCCAGTTCCAGTGCGGGCCTGATAGAAGCCCTCTGGGGGCCTGATCTGGCCTCCGGGCCGCATGTTTGACACCTCTGTTCTAGAGGGTGCCAAATAGCTGCCTTGTGCTGTATGAGAATTCCCCAGCAGTAAAAATGTTTCTCTGAACTTCTAGGTTACTGGATCAGTAACTTTCCAAATGCCGCTGTGTTCCATTTAGATTTGTGAGTCTTTATTTTAAATTTAACTGCCTATAAAATGAGGATTTTTTTCTCATTTCTCTGAATGTTGGCAACAAAAATTCTTTTGAGGAGTAAACTCAGTATTGTCTACTCAAACTGGCAGTGGCTGTCCAGGGTTTTAGGTAGAGGTCTTTCACATTGCCTGCTGCCTATTTCCCTTAACTGGAGATGCTGGGGATTGAACCTAGGACCTTCTGTATGCCAACCAATTGCTCTACCACTGAGCCACAGCCTCTTCCTTCAAGTATTTGTTAATTGTCTTATTGATATGCAGGATTTTAAAAAAATCATAAGGCTTCTAGCAGATTTTACAACCCTACCTCACCATTTCACACTGAAAATCCATGTTTTGATCTTTTCCCTCCTTTGTATAAAACAAGCTCATGTCTTGGTTTTCATGTTGATTTCTGTTTTCATACATTGAAGTTTTCATGCACCCAATAAAATTATTGTATTTTTCATATTTTTGGTGCTGTGTGTGTGTGTGTGGAAAACAGTTCATAAATTTTGCCTGGACTGTGCATGCCCATGTGTTTTCACTTCCTTTCAGATGAATGAAAGTGTTGTTTCCCTTTCTGAAACCAGATCACTGTGTCAGGCTCTGCGTCGAGCTCTCTGTGGCTCAGCTGTGGCGCTGACGTGTTCAGAAATGTTGCTGTTGGGAATCAGCTGGTGTCAAGGATCATAGTGACAGAAATCCATGCACAACCATCAGCCTTTAGATCTTCTAATTAGATTGTTTTTGGCAGACATTAACATAAGTGGCATCAAGTCTTCTTGGAATTACAGCTTCAGTTTGGGAGTGGGGAGAAGAGACTAACATTACAGTAATCAAGGCAATCTTTGGAAATATTGTATAACAGTACCATGGTTGCCATGATGTATTACTGTCCTTTCTAATTTCCCATCTGCATTGTGGATAATAAAAGAGCATTCTCATACCCATGGTTGGGGACTTCTCCATTTAGTTCCACACGTGTTTCTAGAAGCCGCACATAAGAGTGTGAAGTGCAAGCAGGACCAAATGCCTCACAAAGGTGCTGCAAAATCCATCCCTGAGTCAGCTTTTTCTTCCTGTCTGTTTACAAAAGATATAGCACATCATGCTGATCTTGTGTTAGTGTGAATTTCGATTTTAAAGGTAAACTCACATTTGTACAAAGGGAAAACACTCCTGAAACACAATACAAATGCAGCTGTAAAGACAAGGACACACATCTTTGGGGTTTGACTTCAGAAGTCCTAGTCGGCTGGCTATCGCACCAACACCAGAAGTGTGGGTAAATCCATGACAGTGGAAGGTCAGTAGCAACATATAGTTGTGGAATGAATGACAGCTAATTTGTATGATTCTATTTAACTCGATTTTGAGACTGTATTGGAAGAAATACCTTGTGCTGTCTTGTAGATGGATGAAAGGTAGTAGGGATACAACCCACCTTCACTTGGTGCAAGCAGAGAGCACTTCTCCTTGGACGAGGACAGTTGAGCACATGGAAATCTTCTGTAAGATAAGATCTCAACCACAATGTTTCCCAGTGCTTCTCACTTCCCATCCCTGTACCATCTGTAAGGGTTCTTATGCTTGCGTAATGTTTCATGAGTGGCTGGCATGGAGCTCATAGTACCATGACAGTTGTGAAACCCAGTGAGATGGAACAAGCAGGCCACAAACCAGTCAGCTGTCACCACAGTTGGCCAGCAGCTGCATGATTTAACATTTGGAGAAGGCAGCTTGGTTTTCTTTCTCCCTCTCCCTCTTATTTATTTTACGTCTTAGTAATAACTACATATAAAAATATTGGAATCAGCCAGAATGTATTTAAGGGCTTAGATTTTATCATCAGATCTGGTTAATTTTTCCTTGAGTACATTGGGAACTGCTGGTACCTGATCGCTGAATATTTTATGCATGGACAGAAAAGAGGCATAAGCTCTTTCCAGGCGACAAAAGCAAAGAAAGTGAATGTGTATTGGAAGGAGCAGGGGCACGTGGGCATGCCTAATCGACCGGCATTCATTTCTATAGTGTGTCTAAATATGTACAGTTCCAGTTTGGGTACAAATGGTATGCACAGCTTTGTGCATGTGGTCAGAGACTCTGCTTCATACACACAGATGTACCAATCACAGTATATGAGTGCCCTGTTAGCTCCTCAAAAACTGTGTGAGATGATAGATTAACAGTGCAATCCTAAAAGGGGGGGGGGACTTAAAAGCACTCAGGGGGCAACTGACCTTTGTGTCAGTGTATGTCTGAAATATGCCAGCATCAGGGCCAGTTACAATGGTGCAGGCCCCCAGTGCCACTCCATCACTCTCAGGCATAAGCAGAGGCCTATGGCGGCAGCCTGTTAGTGCAGCCAAGGTGTAGGCCCCTGTGCTGGTGTAGTTTTGGAGGTATGGCCAGATTTAGTTAGCTCCCTGAGTCCTTTCAATCTGGGAACACTTCCTGCCAGATGAGGAAAGTTACGCCAACAAAAAATATGACATGGCGTATAGGTGCCAATTGGACTGAAAAATCAAGGCTCTCTCCCCCCCCCCCACTGTGGCCATGCCAATTAGGCCTGGAGGAGCTCAGGGTGCCTACTACAGGCTCAGCCAATCTCCTCCATCAGCGGGGCAGCCAAGCACCCTCCCCAACATCCAATCACATGCCCCCTACAAAAACTTCAGCCAGGACATCTTTCAACTCAGTAGTTAGGATGTGCAACACAGGACTCTGTCTCAGAGTTCCCTGCCATGTGGATTTAGAGCAAGCAGCAAGGCACTTTGATGATGGGAAAAGCACAGAGAGGGCACTTAGCACTACAGGGTGAGCACTTAGTGCTAACACCCAACGAGGAGAGCAAAGACCACACTCTGTGGCTGACCTCTCCCATTTCAGAACTCTAACATGTACCCCACCTTTGGAGGTTCGACCCAAAGGGGCAACCACACACTGTCAGGTAAGCAAAGGCAAGGATCCTAAACCTGCTCCCCCACTCCCCTCGCTTGAGGCTGGGTGCCGCAACAGCACCTCCTGCACTCAAGCCCAGCACTGAGTTTGTGCAGGGGCAGCACAAGCCACGGCCTTGTAGTACCAAGGCCTCTGACATGTCATGGGAAAAGATCGCAGGAAAGTTTCCCAGGAGATCTGTGGGGGTGGGGTGGGAATGCTCTGTCATTTGCCTGTTTCCCACCTTCAGCAGAGGATGGGGTGCATTGATGGTTTGGGGGAGGTATGGCAGCTGCTCCGCTGAACACGGTGAACCAGCTTGCTAGGTGACCCTTTGCCTCATTTCCTTGCAAAATCAGAGCCTCAAGCAGCAGCTGCAGGTGCTGCTGTGGAGGGATCACCAGCAATCCCTGAGCACTTCAACACAAGACAGATGAGTGTAATTCAAAGCATCATGTGCTTCAAGGGGTGTGTGTGTGGTGAAGCTCCCCCCCTCTGGGGCTGCAATTGCAGACCCTGCCAGGACTGAACCTGGGACCTTCTGCATGCCAAGCAGATGCTGTATCACTGAGGCACAGTCCTTCTCCTAAAAGAATTACAAGGGATCTATATGAGCTCAGAATACCAGATGCTGCAGTTTGGACTAATCCTTTGGGACATGTCAGGTTTCTGGGTATTGATCAATTCAGATCAACTCTAGCTCTTAAACATAGCTTGGTCCCTCTAGCGGTGCTGTCAGATTAATAGCAACAAGATAAATGATCCTTTCTCTTCAAAAACGAGATAACAAATATTCACTCAAGACAGAACTTTATGCTCTTCCTCAATGCACGGCACAGGATTTTGTTCCCAGTTACATGAACAGGATTAATTATCTGCTCACCAAGGAGAAGATGCTGTGTGGTAAATGTAAGGCTTTTGTCTCCTCACTTCTTTCCTTCAAAATTCATTCCCTCCACATAAATAATTACCAAATAACTCCTGGCAAATGGCTGTGGTATCAGTAAGGTTACTGTTTAATTCATTTTAAAAAGTGATTCCATTGGCTTTCTAAAATCTCACCTTCAGTATGAAGAAAAGGATAATTAAATATGCTTAAGATAACATGGATGTCCTAAAAAAGATAATTTCCCCCCACTTTGGATGGTAATGCAGTCCCAAACCACCCTTAGCCCAGGAGTACATTGATTTGTTTATTTAATACACTGTCTTCAAAAACCATTTGAAGTGGTTTCCAGATAAAAACACACCAAAACTACATGGGTTGAATCTATAGGTTTTCTTTTGCCATCATAATAGCGCTCACAAAAATAAAGGGACACAGTGTAGAAAGTAGAAACCACAAGATGAATACTGTGTATAAATTGTTCACCTCAATTAATATACAATAAAGTTCAATTTTTACACTTCAAGCGTATTATTGTATTTCTTATTATGACATCACAATCTTGCAACAACTTCCAAATTTGTTACATATATTCCATAAATTCACATAAATACACAAGTGGCAAGCAAAACAGTCTGCATTCAATGATACTTTCACTGTTTAACAATGGTGCTACATACGAAATAGTGAATCAGGTATCCGGGACCAATACTGTCCATGCCACAAAATTTCATCCCATGCAATCACGAAATAGGTGACCTTCACTCATAGTTTAATAATGTGCCAAAAATTCCTGATGAGATTCCTAGGTTTCTTTCTCATTGTGGACTGTCTTCTTCAGAGTGTGTCAAAATCAGTAGCACATTTCCATATCACTGGAAACATAAATATCAATCCAGCCAGTTCTATGCTTCTATGCAGTCTCTTTCCTCCTGATGTAGTTGGCTAAAGGGGGTGGGGTGGGGTACTTAGTGGGCTGCCGTAGGTGAAGGGAAATGGGCAAGTCCCTGCTCTGCTCTGCTTGCAGTATTTTGGATCCAACCTAATACAACGTTACAAATCAATAAAATCTGCATAAAACAACAACATAAGCACAAAACAGTGTGCTTTACATTTAAAGTAACTGCCTCAGAATAGCAATAATGTTCTGCTGTCAGGGCATTATAATAATAAAACCTCTGCAGCCATGCACTCCATGTACAAGGATGGAACATTGCTCGACAGCCCCATCCACTGACCTTTCTTTCATTGTAAGACCTCCTAGGAAATACATGTGTCTTCAAAAGTTTCTAAATATATGATCCTACATTACTGTGAGCCACAAACCAAGGGCTGTCAGAAGTAAAGCATTTTGAAGCCACGT
Source organism: Lepidodactylus listeri (assembly GCA_029233225.1). Taxonomy (NCBI): domain Eukaryota; kingdom Metazoa; phylum Chordata; class Lepidosauria; order Squamata; family Gekkonidae; genus Lepidodactylus; species Lepidodactylus listeri. Next base: position 50,508,574 of record JARCFY010000011.1, read on the forward strand.
TTTCAGTGAGAGATGTTCAAGTGTGTGTCAGTCCCACTGAACACAATGTGGCCTATTGTACAAGAAGGTGGAGCTAAAGAATACTTTTGATGATTTTGTAATCTGGTACAAATACCTGAGTACAAAACACAGGCATCGCCTTAGTCATGAATGCAGCAGATATCTGTCAGTTACATTAAAACAGTAACATTGAATCAGACACTGGATCAATCAATTGGCTTGAATGTAACTGACACAAACCTGCCACATTCATAACTAACGCAGTGCCTGCATTTTGTATTCAGGTATTTGTACCAGTCTACTCCAACATCCTCTTTCCAACAGTGCCCAGTCAGATGCCACAGGGAAGCCCACAAACTGGGCCTGCAGCCCTTACCTGATTCTTCCCAGCATCTGACAATCAGAGTTGGTCATGGACGGCCACCCAGACTCAGCCCCTGAACATCTGGACAGGGCATTACAAGCTGTGGCTGGATGGTTACAATAGAGCAGACTGAAATGGAATCCATCAGAGATGGAGGTCCTGCACCTGGGTTGTGGGGGACTGGGACTGGGTATTAGGCTTCCAGCCTTCAGTGGGGACCCGTGTGTGCCAGCACCAAAGGTAGAGCCTAGGGGTGTTCCTGGATGCCTCATCAACTATTTTTCATCTGAGGCAGATCAGGCATTTGGCCCTATAACTCACTCCCCCCTTCCGATCTGGCTGCAGTGACCCATGCAACAGTCACTTCCAGATTGGCTTACTGTAATTCTCTCTACATGGGGCTTCCCTTGTCTCTGCTTTGGAAGTTACAGCTCGTGCAGAACACGGTGGTGTGGGTGTTGTCACTGTGTGGGCACATATCCACCCAGTGCTGCGTCTCCTGCACTGGCTACCTATTAAATACTGGATCCGTTTCAAGGTGTTGGTGATGTCCTTTAAAGCACTATACAGCCAGGGGCCTGCATATCTTGGAGATCACCTCTCCCCATATCAGCCCCATAGAACATTATGTTCTACAAACCAACACCTCCTGGTAGTCCCTGGCCCTAGGGATGTCCAATTTGCCTCAACTAGGGCCAGGGCATTTTCTGGCCCTGGCCCCTGCCTGGTGGAATGAGCTACCGTATGAGATCAGGGCCCTGTGGGATCTGCTACAGTTCCTCAGGGCCTGCAAGACAGAGCTCTTCTGCCAGGCCTTTAGTTGATGCAGCGGGCATCCATCTGGTCTGGCCTCCCCTCCAGTGAATTCCCAGAAGCCGGGTGGGATGACAATACTATCCATCGAGGCACGTTATTGTTTTAGTCTATTGTGATCTTATTGAGTTCAAATGGATTCTTATAATGTGTCTTATTGTTTTATTGTAAATCTGCTTTCATTGCAGATCTTAACCGTAAATTATGAAATATTGTCTGCATTATTGTAGACATATACGTTGGTACCCGCCTAAAGCCTAGATTGTGAGGAGGGTGGAATATAAGTCTAACAAAATAAATAAATAAATAAAATTTGAACCTGGAGGCCCCATTTGACTATCATGGTCCATAAATCTGTCCAACACTTTTCTAAATAAATTGGATTCAAAATATTTTTGAAGTAAAGTATTTTTAAGGGAGAGAGATGGTGATTTAGACACACACACAACCTTGATAGCCCAGGCTAGCCCTGTCTCATCAGATCTTGGAAACTTAAGCAGGTCAGTCCTGTTTAGCACTTGGATGAGAAGTCCAGGGAAGTCCAGGACTGCTATGCAGAGGCAGGCAATGGCAATCCACCTCTGGAAGTCTCTTGCCATGAAGAACCTTTGGGGTCACTGTTAGTTTCCTGTTCATAGCTGATGGGAGACACATGTGTTCTACTCTTGGCAATCTGTTATCTGAGTACCAGCTGTATAGCATGGATATTCATCATTTGACGAAAATATACTATGGGATGCTTCAGTTATTAAGTGGCATGTATCAATAGTTGGAGAGTGACTGATGTTATCCCAGTCTTCAGTAAAAAAAGATATAACATCGAAATTTCATTCAGGCACCTAAAGAAAGGAGGAATACTAGATAACTGTGCTCTATTTCTTCTTGAGATATGCAAGTATTGTAGCACCCAACCTGAACAGGTATATGGTGTCACAGTGGTGAATGGAAAGGAACCTGTGTTTTGTAATAAGGAAAACACATTTTTCTATAACTGTCAAGTGTTAACAAGGAACTGCTCATGAGAAATACTCACAAGAATACAGAGTCAGTGGAACATTTTGTGCTATGAAAGAGGTGGACTAAAATCTGCATTTCTCATATATAAGGACCAAGCAAAAAGAAGTCAGAAACATAGACACAGGTATCTGGAAGGGACCCCAAGAATCATCTTGTCTGCCCCCCTGCACAACGCAGGAAATTCACATCTACCTTCCCCCTCCACTTCCCTGTGACCCCTACTCTATGTCCAAAGGAAAAGAAAAATCGGCCAGGACCCCTGGGCCAATCTGGCCTGGAGGAAAATTCCTTCCTGATCCCAAAGAGGTGATTGGCATTACCCTGGGCATATAAGAAAGCTGCATCTCATCATCATGATCATCATGTTAACATTTTGGCCAGGATCAAAAGTACTATGAAAAATGTCCTACTCATGCCTGACATTTTGTTCCAACTTTCACCAGCAGCCATGGCTACCAAAGGGACTCTCCAGTGCTGGGGAGGGGGTCTCAAGACAGCACCCCAAAAGGCACAAGGGAATGCAGTTGGAAAGAAACATCAGTTTTTATGCATGCCTAGCAGTGCTTTCCTCTTGGGGAATGTTTGGAGCCTGGTTTTTACTGTTCTATAGCTAAAATAATTTTTTAAAAATAAAGCATCAAGGCCATGCCCACACCAGCTTACGTTTTAAAAAGCCAAGTTATGCCAATAACACCAGTTTGACAGATGGGATGTGTGTTACAGTCTTAAGATTCATTACAAGGCTTCTTTTCATCAGGCAGTGAACTGGAGTAGGGTGTTGCAGAAAGCTTAGTATGTGTGCAGGCACTAGACATTTGCGCCTGCTGCTTAAAATAGAATGTCTCACTGTGATGGATTAATCTTCTGTTGGCTCTGGTTCTGCTTAGATTACTATAGCTGCCTCTGTCTGAAAAACTGCTGCATGAGGCAAGTATTTCACATAAGTCACTTACCATACTATCTGCAAAGAGAGTGTATCTTCCCTGAATCCGGCTAGCTGTTATATAGAAGGAGAGAAAAGGCTTCAGTTGCGTTTTGTGAAACCGTCATTAAGTATTTCAAGGTCAGATCCAGAGCCCAGCTCAATTGAAACTGTAGGATTTTAAACCAGTTTAGTTGTATTGACTTTAATGGGGCTTGGTTGTTTTAAATGCAGGAACTCCAGCGGGGAATGTGGATCGAACTTATTAGCTGCCTTCATCAAATTAAAGTTCTATGCCACATAATGGCATTATCCAAAATGAACACTGAAAGAACACAGGCTTCCAGATGTGGGACTCCTTTTATCTAGAGATGGGCCGCAGACTTGGTCATCTTCCCAAAGTACTTGTTGTTTGGATTGGATATCAGTGTCCAGTGCTTCACGTGTTTAATAGCTTATTTTCACTGCATTTTTGGTATGAAGCATTGGTATTTGTCCCAGGCCTTGCAGGATGGTAAGCAAAATGTTCAAGATAATGTATTATTATGATACTATTTGTTGTTTTATTTGAATCACAACCATCTCCAGCCCAGGTGACATGAGAGAGGAATCTGAGTTCCACAGCAGGAGAGGGAAACCAGAAAATATCCCACCCTTGTTTCATTAGCGGAAACTTTACTGAATCCCTCTTTCTGACTTTTGGAGATGTTAAAATGTTAGCATGTCTTCAACAATGCATTTCTTCCAATAAAACAGCATATTACACGAAGTTGCCTTATACTGAATCAGACTGTTGGTCCATCAAGTTCAGCACTGTCTGCTCAGACTAGCAGCAGCTCTCCAGGGTCTCAGGTGGAGGTCTTTCACATCACCTACTACCTGGTCCTTAACTGGAGATGTTGGGGGTTGAACCTGGTGTTAGCAGTCAGACCCCCTCCTCCTGCAGAGGGACAGTTTTTGGGTAGAGAGAGAGAGAGAAACACCCTTCTTAAAATATCACTCCAAAAATCATAAGTATAGGACACTGACTGGCCCAAAATGAAACAAAATGGATGCCAGCCAGCTAAGAGCCTGGGAAAGTGTTTTGGAAGGTGAATCAGAGTGCCCTGGAGAGATGCAAAACTATAGGACATTGGGTCTTCCAGGACCTATTGACTCACACCTGGGCTAATTCCATCAATGTCCCACCTTACTTCCTCTGCTTACACTTATCTTAATCAAGCAACAATTAATTGGCACTCAATCCTATTCACTCAATCCATTAACTCTTCCCATCTGGTACTTACAGGGTCATCAAGCCTCATCCAAATAATTGTCCATCCCCAGTAAGCTCATGAAGGTATTGTTTTGGGATCACACCATCCCAACCTGAGGGTCCGTTTTCCCCTATAATTATGGCAACCTGCTCCATAGCTTTGTGTGTGTGTTCTTAGCCACACTCTCACTCCAAGGGTTCTCTTCTCTTTGTGAAACACTGGCCATTTTGCTGCTGCTTCCTGGACCTCTGCAAAATTGGTAAATATTATCCTTCCCCCCCCCCCCCCAAAAAAAGCTTTCGCTCTTTCCTCCCAGATTTCCTCTTAGTTAGCTCTTGTGTGTGTGGGTTTATTGTGTGCATTTTTGTTTTATTCTTGCCTTTGAATAAAAACCTTTCTGGTTGAACATCTGCCTGGTTTATTTGAGAGTTCTCTTAAAGGGAAAAATCCCCATATACATATGTGGAGAATCCCAGTTACTCCCTCTCGCCCTGTCTCCTTAAAGCTAATTCCCCCAACTACTTAGGAGACTGCCTATTTGGATAATACTGGGACCTTCTACATGCCAAGCAGATGCTCAAGCAGGCCCCCTCTCTAATATCCACTTACAGAAGATGGGGCAGCAATTTCAGCTAATTCCACACTCCCACTGCAGATGCTTACCTTGCCTCCAGTTCTGTACCTGAGGGCCTCTTGACCCCTGGGAATAAAATTTCAGTGGTGCAGCAGAGGGGAAAACAAAGGCCCTGCATGTGAGAGTCTTACAGAGTCAGTCAACAACAAGTGTCCTAGAGAAGGAAGTCTTTATTGAGAAAGGTCTGTTGTGGTCATCTGCACTTCTTATGTTAGTAATGGTTGACACAGCCCCAAGCAGAACAATTATACAGAATTCAAAACGGGGTCTGGTAAGGAATTGCAACCAATCATCAAGCCAAAGAAAAGGCACTTAAAATACTGGTTTACAGTTCCCAGGGAAAAAGCGGGAAGAATTAGAGTCAGACAGGAGAAGAGACACATGGGCAAGCACCAGCAGTCTCCCAAGGTCAGAGCAGCTCGAAGAGCGATAAGCATGCCATGAGAAATATAACATAACATTCCACAGACCCAACGTCAAGGGTTCACTCATCCCACCTCCCGGGCAGGAGATGGCAGCATTAGCTGACACTGCCCTACAAAGTCTGCAGATGGTTGGATACATACTATTGTAAATTGGTAGTCATTCTTCAGGTTTCATTCCCCCCAGGGATGCCACCCTCCAGGTGGGACCTGAAGAATCCCCTGGAATTACAGCTCATCTCCAAACTACAGAGATCAGTTTCCTGGAGAAAGTGGATGCTTTGGAGGGTGGACTCTATGGCATTGTACCGTACTGAGGTCCCTGTCTTCCCCAGGCTCCACCCCTAAAACTCCAGGAATTCCCCAACCTGCATCTGGCAACCCTATTGCCCCCTTTTCCAAATTTATATTTCTAAGTGGGATACATGTCATCTCCAGTGCACATGCCTAAGGGGCCCAGGGTACAGTTGAAACATACATGATTCATCAACCTGGCTAAAGCGAATCAGGTTTGGGTTTGGACAGTACCTGAATGAAAACCCCCTACAATCTATGTATACTGCCATGAAGGAAGAAAGGTGGGATATAAAACCATATAGGGTTTTGAAGGCCAAGACCAGCGCATTAAATTGTGCCCAAAAATACACTGGAAGCCAGTGTAGAGGTGCCAAGACTGGAGCAATATGGTCCCTGCAACCCACTCCAGTCACCATCCTGACTGCAGTGTTCTGTACCAGTAGAAATTTCCAAATGCTTTTCAAGGGCAACCCCACACAGAACACATTGCAGTAATCTAATCTAGATGTAACCAAGGCATTCACCACAGTGGCCAGATCATTTCTGCTCAGAAAAGGCCATATCTGGCTAACCAGCTGAAGCTGGAAAAAGGCACACCTGGCCACAGCTGCCACCTGTTTATCCAGCAGTAGCCCTGGGTCCAAGAGCACCCCCATCCGGAACAGGTGACACCTTAAATCCCAGGTCAGACCTTTCACCCACCAGTAGTAGTCTTGTTGAAATTAAATTTCAGTTTATTAGCCCACAACTACCCCAAAATTTCTTCCAGGCACTGGTTTGTGGTTTCTACAGCCTCACTAGGATCAGATGTTAGTGCAAGCTACAGCTGAGTGTCTTCCACATATTGGTGACAGCTCAGCCCAGATCTCCAGATGACCTCATCCTGTGGTTTTACATAGAAATAGAAGAGCATAGGGGACAAGTTCAAGGGGGTGAACAGCAGTCCCCCAGCACCATTTCCTGAAACTTACATTACAGTTACACTCCCTTGTAAAATTTGGTGAAACCCGCAGACTTAAATACCAGATCATGTATAACAGATTTAATAGCATTGGTCCCACAAGACAGATGCCTGCAAGTACCTGCTGACCTTTGTGAGGACATTTGCACTGACAAGTTGCTTCCTGTTATTTAATATAAACAACCACAACAAGAAGAATGGCAACAATACAACTGTTTAACAAGTCAGAGAAAAGACAAAATTGAAAGACTAAAAATTTTACACACCACCACCAACAACAACAATAACAAAATATATGATAAAAGTTTGAAATCTTGTTTCCTGAGAGAAGGATTTTTTTTAAAGAGGAGGGTATGATCTTGCTTCCTTAGTGACTTCCTTAGTGACTGGTTTATCCAACAGAGGCAAGAAGAACATATCAGTACATCAAAACATTGTATTCCAGGTTTATCCAGCATGAAATGCAATCTTGCCATTATGGAAAAGGATGATCTATGAGCAAAAATAGGATTATTTATAAGGATCTGCTCACCACAAATGCCAGTGACTTTTGCACTGGAAAGAAATGTCCTATACCCAGCCATGGGATTGAATATTTAATGTCTGCTGTGATTCCAACACCTGCAAGGGTACTGAGCGCAATGCTGCTGATGTCGCATTGAGGGATGTTCTTTTGGTCACAGCCCTTTTCTCTCAAGGTGATCAGCTGATTGTGTTGATTGCATGTTCACTGGGGGAAAGGGGAAAGATGCTGTTATATGAATGAAGGTGACTGTGTAATCCAGATAATTAAAGTGAGTGGGAGGCTTTTCATGGAGACTAATGGGAACTCAGTTGCACCCAGTAACCTTTCCAGGTCAGCCCAACAATATCTACAAAAAACTATTACCACATTGCCTTTAACTGCTATTAGCTGTGGTGCAGCTACAGTATGCAAAGGGTGGAAGTTCTGCAGAGAGGCTTGTTGGGTGATAGCAGAAGCTCTGTGGTGTCCTTCAGATCCAGTTCTTATGGTCTTCCTGAACAGTGCAGGGGAAATGAGGTGATTTGTTGACCAAATGACCGACTGGTACAACAAACTTGCACATTAATAGCCTTCTTCATGAATTGCCTTCTAAGCCCACAGACATCAATGGACTTATCTCTCTTATACATAATTCTCTGCTGGTGGTGGCACGTTCCTGAACATTCCACATGCCACCCCAGCCTTTGATCCCCTGGCCTGTCAATGAAGCTGTCCCTATCCACTGGCTGTCCCTATCCACTGTGCCATTGGCTGGGTGCTGCTCCTCTTCTCCGCCTGCTCCTTCAGCCTCTGTGCCCTGTCAGAATTTCTGGCAGACTGGCTACCTCTCTTGACGAAGACACTTCTCCTGGTTCCCTCCTGTGGGGGGATTAACTGTTACCTCAGTGGCTGTCGGTAGGTGAAACAAAATGGCAGTTACCTGTGTTTATAAGAAGGCTGCTCTGTGGTTTGTTTAAAATGTTTCCCCATAAGGTTCAACTGTTACTTCAGTGGCTGTTGGTAGGTGAAACGAAATGGCAGTTATCTGTGTTTGTAAGACGGCTGCTGTCTGTGGTTTGTTTAAAATGTTCCCCCATAAGGTTCAATTGAGCTGTAGTTCAAGAGAGGGGCCTGCAGGAGTATTACTCACTGGGGTGAATGGGGCTTTCTCATCTGCTGGCCTACAGTTCCCAGCTGCCCAAGGTGTGTGTGGGGAAAATGGAAAACTGAAGAGTGAGGGGGTGATTAAGGTAGGTTGATGCTTGGCTGGGAAGGAGATGGGACTGCCAACTGCAGCTGGGGAATTCCTGGAGATTTATGGGGTGGAGCCTGGACAGAGTGAGGTTTGAGGAGAGGTGGGGTCTCAGACAGGTACAATGCCATAGACTCTGCCCTCCAAATCAGCTATTCCCTCTTGGGGAACCACAGTTGCCAACCTCCAGGTGAGGGCAGGAGAGCACTCAGAATTACAACTGCTCTTCAGGTAGCAGAGATCAGTTCCCCTGGAGAAAATGGTGGACTCTATGTCATTATACCCTGCTGAGGTTGCCACAGCAAATTGACGCTGAATGCCCAAGGCCTTGGCACTCTCCCAGAGCCTCTTTCTAGAGCCTGTTGTATTTTTTTCCACAACGGGCCTTATTCCTAGTAAGGATATAAAACATTCTACACATGGTTATATTTTATGATCTATTTTTCTAAATACTGAAACTTGATAGAAATTATTTACTAACATATTTATATTCTGCCTTTTTCTCCATTCATGTAGGCTCAAAGTATTTTACAAAATTCAGGATACAAAATACAATAATGACAAAACACACAATCTCCTCCCAATGATTCGTGTACCAGATAGAACAGCAGATAACCCATCCTGCTTGAATACTGGTCTAAACAAGGGAATTGTCACAGTCATCATTGTTCTTGTTATTTCCTTTGCTGTCAGGAGAACAGAAGAAGAGACTGGATTTATACCCCGCCCTTCACTTGGAGTCTCAGAGCGGCTTACAAACTCCTTTCCCTTCCCTTCCCCACAACAGACATCCTGTAAGGTAGGTGGGGCTGAGAGAACTCTGACAGAAACTGCTCTTTTTCAAGAACAGCTGTGCCAGAACTACAGCTAGCCCAAGGTCATCCAACAGGTGCAAGTGGAGGAGAGGGGAATAAAACTCGGTTCTCCCAGATTAGAGTCCGCTACACCAAACTGGTGAACAATGCCATGGCCAGACTGTATTGTTTACCCCAACCTCTTACATCATACAGAACATTGTTCTGGAATCAACACCCATCCCTTGACATCTAGTTTGTGTCCTGGTGTGTTGTACATGGGGAACTATTGTCCTCCAAGACATCCAGCTTTTGCTACTTGGAGTCTCAGGTTTCTGGATATGAACTCATGCCATAATTGATAAAGACTGTAATGTTGTGTTGCCAATTATAGATCTTGGCAGAAGTGTTAAACCACTCCCATCCTCCCCAGCATCTCTTGATAAGTGATGGTGCATCATCAAATGATGATACTACATACCTGAGCTGATGTTAACCAAGTAAAACTGGGGGAGGGAGTACTTCAAAACAAAACACACACACACACACACACACACACACACACACACACATATATATATATATATAAACTTTAAGATGAATAAGAGCTTTAACTTGAGCTAGCTTTTATGTACCAATCTATACAACACAGCAGAATCAAAGTAGCAACAAAGTTTAACGAGATGTAAGTTAACGTAAAACAAGGATGGCTTGTATTTTCTCTGGCTTGTAGCCTGGGTCAGCACAGGCAGCAGGAGCCTTTCCTAACCTCCTCTAGGACGGATGGGCTGGAGTTTATATTGATGGTGCCCCGCCCCTCGGGAGGGTCCCTCTTTTCCCACACTTTTTGTCCTTGGGGCATCTGGGAACTGTAGTCCAGCAGATGAGGAAGCTCCATTCAACCCAGAGAGTGATACTCCTGCAGACCCCCCCTGGAACTACAGCTCAATTGAACCTTATGGGGGAACATTTTACCACAGACAGCAGCCATCTTACAAACACAGGTAACTGCCATTTCGTTACACCTACCAGCAGCCACTGAGAAAACTGTTAGTCCCACACAAAAGGCAAGCAGGAGAAGTATCTTTGTCAAGAGAGAAAGCTGTTTGCCAGAAATTCTGACAGGTCACAGTGGCTGAAGGAGAGGGCGGGGAAGAGGAGCAGACCCAGCCCCCAGGCAATGGTATGCGAATATTCAGTGGATAGGGATAGCTTCTCAGTGACAGGGCCAGGAGTCAAAGGCTGTGGTAGCGTGTGGAATGTTCAGGAGAGTGCCACTGCCAAATCAGGATTATTACATAGAGAGATTACAAGTGTGCTATGGTGTTCATGTGGCCTGGGAGCTATTCAGAGAGAGGTAGGGGAAAAGAGGGCTCCATTATGATAATTCTCCAGTCTGCTCAGCTGCTCCCACACTAGGTGGAGGGCAGACAATGGTCATGATCAGATGGGCAGTTTAATCTGCTGTTGGCCCACCTCTAATAGAGCCAAATTATTTTGTTACAGAGAATCCTGACCAGACTCACCCCTTTTAGCACTCTTCAAAGAGATTTTACTGGCCGTGGAGTGATCACACAGCCCCAAGCACGGAGTCAGCCCATTGGCCATTTTTTTAGAAGTTTGTCCTAGGAGCATGCCCAGAAGCAGGGATGAGCCTGCTGAGATATGTAGTTCACAGGGCTATCAGCCATTACTTTTAAAAGTTTTCCCTCTGAGCCTGCACAGAAGCACTTGCTGAGAATGCTGGGATATGGAGTTCACTGTTGTCCTCCCTGTAATCTTTTCAATTTACCCTTTCCCCAAAGAACAGAAAAAAGCTGAAGAACAGAGACATCTTTCTTTGAGAGTTTTTAAAAAGAAAGAAAGTTCTGAGCAGCCTCGGGGGGGGGGGGGAAGAGGTGCGAATGTGCAGTTATGTGATCATCATTAACTAGTTTTTTTAAAAACATGGTGGCCGGAAAACAAGAGACCAGCCAGACCTGCCTGACAGCTTGGGTGTGCAAGAGTGTGACCAGACAGCAAGAAATCCATTTTGGAACCAGCTCAGACCAACAGGACCAGACTTTCTCAGGTATCAAAGAAACTCACAGCAAGGGGGGGAGGGAACTCAGACGACTGGAGCACAACATACAGATGCTGCTGTCTGATCATGCACTTTAAATCCACAAGGGAACAGCAAGGGCAACAGATCAAATTGCCCATGTGAACGCGACCAATGACTGCTGTTAGCCTTGCCTATCTCCAGTGCCATTTTGGTTGTCCAGGATTCCACAAAGGACAAGATGATCTCATTTCCAGTTTTATATTTCTGAGGTTGAATTTATACATGATCCTGCCAGCAGGTAGGCAAGGAGTAAAGAGCTCATCCACACAAATATTCTACACGTCTAGCTATGTTTAAATATGTTTACCATGTGCACTGACCCATTCACACAGAAAGTCAGCAACAAGCTCACCTGGGCCACTGTTATGCTAGTACTGCACATGAATGGGTTGGTGTGCATGGAAAGCATACTGCAACATGACAGAGCAACATTCATAGCACATTTACTGACCTATTTAATACATAAATCAGGCTTAGCCCAACATTTAAACAAGTTGGGGGGGTTTAAATCACAGGAAAATGCATAATAATCAGAACTGTCCTGAGAATGTTGGGAACTATTCCTCCAAATTCCACAGGCCAGCCTTCACTCAGAAAGCACTTAGTTCTCCTAGAACTGCTTGTGTCACTGCAGTCTAATGACCAAACTCATCACATGCTCCTGTTTTCCAGGCTGATGTTGTGTTTGAATATTGCCCCTGGCATCTCCTTGGGCATAGCCTACATTCTGCGATCTGAGCTGCATGGCCTTTCCACCAGCTTAATTAGATGTTAAATATGGCCTGGTGGGTGCCTTGACTTCATTCAGGGTCCTGAGCATCTGATTTATGAATGTGCACAGCTGAGCCTGGGATTAATTTGTCAACCTGTGCTGAGAGGTGTCTACAGCATGCCATGAACCTGCTTGCCAGAGACAGAAGGGTAAAGCTTTCCCTGGGCTATTGTAAAATTTATCTGCTATGGCAATAACAGTTCTAATATGCTTGCTATGCCATTCAGCTCATTCCCAGGCTGCTATTAATTACTGTGTGTGAAACACCGACAGCATGTAAAAGAAATGTTCCTTTCTAAGGGAGCTTATTTTTAAGAAAGGGGAGAGGGAATGGCTAACACAGATGCAGTGTTTGGGAAGCACTAGTCTAGTCCAGGGTGTAACAACAGCCTTTGTGTGAGACAGCTGGGCTGCTAAGGGTCTGGGGCAAAGTACCAGCTTCAGATCCTATGAGCACCAAGAAGCAAGCTGTTCTTGTATTCTGGCAAGGACCCAGCGTGGGTCCCAGTTCACACAAAGAGCAACTGAGATGGCAAGACTGTTCCTGAACCACCCGCTTCAGATTGTGGGTCATGGGCTTTGCTTCCCAAGGGGAACAAAAATAATTCTCACACATCATACCTTCCAGTATTTGACAGATGAAAATAAGGACACATTTGCAGCATCCCTAGCCTCATGCCAAGGGCCACTGCTCGAGGATCTACCCCTTACTCATTGCTGGAGGTTCAGCTCCATTTGCTGTTCTCATCAACTTGGCAACAGCCCATTTTGCACTGACTTAAAAGCCAAGTTTATTGTGGTGTTAAAAGTTTACCCTTTGGATTAATGACATGCTAGAAAACATGGGTTCTTACTACTTGCTAATATACATCAATAGCGGCACTGTTTGAAATAGCTGGCTGGGAACTGCATGGCGCTTTAGCATTTGTGTACATGGTACTTAGTTGCGTATGTACTGGAGGCAAGATGTATCCCTTCACCCAGAAATCTAATTACTTGATAATAGGAGGGTGGACAATGTCTGCTGTAGCCCAGCTTACTCCAACAACATTGTAGTAAGGCAGCTCTCAAAAACAAAAATAGGGGCCATGATTTCATTGGGCAAGGATTCAGAAAACAGGGGCTGCCCTTCGTACATGAGGGACTGTGGAAGTCTATTCTACATATAAAGTGGACATGTCTGAAAGAAGCCTAGGCTACAACCTTGTTTCTTTGCCATGCTGGTTTTCTATGTTTAGGAGATTTTTTGTTTGTTTGTTTGGATGGGTGTTCAGTTGTGCAATTCTCCCATAAGAAAGAAAACCACAATTTACAAGTTTCCCATTCATGGAAAGGCAACCATGCTTTGGCCAGGGTTTATAGCTTTGGGGCAGCTGCAATTGTATCTGCTTATCTTTCAGCATCTGTCAGGCCTACTTGTATGAATAAAGATTACTATTTTAGATGGCCTTCTTAGTGATAAAATGAGTTTATACCAGAGTGTCCAGTATAAGAAGGACATACTGGCTCTTTTCACATTTCATAATTGTGGTGGCTGAACCCCTGCAGGAATGAAAGCAGGATCATGTAGACAAGCTCCGCATCCTCTGTATGTTCATTTGCTTGAAGTTGTGTAAACTCAGGGTTCCAAATTGCATAGAAAGGTGATAAAAATGGTGATAATATGTGCATATTTTTATGCATGTAGGACCTTTAACTAGCTTCAAGAGAAGATGCATATGTTAAGTAGATATCATATGCTATCAATGCTCCTTCTAAGCTGTGGAGTCTTGTGAGCAAAAATTCTACTTTGTGAGCTCCTGGCATTAAAGTTGTGAGGGAGTGATTTGGCTGCTGCCTAAATTAGTTTGCTCTGGAGCCATCCTTCCTGAGCTGAGCTAAGACAAAAATGTGTGAGCCGGAGGCTAAAAAACTATGAGCTTGCTCACACTAACTCATCTTAGAGGGAATACTTTATGCTATGTATTCCATTTGATCCAATGACCATTCATACAGTACAGTTGCAGTGAGTGTGGTTTATCTAGCACTGCTTCTAGAGAAACCACACTCATTGCAATGGTTACTGTATGAATGGTCATCTGGATCAAATGGAAAACATAACATAGCATAATATTCTATTCTCTGGGTGTATTTTTAAAACCCTCTTTATTCTGCTTAGGCTGCATTTCTGCTAAAGATTCCATTAGGAATCACAAATCTTCTCCATTTAGTTCACATTAGCCATTTCCCCCTAAGCCCAACTCATTGCTCTCCGCCAATTGGGTTTCATGGCTGGGAGTGATCCTCAGAGGTCTTGGTCTCCAGTGAAGTAAGAAGGCTGCAGACACTAGAGATCAGCCTGGGAATTTAAATGTGGAGTTTAAAAATAAACTATGTGTCAAAGAAAGGTCAGCATCCATGTAAGGCATTTGTGGTGAGGAAAAAGAATCTCTTAGCCATTGTCCCTTTACCTGTGGGGAATTAACTCTTGGGGGGGACGGACACAAATGATTAAACTGAATGAGGTGAATATTTTGAAATAAGTTGCCTTGAAGCCGGTAAATGAGGGGTGGGATCAAGACGCTCCCTTGTCCTTTTAAAAATGCATAGTTAAGATTTTATTCAAAATGCCATTAATGTTTTAAAGAGCTGGCATACAAGAAATCATTTGAGACAAGAAGTTTCCAAGCATCTCAAATCTGTGGGCAGCCTATGTTTAAAAATAAAAGAGAAGGGGAACTTAGATTTGGTCTGCCTTGAAAGCAAATATTCCTGATTCTAAAATACGCATATGAACTGTACACCAGGGGTAGGGAGTCGGGACCTTCTGGCAGATGAACTGAACAGTAGCATGGCAGAACATTTGGTTCAGCACGCAAGGCTGGTTCTCCACCCAAGCCACTGAGGGGAACCCCTGAGGCCCTGGCAGCAACTGCTGGGGCCGACAGCATAGCGAAGGCAGCAGACATGGCTTAGAGCTGTCACGGCCAGGGGTAGGGAGTCGGGACCTTCTGGCAGATGAACTGAACAGTAGCATGACAGAACATTTGGTTCAGCACACAAGGCTGGTTCTCCACCCAAGCCACTGAAGAGAAGCCCCTGAGACACTGGCAGCAGCACCACTGGGGCTTGGTTTGCTTCCAGTGTGCCTGGCCAAGAATAATGTTCACATACACACCCCTTTACTGGCACCCCACCATCTCCCACTGGTAGCTATTGCACTGTTTTTGGCACTTGGACATCAAAGGTTGATTACAGGTGCCCTAAGCAGCTTTGTGAAAATTACATTCACTAGGCCCATTCCAAAAATCTTTGCATGCAGGTTGTACCCAGGTTGACCATCTGTTAACCTGGGGGAATTTGTGGTTCACTGTTCATGCACATAGATCTAGGAGCCAGAGGCAGGGTTGTTTCGGTTGTATTATTTTGTAAATGCAGGCCCAAATTCAATAGAACCAGAGAAAGACAAGTTCAAATCCCCAACCTAGCATAAAGTTCACTTGGTATGACTTATCCTTATCTCTCAGTTTATCCTTGTTGAAAGGATGAAAGACACCGTTTGTACCATCCTGAGCTCCTTAGGGAAGAAAGGGGGGAAATGCAATAAACAAAAGAGAGGCTCTAGAGAAAGAAAACACATAGATGATCCTCTGATATATCTGTGCAATGGTGTCACTGCAGTGGTTTGCAATCTAGAAATATACACTGGCATATTCATAAAACCAGTCCAAATCACTAAACCCAACTGAAACAGTCTGTTCTGGAGAGTATCAGTCACAAACACAACTTCTGCAAGGCTAAATATTTAACCTACAAATACCAATGGCTTGGATCTTGTGGAAAATCTCCACTGATAGATATGCCTTCCATCAATGGAGATTTTCCACAGAATCCAAGTCACTTGTATTGCAATGGCTAGATTCAAGTCTAGTAGCACCTTAGACACCACCAACAATTTCAAGTATAAGCATTTGAGAATCAAAGCTCCCTTTGTCAGGTACAAATAGAAATGGAGATTCCTGAGTCCTTATATTCCAATCTGAAGGTGGGAGGGGTGTTGCAAAGAAAGGATGCAGATGTATAAAGCAAAATCAGCTTGATTACAGCAGGGGAGAAATATTTACGGACAGAAAATTAGCCTCTGTAGTGAGATAAGAGTCCTAGGTCCCTATTCAGCCCTTGGGGGTTCCATTGTTCTGAATTTGTGAATGAACTCAAGTACAACAATCTCACGTTGTAATCTTGAAGCTTCTCTGTTTGAGGATTGCCACTCTGTATATTATTGTTTTATGGTATTTTAATTGTTGGAAGCCACCTTGAGCCAGCTTGTCCGGCAAGGCGGGGTAGAAATACAAGTAATAAACAAAGAAACAAACAAAAATCTTGGAAGATTAAAATTATGGGTGTGCAAAAACAAAACCCCCAGGTTTTTTTCTGATTTGGGTCTGCTGACCTGAAAAATATCAGTATTCTGAATATCCCTGAATACCAATAACAGTATTGTATTGGGATTCAGGTAAATATTCAGGAAACCCGAATTTATTTGGCTCTATTATACCCTATGGGGATTGTCCACATCGGGTATAATGGATAATTGAAGGGGTACTTGGGGCTCTGTGGGGACTGTTTTTTGAGGTAGAGGCACCAAATTTGCAGCATAGCTATTGGTGCCTCCCCTCAGCCCCCCCACATCAGTTTTTTAAAAAACTGGACCAGGGGTCCAATTCTATGAGCCTCCAAAGAAAGTGCCCCCACCCTCCCTTTAATACCCCTCTCTCACAGGCTTTAACCTCTTCTTGCCCATAGACAGCCTCCTAACCTTAAACAACTTCCCACCCCCAGCAATGCAGTTCCTAACATGGATGTGGACCTACAATAAACCAAGATGCCAACTCTGTCCCCTATTCACTGTGAAAACACAACCACTAGACCTTTAAATGGCTTTTTCAAAGCCAAGCTGTGCACGAGGCAACTTGAAGTGGTGGGATTCCACCCATCTTTTGGGGCTTGGATAAGGCATTTGAAAAGACCTCTTCTGGTAGGCAGCCCACACTCCCTTGCACCTACTGTCCTCTTTGTCCAGCACCATTGTAGTGGGAATCAGCTGCCTCCACCATGCTGCCTCTGTGGCTGACTTGCCCTCCAAGCTGCTGGTTGCTGTTTCTTCTCTCTGCTGGAAAATTGGGCTAACAGTACAGAGGAAGAGTGTTTGCAGAGTGGGGTGCCATGTCAAAAATACACCCAGCTCGTCCTCCCATTTTTGCCTCTTTCTGTTCCTTGAGACCTCCCATCCCCCCTCGGCACATGCACAGCCTGGCCAAACTACAGTTGCACAACTTTTAACCCTAGATTGCACTCAGGTGATTACAGCCAGCAACCCTTTTTGCTAAGGCAGCGGTAACAGCAGCAAGTTCAGACATCCACTTTTCTTCCAGAGGTGCAACTTGAATGCCAGTTTGGAAATGACACACACCAAAAAAAAGACAAGAGGGTAAGGGAGATGAATCAAGGGCTCAGTTTTTCCTGCTCTTTCTTTCCCCCTAACATACATGCAACCGGAGGAGGAAAATACCCTGCTCTTACTGCAAGCATGTGGGATCCTTCATAAAAACCTCTTTTGATGTTCCTACTGCATTACTGGCCAAGTTTCTAAAGTGCTTTTCTCTTCATTTCACTCTTAATCTAAAATTATGTTCAAAAGGCATGGGGGAGGGGTGGTGGTGGAAGGATGGGTGCTTTTGTACTGAATAATTGATTCAAAGTGGGGGGGGGGCTGCTAATCAGTTCTGAGCATCTCAGTGGAGTCCACGCATCTCAGTGGTGCTGCTGTCACGCTTAAGTGAGATAGCAGTTGAGTACCATATTGTTCAATTTAGAATGTTCAAAAAAACCCCACAAGCCTTGAAAGGTCACGTGAGGGCGGCGGCGGGAGGAAGTGGTGTTGTTTGAAATGGCCATAGCGTTTCAGAGATGGCTAATTAAAGAAATTCACTGTATGGAACTTCCATCCCTTTATCGCTTTACTCAATACCAGGACAACAACAAATAACCTCCGGAATAAATAGGCAGTTTGAAAAGTCTCATAATAATGGAATAGTTTGTGAACATCCTTTTGTAGCCTGGTAAGATTATTATTTATTTCCTTTGATTTATGGGCTGCTCTCCCCACTTTTGCAGAACCCAGAGTGGCTCACAGACTTGGCAAGCCAAGATACTTAAATACATCAATTGTTAAAACCATTTAAAACCTTAAAACATTCATATATTCACACTAATAATTTAAATAAAGGGCTCAGAATAACAGATGGCGTACTATGTACCAACTTTTCAGGCCCCGCTGTCAGTAGCCCTGGGGCCAGCTGGTAATTTCTGGCTGCACATTGGTGGACATAGAGTGGGGAGGGGGAGAGAAAGAAAGGCGGCAGCCCCTATTCATAGGCCTGGTGGAAGAGCTCCATCTTACAGGCCCTGCGGAACTGCATCAAGTCCTGCAGGGCCCTGATCTCTTCCAGGAGCTCATTCCACCAGGAAGGGGCTGCCACCGAAAAGGCTCTCCCCCTAGTGGCAGCGAGCCTGGCTTCTCTGGGGCCTGATACGTCTAAGCGGTGTTGGGCCCCAGACCGTAATGCTCTCTGAGGTATATATGGGGAAAGGCGGTCCCACAGGTAGGTCAAACCCAGGCCATTTAGGGATTTAAAGGCAAGCACCAGCACCTTGAAGTGAATTCGGTACACTACAGGCAGCCAGTGCAGCACTGCCAGCACCGGTCAAGATGTGCTCCCGTCTAGGGAGGCACATCAACAACCTTGCTGCAGCATTCTGCACCAGCTGCAGCCTTTGGATTTGCGACAAGGGCAGCCCCATGTAGAGAGCGTTACAATAGTCTGGCCTTGAGGTGACCGTTGCATGGATCACTGTAGCCAAGTCGGCGCGGTCCAGGAAGGGAACTAACTGCCACGCCAGCCTCAGGTGATAAAAGGCCGACTTGGTAATGGCTGCTACCTGGGCCTCCTTAGTCAGGGAGGGATCCAGGAGCACTCCCAAACTCCTAACCACCGGAACAGGCACCAATGGCACCCCATCAAAGGCCGGGAGTGGGAGCCCCGACCATGGGCCGCCCTGGCTCAAGCACAGGACCTCCGTCTTCACCCGGTTCAGCTTCAGCCTTCTCAGCCTGAGCCATCCAGCCACAGTGTGCAATGCTTGGTCAAGATCATCTGGTCCCAAGCCAGACTGGCTGCCCAACATCAGATAGAGCTGGGTGTCATCAGTGTACTGATGGCAACCCAGCCCTGCCCTCCAGACAATCTGGGCAAGGGGGCGCATATAGATGTTAAAAAGCATTGGGCACAAAACAGCTCCCTGTGGCACTCCGCATTCCATCAGGCGCCTCCAGGACTGCTGTTCCCCTAGCACCACCCTTTGTCCCTGACCCTGGGGAAAGGAAACGAGCCACTGTAAGGGAAGCCCCTGTATCCCCACGTTGGCGAGGCAGTGGGTCAGCAGCCGGTGATCGACCATGTTGAATGCTGCCAACAGGTTGAGCAGCAGCAATACTGCCATGCTGCCCCGATCCAGATGTCTTCAGAGGTCGTCAGTAAAGGCCACCAGAGCCGTCTCGGTCCCAAACCCCCGGTGAAAGCCTGACTGGAAAGGGTCTAATATTAATTAAATACCTCTGTTACGTTTATAATAATCTGCAATAGCTCATGACCACATCCCTTCACTGTCAGTTCTTTTTAGATGGGGGTCAGCTTGCCCTAAAGTATTTTCTGCCTCACAGAATGGCAGAGTCCATGACCTGACCATGACCTAAGCACCAGTTTGGCGTAGTGGTTAAGTGTGTAGACTCTAATCTGGGAGAATTGGGTTTGATTCCCCACTCCTCCACTTGCACCTGCTGAATAACCTTGGGCAAGCCATAGCTCTGTCAGAGGTGTTCTTGAAAAGAACAGTTTCTGTCAGAGCTCTCTCAGCTCCACCTACCTCACAGGGTGTCTGTTGGAGATTTGTCTGTAGGAGACAAATTCACGCTGAATGAAACTAATTTATGATAGAAAGATATTACTGTTTTATAGACAAGAGAACACAATGCTATACCACACCAAAGAAAGATACCAGTGAATTAATTTTAAATACTGAAGACTGCATGGAGACTTCATTAGCTTCTGGGTGATTTTGTATAACTACACCCACCATGCAGTGTTCGTAGTATTTGGCAAGCAAGTGCCCCCAGTAGTAGGAGATTTTAAGAGATTTTAAGCCACTTTGAGACTCCGAGTGAAGGGCAGGGTATAAATCCAATCTCTTCTTCTAATCCTCCAGATACATGTGTGAATGAATTTGTGTGAGCATATTCTCCAGCTGCACTATAGACAGGCACCCTAAAGAATATCACATACCAAACTGGGAAGTGGCAACCATACATATATGCATGATCGCACATTGTGTAGTCTTCCCATGTATATAGTTTGATCACTGTAACAACAGAACAGGGCTACAATGTTCCACAAATCACAAATTGATGGCAACCTCAAGCTTTGAAAAGATTTGCAAGTTTCAAGGGTTACCTTCACACTCAAAATGTGAACCACCCTGATTGTGGTGAATTAATACTTACAAATGTATCCTCATCCTGCCTAACCTTGGGATCCAACACACTAAATGTGACAAAGAAGCAAAATTTCTGGCACAAATCTTCTTCAAGACTGCCCCCCCCACAAGAGAGCTGAATTGAAAGTCCTCACATCTAGCATACAAAGGCTATCTGTGCACAGCCCCGTTTGTGCAGCTCTGGTCATCTGTTTGTGAGAGTGACTGTTAGGGAGCTGGTTCTACCTGCCCATCCCCAATGGGAGACCAAAACTCTTGCCTTACAAAGATCCACAATAATGGACATTTCTTTGCTGAGCTATAAACTATTAACCAAAGATCCAGCCCAAGTGTAGAATGTGTAAACACTAATGTCTAGATTGAGTGAGAACATAGTGCATACCTCAGTACAGTGGAGAATTGCAGCAAACTGGGGGAACTTAAAACTGGTCCTACTGATTCACCAGCTGACTCGTCGTGTTGTAACTGCTGCAAAGCTGCCACACAGCAATTGCTGAGAGACAGTAAGCCACATTAGGAACTGTCAGCTCCCATCAGTGAACATCTCTTTGGCACACACAGCGATTGTATAGACAAACAAGCCATCACTGTGTGCAAAAATCTGTGGACTGGATGGGGATATGGTTAGGAGTGTGCAAAAAAAAAAAATGCCGTTATTTTTCAGCTTCAGACAGGAAAAATATTGGTAAATGCTGAATTTCCCCAGTCCAATACCGGTAAGGTATTTGGATAGGGGAAATGGACTGTGCACAACAAATTAGTAACTAATGCATGTATTGTGTGGCCCTGATTCAGTTGCGTGTGTGCACACTGGCGAGAGCTGTTCCACACAAAGCTCATGTAGAAAAGCTACAAATGTAGGGTTGCCAGCCTCCAGGTGGGGCCTGGGGATCTCCCGCTTTTACAACAGATCTCCAGCTGACAGAGATCAGCTCCCCTGGAGAAAACGGCCTGTGCCCCCCAAACAAGAGCATCATCCCTGGTTTCTTCTTGCTTTTCATTCCATATTAGTGCCTGGAACTGCATTGGTCTTCAGGGGGTTGTTTCAGCTAAAAGGAGCTTGCTGAGCTCCCTGTCGAACAAGGCTTTTAGGCAAGCCAGCTGCATGACATTTGCTTTAATTTGTTGATGCTAAAAATCTTTAAGTTCATGTC
This sequence comes from Lepidodactylus listeri, assembly GCA_029233225.1. Taxonomy (NCBI): domain Eukaryota; kingdom Metazoa; phylum Chordata; class Lepidosauria; order Squamata; family Gekkonidae; genus Lepidodactylus; species Lepidodactylus listeri. The sequence continues at coordinate 50,530,433 of JARCFY010000011.1, forward strand.
TGATAGAAGGCAGAATGTTCAATGCCTCAGTGAAAGACTGGAAGCGTTCTTTGCTGGATGGCTTCCGACAAGGAGGAACAGCTGTGGTGTTCAGTGAGAAGCAAGGAATAAATCGCTGAGATGTTCCATGTAAGTCAAATCTGATTTTTTTTAAAAAAAATTTTTGGTCTTTGCAGGTGAGATTTTTTCCTTCAACCTTTTGCGCAGTTGGTAGGGAATGCTGCAGTGAAAAATATAAATGCAAGAGAGCAAGCAAGCATTAATCTTGTGGACGATATGTCATAAAATCCTATGATGCTTCTTAAGCTCATTTACAAACCAAGATTTACATTGGCAAGGAAATAAATTTACATAGCAGACCCAGTCAAGGAACATTTTCATGCCATTCTGCCCAATAAACATATACTTGTTATATTGTCCCAGAATTGTAGCTCAAATGAGGATGTTTATTTTGCAGCAACACAGTGATTTTTTAAAAAGTCTATGACCATGTACCATTGGTAAACATTAACAGGACCCTGACTTGGGTGGCCCATTCTAGCCCAATTTTGTCAGATCTGGCTGGGCACCTCTGTAGTTTGGGGAGAGGGTATAGTTATTGCCAGGGAACAAACCAGGATTAAACCAGGAGGTCTACATTCATACATCATGCAAAAGCATGTTTAAGACTAACTGTGGTTAATAAGCCCACTTCATACTGGACAGTCAGTGCAGTGTAGTGGTTAAAATTTTTGATTACGACTAAGGAGATGCGAGTTCACATTTCAGTCAGGAAGCTTACTCTATGACCTTGGGCCACTTGCTCTCTTTCAACCCAACCTATCTTGCTGGGTTATTGTGAGGGACTGTAAAATAAGGAGAGGGTAGCATGCACTGGCCAGAGGTCCTTGGAAGAAGGATAGGACAAACATATGATGAATAGATAAACAATGGTTTCAGATTGACAAATCCTAACTGTCCATAGTAAGTTTAGTTGATCATGCTAACCCTGCGGAGTCTGTATTAGCACTAATTATTACTACTATAAATGGTCACTTAAACTGATTACATTTGAATTCTCCATAATAATATCACATTTCATACTTCTTGCATTCAGGACCTGTAGATTATTATTTTTTCTCAATAACTATGTAAATGTGTCTACATATGTATATATGTCTAGAAGTGACTCTAGTTCATGTCTATGTATATATATCTACTAGGAATAAGGCCCGTTGTGGAAATAAATACAATGGGCTCTAGAAAGAGGCTCCGGGAGGGTGCCCTGGCCTTGGGCACTCAGCGTCAATTTGCTGTGGCGACCTCAGCAGGGTATAATGACACAGAGTCCAAACCAAGCACAGAAGAGTGTAGGAGGGCATTCTGGCAATGGCACATTGTCCCCAAGTCTAATCCACTTACCTGGTGCTGTAATGTGCAGTGTGTCTGTTCACAGTGGTCTCAGTTTCCTGTGATGTTTGTGGGTCTCGGAATCTGAAGTGTTGTCTGTGGAAAGTAAAGCAGTAAGTGCTGCCAGCTTCCAAGGATGGATGCTGCATGTATGAGACAGTGGTTTTCTTGTTCTAAAGATGCCGAAACTCAGAGATGAAGTGAGAAGGGGGGAGGTCTGTCCAATTTTTTTGAGTGCCCTGATGGGACAAATCATAAGGAGGTGGCTTGGCAGTGTTCCCTCTAAGCTGAGTTACTGGGGAATTTCACACTACACCTTTAAAAACGTTACTGAACCGGCTTGGAATAAACTGGTACAGTGACAGCTGTTTCAGACAGCCCTTCCCCTACCATTTTGGAGCCGTCTTCAAAGCGGTTTGCCATTTCAGACTGCCGCTTTCTTTTCAAGCCTCTTCACCACACACACACAAACACACACACAAACACTTGTCATCGGAGGAAGTGCTGAGGTCCCATTCCTCCTCAAACCTCACTGTCTCCAGGCTCGATCCCTCAAGTCTCCAGGAATTTTCCACCTGGAGTGGCAATCCTATCTCCTTCCCAGCCAATCATCAACTTCACTCTTCAAGTTTCCATGTCCCTCCACCGCAGCCTCCCCCGTGCTCTGAAGCTCTGACTGCTATGTCACATTGGCTGTCTTAAAGGGTCCATCTCAGCAGGGTATAAGGAAGTAGAGTCCACCATTTTCTCCAGGGGAACTGATCTCTGCCATCTGGAGAGCACTTGTTATTCTGAGTGGTTTCCAGCCCTCATCTGGAGATTGGCAACCATACTTCCCCTGGAGGAAAAGTAGTCTTTCCTTGCAATGGGGACTGAAGCAGCTGACATAATTCTCCTCTCCCCCTTTTTGACTTGCACAACAACCCTGTGAGATAGGTTAGGCTTAAAGTCTGTGACTGGCCCGAAAACAGCAAGAATCTGGGTCTAGCAGATCCTGGTCTGAAGCACTGACTGCTACGCCTAGGGTAGCCAACCTCCAGGTGGAGCCTGAAGATCGTCAGGTATCACAATTGAACTCCAGACAACAGATCCTCCCCCCTCCCTTGGAGGAAATGACTGCTTTGGAGGGTGGCTTCTATGGCATTCTGTTCAACTGGCCCCAATGAGTTTTCTCCCAAAGGCCAACATAGGTGTGGATAAGGGCTTTCAGAGAAGCAAGCTTGGTTGCCTAGCAATGGGCACTGAGGGGGAAGTTGCCAGCTCTGATGATGGAATAAGGTTCCCAACCTCCAGGTGGGGTCTGGGGATCTCCCACTTTTATAATGGATCTCCAGCTGACAGAGATCAGCTCCCCTGGAGAAAATGGCTGCTTTGGAGAGTGGACTCTATGGCATTGTACCATGCTGAGGCCCCTCCCCTCCCCAAACCCCACCCTCTCCTGGATCCACCCCCAAAGTCTCCAGGGATTTTCCAACCCAGACCTGGCAACCCTATGATGGAAATACCTGAAGATTTGGGGGGTGGATCCTGTGGAGGGCAGCTTTTTTTGGGGGGGGGGAATGGAAGTACTCAGCAAGCTATAATGCCATAAGGTCTACCCTCCAAAGCAGCCATTTTCTCCAGGGGAAGTGATCTCTGTCATCTGGAGATCAATTGTAACAGCGTGAGATCTCCAGGTCCCACCTGGAGATTGGCAACCCTAGGGGGGAAGTCAGCCAAACCGCAGGGGATTGAAGGGAATGGTTTGATGGTTGCTGGCCCACCTCATTAGCCAGCCAGCCATAGTGGAGCTAAGCAGGAGAAAGAGCCTGAGGAATTTCACACAGCCATTATATTCCGTTTCAGGAACTCTTCAGTAACGGTTTCTGTCAGGTGTTTTACACAGAACCTTATTAGTACCGGTTCCCTAATGGAACATATTGGCCCTTTCACACAGAAACGTGCCTCTCCCGCTGGGGAAGCGTTCCTGAGCCGGTTTACCTTGCAACTTCCTCCCAAGTGTTCTTCAGTGCTTGTACCAGTCCTGAAGCGCTATGGGGTGCTGTGTGAAATGGCCCCCTGTTTCTGACAGTTTATTCTGACAGTTTATTCTGGGCACGCTAGCAGTGTGTGGGGGAGGGGGTTATGCTGATAGTCCTGACAGTTCACTGACAGAAGTAGGCCACTGAGGGGACAGTTAGACCCACCCGGCAGTGTGCAGAGGAGAAGAGTGGACCCAGCTCCCAGTCTGTCCTTCCCCTTCGCTGGCTCCCTCTAGACTGAGGCCGAGATGCTGGCTGGTGGCTCTGTAGGCAGGACTGAGTCAAAGCAGGGAGAGAATGCAGCCAGTGGCCAGGGACCCCCTTTTGAGTGGCAGTCTGTCCAGCCTACTGATTTTGGTGCTCCATGGAATCTTGCCCCTTGGAATCTTGAAAATGGCTTTATATAATAGGAAAGATATATAGGTATCTATTCTAGTCCCTGAAAGCTTCTGCCACAATAGAAATGGCACACATGCTTGTTTGGGTCACTAATGGATTCCAGATCTGTTTATACAGTAATTAACTTCAGAGTTCACATAAAACAAGGCATTTTGTAATGTTCAAATGAAATTATTTTCTTTCCCACTGGAGTGTCATGGATATAGATTCTGATGTGTACAGCACCTTCCACCCACCACAGAAATTATTTTTTTGTAGATTTTTAGCTCATGTACAGTATGTGTGTGCTTGAGTGAAGGATCGAGGGAAAGAGTCAGAGTATCTTGGCTTCTGAGCTCAACAGAAATTAGGGATATGCTGCTTCTCATCCACTTGTGTAGCTTTGGTTGAAATTGGTATTGTTCATATGTAGACTCTAGGCATAAAGAGTTAAGAAGATGTCCTTTAGGCCAGAGACACCATGAGGTACTCACAAGGGTAGGAGGGAAGCAGGAACAGTGAGTGCAAGTGGTCTTTGTCAGTCCACAGAGACAATCTATGCAGTCTGCAGTGTGTGGTATTGCAATGTCAGGAAAGGAGGAGAGCAGAGAATGAGAGAGATGACCAATTCTCCAGTTTGAATGGGATCTTTACAATCTTTTATGTCTCTATGGACAGAGTAAACCTCTTTTATAAAGGACCACGGCTCCCCTTCCCAGGACAACCAGATATCAAAAGCTGGACACCAGGCTGAAATCAGTTGCTACTAGGTCTGGGATCTCAATTAGGGTTCAAAACACTCAAAGATTCAGAAACCATCATTTCAGAATAGTCACTAAATATTTTTGGGTTTTCCTGAGCTCAGTACTCCAGGATGCATTGGGGCCCTTATGCATAAGAACTTTTCCATGTATCATGCCCTCAACTACATTTTAACCTCCCTCAAAACTTTGAGATTTGGTGAAGCCTAACACCCCCCACCCCCACCCCAAAAAAATCAGTGCTCCGGCCACACCACTGACTGTTTTTATTTACATGAGAAACCACAGATGGGGGACTGTTTTGAAGGTCTGTGGCCAGACGGTGTTTGCTCTAGCCAGGAGACCATGTCTGCTGCCAAAACTGAGCCTAGGTCTTGATCTCTCCCTGCTTTCCATAGCCATATGCCACACTGGCAGACTCCCTAATTGCTTGCAATGGCTGCATGTGACTATACAGTAAAGAAATCCCTTAACTAGAAACAGATGAAGGCAATCCTGTTTGAGGGTTTAAATTGTGCAAAGAGCATCAGTAGCATCCGGGAGTGAAACTACATGCGTTCGGTTCAAATAATCCAGATGATTGCTCTGTCTTTTTGTGTTGCTATGTAATCTGAACATTTACTTACTTAGTTCATTTATCGACCTCTTTTGTCACTGAGACTCAAGGTAAATGGCAAAATATATAAAAAAATTCAGACAGCATAAGTCACCAAATAAATAATGCAATAGAACTCAAATTATAGAATTGGGAAAAGTGCAACTGTCTAAGGCATGACAGAAAGTGGATTACAAAGGTGGAAGACAATGCAGTAAAAACAAGGTGATGTGTACAGTAAACATTGCAATAGACTACAATGCTATTCCCTTATAGCGCAGTCCCTCCTGGACTGTTCCATTGTAATGCAATTCTGATCCCTTTCTAAAAATGCCCTCCAGGACATTTCTGTTTTGCACATTTGGCAGAGTGATGGAGGCATGAGAGCCACTCTGACCTCATCAGACAGGCCATTCCACAAGGTGGGAATGACCACAGAGAATGTTAATGGGCATTCACAGTTTACAATGGAGTATCTGCTGAGATAATACTGAAATGTTTCTATCATTCTGCAAGAAGGTCCACATTTTTTGCTGTGTTATTGTAAGGCAGCTGCAGTTGTGTCTCATTCTGCTTGTCCAGCTGGTGGTTGGAATATCCAACTGATAAGCAATTCTGCATCAAAAATTTAAAATAAACTTTGAATATTTAAAATAATCGTCCCACTTCCCAATTGTAACATAAGGAGTTTTATGTACCTTGAAGCTACTGACACCTTGCCAATGTCATATGGTATGCACTAGCACTTTATGTAGTATTTTTTTATATTTATATTTTATCCAGTTCTTTGTATTATCTGTTTAATGGAATTTTATGTGAGCCACCCTGAGCCTGCTTCGGCAGAGAGGGTGGGATATTAAATAAATAAATAAATAAATGTCAAATTAAATGAATAAAATAATCCATAGGTGAGGGGGGAAATCAGCCTTCCCTAACAGATGAGGTGACAAATAAAAAAGGTATATGTGTCATGTGCCATCCAATTGTTTCCAGTTTCAGGTGAGGACCCCTTGAATTAATGACTTCCAAAACATCCTGTCATTGCCAGCCTTGCTCAGGTTTTATGAACAGAAGGCTGTCCTTCCTTTACTGAGTCAATCCATTTCATGTTAGGTCCTCCTCTTTTCAACTGCCTTCAATTTTCCCTAGCATTATTGTCTTTTCCAATGACTGTTATCTTCTCATGATGTGTCCAAAGTATAATAGCCTCAGTTTAGTCATTTTAGCTTCTAGGGAGAATTCAGGTTTGTTTTTTTTTAATCTTTTTTTCTTTAACAACAATAAACACAAACTAAAAAACAAAAACAAAACGATATAGATTGAGATTCCTGTGAATAAACAGTAAAGCTCCATTCGCAAACTTCTATCGTACATCTACTACACTTTGTTTTACACATTATTCTAAATTTGCTAACCTATTGCAGGCAAAAATAGTCTGCATTTGTTTATATTACTCAAAAATACAATAACTTTTGATAATTTTTGTTCTTAGGTACGACACCAGAATTCGACAGGTAGACTGTAATAGGAAACCATACAGCTTGAAAAAACTTCTGGTAAGTAATTAAATTTTGACATAACGAATAAGAGGTTATTTTTCCAAGTACATAGTGGTTCCACAATTTATTTTGCCAGAAGTCCAGAGAAGGGGAGGTAACTACCTTCCAATTCTGGGCTATCGTCAGTTTGGCTGTAGTAAGTAGTGTGGAAATTAAAGTTATTTGAGCTTTTGAGAGGTTATCCTTTGGGAACATTTCTAACAGTACCGCTTCAGGTAACCATGGTAATTGAATCGTTGTAATTTTTTTAATTTGAGCCAAAATTTGGGTCCAAAACAATTGTATCACTGGGCAGGACCACCAGCAGTGTAAAAAGTCTCCAACTTGACCACATTTTTTCCAACACAAATTATTAGGGGTATGATATATCCTTTGAAGTCTTTTTGGGGTGAGATACCAACGGTGCAGTACTTTAAAGTAATTAAACTTTATGCAAAAAACAGTTGAAGACAAACTCGGTGAAGCCCAAATTTGGTCCCAATGTTTTTGGTCAATTCTATTTGCACAATCCAATTGCCATTGGGTTTGAGATTTTAACATACCATGTTTCTTAGAAGCGATTAAAAGTCTGTATATTTTTGATATCAAACCTTTAACTTCCACATTTTTATTTTTGATTATTTTTTCAAAATCCGTCAAATTTTTTAAGGGGTTTGATTCAGTAAAGCAAGACTGTAAAAGATGATGTAATTGTAAATACTGAAACCACGGAATAGAGTTGCCAATTTTTGTTTCAATCTCTACTTTAGTGAATGGTTTATTTGTATTCATATTTATCAAATCAATTATACGTGTAAAACCTGCTTGTTTCCACTGTTGGTATATATTTTCCTCTTTTCCAGGTGGGAACCAGTTCTGGTTAGTAAACGAAGATAAAATTGGTGTCTCTGAAGTCAGCAGTTGTCTTCTTTTGTCCCAAAGATCCAAGGCCGTATCAAGGTAAGAGGTAATAGGTGTATTCTTCAGAATCTGCCGATGAGAGCGGTGTTGCCATATAATGTCTTGTATTGGAATAAAGGGATACTGTAACGTCTCAAATTGTAACCATGAAGGGGGGTCCTCCACAGTCAAAAGTCTAGCAATAGTGGCTAACTGTGTAGCTTCATAATATAAAATTAAGTCAGGAAAATCAAGTCCTCCTTTTTTTTACTGGTTTGTAACGCAGTGGCTTTTATTCTGGGGTTCTTATATCCCCAGAAAAATTGAAGGAGGGCTTTTTGCCATTTATATAAGTCTTTTACTAAAAGTTGTACTGGAAGTGCTCTGAAAAGAAACAAAAATTTCGGAAGTATCAGTGTTTTAATGATATTAAGTCTGTCTGCCCATGACAAATCCATGACATGCCATTGTTTCAGCTGTGTATTTGCTTCCCTAAAAGTTTTTTGGAAATTAACTGTGACAATATCCTTAAGATCCGGAGGTATTAATACTCCTAAACATCTCCAATTGGAATTAGACCATTTGTATGAAAAAAGACGTTGAATTTCTAATTTAGTTTTAGGATGGACCATCAAAGAAATTATTTCTGATTTTTCCATGTTCACTTTTAAACCAAATAAAGGTTGTATCTGTTGGAATATATTTTGCAGTTCCAATAACGAAGAAAGAGGTTTTGAAAGAAATATGACCAAGTCGTCTGCGTAAAGACTGATCTTATGAGTTACAGAGTCCAGTTGTATTCCGGCAATATTATTATTATTTCAAATTAGTTTTGCTAGCGGCTCCATTGCAAGGGCGAAGAAGAAGGGCGACAGGGGACAACCCTGTCTCGTTCCACGTTGCATTAAGATTGGTCTACCTAGGAAGTTGTTTGTTTGAATACGTGCCGTAGGATTGGCATAAAGAGAGGCTATTGCGGTTTGAAATTTCTTTCCAAATTGCATTGTATGTAAGAGTTGTTTCAAATAGTCAATCTCTAAACTGTCAAAGGCCTTCTCGAGGTCTACAGTGAGCACTAAAGCTTCCTCTCCCAATTTCTTACTGAAGGAAATGATGTCCAAGGTACGTCTAATATTGTCTGTCATCCAGCGTTTAGGGATAAATCCTGTTTGATCGGGGTGAATGTAATATGGAATAATAGCTTGTAGCCTATTAGCTAGTATTTTTGCGAAAATTTTTACATCACAGTTCAATAGGGCTATGGGCCTATATGAGGAAGGAGAGTCTCTTGGTTTGTTTTCTTTAGGGATAGTAACGATAGGGATTCTTTCCAAGAAGGCGGCATCTTGCCAGTATTTAAGAGTAGGTTGCATGTTTTAACAAGGTGTGGTGTTAGTTGCGAAGAGAAGACTTTGTAAAATTCTGGACCAAATCCATCACTGCCCGGTGAGGTGTTAGATTTAATCTGTTTGATGACAGCTATGATTTCTTCAGTTGTAATCGGTGTATCCAAGTGAAATTGGTGTTCAGCAGAAAGTTCTGTTACGAGTTTGTTTGTTTTTTAAAAGTTCTGAATCTTGTCTACGTTAGGATTAGATGAAGAATATAGTTTTTCATAGTATTTGGTGAAACACTCATTGATATCCTGGGGATCAGTGCATTTTGTGTTGTTTTCATCTTTCATTTGAAAGATCCTTCTGTCTGTTTGTTGTTTTTTCACTCTCCACATTAGTAGCTTTAAGCTTTTAGGGTTTCTTTGCCAATGTGTTTGTTTCAGGTATAAAATGTTCTTTTGTATCTGTGAAGTTTCTGTGGCTTCTAAAATTTTCCGAGTGGCAAGAAGTTTTTTGTATGTCTTTTTATTGCCTGTTTTTTTATGCATGGATTCAAGAAGATGTATTTCGTCTAGCAATAATTTAATTTTCTGTTGTTTTTCTTTCTTTAGATGAGAAGTTAAGGCGATTAAGTTTCCTCTGATGACGGCTTTAAATGCGTCCCATACCATGTGCGAATCAACTTCTCCATTACTATTGTCATCAAAATAGGATTTGATTTTTTGTGCTATTTCTTCTCCGAGAAGCTCCTGTAATAAAATAGATTTATTCAGCCTCCAAGATTTGGTGTGATTCTTTTCTTGGCGTGTTTGAATTTGCATTTCAACATATGCATGATCTGTCCACATCATCGGGCCTATCAAAGAAGATTTGACCTTAGAGAACAAAGCATCCGTGACCAGAAGATAGTCTAGGAGAATTCAGGTTTGATTTGATTTAGAATCCACTTATTTGTGTGTGTGTGTTTTTGGTGGTTTAAGGTATCTGTAAAACACTTCTCTAACACCACATTTCAAATGAACCAATTTTCTTCCTGTCAGCTTCTTTCGCTGTCCAGTTTTCACATCCATACATCATAATGGGGATTTCCATAGTATGAATAATCTTGATCTTGGTCTCCAACAACACTTTCTTACACTTAAGGAGCTTTTCTACTTCCTTCATGGGTGCCATCCTGAGTCTCAACCACCTTCTGAGTTCTTGGTTGAAGTCTCTCTTTAGATGAAATGGTAGTGTTAAAAATAGGATGAAGTTATCTTGAGGTTGTAAAAATAAAGGCACTAGGAGATGAGTCATCAGAGTCCAAGCACAGAGTACTTTAGTGCTTACAGGTGCAAATGGCTCTGGCCAAAGTAGGACAAAATGATTTACCATCTCACACCTTGCTAGAATGTCACACCTAAAAAGACCGACTTGGCTAAATAGTAACTTCTCTTTCTTAAGGAAGGAAGATTATAATGACCCTGGTAGGGATAGGCTCTTGAGTAGGGATGGGCATGAACCAGCTCATGAGCCAAAATTTGGGCCAAACTTGGGCCAGTTTGGAGCTTGGGAACCGGATTTTTGGCCAGTTTGGTTCAGTCGCTCAGCTGTTAGGATTAAATAGCTGGCTGGCAGCCATTTAAATCTAACAGCTGAGCGGGTCCACCACTGCGAACCATTTAACCTTTTGCTTTTGCTCCCCCATTCGAAGTGGCAGGGAGGAAAACCAAATGGTTAAATGGCTGCCAGCACAGGGTCTGCCATTCAAATGGTTAGCAGCCATTTAACCCTTCAGTTTTGCTTCCCATCACTTCAAAAGGGGGAGCGAAACCAAGGGGTTTAATGAAACTCTTTTCTGGGTGATCCCTGACTCCTTTCCCAACCACAGTGAGCCATGGCCAGGAGAAAGGGGGAAAGGAGATCCTTTTCCAGGCACCCCTCCCTTATCCTGCTCCCAGTGAGCCAGAGAAAGATGGAAGAGAAGTCCCTTTCCGGGCAGTCCCTTCCCCAAACTTGCCAGACCAGTTTTTTTTTGGGGGGGGGCATTGGGTTGGTTTGGGGTTCGGTTCATGGACTGCCCAGAACTCTGAACCAGACCCCCCTTTTTAGGTTCCTACTCTCAAGTTCATCTCAGGAACCCAGAGGCTGCTGGAGGTGCCCCTTCTCTGGTTCCTCCAGAGTCTAGCAGGCCTTCCAAGGAAAGGAAGGTGAAGAGGTTAGAGGTGTCACAAAAAGAAGAGATGGAGATGTATCCCGAGCTGCGGCCATCTCAGCACCTTCTCCCTCAGGCATCTCCTCCCCTCCCCCTGGTACAGGATGTCTACCCCTTACAGAAGGTGGCTCTGGTGGTGCCCACAGCTTCTAGTCAGTATGATTACCCCTGTTCCTCCACTTCAAGAGAATGGAGGATCCCCATTTTACACAGTGCTATGTAGGGCTGGGATCAGTCTAAGGAAAGGCATGGGTCATTTCTCAGTGATCAGGTTCAGGAAACATTTGAAGAAAAACAAAGCTTCCAAAAAGCTTCTACAGGAGGAGAGAGAGAGAGAGAGAGTCGGGCAGGGTGGCCGCATGGCTGCCAAATGGACAAGAGGGGAGTTGCTCCCAGACCCATAGCTACAGTGGGGCATTTGGGGCCTGGGTCTCCCAACTTATTTCAAAGGCCCCACGACTTTCCATTTGCCACCTCTCCTTGCCTTCCCCAAAGCTAAATGGCCACAGGAGAGGTGTCTGTGCCTCCTCTCAGGGCCCCTTGCAGTTTGGTCCTCCCTGGCAAAGCAGCAGGGCTTCCTGCTCTAAGCTGGAGCTCCGCTTAGCTGCCAGGCTTAGGGAAGCACTGGCCACCTGGCTCCTGGTCCACATCATCGGAGATATGGATTGACACTGGAGGAGCAGGGCAGCGCAGTGTCCTTTGCTCTCCACCCAAAGCTGGGATACAGAGGTGGGCACTGTGGCTGAGGCGCTGGCAGGCTGCTCACTTGTCTTTCCAGCAGCTGGCATGGGCCCAGTCCTGGTGGTGCGCAGCGCACTGCTGCCACTTCTGCCCACTCCACAACTTCAACTGGGAGCCGCTCCGAGTGCAGCGTGTCCATGGGCGTTGCAACCTTTGGATGATGGGTGGCAGGCGAGGGTTTTGGCCTCGACCTGCACCTCCTCGAGGAGCTCTTTGGGCAATGGCCTGACTCAGCAGCTGGAGGAAGCTTGCGCGGCCACCCCAGAGAGCAGGTGAGGGCCAGCGGGAGCAGGAGGGGGTGCAGAGGGTCAGCTCCTGGGGATGCTGCGGGAAGGGCAGAGGAGAAGACTCTGTCTAGGCAGCCCAAGAACTTTAATCAATTAGCCAGTACCCCCCAAGGATTTTAAATGTTCCCCCCCTCCCGAATTAGAAATTTCTAGCTACGGGCCTGGTTGCTCCATGATCCATTCTAGTGCTCTGCCTTCCAGATCTCCTGTAGGGAAAGGACACCAAGCATCTCTGCTGGCAGTCCTTTTCAGTTGTTGAGGATGGTGGGTTCCACAGGCTGCTCTGAGATCATGCCTATCCATGAAACATGATCCTTGTTTGCACCATACTGAACAGCACTGTGGTATCCATGTTTAGGGCTGACAAGGACCATGTGCACACACAGTTGTCCCACACTTGTGGGAAATCTGTATACTTCACATCCAACATCTGGACCTGCCATCAGTTGCAGCACACTTACTTCTTGCTGACTTCACTGGTGGCAACCTGAGGTTGCTCTGGGTGAGGGTGGGGTAACCAGTGATAGGCAGGGTGATATGGGTTGCAGGGCTGGCTATTGCCAGGCTTTGCTCTACACCAAGATAGTGGATAAGGTGCACACAATAGCCTTTGCTGCTATCCAGAAGCATGGATAGGCAGGTATGTCTCCATGGTGACTAATGGTACAAATATTAGGGCAGAGGCTATGAGTCTGAAGTGCATTTACTGCACAGCCCACCACCTTCACCTGGTGGTGAGGGACGACCTGGATGTGGGTTCTGCAAAGAATCCTGAATTAGATGGCATGATTCATGGTTTCTAAAGTCTGCTCCAGAACTGCCAGAATATCATATGTTGTTTCTCATGAAGTGTGAAAACTACTTAGAAGCAGGCACTGATGGGTATGCCAGAGTACTGCCTGATGAGCAACATCAACACTTGCTGAAATTCCACCCGCACCATATTTGAGCATCTGCTGCAGTAGAACAGCACACTGGACAAGTTAGCTTTACTCACTGCTAGAGGATGTAGTGATGTAGTAATGGCCATAGGCATAGACATCTTGAAAGGGGGATTAGACAGATTCATGGAGGATAGGTTTATCAGTGGCTACTAGCCATGGTGACTGAGGGAACCTCCACACTCAGAGGCACTGAACCTTTGAATCCCAGAGGCAGGAGGCAACATCAGGGGAAGGTCTCAGTCTCAGTGTCCCATTGTTGGCCCTCCAGAGGAACTGGATGGCCACTGTGTGAGGCACGGTGCTGGACTAGATGGACCACTGGTCTAGATCCAGCAAGGCTCTTCTTATGTTCATAGGAAACAATGGGGTCAAGTAAGATGGTTGGTGGCACTTTGTTCAGGGGAATTAGACTCCCTTGATCCAATCCACTAGAAGCTGGGGGTAATCTTTAATGGACAGGCAGGGCTAAGTTCCCTGTAATTTTGCCATGATTTGCTTGAAAAACAGCCACTCCAGCCCTCTGCGAATAGTCCTCCCCTGGGGAATAACAGACCCTTAAAATTCAGAATTCTGAAGGGGAAAAACCCCCACCAATCAGAATGTCAAAGCAGTACGGTGGGGACACAAATACTCCAGAATACTGGAATTCAGATCTGAAAAATATCTGTTTCTTTTCAGGTGTCCATCCCTAAACATCACCATGCCTCCCATTTCCATCCGATTTCCTGGACACTAACATTTAGCTTGCCAGAAAGTTGAGCATACAGATCCCTACATAGTAGTCTACATAGCAGACCAATTACTACATAGTAAGTGGTCATCAATTTTCATGCTCAGCAAGGAGAAGAAAAAGGCCTTTTAAAAACACACCACCCCCACATTTGCAGCCATACAACCTTTATGAACTGGAATAACATTATTCCTTTCACACTCCAGTGAAACAATACCTTGACAAAATGATTCATTGAGAACAGATGCTGGCAGTTTGACTGAGGTGCCTGCAGCAAGTTCAGGGGCAACTTTACATCTATCTGATCTAAGGCCTTTGACTAGAGTACTGGAAAAGCCCTTGGTCTCTTTGATAAGTACAGCACAGAGAGGTAGCATAAGTGTTCTGATTAATTTTTATAGCAGTAAAACTGCTGCAAGCTGAGAACCTGTTCCGTCACGGGGAACAAGAGAAGCCAAGGCAATACAAGGAATGGAATAATACATTGTGAAAGAAATCCTGAACTTATTTCTCTGGGGTGGTTGAATCTTGGATGGCAAAGGTAACTCAAGCTTTTACTTTACGAAGGATCATTGATGACAGACCTCCTTCATGTTGCCATCCTATGCAACTGGGGGTATTTGTGAACGTCACAACCACGTGGGCCTCTTTCATATCCGTGCCCTGCAGCATGGGAACTGCTGCTGCATAGTGCAATCCATGTACATGGGCATATCTTATTTACATAAATGGAGGAGAAGAGCATTTTAGAGAAAGTACAATTGTGCAGATAGGGCTGGTCAGATGATCTCGGCCTCTTGAGAAGACTTCAGTTGCCAATCAGATCTCTACATCTTTATCGCCTAGGTTGCATGCAACTCTGAAAATTTCTTTGAGACACATCAAGTTGATGGCAAGGGTATGTGATGTAAATTTCCACAGAGCATTTTTTTTTGTGATTAAAGACTGGCAAAAACTTTTAACTGACTTTGTATGAATATTACCAAATTGCATTCTATCTAGTTGGACTCAAATGAGTCTTTAGAGGATACATTTAGGATTAATTGGGATAAAATACAATGGCCATACATTAGATTTCCCCTATTTAGGAAAAAATCATCATGTATCAGGCGTTCATTGTCCTGTTTTTCCTTGTATTATTGTAAACATAAAATGAATTATCAGGACAAAATGTTTTTGCATACTTATTTCATACTTTTGTAAACTTATACTCTCTTTTAACAGCTGTAGAAGAAATTTAACCAGTTCAGTAGTTTTCTATAGTAAAATAATACAGTGATGGGAAAACTGCTTCTATTGAATTTGTGCCTCTCGTGCATTTGTTAGAAGGCACAGAGTGTGATAGAAACAAAGATGGAATCCCTACTCCCAGTAAAATTTCAAAGCAGATATAAGAGTATAAGTAAACTATTCACATATTCTTTGTCACACAAAAAACCGTGAATGCTTGTATCAGATTAAACCTCTGGCCTTTTAAATTATATCAGCCTCATAGTGTGAATCAGATTAGGTATGAGACAATCTCAATTTATCCTGATTCTTCCTGATTATGTATCACTAAAATCCACCCCATTTGAATTTCACCTTCTTTCAATGCCCTTGAGAGAATTATCCTAGAATCTGCCTACATCGCCACACTCTTGTTCATTTCCCAGCATTAAAATGCGAGGGTTGTACTTAACTTCCCTGGTCTCCATTTCATCTTGCCATTGAAATCTGATGTTTCTCTTACTGTGTGAAAAGTGGAGTATGGCCCACTTCTCAAGTGTACAGAAGTATTCTGTAAAGCAACAGATGTATGTGGGCTCATTCACCAAGAAGAGTTGCATACCGAGGCCAGAGAAACCATATACATTCCCTGCTCTGAATTTTTTATATAGTGAGTAAACTGCACCTTGAACTATAACTAACAATGATGCTGAGGGTGAAAACATGCCCAGCACACTGTAAATCTTTTGAGCTTGTACCAAGTGAATCTATGCATGTTATCAAGAAATCTCTGAATTTTCTTGTGACATTTTTATTAATAAACCACAGACTGGATTTAGATTTACCTGTAATTGATTGAGTGCTGCTAGAGCAAAGCTTTTGACTGTGTGGATTATGAAAAGCTAGGATTGGTTTGAAAAGAAATGGATGTGCCACAACCTGATTGTTTTGATGCACAACCTGTACTCTGGGAGATCTGGGCAAGAGGCTACGGTTAGGGCAGAATATGGAGAAACAGAATGGTTGCCACAAAGGTGTAAGACAAGGATGTATTTTATACCCCTGTCTGATCAATCTATATGCAGAACATATCATAAGAAAATCTGGATTAGATTTAGATGAAGGTAGAGAGAAAACTGGTGGAAGGAACATTAACAATTTAAGATATACATGTGATACCACATTATTGGCAGAAAATAGTGGAGGCTTGAAATGACTCCTGAGGAAGGTTAAAGCAGAAAGTGCTAAAGCAGGATTATACACAGAGGCTGATACAAACATTTTTTTCAGTGGGAGATCAAATCATGGATTCATATCACCTGCTTTGACCCACCTTTCCCAGGACAGAATTTAGTGGTTGAGCTTAATCAGGGCACTACTTTGCAAATAGTATAGATTGCATCAACAATTTAGAGGGGGGGCATATACCATTTAGAAACTAAAATATACGGGCACAGACCTGAACAAGGTTGTCAATGATAGGACGTTTTAGAAGACATTAATTTATGGCATTGCCATAGGTCGGAAGTGATTTGATGGCACTTTACACACATACACACACACACAGAGAGAGAGAGAGAGAGAGAGAACCTGATACTACCACAAAAGATTTAGTGTCTTTGTATCCAAAGGGATTCTAGACCTTAACTATACAACTATGCAGGGATCATTTCAAGCAGGAGCTTGGGGGAGCTCAGCTCCGGGAGTTGGTGCCAGCCCCCAGCCCCTCCAGAGGGGAATACCTGCTTGTGTCATGGCTGCAGCAAAATGACCCCATCCCCTGGAAAGGTCCTTGTTTCTCCAACCAGCCTTCTGAAGGCTTCAGCCACCACTGAAGCTATCCCTCTCTGCCAGCTCTTCCTTCCTTCCTTCCTTCCTCCCTCCCTTTCTCTCTCTCTCTCCTTCTGACATACATCCGGTGATGTCAGGTGGTTTAGCATTTGCAAATAAATTATGCTAATGAGTTATGCTAATGAGTCCTGCACCTCTTTTTCTATGAAATGACCCCTGCAACTATGGTTGTAATTACCTGTGTCTCCTCCCCACCATACCACAGTTCCAGAAGTACTGGCTCCTGGGGATTTTTAAAATGCCTTTATCTGAAGAGCTGTGTGACTGTGGGGAAAATAAGTCTGGCCCTTAGATCTGAGCTCCTGGAAGCTGTATTTTCTCTCTTTAGCAAGCAGTTTGCTGAGAGGTTTCCTGTCAGGATTTACAGTGTGACATGAAGGACCACTTTGCTTACTGCTGTCAGCATACTAAAGGTTAAACTTTGCCATAAATTAAAGATTCTGTCCCAGCTAAATATAAAGATCTTTATTTTGAATTATACATATGCTCAAGCTATTGCTCGTTGGTAAAATCTGAAGTAAATGAAATGGTAAAGTCCTGATGTGAAAAATTTAAGTGAATCTGAATGAATTTTTAAAAGTTTTAGTAAGTTTGGAAATATCTTGTGAGAGCTGCAGCAAAAGGTCAGCTATCCCTTTCTATTGATCACACCATAGTTTGCAGAAAATTAGGTCTTTTTAGCTTTCCTTTGATACTTCAATTAGTTACTTATTCTGATCAATCTGGTCTATCTATACCCAGAGTCCCAGCCCATTCACTTGCCTAGAAGGCTCATCTGTAATGAATGCCTTCAAGAAACCTGTGTGATATAATGACAAGAGTGCAAGACTAGCATTTGGACTGCCCAGGTCCAAAATCACATTCCTCCATGAAATTTGCTGCTTGACCGTGGGCCTGTCAGTCTTTTTCATTTTAATCTACCTCACAGAGTTGTTGTGAAGATAAAATTGGGAAGGAAGATAAAATTGTTCATTTTCCTGAGGTCCTTGGAGGTAGAGCAGGATTAAAATAACCTCCAAACTGGACCACTGTTTCAGAGGGTAGATGTACTGATCTGTAGCAGAACAGCTAGGTTCAAGTCCAGTAGCTTGTTAGAGACCAATAAGATTTTCGAAATATAAGCTTTCAAGAGTCAAAGCTACTTTCATCAGATATTGTGTGTAGGGTTGCCTTTGAAAACATCTCAGAAACTGAAATTTGCACAAAACCTGTTAGCCAAATTACTTTAATTTACGTTTAGCAATTGGAGAAATACACGGGTTCTTGCCAACTATACCAGGGTCCCACCTCTCCCGGGAATTCTCAAGGAAAGAGGCACGTGAGGCAGATAGCAAATTAAATGCTGTTTACTTAATAGTGTAATTCAAGCATACCAAAAACGTAATCACACACACATTCACACAGGCCTAAGGAATAAAGACAGAAAGTAGCACGTTTGCATGAGCAGGAATTCGTTGGTGGGGAAGCAGTACGTTACCTAGAAATGCGTTGTCTGATCGATGGAAGAATTGGATGGGAAGAAAAATAGAAAGACTATGGGAACACGAGGCTCGAACCTGCGAGACCACATGGTTCTTTTGGATCGTGAGTCCAGAGATTTAAAGATGGAGGCAAGGGTATGGGGACAGCAAGCTGGGCAGAAGGGGTAGTAAAGCAGATAGGGGATGATGGCTCAAGAGACCGAGTGCCTCTGTGCAAGGTCTTTTATTAGGTGGTCTTGGGGCAGGCTGATCAGACCACATCCCACTAACACACCTCTTAGGCGGTCCGTCCCTTTCTGACCCTTCCATAGGCTAAAGGTGGACAATAGGAGGAGGGCAGGAGGATGGACAATATTGCAAAACTATGATCTCACCAGGAAGAGGACACTTGGGCAGGGTCCGATGACTCACCTGGGCCACATCTATTGTTAGTTAATGGCTCTGGCCGACTGGGTGATGGCCCGAGCATTAGTTGCTAGGCAACTACGTTAGCATAACTATGCAGGTATGTTGGAGGGGGCAGGGGTTGACCAGCGGGTTGAAACAGAAAAAAACCTCATGGCAAAAGGAGTCTTTTGTCTCTGTTTCAGGTGAACTGTCTAGGGTGTCAGCCTCCTGGCATGGGCTGGAGCTTGCTCCTATAATGAAGGAAGCACATGGCCCTTGCAATGTGGGCAACCCAAGTTCAAGCTTATGAATATCAAAATCCATAAGAGCACAAAAAGTGCCTTGCTGGCCAACAAACCCACCTGAGAGATTCCTTCATATGCTTAAAATCTGCCCCTCTTTATATCTAAGCACTATTTTTATCTGTTAATGGACTTTTATGTTTTGTGTTCTCTGACTTGTAGTTGCAGTATTAGCCACCTTGAGTCCAAGGAAATAAGGTGGGATGGAAATATTTAAATAAATAACTAAACAAAGTGTACTAAATAGATAAATTGTATGGTGCCTCAATATGTGGCTGCTCAGGCTATTGGGATCTTGTCCGCAGCAAAAACAGTGCTGCCACCTGCCTCAGGAAGGTTGCTGGACAGGCGGCATAATTTTTTTCCAAGTAAAAAATGTAAATAAATAGACTGAATTGTGTGAAGACCATTACTCTCTGGATAGGCTGTTCTCCCTCATGCAGTCTATCAAACTGGCAATTTTGCTAGTTCATAGTTTTAAAGAAACCATATATTAATTTGTCAATTAAATCCATTTATCACATCAGTGCAGATGCTAAGAGACCACCAAGCTCAAATCTACCACTACAGTGCAGGAGTATGGGTGAAATAGCTCTTCACAGATCAGCCCACTTGATCCAAATCACTATGACCAGTAGCACTCGCCCAGTACCCATGTAGCAAACAGTACCAGATGATGCTAGGAAGCAAATTCAGCACTCATCAGCAACTGCTGGATATCTATAACTGGTTGACTACAGGGTCCATTAAAATGACAGACACATTGGATTTATTTTGTATGTAATGTATTGTGTGCATTGAATATATATACAACAATGTAGTTGTATATTCACAGTATTTGATGCATAGTGCTAGAAGGAACCAAATAGCAATGATCTTTGGAAAAGTTCTCATTTAGAGCCCCATGGCAGCCCCACATGGACATAATGTTGCCAGGTCAACTTACCTGACCAGTGAGGGTCTCTTGACATCCTTCCAGGAGACTGGAAGTGATGTTGGACATTTTTGTGCCCACTTCTGGTTTCAGGCCTACTTCCGGTTGGGGATGACACTCTGGTTTGGGGGCAAAACTCCATGGTAAATATGGCTTCAAACCATAGAGTTTTGCCCAAAAACCAGAGTGTCGCCCCAACCAGAAGTAGGCGCAGAACCTGAAGTTGGCCTGAAACCCAGAAGTAGGCTCGAAAAGGTCAGGTGGGGGGTGAGATTTTCGCCCACTGGCCACCGGGTGGCTGGCAACTCTACATGGGCAATGTGAGTGACTGGCTTTATCTAAAAGGTGACAACTGGAAAGATGCCAGGGAGGCCACATGGCCCCATCGCAAAGACCAGCTAGCTGGCAGACATGGGAAGGAGGCTCTGGACTCCAGCAATAGACGCTAGGAGACAGGGCAGGGGTTTCTGCTCTTCATGAACTGTCACAAACTGCCACGAACTGCATCAACATTTGTGGAAGTTCATGGGGAATCTTCAGTTCATGAACATGACTTCATGAACCACAAACAGTCCAAAATTTGTGATGAACTTTGGTTTGTGAGTTGGTTCATGCCCATCTCTAGCCGAGAGAACAGTTGTGGCCTGGGATTTCCACCAACCTGGTGAGCAGGACACTTGAAACTGTTCAAAATAGTACACTCGTGTTCCAATTAAATTGGCAGCATTTCACACATGCATGTTTTCTTGTAGCCTGATGAGAGTTCTAGCCAGCCTCCCCCCCAATCTGTTATTGTTCTATGCCATTCCAAAGCAGTTGTTCAAATAAAGTGTGAGCAAATAGCCACTTGCTTATTAGCACGTTTAAAAGAAAAGTTCTATTGTTTGGGGTTTAATCAACATTTTTTTTCATATATGTGTGTTGTCACACAGCTTATGGGAATTGTATTTTCCCTCCCATGTCTTAAATCTTTTGAGAGGAGTATTGTTCTAGCACAAGCTTGAATTTACCCTGAAGTTCTCTTGAACTGCCAGGACACGCCTGAACTCACTATGCAGTAAACCCCTGCACAATTACTGATTTAAAATGTGTTTTAGGGCATATCTAGCCCTGTTTTCTAGAGCTTCTATGTCTTGAAGCACTTTTTAACCAGTTCAGAATGGCATACCAGCGGAGGCTACTTGTAGATAGCAATGGGCTGGCCCATTCGCGGGGAGCCCATTCGCGGGGAGGGCGGGATATAAATCCAATAAATAAATAAATAAAATAAATAAACAATTATCTATGTTCTGATAACATCCAAGTTAGATTATTGCCATAAACCATAGATTCAACAAACTTTAAGAACTGTGTTGACAATGTTATGGAATATGGCAGTTAGCCTATTGCCACAAAAAGGATTGCTGGACATATTAGATATTATTTTTATGGTTCTGGAAACAATTCAAACTACTGGCTTTTAGTGTTAAAGACCTCCATAGCTGGGGGCAAAGTATTCTCTAAAGATTGCCTCCTGGTCCAATATGAATTCTTAAGACATGCCCAAAAAAATGAAAAGGAAAAGGAAAAAAGGAAAAAAAGAAATTATCATACAGATCAACAAAAAAATCACTTATCAAGTATTCAAGGTAAACATTTTACCGATATCAGCACAATGATTTTAGGTGTCATCCTTGATGATATTTAATTATTGGCAGGCAGCCCACTTAGAGTAACCACGGTTATCAGGGAAATGCTGATTTCCATCTGAAAATGTCTAGCCCTCATTAAAACAATTGCCATTACCACAACATACTCAAAGGCTTGACTCAAATTTTTCTAACAAGGCCTAATGCTGAAGGACTGATGAACGTTATGTCCGCTTTTGTTTTCCCCCAAAATATAAACCAAGAAAAGGAATTCTCAACTGTAAGGAAATGAGAAACCTTTCTTACACTATTTGCAATGGAAGAGACACTGTCTCAGACACCTAAGAAGCATTAACAATACATTTAATTTTAATATTTACTCAGTGAGAAATGTTGGGATACTGGGAGCTAGAAATCAGGCCAGTAAAACAGCCCATAGAATGAGTGAGATAGGGCATTTGTTTCCTGTTCCTGCTCCCCTTCTTTCCGTTGTATAACTTAATGTGGATTCCCTGCTGGCAACCCCCAAAACAGTAACACTGCTCACAAAAATGCTGTGTCCACAGTTTTCATTTGTCACTGTTGTCATGGGTAGGGTGGGGAAGAAAGCAAGCATGAAAGAAGGTAGGTAGAAAAGGTTATAGAATAGGTTAGATGAATGTGATCTCAGTCAATACAGGAAAAGATGTCAGCTCTAGAGCTGCCTTGCAGGTCTCTTTCTCTCATCTCCAGCAAGACAATACATAACATGGTACCTCAACTACTCAGGAATACCTGTAAGCAGGGCTATTTTTGAGCAGGAACATACAGGAACGGAGTTCCGGCTGGCTCCTGAGTTGGCCACACCCAGCAGGAACTCATTAGCATAATCGGCCACACCCAACAGCAGAAACTCATTAGGATTGGCTGCATTAGGGGTATGTGGCCTTAAATGCAAATTAATTCCTATTACAAAAAAGCCCTGGGTTTTGACAACAAACAAGGTAAACAGTATAAGAAGCAAAAGGTGGGTGTGGCTGGATGACCACTCTTCTGGTAACATGGGGGTGTGGCCTAATATGCTAATTAGCTGTGCTGTCAGTGGTGTAGCCTAATATGCTAATGAGTTTCTGCTGTTGGGTGTGGCCTATTATACTAATGAGTTCCTGCTGGGCTTTTTCTACAAAAAAAGCCCTTCCTGTAAGAATTCAGAGTAGAGGTGCTATAACAGTGCTTGTTCTCATCCTTGTTTGTTCAAAATTCAATTTTTCTAGACTTCCAAAAATAATAACCAAAGTCAGTGTGCATCATATGAAGGTGGTGAAATAGTCATGTGCTACAAATTCTGCCTTCTAAGATATGGGTGTCCTGGCTGGAGGATTATGAGAGGGGAAGTGTGATTGGCTCAGACTTAGAGGCCAAACTGTGTTACAGCCACAGTACCTCTGGGTCAGCCAGAAAGATTTTCACTCAGAAGCTGTTTTCTTTGGCACTTTGCAGAGGTTTGCTTTTACATTATATTTGGCATCCAAAAACATTGTTCAGTGTGCAGAAGGCATTGTCTGCTCACAGAAAGACTATATTATACTTTCTACTAGAACGTTGCATGAAAAAAGTGAAAATCTAAATATCCTTTTCTCTCCACTTGGGACTCCTAAATGCTTAGAAAGAAACACCAAACTAAAATTTACTATACAGCCAAATGACACAAAACACACAACACAGAATTCTAACTCCTTGGCTGGCCCTGGATCCAGTGGGCCAGCTCACTCAGGACCACAGGTAACCAGACATGAGCTCAGAGTACAGTTCCCTTTGGTTCTTGGCACTTTAGCCTGCCTTTGACCATGCCCAGGTTTAATGGAGGAATAGAAGCTCATCCCAGACACCATTCATCTGGCAAACATGTTTACAGCCTTTCTTCCCTGCTATAGAACCTATGTATTATAGCGCTGTAAGGACTCTTGCATAAGCATTTGCAGGGAAGTTTTAGCTGTTTCTTTCTTCTTCACAGTGTTCTTGGATCCAACCCAATATGTAGGCATCTCAAGTAGAGTCAAATTTGAAAGAGTCATCAGGTTTACATCTGCTTTGAGTGGGCTCCTGACAGCAGCAGGAGCTGGCTGGCCATTCTTAAACATGCAGAACAAGAGGTACTGCAGGGAGGACTGCTCTCTTTAAGCTCATGTCAGCAGACTGGCGAAAGACTTTTCTTAGACTTCAGAAGAACAAGGCTACTGTTTTGTCCTTTGTAATATATACGAAAAAATGAGAATGTCACTCAGATCTTTTAGAGAGAATCAATCCATTCAAGAAAAAAAATCTGTTTATTCATTAAACTGGAAGAAAAAGAACACGAGCAAAATTTAAAAAGACAAGTAAAGGCATGTGAAAATGTACTGAACCTTTGTTACGGATAATTCCAGATGGGTGGCCATACTAGATTTTTGTGGCAAAATTAAACAGGACTCCAGCATAGGGTTGCCATCCCCCCAGTTCGGGGTTTCCCTGACTTCAGGGGCTCCAATCCACTGCCAGCCAGTGGGGAAACCCCACCCTGAACAACCCCCTCCCACACTGACACCACCAGCATGATGACATCACCTAGTAGTGATGTCATTGCATTGCTGACATCAGGGGGTGACACTCTAGTTTTTGAGCAAACTCTATGGTGATGATGTCACTTCCGGGTGACACCATTGCGCCATGTGTGCTTTGCATGCACGACAGAAGATCCCGACAAGTACCTGGGAGCCCCCCCGCTGGAACAGAGGTAGGACTTAGCAACCCTACTCCAGCAGCACCTTAAAGAATAAATGTAGCTGCTTCGGATGGAAACCCTATGCATCTGATGAAATGAGCTCTGATTCACCAAAGCTTGTGGTGGAATAGAGATTGAGGGCCTTGAGGCTGAAGGATGTCAGGCTGAGGAGAAGGGACAGGATCTCTTAAGATGGGACCCCTTCCTTAGATGACAAACCAATATCCTCTCATTCTGAGGAAACCAATATACTCTCTGGGGTTGGGGAAGTGGTCTTATTTGTAGGGGCAATTCAGTTTTTAAGAATATAGTCAGTGGGGTCTGTGAAAGGTGTTTTGAGTGCATAGTAACTTGCCTGCATCATGCAAAGGTTGTGGACATCATGACCTTTCTAGATATTTTGAATAAAGAGTGCTGGGGAGGAATCAGAAGTTGTGGGGCACATTGGCAATGACATCGGAAAATGAAGTTGTGTGGTCCTGGTGGAAAAAATTAGGTTACTAGGGAGAAAGTTAAAGGTCTTAGCTGGCCTTCGCTGGGAGGGTGGAAAATAAATCTGATAAATGAATGAATGAATGAATGAATGAATGAATGAATGAATGTATGTCACTTTCTTGAAATTGCTACTGGTTCCACATGTAGGGCCAGTTAGACAGGCACGGATCAAGGGTCTCAACGTGTGGGTGAAAAAGTAGTGCCAGGAGAATGAGTCTAGATTTGTTAGGCACAGGGGATCTTTCTGGATTAAGCTGAACCTGTGCAAAAGAGATGAGCTTCACTTGATCCAAGAAGGAACTACGCTGCTGGCACTTAATATATAAAAAAAGTGGCAGAGCAGCTTTTAAACTAACCTCAGGGGAAAACTAACAAGAGCTTGGGAGCCTCTGGCTCAGGACGACTCAGTCCAAGGGGAAGACAGTATAAACGCTCAGGGTAATATTGGTAGGATGGAAAACAAAAGCATGCTGTCTGATTCTATTGCAGTTTAACACAACAGAGTCTCCCTTACACAGCAGGCCCAGGCCATGACTAATGCTATGTGTAGCCTGTGCTGCCAGGGACATCTCAGTTTTGGCAGGGGCAGGCATTCCCTACCATCTGCTTAAGTCCCCTATTGGGATGTTTGGTTAATACAGCAGAGTTTTGCCCCGTCATAGAAGCATGATACTGAGTGCAGTAAATAAATCTACAACGCAATCACTGTAAGAAAACACTGCATCTAGATCACATGGAAACAAGTAGTTCTGTTTCCAAGCACAGTCCAGTTAAGGGATGGCATGGATTTTACTGTATTTGACAGTTGAACTTACTGAGTGTGACCTGAGTCAATCAGACATGAGCCATATCACTCAGAGTGTTTGGTAAAGCACTGTCCGACTTGGATGTCTGAGGAACAGGTTTGCATTGGCTATTGCCAGAACTGCACATGCACAAAATGCTGCTGATCCAAATAGATTGGCAGCCATTAATGTCTCTGAGGATTACTTAAATGAATACCAAACAGGAGGATTTTAAAAACAAAACAAAACACAGCATTTATTTCTTTATATGATTTATAATTGATTTAACGATCTGTTTCAACAATATTCTGCTGACTGGAGCAGCAGTGTAGGAGGGGGAGGTTAGAAATCAACTGGGCTGTATGAGAACGTCCATGCACAAAAAGCTGATTGCACTGTACTGTGTTGTTAGGAAGGAATAGGGCGAAGCAAATTGCCAGACAGGCATGAACAGGTGACAGACTAGATAAACAGTCCATCAAGAAATCAGATCCTTGTTCATGACTGGTGAACAGGATAGGGAGCAAATCAGCAGTTGTTTGACACTTCTAAATTCATCACATTCCTGAATTGTTGGGGTATTCCTATGGCTTTAAAACAACTTGTACTAACTGCTTAGTCAATGTGTCACTGATATCCAAAGATTGATATCCAAAGATATCCTTCAGTGTGCAGACAGGCTAATGCATATATTTAGGCTCAGTGTCTCAGACTTTTGGGAAGTTTTGAAGAAAAGGTTAAACAGGTCTACTGTACTTTTCTTTTCCTTGTAATCAGAATTTGCAAATCAACTTTCTATGACCTATTTTGCACTAGCGTTTGCCCCAGGTTTGTCTTCTTGCTTGCACCGGAGCTTCTGGTCGATTTCACACCAGTTGCTCCAGACCATGTTTTGCTCAGGAATATCGTTGTGCTGCGCCGAAGTTTCTCTGGAGCAAACAAATCCTGTTTTTAGAGGATTTTCCTGTTTGCTCCAGGAAGAAGCTGAAACTAAAACACTGCCACTTACCCACCTTCCATCTGGCCTGCCCCGTGGTGGGAGTTCCTTCCATTTTTTTTAAAAAAGAACCCCTCGTTACATTAGATCGAAATGGTGAGGCAGCAATGAGTTGGTGAGGAGGATTTGCTGGGCTTTTCGGGAGCAAGAGCCGGGTGTCATTGGCTCGAGAGTGAAGGAAGACTGCACCATTGTTTTCTTTGTATAATACACATGTTCACATTTGTTTATTATGTATTTTTGTGGTGAGGGAAACTTGTTCTTCTGGGTTCCGATTCAGCGAGCTGCAGCCAGGTGTGGAGCGAGGTGACCGGGCTGCCGTTGCTGCCGCTCCTCCTCAGCTGCCGCCACCAAGTGCCGCCACTGGAGAAGAAGCCTGGAAGGAACTGCAGGCAGGCAGCCGGGAGGTGTTGGGGGTGACAACAAGTGGGGAGGTGGCAGCAGTGGGGTGGGGCGGCTGCTTGGTGAGCCATGGGGTGGGGGAGAGGCGAGGAGGAGGAGGGGAAGGGGAGAGGGAGGTGGTGGAGGAGTGGCAGCGAGCAGGGCTGGCGAGGTCGGGGCGAGGTGAGGTGAACCGAGTGCCCACGTGGGAGAGGAGGGCACCCACAGATCGCCACACAGGAGAGCCAGGCACGGTGATCACGGCGGATACAGGGGTGGGGAGCACTCACCCGGGGGGCTTGGGGTGGCAGGCAGGAGCAGCAACAGAAGGTGGTA
Source organism: Lepidodactylus listeri (assembly GCA_029233225.1). Lineage (NCBI taxonomy): Eukaryota > Metazoa > Chordata > Lepidosauria > Squamata > Gekkonidae > Lepidodactylus > Lepidodactylus listeri. The sequence goes on from JARCFY010000011.1 coordinate 50,557,771, forward strand.
GCTGCGAGGGTCAACCACCATGGTGGAGGCAAGGCCAGACAGCAGGCGCCCCCCTCTGCCTCTGTGTGTCTTGCTGCACCGCCACCACCCCCGCCACCCAGGCCACTGCTGCTGCCACTCTTCTTCCTTGCCGCCATCTTCGTCTTGGAGGGCCAGCCAGTGGGGCAGGGCAGTGGGTGCCCTCAGGTGCAGGGGGAGCAGGCCTCCTCTGGCTGGGCCAAGCCAGGCCATGCCGGCCTCTGCCGCCTCCCCAGGGAGGGCGGAGGAGAAGGAGAAGGCTGGAGGAGTCGCCAGCCCGGGCAGGCTGACATCATCCAGGGAGGAGTGGACGCCAGGGGATGGACGGCAGTCTAGGGGAGGGGGAGAATATGAGAGAAGCCAATGTGCGATCAGGCGAGTGGGCCATCCAGTCCAACACTCTGTCACACACAGTGGCCAAAAACACCAGGGGCCATCAGAAGGTCCAGCAGTGGGGCCAGGACACGAGAAGCCCTTCCACTGTTGCCCCCCCAGCACCAAGAATACAGAGCATCCCTTGCCCCAGACCAAGAGTCCTTATCTCTACCTTGCGGCTGATAGCCACTGATGGACCTCTGCTCCAGATGTGTAAGAACATAAGAGAAGCCAGTGTGGAAAGAAGGATAAGCTGAGTTAATCAATACACAGGACAACTTTTTAATTGAAGTACAAGCAGTGTAAACCTTCTCATTTACGCAAAGGAATAATGGGGTATGGCTTCTGAAAACTTGCCACTGAAGATGAGGAGGGAAAAAGAGCACGGAGATGCCCTCCTCTCCTTCTGGATCTGTTAAAATATTATTTCAGGAGATTGCTGGTGGAATTTAGAACCAGCAGCACCAACTCCATAAGTGAAATCAGGGGTGAAAGTATGATGTTGGCTGGCATGGAGTACTGTTCAGTGGCTGAAGCCTTCTGCTTCAATCCCCCTGAGAGAAACTGTAGTAGTGAGAAATTTCCCAGCTATTACAGTTGATCTCCAGATTACCAAGATCAGTCCTGGAGACAATGGCTGCTTTGGGCAGTGGACTGGATGGCATTATACCCTGCTGAAGTCCCTCCGCACCCCAAACATCGCCCTCCCCAGGCTCTACCCCTCAAATCCACAGGTGTTTCCAAACCCAGAGTTGGCAACCCTGTACCTGGCTATGGAACTGCTTTCCAGACCCTTGGAACCCAGAAGACATGGCATAGGAGGAGGTGCTTTTCTACTTTAGCTGCCACTGCAAAACCCCAAATCAACATAAGTCGGGGTGGAGGGAACCATACCTGTTACCATGAGGCTGTCCTCCCATACTACCCACTTGGGGCAGCAAAATGACTTGAGACAGCCCTGCTGTATAGCTAAGCAGAAGGAAATAAGCATGGCTCACCTCCCTCTATTTTCCCCTTCCCTCTGCCACCCCACCAGCCACAGCCGGGACACTCACCTGGAGCTTCCTTCTAGAGCCGGTTGTATTTCTTCCCACAACGGGCCTTACTCCTAGGATAAAATAATCCTGCACAAAACAGACTGAGTGGGAAAGAAATGTTTTAGAAGTGCAGCCTGTACAAGACAATGAGCAGAGCAAAAGGATAAAAAAGATAATTTATCCTGTGGCCAGTTGTGCTTTAGACAGTCCAGAGCAAGTAATCTAATCAGACTTAATTAAACTGAATCTGAAATGTATTCTGTGCACCCACAAGCATTGTCTGAACTAGGCAGAGTTCTAATCTTAGTTTAAGATGCTTGCCAATGCTGTAGCATTTTCACAGCAAAATTAAATCTACACTAAATTTAATTACTGGGAATCATCTTTTGGTAAAGGGACCTAGGAAATCCAAGTTGATTTTAAGGTCATACCATTTCCTTTTATCTTATGTACATTTCTCCAATACTCTTTCCCCAATTTCTGTATTGTTCATCTAGGGTAGGACATAATGTAGAACATAATGGTCACTTTTATGGTCATCATTATATATACAGAGTGCTAAAGCCATAATAAGCAGACATGCTTAGAAGATCTGTTCCATGAACAATGGAAGTTCTATATTTGCCTCCTTTGTCTTTTCAGTCCTCCTGCATGTTTTGAAACTTTACTCCCAGAAACATAATGGCAACAAGCAAAGTCTGATTACAAGATGGAAACTCAATGTTTTAGGATTCTGTGATAGGTCAAATCTACATTTATTTATATGACTGGTACTATGTAGATTTGTATATTCTTATTGTTCTAATTGGTGCTGTTCTTCCTTTAATAATTACTTAAGTATTTTGAATCCCCCATTGGCCCTGGTGATGAAAACTGGGATTGAAGTGACTGCATAGAAAGTGTAACCCTAACTATTTTTGGTCTCGTTGATCTGCAGTAGATCAGCTAGATTCAAGTCTGGCAGCACCTTAAGAGACCAACAGGATTTTCAGGGTATGAGCTTTTGCAAGTCAAAGCTCCAATGAAGGGAGCTTTGGCTCTCGAAAGCTCTGATGAAGGAAGATATGACTCTCAAAAGCTCAGACCCCGAAAATCTTCTTGGTTTCCAAGGTGCTACTGGACCCGAATCTACCTTTTTTCTGGTAAGCTGTAAGAATGGCCTGTGTTCTGAGAATCTTAGCTGATGAATTAGATTTGAGTCCAGTAGCACCTTAGAGACCAAAATGAGTTTCAGGGTATAAGCTTTCAAGAGTCAACACTCACTTTGTCAGACATGAGCTGACCTAATGAGCTGACCAAAGCACCATTTCAGGTCTGAGGAGGTCACATATACCTCAAAGATTTGGCTCATATATGTTTGCCAAATTGTCTGTCAACTACCGCACTGGGGAGGACCATGGAGAACCATCTATACTTCATGGAACAATTGAGGGACGTCTCCTCGATCAGACACTGCTGGTATGCAGAGCTCAAAGGACCTTTCTACTTGCTGCTTCTGTACCCTTCTCCAGGCTCTGCATACAACCTTAAAAGTGATGAACACAAAACCCACATGGCACTGGGTTTCATTGGTCAGGATCCTTTTAGATCAGTCTCCCAATTTCTGATCTGTTAAATATGAACCTTACCATGGAATTCCTGAAATAAGACTAACAAGAAGGAGGCTGTTGTCAGTTTTCAGCTTTGTCAGCTTAGAAGCTTGGCCTGCTTTACAAAGAAGGCAATAAAGACCAGATAATCCTTGTAAATCTGAATTCCCTGGAAAGGGCATTGTTGTTTTCTGTTGTAAGCTCTGTATTTCTGTCTCTTGATTCCTTCATTTGTCTATCTTTGTGTGTACTTACAATAAACTGTAAAAAATTGGACCTTAGCACTGAGAGACACTCATCGCTAAGCTTCCACCTTGGGCAAGCCATAGCTCTGTACTAGCTGTTCTCAAGGACAGTTGTCTCAGAGCTCTCTCAGCTCCGTCTACCTCACAGGGTGTCTGTTGTGGGGAGGGGAAGGGAAAGGAGTTTGTGAGTGAAGGGCGGGGTATAAATCCAATCTCTTCTTCTTCTTCTTCTTCTTCTTCTTCTAGCTTATGCTACAGGTAAGGCTGAAGAAGGAGACACAGTTGGCTTGTTGGAGACAAGGAGCTTCCCGGGTCTTTCTCCAAGGACAGGGAAGTTATTTCCTCTGTCATATATTCCCACACTTTGGCAGTGGAGATCCAGTAGTGGCATAGGTCACACAAAGTTACACCCTCCTCTGATGGTAGCAGTTCTAACCAGGAGGAAAAGGTCTGAAGAAAAAGGTCTGAAGTGGTTCATACGTAGGGATAGACACAAACCAGCTCACGAACAAAAGTTCGTGATGAAATTTGGCTAGTTCCTGCTTGGCAAAGTCAAGTTTGTGACTGTTTAATCAGTATGAACTTTCCCTGAACTTTGAAAGTGTTCATGAAGGTTCATTGCAGTTCATGAATGGACACATTTCCAGACAGACTGCCTCTGCTCAATCAAGATGTTTTCCAAACTTCAAAGCAAACTTCAAAGCAAAGGGATGTGCAGAAGTTTCCCTGCGAGTTTGGTGTCACTAGCTTATTCCTGCGCTGTTCCATAGACTCCTATAACTGTGGCAATGCAAACAAAACAGGACTAATGTCAAACTACAGAATCCCTGCAGTACAAACTGAAGGGGAGGAGGACACATTTTTTTCAAGCCCAGTGGAAACAGTTTGGAGTAAAGAATGCCCGGCAGAATCCAGTAACACTGTGGCAATGCAAACTTTAAAGGGCTGATTGATATCAAAGTACATTGTCACAAGAAATCCAAGTGTGTGTGTGTGTGGGGGGGGATTTTGCAAATCCAGCACAACCAGTTCCATGTACAGAATGCCCAGCAGAATCCAGTACCACAGTGGCAATGAAACCTTAAAAGGACAGGTTGATCTCAAAGCACAGTGTCACAAGAAATCCATGCAAGCTCTGCACAAAAAAATGGGATCAAAAAAGAACCCCTGCAAAGGTGGGGAACCCTCTTGAAACTGACAAGAGTCATTTAAAATTAACAAGAGCAGCAGAGGAACCCCGAGATGGGGAAGAATCTGCTGGAACTGCACCTGTCCTTTCCCCAGAAAGCACTTTCCTGGGGGCACCTTCTTTGGGGGACTGTAACTTGGATCCTATAAATTCAATCCTCACCAAACTTGGAGTGCAGGAGAGTCAGCCAGAGATTCCCTGTGGGTTTGGTGTCTCTAGCATGTTCAACCGGGTAATGAACCTCACAAAATGAACTGGTTCATTTGACACCCTAAAGTCCATGATGGTCCATGGTTCACAAACTGGGCATGCCATGAACCACAAATTAACCACATTTTTCCAGTCCGTGCCCATCCCTATTTACGCATAATGTCTCTTTAAATATATGAGCCTAACAAAAGATCCTGTCCTCCTTACTATGTGCTACAGTACTGGTTTTCTGGTGAGGGTTAATACAAAATATTAAATGGGGGGGGGGGGGAACCCACTAGTTCCTGACTCCAGTGCTGATTCTTTCTTATATGTTCAAGGTATCTTTCAGATAATAGCACTTTACATTTTCTGTGGTCAGAGATTGCCCAGCTGTTTCAAGAATGGTATCATACCTATGAAGGAGTATCAATTTTCCTCCTTGCTTTCTTCTGCTATTCCAGTGCCCATTGAACATCAATAATGGCAACTCCTATTTCTTAGTATGGGTTAGGGTCAGTGCTCTTGACTCTTTATCAGTCTTGAGAAGGTAAACTGCTGTGCTTTAGGACAATTTAGTATTATCACTGACAATTTGCAGCAGGAATGGACAATTCAAGTATTGTCTGCAGGATCAACTGTGCAATGTGCCTTTCCTGTAACCCTGATGCATAAAGTTAGACAGGGCTGTCAGAAAAGTTCTGCATGATTTTGGATACAGATCACAAAGATGAACAAGCTCTTACATAGGCTAAGATGTCTAAGAACCAAATGAAAATGATTTGGGGCATTACAACCATGCAGCTAGCCAGCATTAGAAGATTTTCTATCATCTCTTATATAATGCTTCAACTCTAGCTGTCTCTCAGGCTATGTTTAGATGTACACTTCAAAATGGTGACAGCAACGCTTTGGGTTTAGTCGGCTATCCAAGACTGGGCACAAATGAATTCTGATGAAAGAAATCCTTGTTGCATCATTCCACCAATCTCTCTGGTTATGATTGATCCTGGTCTGCATCAGTACGTCATTATTGGATGCTTTCTGCTTTTAACTTAGCAACAGAGGAGCTGCTGCTATGTTAATCCTCCCTGCATGACTCTAGCATTGTTCTGATGGGTTGTATTGTCCGATATTATCTGTAATATCAGAAGATGTGGCTTTCCCCACATCCTTGAAACTAGGGCAATGTTGGCAGGGGCAGGAATGGCATTTTTGGGCTCCACCAGATGTGACCTGCAGCTTTCCCCGTTACTGGGGCAGTGCAGACAGGCTGAGATGCAGAAGAGATCACTAACAGATAATAGAGTCATATTTTGTTTCCCTACATCTTCCACTTTCTCATTGCTCATTTAAGTTTTTTAAATTTCTGGGACACGGTTTGTTATTTTTATTTTAATTGCTGTTTTTGTTGCTATTTCTGCATTGTGAATTTAGGTTTGGGTTTTTTTTAAAAATGGTTTAATGATGGGGTGCTTCCACACAGGACTACTGAAGGATCAACTCCACATTCAGCTGCAATCAGAATTGAAATAAGTTTTTCAGCACATAATGTATTGCTATATATCCTATAATAATTTATCCGCATAGGAAACAGCTTACTATATCTCTATTCAGAAGTAAGACAGCTTCAGCAAAGGTCCCTCTTCTCACTTTTTTTCCTTTTGCGCCTTTGTTTTCATTGAAATGCTTCCTACTGTTTCCCCATTGGCTATTATCTCAAGAAGCTGATAAATCAATGGTTATTTATTCATTCATTATTTATTTAGAATATTTTAATATCACCTTTCAACCCAATTTAGGGTCCCATGGTGATCAACAATCAAAACCATTAAAAACAGCTTTTGAAAATACATATTATAAAATCAACTAAAAACCACAATTAAAGAAAACACATAAACAATTAAAACACATGAGCAATTAAAACACATGAGCAATTAAAACTCAAGAACAGGAAGGGAGGGAACACCAGATGGAAGAGGTAAGTCTTTACGTGCTGGTGGGAGACAGTGATTGGGAGGGGACAGATGAATCTCCCTGTGGAGGGAATTCCATAAAATGCCATGACTGAGAAAGTCCTTTCTTGAGCTTTCTTTATGGTATGGTAAGGACACTCAAAGAAAAACTGAAGATGACTGCAGTGATTTGGTAGGTTCCTATAGATGCAGGTAGTCCTTATGGTATGTTGGTCCTTCTGGGCGAACCTTTCCATATACCATTTTATTTGGATTAAATTTCACTTCATTAACTCTCATCTATCTGAAAACTGCCTCCAGATACTGTTTTCCACATCCTCTTTGGGATCTGCTGGAAACACGAAATAGAGCTAAGTATCATTTGCTTATTGGTGGCAATCCAGCCCAAATCTATAGTTTCATGTAGATATTATGTAGATATCATGTAGGTACTATTATTATTAGTTTGCTGTTTGTTCTCACCAGCACTTTATGATATTGGATTTTTTATTATTGTTTTATATTGTTATTTTATCTGTCTGACTTTTATGTAAGCCACCCTGAACCTGTTCTGGCGGGGGTGGGTGGGTATAAACTGAATAAATAAATTGCATAGTGGACAAGATGTGCCCTTCTGGAAACTAATGGGTCAAAGGCCAAGGAGCCAAGAGGCAGTCATCCAGCATAATTGTCTGAAACCTAGGTAGGACTAAACCACTGCAGAACAGTGAAAGGTGGTATAGAAGAATAGCATGATTTATGGTATCAAAAGCCACTAAGAGATTCAGGAGAATCAACAGACATGTACTTTTACGGTTGCCAGGTCCCCTTGGCTTGCCAGCAGAGGGATTTAGAGAGCATTCTGGCGGTGGGCAGGACATCACGCAACATCCCCAAAGCAATGACATCATGCAGAAGTGATTTCTTCATGCCAGGGACATCGTACAATGACACTCTACATTTTGGGCAAAACTCTGGGTTTTTTGGCCTAAAACCATAGAGTTTTGCCCAAACAGAAGAGCATCACCATGCAACATCCCGACATGATGATGTCTCTTCTGTGTGATGTCATCATGTTGGGGATTAAGCTTTGCGACATTCCTGTTTTGGGTGGGGCTTCCCCCACCAGCCAGTTGGCCAGTGATAGGCAGAACCCCCCAAAATTGGGGGAACTCCTGCCCAGACAAGGGGTCTTGCAACCCTATGCATTTTCCCTATTCATCTTCCACTGCAGGTTATCCACCAGGGCAACCAGGGCTGTTTCAGACTTAGCTAGACCTGAAACCAGATTGGAAAGGATCCAAACAATCCATTTCACCCAGGAATCCCTGGAGCTGTCACATCCCTTGCCCCACCACCAATTACCAGCTCTTGTTCCTTGGGGATTGAGATGGAATACTGATTTTAGTTCGGAGCAAGGCAAAGTCATTGCTCATGATTAATTAATTAATTTGCAATGTTTGTTTTGGCTAAGGTTTATTTTCATCATTATTTTATTATTTATTTATTTATTTTACTTCATTTATACCACACCCTTCTCCCCCCAGTGGAAACCCAAAGTGGCTTACATCATTTTCCTCTCTTCCAATCATCACAACAACTATCTGAGGTAGGCTGAGAGTGTGTGGTTGGTCCAAGATCACCCTGTGAGCTTTCATGACAGGCTGCGGATTCAGACCTGCATCTCCCACCAGTGTACCCTCTGATCCCCCCACCTTACTGAGTGGAACAGTTCACATCCTGATCAGAATACAACTGCTGTAATCTTAAAATGGGCAATGGCCAGTGCAAGACCCTGTGTGGCTCCTGACAGCTGCTGAGCAGGGCTTCCTGTGTTAATGAGTGGCCACTCATGCACACAGCTTAGAGGGAGCACTGTCTCCCAGATTCTAGACCAATACTATGACCTCTACACCTGAAAGTAAATTTTTTGTTGATTTGTTGTGTCAGAACAAGAATTCTTCAAGCTTATGAAATGCTGGATGAAAACATAGGTATGTGGTGGCAGAAAATGACAAATGGATATAAAGTTTAATATTTGACAAAATAGGATATGGAAGAGTGATGCAGGAACTGTGTGATTCAGTTTCAAAGTCTAATCTGGAATGTTTTCTGGTACCTCTAATTTGTTTCCAAGTACACCAATGCAATTGCCACCTATCTCAAATATAATAATATAAACAAGATGAAAGATGATGCTTAGATAATGGAGAAAAGGTTGAATTAGTATCACAGATTTTCAGAGCACAACCCCCCCCCCCCACTTGCCCTTCCCAGAGTTGCAGTATTGCTTCACGTTTACTGCATTTACACATATGAAACAAGTGCTAGCAACATTCTTATGGACTGGAAAGGTAAAGGGACTACCCAAAGAAAATTCCTGGAGATCTAATCTAGGATTTCTTCTTTCATTTTTTGCCAAGTAGTTGCACAGAATAAGAGAGGGCAGGTAAGGCAATGAGATCATGGTGTTGTTATTGCTTGACATATCATGCCTCAGGAAGCTGCAATTAACAGTCACTGTAAGCTTCCTCACTTCTCTGCAAAGGTGAGAAAAAGAGGCTCATTGTAGGGATGTGCAACCCCCCCTTCTTTTCAGGTCTGGGTATGTTGGACCTGAAAAATATCAGTATTCCTGATATTCATGAATTTGGTTTTTTGGGAGAGCGTCTGAATGTTTTGGTTCCTTTATTCCCTATGGGGAATGGCTGGGAGAGTTTTTAAAAGTACAGTTGCTTTTAAAGGTTTCCAGGCAGCTGGGGGAGTTGTTTTTAAAGGTATTGGCACCAAAAATGCAGTGGAGCTGCTGGTGTCTATCCTTTAAATAACCACCAGGTTTCAAGTAGATTGGACCAAGGGGTCCAATTTTATGAACCCTTGAACAGGGGACCCTCAGCCATTCTCCATTATTTTCTATGGGGGAGGCTGCAAGCTGCTTCCAGGGCAAAAAGCCATGCTGTGAGAAACAATCACTGAGAACAAACCTCAGGTCCAATGGAACCACTGCAGAGCTCAGTAAGCCCACCAGAACCACAAGCCAATGTGCCAAGCGAAACAGAACCAAAATTAAGCCAGAGAATCTCTGCAGTAGAAACCGAAGGGGGGCATTTTTGCAAGCCGAGCACAAGCAGTTGCAATGTACAGAATGCCCAGCAGAACCAATGCTACTGTGGCAGTGCAAGTTTAACAGGACTGATGCTGGCTCCCGATCTTCATGGTATTTCTGAAATACTTCTGGGATTTTTCAGGACAATTTTGCTGGTTGTCTGAAGAAATCTTGGATATATACCAATAATGTACTTTTGAGGGTATATTTTTGGCTCAGGTATCTCCAAATGCACACTCCAAGCTCACTGTGACTTGAAAGTCTGACACCCGACTAAACTATTTCACACCTGAAACAAAAGACAAAATGCCACTTTGACCTTGCTTATTTATTAATGGGACACAGCAAGGGAGCTGTCCACCCTTTCTGGAACTGCTACAGTGTCTCTTTCACGTACTCAGGTCCACATGTGTTAGGAATAACAATGTCTACATAGGGAATGCAGGCCTATGAGAAATAGCTTTCCTGAGACTTAAAATCTCTCTAAAGCCCTAAGGGTGTTGACAATTTGGGTGCAAATATGTAAGGTATCAGGATTCAGATACAATAGTTCCCTATGTCAGATGTATTTAGAAAGATGATACTGTCAAATGCTAATACTTTATACACTGATAAGAATGCTAGTAACCAAGACATTCAGATCAAACCTGAAAAGGGTTAACTTTGTATTTAGTTGTTCCAGTCTGTCAAAATATCAAGTGAAGCTTGCATGTGTCTAGGAAGCCAATACTGAGAGAAGTGGTGAACAAGCAGAATTCCCTTACCCAAACCAATAACAGAAATGCTGTTGGTAGCAGATCAGCTTCCCAGCTCAGAGCTTAATATGCCAGGAATAGTACAACCTTCAAGTGAATATTTACCAGAAATAGTTACATGAATATGCTTCTTTGAAGTGTATTGAAGTGTATCAGACATGATAACAAAAGGATTTTGTTTTGTTTTAGGCTTTCCAGTAAAAGTTTCCCTCAGGTGCTGCCACTCAGGTACTCTACACAACACTGGAGCATTAGGCAAACAGCAGAATTGCATGGGCAGCTAATATCTTAACACAATACAAGAATCTTCAGGAGAAAGAATTATTCTAATAATTCCTTATTTATTCATTCAGTTTGTCCCATTTAGTAAAAATAAGTAAATGCTACTAAGTATCTGTCACCCTGTTCATCTATGTAACAACTACTGTCTATGGCCAGGAACTTCCCACAACCAGGAAATTTTTAAGTTATCAGCTGTGACCACCATTTTAATATTTATGACGATGTTTTAAATTTCAATTTCTATTGTATTAACTAACATATTTTGTATAAATGAAATGCTATTACCCGCCCTGAGCCCGCTTCTGAGAAGGGCAGGCTATAAATTTGAAGAAATAAATGAATAAATCCATTAAAGTAATCACAGGCAAGATCACAGAGAGGGAACACAGGCTGTGGCAAATAAAATGCAAGTCTGTGATCAGGCAGGCAAAAAGGGAATATGAGGAGCATATCGCAAAAAACATGAAGACCAACAATAAAACTTTCTTCAAATACATTAGAAGTAGGAAACCAGCCAGGGAAGCAGTGGGGCCCTTGGATGACCAAGGGGTGAAAGGTGTAGTGAAGGATGATAGGGAAATGGCTGAGAAGCTGAATGCATTTTTTGCCTCTGTCTTCACTGTGGACGATGAGAAGTGCCTGCCCACTCCAGAACCACTGATTTCAGGAGGGGTGTTGAAAGACCTGAGTCAGAGTGAGGTGACAAGAGAGGAGGTCCAACGACTGATAGACAACTTAAAAACAAATAAATCACCGGGCCCAGATGGCATACATCCGAGAATTCTGAAAGAACTCAAATGTGAACTTGTGGATCTCCTGACAAAAACATGTAATCTTTCCTTAAAATCTGCCTCCATTCCTGAGGACTGGAAGGTAGCGAATGTCACTCCTATCTTTAAAAAGGGTTCCAGAGGAGACCCGGGAAATTACAGGCTAGTCAGTCTGACGTCGATACCGGGTAAGTTGGTGGAAACTGTTATAAAGGAAAAAATTAGTAGCCACATTGATGAACAAACTCTATTGAGGAAGACTCAGCATGGGTTCTGTAAGGGAAGATCTTGTCTCACTAATCTGTTAATGTTCTTTGAGGGAGTGAACAAACATGTGGACAAGGGGGACCCAATAGATGTTGTTTACCTTGACTTCCAGAAAGCTTTTGATAAAGTTCCTCATCAAAGGCTCCTAAGTAAGCTCAATAGTTATGGAATAAAAGGACAAGTCCTTTTGTGAATAAAAAACTGGCTAATTAAAAGGAAACAGAGAGTGAGTATAAATGGGCAATTTTCTCAGTGGAGGGAGGTAAGCAGTGGGGTACTGCAGGGATCAGTACTCGGTCTGATGCTTTTTAACTTGTTTATTAATTATTTGGAGTTGGGCGTAAGCTGTGAAGTGGCTAAATTTGCAGATGACACAAAGTTGTTCAGGGTGGTGAGAACCAGGGAGGATTGTGAGGCACTCCAAAGGGATCTGTCAAGGATGGGCGAGTGGGCATCAGTGTGGCAAATGGGGTTCAATGTGGCCAAGTGCAAAGTGATGCACATTGGAGCCAAAAATCCTAACTACAAATACACGTTGATGGGGTCCGAACTGGCGGAGACTGACCAAGAGAGAGATCTTGGAGTTGTAGTAAATAACTCAATGAAAATATCGAGACAGTGTGTGACTGCAATGAAAAAGGCCAATGCTATGCTGGGGGTTATTAGGAAGGGAATTGAAATCAAATGAGCCAGTAGCATAATGCCTCTGTATAAATCGATGGTGTGACCTCATTTGGAGTACTGTGTACAGTTCTGGTCACCACACCTCAAAAAAGATATTATAGCACTGGAAAAAGTGCAGAGGAGGGCAACTAGAATGATAAAAGGGTTGGAACACTTTCCCTATGAAGAAAGGTTGAAGCGCTTGGGGCTCTTTAGCTTGGAGAAACGACGGCTGAGGGGTGACATGATCGAGGTTTATAAGATTATGCATGGGATAGAGCAGATAGAGAAAGAAGTACTTTTCTCCCCTTCTCACAATACAAGAGCACATGGGCACTCAATGAAATTGCTAGAACAGATAAGAGGAAGTACTTCTTCACCCAAAGAGTGATTAACACGTGGAATTCACTGCCACAGGAGGTGGCGGTGGCTATAAGCATGGACGGCTTCAAGAGGGAATTAGATAAACATATGGAGCAGAAGTCCATCAGTTGCTATTAGCCACAAAGTATAGATAGGAACTCTCAGTCTGGGGCAAGTGATGCTCTGTATTCTTGGTGCTTGGGGGAGGCAACAGAGGGCTTCTAGTGTCCTGGCCCCACTGCTGGACCTTCTGAGGGCACCTGGTGTTTTTGGCCACTGTGTGACAGAGTGTTGGACTGGATGGGCCACTGGCCTGATCCAACATTGGCTTCTCTTATGTTCTTATGTTAACTTGAGGTCCTGAGCAAAACATAATCTTGGGCTCTCTCTCCAGCACCCCCACCCAAATGCTGTCAGTAGATAACACAGTTCATGGGACATTAATATAGGATGTAGGAATATTAATATAATAGTTTAGTATGTAGTATTTGTTGATGAGAAGACAAGATTCACTGGAAAAGAAATATTGCTAGGAAAAGTTGAAGGCAGTAGGAAAAGAAAAAGACCCAACATCAGATGGATTGGCTCAGTGAGCCATGGGCCTCACTTTGCAAGACCTGAGCAAGGTTGTTAATGACAGGATGTTTTGTTGGTCATTCATTCATAAGGTCACCATAAGTCAGAAGTAACTTGACAGCACATAACACATACATTTGCTGATAACAAATTCATAGATAACCACGGAGACTGATTTATTAAATAAGCAAATAGGATAACTATTTGACACTGTAAGCTATTGCCCTTGTTTTAGTTGTTGATATGTTATAGGTATTTTAAATTTGATTTTCCACTTGTGTTATTTATTGTATTTGCCCTGTTGTAAGCTGCCCTGAGCATTGCTCACAGGGAAGGATGGCCAAGAAATCTAATTTAATAAACAAATAAAGGTGAAAACTCAAATAGACGTAATTTTGTTTTTCTACTAACCTTAGGCAATATCAAATAATATGTTGGAGGTCCTCAGTGTTTGTCTCCTTTGCCCATCTCTTTGAACCTCTGTGTGATGCTCTGCACTTTTTAAAAGCTTAGAAGTGCTATACAAATAGCTGAAGGACTGTGAAGGGTTGATTCTTCATAGAAATAGAGCGCCTTGAGTGACAGGCTGCTCCAAGCAATCAGAATGGTTAGCATAAGCTGAGCAGAGAAAGTCTTGAGAGAGCTACATCCTGAGGAGAGATTCAGTCAGATTTCTGCCTTGACTGAGCTGAGTACTGACAGTCTGATTCAGCCTTAGCTGAAAGCAGTTTGATACAGGCAGGAGAATTGGGAGAAAGTTAGCAAGGAAGTTTGGGAAGTAGGTGAAGACTCCCATTTGGGCCAAGGAAAGGGGACAGATCTTCTAGAGAGAGAAGAAAATTCCCTACCCAGTCAAACAGGGAGTTAGCTCTGAAGAGTGCAGAGATCCCTGGTCTGGTGTGGTTAGAAACTGCCCTTTGAGACCTTAAGAGTTAGTTAAAAACTCAATACAAGTATTGGTGTTTCAAGAGAAGGGGCTTGGGTACTGGAAACAGTGTACCAGCCTTCTGGAAACCAAAAGAGTCAGATAATACTCATAGAAAGTGTACTGAAGTGTTTTGGAAAAACACTGGAACAAAAGCCTCTCAACATAAAGATTTAAGTTACTGTGAAAAGCTTAAGAAACTCTCATTAGCCTGAAGCATAAGAATTAAAGTCTGTGCATGTACTGGTTTTACCTCAGAAATGTCAACCCCTGGTTTCACTTGACCTTTCCACTCTGTTAAATAAAATATCTTGTTATTTTTGAATCTCAAAATGCCTTGAGTGCCATTTAAGTTTTTTAAGTTAAAGCAGGCTGCTGATCCTTCCCTCAGGTTCCTTAGCTGAGCCAACAGTCAAAATATTGCACTGTGACAGGGTGGGACAGCTAGAGTTCTTCAGCAAAGAAGAAAACATATTACTAGGGCAGCTCAGTCAGTAATGGGAAAGAAAAACAGAGGAAAAATCTTGCCTCGGAGGGAGGGAAGTGTATAGAGCCGTCATACCTTCCTACAGCCAGTTTGGTGTAATGGTTAAGTGTGTGGACTTTAATCTGGGAGAACCAGGTTTGATTCCCCACTCCTCCACTTGCACCTGCTGGATGACCTTGGGCAAGCCATAGCTCTGTACCAGCTGTTCTCTCAAGGACAGTTGTCTCAGAGCTCTCCCAGCCCCGCCTACCTCACAGGGTG
Source organism: Lepidodactylus listeri (assembly GCA_029233225.1). Classification (NCBI taxonomy): domain Eukaryota; kingdom Metazoa; phylum Chordata; class Lepidosauria; order Squamata; family Gekkonidae; genus Lepidodactylus; species Lepidodactylus listeri. Next base: position 50,572,823 of record JARCFY010000011.1, read on the forward strand.
TCTGTTGTGGGGAGGGGAAGGGAAAGGAGTTTGTAAGCTGCTCTGAAACTACAAGTGAAGGGTGGGATATAAATCCAGTCTCTTCTTCTTCTTCTACATTCAAAATAATTATATTGGTCAATACCTTTAAAATAGCAAGCCAGTCTTCATTCCTTGTATTTCACTTGAACCATAAAGGTACCAAACTGTTACCATAAAAAGTACCACAGAGCAGCTTTAAGGCTCTTTCACCACTTCCTGCAGTCTTAACTCACAATTTCCCTTGTAAGGGGGAAAAGCAGTAAGATCCAGTGCTTATTTCATATTCATGTTATTGTACTGCTGTCTCGTAGGCATTCTGGAAAAAGAAAGGATCTTTGCCAGTTGGCCTTTTGAGGGGATATTTTGGGAAGCACATTAATTCCTTAGTTCCTCTAATCAATGACCTGATACTGTATAAGTGCACGTACTCGGTATCTGCAAAGACCTTGCTGCTTGGTGATGCCAATTTTATTATGTACCCTGAATGTGCATGAAGAGACCCAGACTGTTCCAGCCTTTGCACTAATTTATAAAGCAAAGAATAGTCCTAGAGAACGCAGAAGCTGGGCCATTTCTGATCTTTACACCATGGATGTGTTAACCTATGAACATAAGAGACAGATTCACAGAGCTGGTTCACACAGGCAGTCTCTTCTGACTTAACTCTGGTTACAAGAATTATAAAGAGAGCACTGAATGAACCAGCAAGCCACAGATATAGTCCCGCTGCCATTTCTGTGATCAAACCAGCACACAAAAGTATCACAAACAATCACTGAAATGGCAATATATAGCAGAGCACAGTTCAATTGGGAGGAACTGTAGATGCTGTTTCTAAATAAAGTAACAAATTTTGTCCCCTGCTCGCTACTTCTTTCTTCAGTGGTTTCTAGTGAGGTGATATTAATAGGGAGTGACAGGTTTAAAGCCTTTTGTTTACAGTGGTGGTGAAGTCCTATCAAGTGTCTTCAGAAATACAGCGTATTATGACTAGCCATGTCTTATATTGTGGACACAGGGAAACGTTAGTCATTAACAAGACTGTGTTACTCAGTTTGATCATAATTGAAACAAAACTTTGTGACTAATACCTTTGTAGGACTATTCTGAAGGATATCTGTACACATTGTGAAAGAGACTTTTCAAATTGATTAGAAGCCATTCTATCCAAACAGCGCCAAAAAGTATTTGTAATCCAAAATGTAAGTCCATGTAAAAGGGGATGGTTTTCATTTGGGGCCAGGGCACTGGGTGAGGGGGCATTTTTTAATGCTTTCTAACCATGTCCCCCCCCCCCCCAGTAGAAAGTCTAGTTATGAATTGTGGTGGGGGGAAAGGAAATGGCAATAGAGGTTTCTACTGATTAATTCTCTTCCCTGTACAGCTTCCCATAAAGGGAGACGCTGCACTGCTCTAAGCTCTGATATGCACAAATGATGACAGGCGCAAGTGTGGGTAGCTCCCTGTCTTCTGTTCTTCCATACTAGGGCTTAAAGCAGTTTGTGACTTTTATCAGGAAAATAGCGCATGGGAAAAACATTTAACCCCTCTTTCCTCAGTTCCATGGCCATATTGGCTTCCCTATAAATCAAATGCTGGATGTCCCAATCACAGAATTACAGCATAATGGCTGGACTGTTTCTGTGGACAGAAGAATTTCCATCCATGGAGTGTGACTTTCATGTTCTGCCCCTCCTATTGTAGCCCCACATACCCATGGGCATGTGGGGCTGCAGCTGAAGTTGGGAGCTGAAGAAGTCATGCTCCATGGACAGAAATCCTTCCATCTGCAAAATGCCCCAGTGCATCCAAGCCCATGTGCAGCTTCATTCAGCAAACATCCAGTGTCAGCCCTTTGCCATGGCAGCCAGTCTACTGCTGATCACCAAGTATGCAGCCCTTTTATGCTAGCATAATGCACTTTCTATACCACTGTTTTGTACAAGTATGACACAGCTTTGTATAGGCAATTCAGGGCTAGTTTAACCAATTCAGAACTGCCTCTTGCACTGATGAATGGAAATTTTAGCACCAGACATTTATGATAGCATATAACAGTCATGGTAGTTAACATACCTCGCAACATTTATCATCATGCCCCAACTAATTCAATTGTTTAACTTGCTGGCCAGTTAGTTACATTCTCTTCCAGTCAAGTCAGAGTCTGCTTTTGCACTGGATTTCATTAACATACCTTATCCCATTAGCCCTTACCTGGGTGGCCCAGGCTAGCCTGATCTAATCAGATTGTGGAAGCTAAGCAGGGTCGGCCCTGGTCAGCACTTGGATGGGAGACCACCAAGAAAGTCCAAGGTCATGACACAGAGACAGGCAATGGCAAACCACCTCTGAACACCTCTTGCCTCGAAAACTTATGTGGTTGTCATAAGTTATCTGTGACTTGATGGCACTTTCAACTTGCACTTTCCCTTGTCTCTTTAGTCAGTGCAACATCCCAGGTAACATTGTGATGCATGGCACCATGCATCAGTCATAATATTATAACAAGTTGGGCAGTCTAATGCTTACAGTCCTTGTTTACTGTTATTTGCAACTGGCCATCAGGTCACCGGGGAGCTTTTAAGAACTTAAGTCTTGCATGACAAACTCAGGTAAAGTGAAAGGGGTACTGAATGTCCTAAAAGAACAAAGTTTTCCATTTATGTGCTATGAAAGAAATCCTCTAAAAAGCACGATTTGAGATTTTATGGTATCTTGGAAAAGGATTCATTCAGTGATTGTCGCAAATTCAGTGAGAAGAAAAGACAAGCTGTTTTCCACCAGCATTGCATATGGAAAGGTTGGAAAGTTTAAATGCATTAAATCTATGCCAATGACAGAGGCAACACAGGCAATTCTGTGAGAGGACAGTTTTGCCAAAGAGCAGCCCAAGGGAATGTATCTAAAAATGGGTTCTGAAGTGCTTGACTCTAAATGGATTTTTCATTACCATGCTGAAAAATTGAAAAGCTGGTTTGGTTTCCCCCCTGCTTGCTTCTTCTTATGCTCCAGCTGTTCAGTCTTGTAAAACAGAAGGAATGGTCAGAAATCGTTTTTGAGAAATATTATACATTATGGAAGTAATATTGGAAGCGATACCTAATTCCCTCCTTTTTGGGGAAGCAGGAGATCTTCTCTGAGACAGGAGAGGGCATGTCTGTGGCTAGATATCTCTGAGGGGTTCTGAGGAACGTGCCCACAATTCTGAGTCACCAGATCAGGGCCCTGTCACTGCTTGTACCTGAAAGTGGGTGGAAAGGGTACCTCTGTGGGCTGAAAGAGGCCACACATCTTCCAATTGTTCTTCACATCTCTTCTCAGGAATGGCCAAAGGCTGTTAAAGTTATTTATTTATTATTTTACATTTTTACCCCGCCCTCCCCACAAGTGGGCTCAGGACGGCTTACAGTGCAGCACACAGTGCCAAATCAGAATAAAACAATTTAAAACATTTTAAAATATAGAACTAACTAATAATACAATACAATATAAAACCTATCTGCAATATAAATTGCACAAGTGCTCGCAGAGATGTTAATCCTGGGCATTCAGATGGCTTCCTAATGGTGCTCTTGTGCCAGCGTCAGGGTCATATTCCAGTCCACTACCCAGCCCAGGCTTCTTTCAGGGCCAGCCCTCATCGCTGATGTTCCTAGCAATGGTTGGTGGTATTTGATGGTACGCGGTGGTGGCTCCTAAGCAAAGGTCTGGTGGAAGAACTCCATCTTGCAGGCCCTGCAGAACTGCATAAGGTCCTGCAGGGCCCTGATCTCTTCCAGGAGCTCGTTCTACCACAGGGGAGCCACCACCAAAAAGGCCCTGGCCCTGGTTCCTGCGAGCCTGGCCTCCCTAGGGCCCAGGACCTGAAGTTGATGTTGCGATCCTGATCGAAGTGCTCGCTGGGGTATGTGTGAATGACCTGAGGGGTTTTTTTAGGTCATAAATGACCTGCCCAGGTATAATCATGTCCCAGTTTTAGGAAGACTGTAATGGGAACTATCAGCTCCCACTATTCGGAAACCCACTCAGTGGCTTACGAAAATATATGATATAAATACCAAGAGATAAAAATGACTTAATTAAGCACCACCATTATTTTTTAAAAAAAAAATATATTTATTTTATTGATTTTTACCCTGCCTATTCTGGCCAAGGTTGGGGTATTAGACCTGGACAAGGGAGGGTGAAACAGTCACCTTAACAGAACTGACCCCTCCAGGTTACTTGGTCCTCCATTAGTCCTGAACAGAGGGCAGGGAGAGGAGTGGCGATACTCATCCAAGACTGTTTTTCCTTCAGGGCACTCCCCACCCCAAAGATCACTGGTAATGACTGTGTTGGCTGAGTATGGAATGCTGAGGAGAGTTTGGCTGTCTGTCTGGTGTCCTGACCACCTAGCGCCCCAGCGGACAGCCTGCCGAGCTTACTGGAGATGGTAGAAGGCTAGTCTTGGAGTTCTGGAAACTGATAGTTCTTGGGGACTTCAATATCCATGCCGTTGCTGCTGCTACCTCACAGGCCTTGGACCTAGTGTCTTCCCTCCCAGATTTTATCAGGTCCCACACATCAAACAGGCCACACTGGATTTGATCTTTGGCGTGGGGATTGATATGGATCTAATCGTTAAGGATGAAGTGCCATCATCAGACCAATTTGTCCTGAAGACCCAGTTGGGTGTCCCAGCCCCCCCGCCCCCAGGGGAACTTGAAGAATAGCCACCTGGGTATGTGAGTGGCATTTCAGTCTTTACGTTTTAGATAAAACTGGATAAGAGAAGACAGATCTCATCCCAGGCCAACTGTGGCAAATACCTTTGTCCCAGGAGGGTAGAGGAAGGAGAGGAGAGGTACCTTCCTTTGTAATGTATGTCTTGCATTACTTTTCCCATCACAGAGAAATATAAGTAAACCATTCTCTGGTCTTCCATGCGATATTGCATTCAGTCTGCCTGTGTTCACCATTTATTTCAAATGACATGTCTAGTTTCAGTGTTTAAAGCAAGGTTGATTTAAAGCAAGGTTTAAAGCAAGGGTGTGGAGACCAATTTAGATAACATCAATTTATATTCCTGTCATTTTGAAGGACTTTTTACAATATTTTGCATGTCTGCTCTCTAAACAACTCTAAGAGCTACCATTCTAGACATTGATATATGTGTTTTGCATGAATGGAGTTTGTTGTGCTCACCATTCTTTAAAAGAGCAAAAACCATTATAAGCAACTGTGTCTTGCCATGAGAAATCAGTCTGGCTTGTATGGCGCTCCCTCATCTTCCCCTGATTTGCCTTTCTTGTCATTTCAGATTTAAAGACAGTTTCAGAAAGGAAAAGAAGAAAAGTCATCTCTTCTGAAGAAGGAAATGGAACCTAACTGTGCAAATCGTACTGCCACTCCACATTTACAAAAGAATGGAACGGGATTTTTCATGCATGACAATTTCTCAGGGAGTTCACCTATATATCATTTTAACTATCTTTTAGGAGTATGACTACAACAAACAGACATTTGAACGCATCAGTACTGGTCTGGATTTGTATGACCTCAACTCCTTCCAGAAGGTATTGTGTGTGTGTTAAGTTCCCTCAAGTCACTTCCAACTTATAGTTACCCCATGAATTAATGAGCTCCAAAACATCCTATCATTAACAATCTTGCTCAGGTCTTGCAAACTGGGGGCTGGGGCTTTCTTGACTGAGTCAATCCATATCGTATTGGTTCTTCTTTTCCTGATGCATCTGTCTTTTCCTAACATTATTGCCTTTTCAAGTGACTCTTGTCTTCATAATGTGACTAAAATACCATAGCCTTAGTGTAGACCTTTTAGCTTCTAGAGAGAATTCAGGCTTGATATGATCTAGAACCCACTTATTTGTCTGTTTAGCAGACCATAGTATCTGTAAAACTCTCCTTCAACATCACATTTCAAATGAATCAGCTTTTTTCCTCTTAACTTTCATTGTTGTCCAACTTTCACACACATACATAGTAATGTGGAATACTATGGCATGAATTAACTTGATCTAGGGCACCAGCTTATGCTTAAGAATCTTTTCTAGCTCCTGCATGGCTGTCCTTCCCAGTTTGAATCTCCTTATTTCTTAGATGCAGTCTACTTTTGAGTTTATGGAGTGAAGGAATAGAAAACCTTGAACAATTGCAGTTTCTGCATCATCAGCCTTAAAGTTGTATAAGTCCCCAGTACTTTTGTTTTCCTGATGTTCAGCTGTGTAATCCTGTTTTGGCACTTTCTGTTGTAACCATCATCAGGAATCACTCCAAGTCTTCACTGTGTTCTGCCAGTACTGTGGTGATCTGCATATCTCAAAATGTTCATGTTCCTTCCACCAGTTTTCATTCCACCTTCATCTAAATCTAAACCAGCTTTTTAAGGATATGTTCTGCATAGATTGAACGTACAGGGAGACAGGGCTCATATCATAGCAGGAGCTCCTCTGCATATTAGGCCACACACCCCTGATGTAGCCAATCCTCCAAGAGCTTGCAGTAGCCCCTGTAAGAAGAGCTCTGTAAGCTCTTGGAGGATTGGCTACATGAGGGGTGTGTGGCCTAATATGCAAAGGAGCTCCTGCTACAAAATGAGCCCTGCAGGGAGATAATATAATCCTTGTCTTACACCTTTGTCAATTGGAAAACATTCTGTTTCTCCATATTCTGTCCTAATAGTAGCCTCTTGCCCAGAATACAGGTTGCTCATCAAAACAATTAGATGTTGTGACATACCCATTTCTTTTAAAACCAACCATAATTTTTCATGTTCCACATAGACAAAAGCTGTAAAAGTGGGAGATCTCCAGGCTCCACCTAGAGGCTGGCAACCCTACCTCTGCTCTATTTGTTTTGCATTTGTTCAGAAGTTGTGTGTACAGTAAAATGGATAGTAAAGAGTTAACTAGAACCTAATTATGAGATGGAGGAAAACTCTACCCCCTAGACTGCTCTCTTACTTTTGTTTTTCTATGTTAGTCTGAAGAAGTTGGTTGAAATAAAAAAGACTGTTACATTCAACAACTCCTGTGAGTTAAGTGATTTATACCATTACCCCAGTGAGATCACTAAAGTGTGGGCTTGCAAACTGTGTTTGGGAAAGGATTGTTTATTTTGGCTGCTTTGTGAGTGTGTGTCTCCCTGGAAGTGCAGCTGCTGAAGGCAAAAAAGAGGAGGAGGAAATGAAGACTGTATTCAGGGGGACTGCGTTGCTGTTTGTTTATTTATTTATTTATTTTAGGGAATGGGAAAGTCTCCAGGCTCCACCCCAAAGTCCCAGGTATTTCCTGAGCTGGACCTACTCCTCTCCCTCCTCAGAAGCCCTGCTGGATTCTGGAGGAACCCAAGAATCAGCAGCTCCTTTAGCTTCTTCAGCATCCTCTGAGTCCCTGGGAGGAACCTGCAAACCTGATGACCCTCAGACCCCCAAGTTCAGCCCAACAGCCAGCTCAGGCTGCACCTCCTTCTGCTGCTGAATCACAACAGCTGCAGGAGGGGAGCCTGAGCAGCGGACATCTGCCCAGGGCTAGCATCTACCTCAGGCAGCTCTGCAGGCAGTGCTCCAGCTGCAGCCTCAATGAAGAGAGCCTTGTGAGGCCTCTTCCTTGCAGCGTTCCAGCCAGAGGAGGGAGTGGTGGAAGACTGCTGTGGAACAGGCCTGCACAAAGGTGGAGGGAAAGCCACAGCCCCCCCTCTCCTCTCCACACTATTACTCTTCTGCTTAGCCTTTCCCCTGGTCCCTGCTCTACTCCTTTCCTATTGCTCATTCTGTCCCCCTGGACTACTTCACCAAAGTAAGCTAGCTGTTTGGAAGCCAAACAAAAGCCTGATTTTGTTGTTGTTGAAAACACACTGAATAAAACCACAATCTGAAATTTGTCTTCAGTTTTTAAAAATACCTGGAGCCTCACCTATAGTTAACTACTATTAAAAACTCACCAGAAATTTCCTTCAGGATGATTAAATTTTTCAAAACCAAGAGGAACGCCCCAAAACTCTACAAAACAATTCCCCTAACAACACAACACAGAAAGATCTTTAAAACAACTATGGAAGAAAAACTGTAAACTAGAACCAGAAGAATACCAAAAGATATATATTTTAAAAAACCTACAACATGGAAAATCTTTCTAAAATTAAAATGCAAAGCAGTTAAAAATTCTAAAATAGGCCAAGAGAAAAGACCCCAAGACAACAGCACAAGCCATTGAAATACAAAACATACAGAAGAGAACTATTTTTAAAAAAGAACCAGAAAGGTTCCTTCCCCTTCCCCCTGCAAACTACAACCTAGCAGGCAAAAACCAAAGAACACAGAAAAACTTGAAATAATCTTTTAAATAATATTTTAAAACAAAATTAAAACCAGCCCTGGCACTAAACACACATTCCAGGCAGGCAGCAACAAGCAGCAGAATTAATCTGCAAAGAGTAGTGGCGGTAGTGTCTTACAATGCAATCTTAAACACTAGTCTTACAATGCAATCTTAAACAGAGTGACACCTTTCTTAGCCCACTGACTTCAATGGATTTAGAAGGATGTAAATCTGTTTAGGATTGCACTGTTATTCTCTTAACTGTGGTCTAATAGAAAATGACCATGATTGGGGTGACAGAGCTCCCCCTAATATGTGATCCCATTTGACAGGGAGAGATGCCTCCTTCCCCCTCTCTTCCACTGTCCAGGAAACCTGTTAAATGCAAGGGGGTGGGACAAGTCTGGAATCCTTAAAATTCCAGCCCTGATATTCCCAAATATTTCCAGTGCCCCCCAGTAACCCATGGGAACGGTATCCCCATATACAGTTCCCCATATATCCTCCCAAATACTGGTAAGGTATGGGGGGGGTATACATTCAGACAGGATAGATAAGAGCCCACATCCCTCCTCTATCTTTAATCTTGGCATTCCACACAAAGAAAGGAGGGAAGAGAGAGGAGGGAGGGAGGACATGGGTCTGACAATTAACCAGGGACATGCCCATCATGAACAATTTCTGATCTGTTCATGACATATGAATGCAGCTTTATGTTTGTTACATAATACTGTAGAAATATGAAGAAAAAATAATGACTGCTGCTGCAGTTCCCTCAGGGAAATTCATAAAGCAGCCTCCAAGTTTAAAGTTTAGCTGACATCAGCTAGTCTGCTTGGAAATGAAATTAAAGTTGAGTGCGGCAATGATGAACAAGAAGTGGAGACACAGACTTTATTTTCCTTGCAGCTATGCCTACAGACCCCTATACCTATACCTAATCTACCTTGTTTTTCTGTCAAATAGTCCTTACCTTGATTTTGCTGCTCACAAAGGTAAGAAAGCTTCACTTTCTGTAAAATGGCCAGTATTAACTAACCAAAAAACAAAATTCTGTTTTGTTTACTTGTTCAGTACAAAATACCCAAAAAGAACTGTTTCATAATTTTAAATCTTTTCCTTGTAAATAGAGCAGCTCGATAAATAATGAGGTACATCTTGCCAGTCCTTGAGATTATCTCATATTCTAATAGTGAAATCAGCCAAATCTGAGGATACTTAAATCCAGTGACTAGATCAATGAGCGGGCAGGACAGATCATACTGCAAACCTGTAAAATGCCCCAGGTTTGCTGAAAAATCTGAAATCTTAAAAAAATACATTGGGTTTTTTAAAGAAGTGCCTGTAGCTTTAAAACAGATAGTGGCTGTTGCGAGGCAACCACAGCTTTCCAGGCTGGGTTTCAGTAAGTAAAAGGCAGGGGGAGAGGGCATGGTCCTTTCCAGGGCTGCTTTGGCCTTTGAGGGAGGACTCATTGGGATCAGAAACCCTAAGCCTGGCAGCAACCTCTGGCTGACTTGATACCACCCAATTTGCATGCCTCAACTAGGCCTTGCTGCTTGCTACTGTTTAACAGCAGCCATCCAATGAAATCCAGAGTAGTGTAGCAATTAGAGCTTCAGAGTAGGGTCTGGGATTCCCAGATTCAAATCTCCATATTCCTGAGAAACACTCAAAGTCTGTAGAAAAATCTTTTTTTTTTTAGTATATGGATCTTAATTTATTGAAGATGGTTTAAAACTACAGAAGAGAGAAATGTCAAAAATAGCTAGATGTATCCACAACAGCAGATGATGTAGAAACTGTCTGAATTAGTGAAACATGGTTTGTAGAATTTTTTTTTTTTAAAAAACCACACACACGGGGAGGATAAAAAAAACCCCAAATGATAAAGGGAGCACCCGTAGCTTTAAGCAATGGATTCCCTCAGCAGCTGTTGCTAGGCAACCACAACATTCCAGGCTTGGTTCTGTCAGTAAAAGGTAGGGGGAGGGGGCAGGGTCTTTTCCAGGCCTATTTTGGCCTCTGAGAGAAGACTCATTGGGGCCATGTCTGGCTAGCATTACCAGTTACAGATTGGGAAATTCCTAGAGATTTTGTGGTGGAGTCTGATGAGGGCAGGGTTTGGGGAGTAAGAGCCCTCAGCCGGATATAATGCCATAGAGTCCACCCTCCAGAGCAGCCATTTTCTCCAACTAGGGTTGTAGGGTTGCCAGGTCTGGCTTGGAAAATACCTGGAGACTTTGGGGGTGGATCTGGGAGCAGGTGGGTTTGGGGAGGGCAGGGAAGGGGGTGGTACAATGCCACAGAGTCCACCCTTCAAAACAGCCATTTTCTCCAGAGGAGCTGATCTCTGTCAGCACGAGATCAGTCTTAAACGCAGGTGATCCCCAGGCCACACCTGCAGGCTGGCAACCATATAGGGTTGCCAGGTCTAGCTTGGAAAACACCTAGAGATTTAAGGGTGGAGCCTGAGGAGGATGGGGTCTGGTGAGGAGTTTCAATGGGATATAATGCCATACAATCCACCTTCCGAAGTGGCCATTTTCTCCAGGGGAACTGATCTCTGTCACCTGGAGATAAATTGTAATCCCAAAAGATCTCCAGCTATTACCTGGAAGTTGGCAACCCTAAAGGGGACAAATCTATGTTGTCTGGAGTTCAGTTGTAATACTGATCTCTGTAGTTGGGAGATCTGTTGTGATTCCAGGAGATTTTCAGGCACTGCCTGTAGGTTGGCAACCTAGCTGGAGTGAAGAAAACAGGAAAGGAGGAGAGGCTATGGAGGCTTTCAGGAAAGGGAAAGAGGAAATAGTGTAGGGGAGGATGAGTTGCCTCTCACAAGTTCTTGCGGGTTCCCACTTGTATTTAATATTTTTAAAATGAGCAACACAAATGACGGTATCTGATGACAGACTTGGGAGATATCAGGGAGATACCAGGGTAGTATTTCTCTGTAAAGAAACAAATTGTTTAATTGAGAAACAAAACCCAGAAAAAATCCTAATGAAAACTGCCAGTATCTTTCACAGTATATAAATGTCACATAATATTTTGAAATGTAAAAAACAGTCAGAAAACACAGGGAAGACAAAATATTCCTGAAAAGAAGATTCTATCCATGAAATTACATACTGTATGTTAATTCCCATGGATTACAGATACAGACAACTATTCAAGCATGTGGGAAATGCACAGCAAGCCTCACTACTTGGTAAAAAACCCCACCAAAATTAAACCACATCTGTAGAAACACCAGTGAACCAACTATACCTAATAGAAAATCCTTCTATGTGGTAAGTGATGCAGTAAGGCGCTCCCCATATTACATAGCCATGTCTGTTTTTTGATAAATGTGCCAGATATGCCAATTAGATCTCCTTCTAAGTTTCACAAACCACTTTTCTTTTAAAGGACACGTGCCAAGTAGCTTTCATGTTATTTCAGAGACTGTAAATATTAAGAAGGGATAGCTCTGCCTCACATGTCTTAGGAAAATTGTATCTTTGGGTTGGGGGTGGATACTGTAAGTGCAAGAAATGTTTTAGGAGTGAAGCCTTTTCTGAGCTGGGGACATTTTAGAGGCCTCGCTTGACCCATTCAAACCAAAATCAGTGTGTCACCATGTCATTACAGACTCCCCAGGCCTCTAGAAAGACTTCTCATTTCCTGAAGGGAAATTGCCGTTGCCAAATGTAATATTACACCTGCAAGGTAAGACGTGGAACATGACTCACTCATGTAGTGTGTAATCTGGATTCTGGTTCAGAGAATGTGAGGTTCAACTTGCATAAAAGCAAATAATGTATTCTTTATTCATGGTGAGCATTTAATGTTTGCAAACAGAGTAGCTTTGAGGAGGCTAAGGGTACAAAATTCCAAGTGCCCTGGTTGCAGTGGCAGCCTAGCTAGGCAGAAAAGATGCTGCTGGGAAAGAGCTACAATATCCCTGCTCTAATCAATCATCTTGATTGTTTATTCTAGATGGCGGGGGGGAGGGGGAGGGAATCTGTGCTGAGGGCCTGCGAGAGGGGACTTGTGTTTATACACCTTTGGAATGTCTTCAGTTAAAGCACAAAGTGCCAAAGAAGGATTACAGCTGATCAGGGCTTTTTTTGTAGAAAAAGCCCAGCAGGAGTTCATTAGCATAACAGGCCACACCCAACAGCAGAAACTCATTAGCATATTAGGCCACACCCCTGACAGCACAGCTCCCTCCCAGGATCGGCTTCCCTAGGTGCTCCGTGGCTTGCAGGGCATATGGGGAACCCGAGGGAAGGAAGGCAGTTTCTGGATCAGCTTCCCCAGGTGCCCTGCAGCAGGAGGGAGGCAGTTTAAACTGCCTTCCCTCCCTGGATTGGCTTGGTTTATGAGGTGCCTGGGAAACCTGGGGGTGGAGGCTATAGGCGCGGCCAACTCAGAAGCCAGCTGGAACTCCGTTCCTGTGCATTCCTGCCCGAAAATAGCCCTGCAGCTGATTATCAAGAAGATGAAATAATGACTACTGAAGAGTTACACAACTTTAGAGATGATGATGTGAAAGCTGAAATTGTTTAAGATTTTCTCTTCCTTTGCTCCATAATCAACCAAAAGGGAGACTGTACCCAAGAAATCAGAAGGAAATTGAGACTGGAAGGGGTAGTCATGAAGGAACTAGAAAAGATCCTTATGTGTAAGGATGTGTCACTGGCGGCCAAGATAAGAACATAAGAACACAGGAGAAGCCAGTGTTGGATCAGGCCAATGGCCCATCCAGTCCAACACTCTGTCACATAGTGGTCAACAATACCAGGTGCCCTCAGGAGGTCCATAAGTGAGGCCAGGACACTAGAAGCTCTCCCACTGTTGCCCCCCAAGCACCAAGAATACAGTGCATCACTTAGACTGAGCGTTCCTATCAAATTAAGATCAAATTAATTCATGCCCTACTATTCCCCATTACTATGTATGGATATGGAAGTTGGACAATGAAGAAAGCTGACAGAAAGAAAGCTGATTCCTTTGAAATGTGGTATTGGAGGAGAGTTTTATAGATAATGTGGATCACCAAAAAGACAAATAAGTGGGTTCTAGATCAAATTAATCCTGAACTCTCCCTAAAAGCTAAAATGACTAAACAGAGGCTATAGTACTTTGGTCACATTATGGAAAGACAAGAGTCCCTGGAAAAGACAATAATGCTAGGAAAAGACAAAGGGCAGCAGGAAAGAGGAAGGCCCATCATAAGATGGACTGACTCCTCAGTCATTAGTTCATTGGGTCGCCATAAGTCAGAAGCAACTTGATGACACTTAACACACATATTCAATTTTACTTCTTTTCTTTTGTGTGTCAGTCTTTATCAGTTTTTTTATCTGGGACTAGCCTGATACCTGTGCTTCACAACAGTATTTAAGTTCCATAAATCCAGTCATAAGACTGCTGATGTGAAGTTTGAAATGTAACATTTGTTGTAGGAATTCTAATGGAGAAGACTGTAGTGTAAAAAATGAAATGAAACATACGTACTGTTTTTTCTCTTGGCTGAAGACCTCTCTATAGACCACAATGGTAGTTCTGCCCTCAGGTGCTAGGATCACCAGGCTGCTTGGTGAGCTCACTCTGGAGCCGGCCAGATAGAACTGTCCATGTGAGAAGCAGTTGTCTGTTAAGTCAATTCTTGCCACCTTCAGTGTCTGGCCTTGGGACCTGTTGATGGTGGTAGCAAAGCAGACCTTGAGGGGGAACTGCAGCCTCTTGAACTTAAAGGGGTTTTCTGATGGTATGAGTGGTATGTGTGGTATGAACACCGACTCTCCCCTAGCACTGCCAGTGAGCAGTGTGGCCTTGATGATGTTCCTGTGCAGGGCCTTTACTTGCAATCTTGTGCCACTGCAGCATTTGGGTGGGTTGAGGTTCCACAGCAGCATCACTGGAGCCCCCGCTTTGAGGAGAAGCTTGTGGGCTGTTTTTACCTCAGAACACTGAGATCCACAGCTGAGCAATCAGAGGGAGGTGGGTACAAGCAGGAAGGTTTTACCTCAGAACTCTGAGCAACACAGTTGACTAATCAAGGGGGGTGGGGAGGCAGTAGCCTGCCAGGCATGTGGAAAACAAATGGGAGAACACATTTTGTCCCCTTTTTTACCCCTTTAGAAATCTCTTTGTAGTGGGGGTTGACATTATGGTAGGAATGCACTCCCCTTTTCTGGGGGGGGCGTGCAGGGAATACCCTGTTTTTTATGTTACATTTATGTTACATTTAAGAAGTGGGACATAACTATGTATTCAAAACAACATCCGAGCAATCAGATATTAAGCAAGTTCATATGAACCAATTTTCTAGAACCCACATTGTCAGAAGTTAAATAACCTAATACAGGAAACCACTTTTCTACAAATTTAGGGTATATTTCCACAGTGGGTGGGAGAATGGCTAAAGCCACTGGGGAGGTGATCCTGCTGGGGTGGACTCCCTGATGGATTAAAGTACCCTGGCCCTGGTCCTACACCTGACAAACACCCGCCTGTCTGGTATAAGGAGGGGGAATTGTGTTTAACGATATCAGGAAGGTTGGGCCAGCAGCAGCACTAAGGCAATCCTGCTGAGCAAGTCTCCTAGATGGCTGTAAGCATCCCACCCCCTCTCCTACACCTGACAGGCAGCTGCCTGTTCCATGTAGGAGGGGGAAGGGATATTGTGACCCATTGTGGAGGCTGAGCTGGCAGGATTGCTAAGGCATTACTGCTGGGGTCGGCTCCCTGATGGCTTTAAGCATGCTGCACCTGCTGCTGCACCTGACAGCCACCTGTCAGGTGTAGGAGGTGGAGGGATGCTGGGCCATTGCTGCATCTCACCGGTGGTTGGCCATTCCTGATTTCTTCAACTGTTATTAGCTCTCTGCAGTCTCCTGTAACTGGGTTTTTTTTTTACCTCAGAACACTGATCTCTGCAGCTGACCAGTCAGAGAGTGGGGGGTGCAAGGTGGCAGCAATCTAGCAGCCACATAGGAGGCAATGGGGGAGCACATTTTACCCCTTTTATCCCTTAGGGGTCAAATTTCTAAAAAATCCCTTCAAAGTGAGCATCTACATCATGATAGGAGTGCTCTTCCCAAATTTCATGTTTCTAGGTCCAGGGGTTTGGCCTGGGGGTTGATTTTACAGTGAGGGGACTTTCTTTTATATATATAGATGGGGTTGTACCATCTTGGGGAAAGGCATGTTTATGCCATGGCTGATGATGTTCTCTCTTCTGAGCAGCTTGGTTAGGATCAGTCTGATCCCACAAATACTTTACACTATAGTGAGTTTATATGAATGCCATTTTATGTTCAGAAGCTTGAAAGAGCACAGTGAGTACATGGGGAAGGCAAGTACACTATCAATAGTGAAGATATGCCCTGCCCCAACTGCAAAGAGTTCTTATTTCAAGAAAATGTGTAAAGAAGAATTCAACCCCCATTTTACTTTATGTACAGTGTAATCCTAAACAGAGTTACATCCTTCTAAATTCACTACCTTCAGTGAGAATGTTTTAACTCTGCTTGGAACTGGGTTGTTAAGAGCAGATCCCTTACGTCAAATCCCTCTTCCTTAACACACCTGTAGTTCAAATGCCAAGTAGATGCAATAAGCTTATTGTTTTAGATTTGTTTACAAGGGATTAAAAGATAGGTAGATTAACAGCACTTTAAAATTAAGGCGCATCTTTTCTAATTAAAGTGAGCCATAAAGCTAAGTGACAGCATTTGTGAACTGCCCACTCAAACTTATTTATTATCATCCATGTCAAGACTTCACAGTGGGACCTTTAAAATGCTACTCTAGTCAAGTAAGAGCTGTTTTTCCACAAGAAGGACTCATATGAGTAACATTTTTTTAAAAAAATCAATACTGTGGTTTATGACTGCTGGGCTCAAATTGTACCCACCTGCAGTGGTAGCACCAGAAAGAAAATTATAGGAAGGCACAGAAGGGGCAAAGTATATTTCTGGGTGGGTAAGCTTAACAGAGATGTAAAGAGATTTCAGAAAGAAAAATTAAGTATGTTTCATAGCAAAACTAGAATACTAAATATATTTTCTCTGAAATAAATCATATCGTTAGGCAACATTCAGTAAGGAAAAGGGCTTTCAAACAAGTTTTAAGTTGCTACATAAACATTTCTGTAGTATACACATTAAACAGACAAAAGATTCTCTAGAAAACAGCTACTTTTGAAGGAATGCAGGCAGAACTCTCTAACTGTAAGAACAGTAAGAGCAAACTAAGACACCTGATCCCGTTCACAAACAAAACCCAGTGCTTGTTGGTTTTTTAAATCTTGTGTATTCAAATAGCCTTCTCTGGCTATCTGGATTTTCATTGTGCTGAGAGAGAGCAAGGATGGTATGCAGAGCTAAAGGAGCTGAATGCATTGATTTTTATGCCGTTCTGTAAAATGATTGATAACAGTTTCAAGATTAAGGGTTTTTGTCATTTTTTTTTCACTTGCCACTATGGCAATGCTATTTATTTATTTATTTATTTCAGATTTATACCCCGCCCTCCCTGCAAGCAGGCTCAGGGCGGGTTTTTTTGTTTTTTACCTCAGAACATTACTTAGCCATTCATGACCCATTGTAGTCATTAGGTAGGTCTTTATTTGCTGCAGACATGAAAATGACCTTTTACATCCAGCACTTGATGAAGATTGTTGAAGAAGACAACAACACCAAAATTCTTACACACATCAACAGTAACTAAGTTTAGCCTGTGGTTGAAACAGTGAACATTGTGACGTCTTTCAGGAGCAATGCCTTCATCCCATTTAGTTTTCCACTCATTACACTGGTTCCATCATAGGTTTGTACTATGCAGTGTCACAACTTTATTTATGTCACAACATGCTAAGGCATTCTTTATGTAACTCACTAGTGAAGGAGCATTCAGTAAATGACATGGCTGGAAACCATCAAACCATTCATATATATATTGCCATTGTAGCAACAGTGGAGAACTACTGCCATTTTTTCTTGTTTACCTATGTCCTTTGTTTCATCAGGATTTAATGCAAAGAAGCCAGCTTCCTTCACTTCATCTGAAATTGACTTCAAGAGCCATTTTACTCATGATGCTTAAAAATTCATCTTAAACAGATTGATGCATTTATTTTGCATTGTGTGGAAGATTATCTGTTTTAGACTGGAGTCTGGGAGTGTGCTTTGCAATTAAATGCAAGAGTTCGAGAACATTTCCCTGGTTATCACTTGCCTCATTTTTTGAATGTCCAGGCTGAGCAATATTTTGCATAGCAGTGAACAAAAGAATTTCTGCAAGAGTTGCTACATACTGCCTATTTTCTTTTATAAGTTGTTTATGAGCATAACTTAATTGTTCTAAAACAGAATTTCCTTTGAGTTTCTGTGTTTGTAACTCTCTCATGTCACCATGCAGGCTTTGTGGACTGCATTACTATGAACCTTCAGTCCTGAACCATTATCATTATTAGCTTTTTTTCCTATGAGTAAATGCATTTTCACCAGTACAGGCACTGTTTTCAATGAAATGGCTACAAGCAAAACAAAAAACAGCATTTTCTATTACACTATATTCCAACCAGGAGTTTGTACCATGCTGGATTGAAATATCTCTATGACTGGCCATATTTTGTTGCGGGGAAACTTTTTAGCACTGGCTGAATTGGACCTCCTTCTTTAAACTGTACATTGTCTTTAGGACCAGGTACTTTCCTTACAAAGGAAGTCACTAAATCTACCACTGAACCAACATCGGGAAGCTCTGAAATACTTTCTTCTTCTGAATTATCTAATTCACAACATTCAGATTCACTACTGCTGGATAATTCCTCCTTCTGGTCAATTTCAGATTCATTTACTCTTTAACTGATTTCGCACAGGCCACTTGCCTCTCATTCTCTCTGGAGCTTCCCCCGGAGCATTTACATCAATTTTGCTCTTGGAGCCGCAGCTCCTCATCTGCCCTGCATGTTCCATTTCTCATTACCGGTTGCTCTGGGGCTGCCGCGAGGCTTCCTGCTGCTGCCCTTCCCACTCCCCTCCCATCTCCCTCCTGCACGCTCTGGCCGCCATCCTCCATCCACCATGCCACCACCACCAGCAGCATTGGGGTGCTGGATATGAGCATGAGCCAGAGGGTGGGGAGGGGGGACTGGCCTCCCATCTCCCTCCCACACACTCTGGCTGCCATCCTCCATCCACCATGCTGCTGGATGTGACCGCGAGCCAGGGGGTGGGGAGGGGGAACTGGCCTCCTGTCTCCCTCCTACACGCTCTGGCCACCATACTCCATCCCCCATGCCTCCGGCAGCAGGAGCAGCAGCAGCAGCACTCAGGGTGCTGGATGTGAGCGCGAGCCAGGGGGTGGGGAGGGGGGAATCATGGTTCCTTCCGGGATTCTTTTCCAGTGGCAGCGGCACTTGGCAGTGGCAGCTGAGTAGGAGCGGCAGCAATGGCAGCCTGGTCACCTCACTCTGCACCTGGCTGCAGCACGCTGAATCAGAACCCAGAAGAAAAAGTTTCCCCCACCACAAAAATACATAATAAATAAATGTGAACATGTGTATTACACAAAGAAAACAATGGTGTGGTCTTCCTTTGCTGCATCACTATTTCGATATTTCGATATAACGTAATGAGGGTTTCTTTTTTTAAAAAAAGGGAAGACAGTCCAGCCTCAACCCAGGAGGAGCACACCCAGAGAGCAGGCGGGGTGGAAGAATCACGCCCCTGGCCTGCCCACCCGCTTGCTGCCACTCCCCTGCAGGTGCCAGGAGGAAAGCGCCCCCTGCCTGCTCTGCGGGGGCTGCAGCCAGGGCACCCTGGACACACGGCAGTGGTCATCTGTCTGCCCAGGGGCTCTTGGGCCAATGACGCCCGGCTCCTGCTCCCGAAAAGCCCAGCAAATCCTCCTCACTGACTCACTTCTTGCTTCGCTGCCTCATCATTTCGAACTAATGTAAGGAGGGGTTCTTTTTTTTTTTAAAGGAAGAAACTCCCACCATGGGGCATGCCAGAAGAAGGCGGGCGAGTGGGCGTGTTTTCATTTCGGCTTCTCCCCGGAGCAAACAGGAAAATTCTCTAAAAACAGGATCTGTTTGCTCCAGGGAAACTCCGGTGCAGCAGAACGATACTCCGGAGCAAAACGTGAGCCCAGAGCAACTGGTGTGAAATTGACCAGAAGCTCTGGGGCAAGCATGAGGGCAAACCCAGGGCAAACGCTAGTGCGAAATCGGTCTTTGTGTTTCCATGACAGCAGGCTTTCCCCTTACTTTTGCTGGTTTTATGGAATAGTACCAGGGGTCATTTCGTAGAAAATGAGGTGCAGGAGCTCATTAGCATAACTCATTAGCATAACTTATTTGCATATGCTACACCATCTGAAATCACCAGAAGTATGTCAGAAAGGAAGGAAGGAAGGAAGGAAGGAAGGAAGGAAGGAAGGAAGGAAGGAAGGAAGGAAGGAAGGAAGGAAGGAAGGAAGGAAGGGCGAGCGAGCGAGCGAGCTGGCAGAGAGGGGACAGCTACTCATCCAAGCCTCAGAAATACCACTATTCTGGAAGAATAGCTTCAGTGGTGGCTGAAGCCTTCAGAAGGCTGGTCAGAGGAACAAGGACCTTTCCAGGGGACGGGGTCATTTTGCTGCAGCCATGACACAAGCAGGCATTCCCCTGCAGGGGGGGGGGCTGGCATCAACTCCCGGAGCTGCGCTCCCCTGAGCTCCTGCTTGAAATGACCCCTGAATAGTACCCTAAAGATGCACAAGATGAAGGTCCAGAAGATAAAGGTGGGTGCTTCTTATTGGAATACATTGCCTTTGTAATATAAAATAAAAGGAATGAGGCATAATTACTGTGGGATTGGCTGATGAGTATTCATAAGCTTTTTCTGTATATATTTTCCCGTTTCCTGTCCTAATGCTCTGAGCAGATATCTGTGACATGTTTTTAAGAAAGGGGTCAAGAAAATCAGGGAAGTCATTATAAATCATGCTGCTGATCACTGAGTCAGCCAACTAAATACAAAAAATGCTATAAAACCTCCTAACAACCATATGTTGTCTGTCTGTTGTATTTTAATACAATGCCAAAATATGTTGGGACAAAATATGCAACAGGCAGGATATTAAATAGCTAATGTCATTATTGATAAAACAACTTTTGCAGGAACTGGCTTCCAAAGATCCAATCTTAAGATTTCCTTAGATCACCTAGTTTTAGTATACCCTATATTCCTCATTACTTTTACATTTATTGGGGGGGGGGGAATCCCCCAAAGAAAAGTAACAGCTGATACAGGACTGTGGACCAAAAAGAAAGGACAAATCTTACGTACAATCCATCAAATATGAGGTTTAGAGATTCAGACATGATGCAGGTCAGTCCAGAGAGAATAAAGAACATTTCTGTGAATTTCCAAAAGAATTCTCAAAACAAAACAGAACTTCCTAACTAAACCACAGAAAAAATGTAAAGAGGAAGATATTAGTTCTAAGGAATGCTAATTATACTAAAACTAAAGCAAAGACAAAATTACATAGCAGATTCCTTAGCAAACCTAAGTAGAATCATATATCAAAGCAACAATCTAACAGAAATTAACAGAAGCAACTCCAATTTGGAGCAGAAGTTACCTTTAGATGCATATATGAGAAACATGGTGAACAGGACAATCTCTTGAAGCAGAGATGAGTGGTCTTTCCCAGCTAGTAAAGAGAAACAAAATGCCAGCTCTCTGAAACCTAAAACTGACTCTAAAGCCAGGCCAGTTACTCTGCTTTCGTCCCACTTTGGAGAACATGGGATCCTTTGAGCATCAAAAGTCTGGTACTTGACAGAAAAGTGGGAAAACTGTGAAACTAAAAGTTTATTGCTTGAGGAGGAACCTGGAGGGCAGATTTACATCAAAGATTAAGGGACATAGGTTCCCATGGCAACTTAGAAGTCAAATAGCCAGTGATTGCAACACATTGCAGTAACAAATTCTAGCCTGGCTGATAACCAAGGAGGGTTCTGAAATATCAACATAGGCTCTAATCCACACCCACTCACAGCAATTCCCCTTTCCCCTTTTCAAGATTGCCATGGGCCTGCTGGCTTTGTTGGCTTAAGAGCTACAGGTGAACCATCGAAAGCATACATTAATAACAAGTGGATGCTCTTGTACATGTGAAACTTGCTCTTCCTTAAAGTAATGACATGTGTCCAATGTTAGTTAGCACTGCCAATGATTCTGTTGCAAGGATGTCAGAATGTTACCACTGCCAATGATTCTGCTGAAAGCATGTCAGTTACCACTGCCAATGATTTCTATTGCCTTTCCTGCAATTGCCTTTGTTTTGAGTTCCATACCTGCTCTTCTAGGTCCCGGACGGGAGATAGCATCGGTAGAGTGACTCCCACCGCAGGAATGCGCTTCTTCCTCCCTTTGCACATGCTTGCTGCTTAGAAGCTTTTCCTCGCTCTTATCTCTGTCTCGCTTCTCGTTAGCTCACGGCCTTGAGCTGGAATCCTCCTGCTACATGTTATTTTATTCACAGGTGCAAATTGCTCCTTTGCTTGCTTTTACCCTTGGGAACATCCGCCTTACAGATCCTGACAGTGTCTTTGCTTGGGAACCTAAGTTGCCACGCTTTTCCTGGGAACAGTGGGCCAGTATATTTGGGTGCCAATAATTCTCTCAACTGATTGGTGGAAGTCGAGGGGGGGCTTATTTCATATCAGGTATAATTGTAGTTGTATTACTATGCTTGGGCATTACTAACAGAAAAAGTGTATTTGACCAACAAGATCTTTTCTGCAAATAACGGACTTTCTGTTTAAGGAGACCTGTTGTGGACTACATCTATTGGGACAATCTCACATCCAGGAATGGGGTGGCAAACTCCTTGTTTGGGGTGGCTCTGCCCCCCTCCCTCTTGCACCACACCTGCTAACCTGGGACACCAAATGCTTTCCAAGCATCAATATATCCTGTAAAATCTGAAAATTAATCATAATGATAATTCCTGCTTCAAAAAAGGCATTATTACAAGTTTTTTGTGCATTATAATAGTTATATACAATCCTTTAAAAAATATAGGCTCAAAGTTTGCTTCTGCTAAGTTCTCTATGGCTACTTATGAGGTGGGGGATGTCAGCAGTATGAAGCAGCTTTCCCCCTCATTTATTACAAGGCAAAAACAGTCTTATGAGATTGTCCCTATGTTATAAAACTCATTAGATCTCTAACATTTTCCAGGACATGGGTAACAGAGGGATGTTTTCACTACACTTATTCATGATGCAAAAATTGAGGGGGAAGTCCACCTTGTTGGGTGTTTTGCTGCTGCCAGTACAGCAGCCAGCTTCGCCTTGCCTCCTCACTTGGCTTTCACGGACCCCAAGGGAGAAAGAGCCTCACCAGGATAATCGACTGCCACTCATCTTGGTACATCATTAGCAACTAGAGCTCTTAACAAGCTCTTTTTAGTGTGCTATGTGCTAAAAATATTTTTTCAGTTCCTTAGTGAAATCCATATTTCAGCAGAAAACAGCTGGGGGGGATTATGTACAGTATTTTTCATAAGAAACTAATTATTCTTATCTGTGGATCAAACTAGTAAAGGTTTCCCTTGCTCAAAAGCCAGTAGAATCCAAATCTAGGGGGTGGTGCTCATCTCCATTTCCAAGCCGAAGAGCCAGCGCTGTCCAAAGACATTTCTGTGGTCATGTGGTCGGCATGACTAGATGCTGAGGTGCATGGAATGCTGTTGCTTTCCCACTAAAGCAGTACCTATTTATCTACTTGCAAATTCTTGCTTTTGAACTGCTAGGTTGGTAGGAGCTGGGACCAGAGATGGGAGCTCACTCTGTCATGCGGCACTCAGGTCTTGAACTGCCAAACTACTGATCTTCTGGTCTGCAGTTCAGCATCTTAACCACTGAGCCACAACGGATCAAACTACAAGATTGCAAAATCTTCTTGCAAGAATATTAACTATTGATAACTGGCTGATGGCTTTTCTAGGAGAAGGTTCAGAAGGACATTGCTATGTCCATCACTGGAAATTCGACTAGATCCAAGAGATTATTTCCCCCTGTTGCCAGTAATACATACATTTAAAAATTGAGGTAGACAGAAGCTCAGTTTCACTGTGTTCTGGAATATGATTGAAATATGCATTAAAGCAAATATAATGAAGAGGCTGGGAGAAAGAAAAATAGAAATACAGCACGGTGAATACAACAATTACACAAAGCATCCTGTTGTCTAAATTCAGATCTTAACTTTCTTACATGGAGAATCCAAACTCCCAGTTGAGTCTTGGTGGAATATGATGCAGTTTCTTTAAAGGGCAATACTGATAGTAAGATAATTATTTAGGGAGCTAGTGTGATAGAGAACCAAAAAGTACTAGCTTTCCATGTCCATTTCAAAGTCCTCAAATGCTCTCCCTCCTAGAATCACAATCTGTGTTTTTTGGGGGGGGGGGTGTTTCTTGGGGAAATTGTTATCCTATCTTTTTAAATTTATAAAACAGAGTACGAAGGAGCAGGAGCGTAGACTTTTTAATTCCGGGGGGCGGGGGTTCTCTCGTGCGCGTGCGCAAAGCGCGCGCGCTCGGGACCATGTCCCCGCCGCTCTCCCCCCCGCCCCAGGGAGCCACCGCCGCTGCTTCCCTCCCCTGGGCCGTGCCCGCCCGCCCACCTGCCGTGCTCCCCGCCCCCCTCCCTCCCTCTCCCCGCTTACCTGGGGCACCGGTGGCATAGGATTGCTGCTGCTGCCTGCAGCCGGGGGCCGGCGCATCGCCCTTGCAGGCCCCCGGCTCCCGCTCCGCCTCGCGCTCGGGGCGTGCAGGGGTGGTGCAGATGAGTGCCGCCTCTCTCTCCCCCGCCCCAGGGAGGCAGGAGGGCAGGCCGGGGGTGGGGGAGAAGGAGAGGCGGCAATGGCCGGCTGACTGGCCACCGGGCGCTCCATTTTTCTGGGGGTGGCTGAGCCCCACTCGGGAAATTTCGGGGGGGGCTCGAGCCCTCGAGCCCCCCCGTAGTTGACGCCCATGCAAAGGAGGTGATGCTCTAGATGATGATATGAGAGTTTCCCCCATGAATAAGCATTCTTGGTAATGGTGAATTCTGTATGATGCAGTTCTTCTACCTTTAAATTTATTGGCTGGGTGTCATATAACTTAGTTAAAACTTCAGAGTTTGAAAGGGAGGGATCTAAGTAACAAGAGAGAACTATAATTATCTCTTGCTCTTTGTGCAACTGAATTAACCCATAAAAATAGAATTAGCTATTATTTCTAGTCCCTTTTATTTCAGACTCTTTAGGAAACTTGAGGTCAAAATGCTTCTTCTTAGTACCATTGAAGCTTCAATTTACAATGCTAGCATAATAAACTAAATTTTCAAATTCTAGCATATATTCTGTAATCTACTGATATATACATTAATTCACTTTATGCTTTGTACACGTTGTATGCGATGTACACATTGTATTAGCATATAGTGATCATCCTAAATGTATTTTCAGCCTCAACTTGAACTTGGAAAAGTGATAGCTACCTGAACATAATTGATAATTACCTTTGGCTGAGGACAGACTGGCAGTATAAAGCAGAAGGGAAGCAGGGCAAAAAGACCTGGGCCAAGTTGTGGTGGGGATTCCCAGTTGCACTGCATCGACTGATGCGGCAGCATACCGGGGAGGAGGTGGAATGGAGCAGTCGCACTGTGGGGCGTCTCCTGATGGCACTGTGGTTGAGTGTGACTTTGGTCTGCTCCGCCAACCTGCGCGTAGGCGCATGGGCACATAGACGCAGCAGCAATTGGGGCAGGATCCTGTGGATGGGAACTTTAACTCCACAAGCCAGAACGCATCCCCACGGGCGGATGTGCACTCAAGCACACAGCATGCATGGGCAGTGATGCGCATCCCTGCCGGATCAGTGGGTTCACATTACCAGCGCCACTTGATTGCGGCTTTTTACATTCACACTTCCAGAAAGTGCGATCAATGCTCCCTCCATGGCTTGCCCCAGCTTTCACCTGGTACTTTTTAAAAGTGGGATTGAATAGTTAAAGGACAGGGTGAGTATGGCAGAGGAACGCCAGACAGCTGTGGCTGTGTGAACCGGCCCACTTAATCCACTTGAGAAAGGTGCCTATATTGGACCAAACTGCCAGTCTGAACTCAGCCTTTGTTATTTTGTCTTAAGGAGTTGAGGGCTGATCTTCCAAACATTTTAATGACACTGGATCCTGGATCCATTCCACATGTCCACCAGAGATTTAAATAGACAGAGGTGGATGGGGGGCAGACCTGGAAAAGAGCCCCACCCCAGCCTCAAAAGGAGGGAGGGGGAACCTGCCTGGCCAGCCCCAAGCAGACGATGCCCAGCCAAGCAATATGACTGGATGAGCTGAGACTGGGCATTAGCAGCTAGAAACAACGTTTCTGGGGATGAAAGAATAAACTATTAGGGCTGGAAGATGGCATCCAATCCCATTTATCCATTCATACTCAGATACATTGGTTCTAGCTCCCAGGGGTTGCTGTTATATCGTTCTCCCTCTTCCTCAGACCTGCTTTCCCATCCCTTACCTCGACCCTACTATCTTTTTCTGGTTTTGAGCTTCCCTGGTCCCTAATTTTACTTAAGGGATTTTTGAGAGCAGAATGTGAAGTAGGAGTCTGAAGGATCAATCCTAGCTGCAAAACAGCTTGCTTCCAAGTCCCATTTCTATGAGTTGGTGATAGAGGGGGCAGACAGTGCCTGCGGGGAGGCTATTTGGTTAATGAATGAGTCAGCACTCTTCCTCTAGCCATCAGACTGCATAATTGAAGGTGCTGGGTTAAGGTCTCATTGGGTGTACGTGTTTGATAAAACTACTGCAGCAGATACAATTTACATATCCTTTCTATATTGAAGTGGAAAGTGCCACCAAGTCAAAGCTGACTTATGATGATCCCATAGGGTTTTCAAAGCAAGAGACATTCAGAGGTAGTTTGCCATTACCTGCCTCTGTGTCATGACCCCGGACTTCCTTGGTGGTTAGCATCCAAGTGCTAACCACGCCAATACTGTTTAGTGCAGGAGTGTCAAATATAAGGCCCAGGGGCTAGGTCTGGCCTGTCCAGGGCTCATGTGTGGCCTGTGAGCAACTGATGCAAGGGAGGAAGTGCTGGGGGGTAGTGGGTGGAACCACTCCATTGTGGCTTCAGCACAGCAGAACAACCTCATCTGCAGCAGTCAAGCACTGTGGGAGCTTCTGCCCAGCACTGCACTGCTGCCTTGCCAGTCCACCTATGTGGATTTTCCTCTGCACCCCCTCTCAGCCCATGGGCCTTGCAGTGCAGATACATCAATTTGGAGCTTGCCAGCTGCTGGCTTATATATAATTTATATCTCTAGTACCTGGCACTCTGTTTTATGGTACACATGGCCTGGCCTGACAAAGTAAAATTTATGTCGGATCCAGCCCTCATAACAAATGAGTTTGACACCTCTGGCTTAGCGTCTGAGATCTGATGAAATTGGGCTAGCCTGGGCTAGCCAGGTCAGGGCACATCTATTCTATAAAGGTAGCATTTATGAAAAAAATCATAGCACAAACAATGTGCTTAGTCGCCATTAGGGTTGCCAGCCTCCAGGTGGGGCCTGGGTATCTCCCGCTTTTACAACTGATCTCCTGCTGACAGAGATAAGCTCCCTTGGAGAAAATGGCTGCTTTGAAGGGTAGACTCTATGACATTATACTATGCTGAGGCCCCTTCCCTCCCCAAACCCCACCCTCTCCTGGCTCCACCCCCAAAGTCTCCAGGTATTTCCCAACCCAGACTTGGCAACCCTAGTCACCATACATTCTTCTATGGTGTGTGTAATATGAACATGAGCAATATAAAAGGGTCAGAAATTTCATGCAGATTTATATAAAGTTGTTTCCATGCTGGGGTTGAAGAATCTGAAAACACCTTACTCATACAATTAACTATTTTTTATATGAAATAGATTTCATGTTTTGGGCCTCAAGTCAAAGTACTTGTAATGACTTTTAAGGCACTAAATTACTTAGGATGAGGGTATCTGAAGGAATGTCTTCACCCCATAAACATACCCATAATCTAAGATTTCCCCCTCTGCTTCCCACGCTACACGCCTGTGCTGATTTATATGTGATTGATGGGCCTGCAAGGCCTTTTTAGCTGTTGTGCTCAGGCTATGGAACATACTGCCCCAGGAGGTCCACCAGGCCCCCTTCCGTGTATATCACAGGTTTTACACAAGAAGGACACTGAAGTAGAGGTGCTCATATCCTATTCACCAGTCACACCTTTGAACATGGTAAGTCTGAGTTTTGAACATGTTCATGGCAAAATTCACAGCAACTCTTCTCTGAAGATCACATCCAAATGGTTTCAAAGTAACTTGGTAGCAAGTATGCTTAGAGTTTTAAATCATTAGCTTTGTTTATTCTAAACAAATCATTTAGGTACGAAACACCAAAGCAGGGCAGCTTACCCATAACTGGATGCCTTTACTCTTGTATATGGTGATGTAGCATGAATTTTGCTTTCAATGAGTCAACACTTAAGTGTTCTCCATATACTTGAGCCATGGAAGCAGGAAAATGGTTTAGACAGCTAAAACTAGGATCTATTTTAGTTGATCACATGGGATTTTGAAATTCATATTAATTTACTTCAACATATCCCCATATGAGTTCTGGAAACACAAAGGCAGACACAACTTGACAGGGACCTCTCTACTCACTCCATTACTTTTATAATCAGCTGCTCCAAGATGAGGGATGGCCACAAACTGCATTTTTGTGGTTTGTTCTGGTTCATGACAGAACCACTAACTGAATTACAAAGTGATAGGAACTGGGGGGTTGGTTCTAAAACTGAACTGGTTTGTAGCAGTTCTTGACCCATACTTTCTGCTCCTTGCTGCTTCTGGTGGGGAGCAGAAAGCAGGGGTGCTCTCTGCAAAAAGCAGTGGGAAGCAGAAAGCAGGGATTTAAATGGCTCAGAGATATTTAACCCCCTGCTTTCTGTTGCTTTTCACAGGGAGCAGAAAGCAGGGGTTTCCCCTTGAGAAGTGGCAGGGAGAAGAAAATGGGTTTGGAGCCATTTAAATCCCTGCTTTTTGCTCCCTGCCACTCAGCTGTGTTTTGTGAGTGCAGAGAACAGGGGTTTAAATGGCTTGGAGCCATTAAAACCCCCTGCTTCCTGTTTTTCATGAACCACCACAAGCTGCCTTAAAATTTGTGGAAATTCATGGCAGCTCTTCAGTTCACAAACTTATGTTTGTGAGCCAGTTCATGCCCATCCCTATTCAAGATCATGACAGTTCCCATAGCTTCTATGGACCAGAAAGACCCTAAGGATGCCGCATGGGTAGGTAGAAGGTAGCCTTCTCCTTTTTGCTGCCACCCTCAGTAAAATATTATTACATCTATAGCACAGACAGCTATGACTAAGGCAAGAGTTGGCTGCTAGTGGGTCAAAGGTCAGATATAGGTGACAAATACCTGTGCAAGTTTGTTGAAGCTCAGAGCCTTGTTCTTTGTTTGATGAGCTCCTGCCTTAGTGTAGTGGCTTATAGAATCAGGCCACTGGGGTTAGGTTATTAAATGCCAACCTGAGCAGAGTTACACCCTTCTAAGCCCATTGAAGAACATGGGCTTAAAAAGATATAATTCTGTTTAGGATGAGACTGTCAGTTACTAAGTGTGTCTCGAATCATTCTAAAATGCTTAACAGGTCTGAATTATTAGACATTTATTAAAATAAAGGGTTTTATTTTCCTCTAAAGCACTCGTTATAATTTCAAATGAGTCACTGTGTTTAATAACAAGAACCATGTTCCTTTCAGTGTCTTCCAATGTGCCTATTTTGGGAAATATCCAAACACTGGTGGTGTCAGTACAGATAACACCTTTACATTTGTGCTGCTCGCTGACCTCAAGGCTAATGAATAAAAAGGTCAAGGCTGAGGAAACCACAGAGTGAAATCGAATGCAGCTTCTCAGCAAGTTTCTGCATGCTCAATATTATTTGGCCTCGTGCCACTGTGTTCAGAATTAAAAGATGGATTATTGTGGATTTGTTTTCTTTTGGGAATTAGGACTGGCACCGGCTTAGCTTCAGTAGAGGTATTAACCGAAATGCATTTCTGTCATACAGCTTTATCCCATTTAGCCACTGTGACTTTGGAGTGACTTCCAAAGCAATCCAATCAGAATGAGTCGGCAGATTAATGTTAACTTTCATGTCAGGACAGGCAACAAAATGAAGCAGGTAATGCACAATCATGCAACAGCTAGACACAAGAAAGAACACCCCAATAATAAACTAGATGGAAGAGGGTAGTCCAGCTAATGAGGATTTTTCTCCCAGTAAAAATCTATATCAAGTCTATGATGGAATAAAATGGGGTGTTGTCATTCTTGGCCAAGGCTGTCCATTGTGGCAAAGGAAAAGCTGCTTTTTACTCATGTTGAATGTCTTTAGGCCTCAGGCAGTTATCCCCACTCCCGGCCCTTCTTTGGCACTTGCTGAGCTTAATCATGAGAAACGTCACTGAAGTACCACTTCAAGTCTAAAATCAGATTGACCACTTTATATTTGGGTAGAGATGACAGCGGGGTCTTCTTTCTTAACAGAAGTGGTACAAAGTTCCATGTAAGGTTTTGAGGCAAATAAGAAGTTACAATAGACATGTGACTGCCAGTGCCACAGAAATGGCCATTCGTCAATAATGTTTAATAGAACTTACTGATATCCCACATTTCACTACACTGTGAGTGAGAGCCAATGTGGAGTGAGAGATGGGAAAGGGTAGAGGCCCAGGCTAGCCCTATCTTGTCAGATCTCAGAAGCTAAGCAAGGTCAGCTCTGGTTAGTGTTTGAACGGGACAGCACCAAGAAAGTCCAGGGTTGCAACACAGGGGCAAGCAATGGCAAACTTCTGAATTTCTCTTGCCTTGAAAATCCTATGGGGTTTTCTTAAGTCAGTTGCCACTTTACAGCCTTTCCACCGCCCCCACTGGATCTAAAAGAGGATGAAGTTTTCAATAGCAGATTGTGCTTAATATTAACTTAGACTCTTGGTGAGGGCTTCGCACAATTATCATTATGCATAGCTTGATGATCAAGGAATTCTTATTTCACATAGTATCCTTTAATTAGCTTTGATGATCCCCATAAGTTAGTGGGTTCCATCACCCCAAACCCACACTGTATCTCTAGAGATGATGTAAAACTGAATTTTGGGTTTCTCTGACAGCAGCTATACAGTCAAGAGTGTCATACTATAATCTGGGAGACCCAGGTTTGAATCTCCTCTCTGCCATGGAAGTGTGCTGAATGACCTTGGGCCTGTTACTCTCTGTTACTCTCTGTCAGCATAACCTACCTTGCAAGGTTGCTGTTGTGAGGATAAAATGGAAGTTGCTCTCAGTTTCCAGTGGGAAGAAAAACAAGGTATAAACATCTAAATAAACAAATATATAGCAAGCACAGTTGATATGACCAAGCCCCATGAGGAAAGGCTGAGGGACTTGGGAATGTTTAGTTTGGAGAAGAGGAGGTTGAGGGGGGACACGATTGCTCTCTTTAAGTATCTGAAGGGCTGTCACTTAGAGGAGGGCAGGAAGCTGTTCCTGTTGGCAGCAGAGGATAGGACTCACAATAATGGGTTTAAATTAAGGGTGGGAAGGTACCAGCTGGATATTAGGAAAAACTTCTTTACAGTAAGAGTTGTGCAACAGTGAAATCTGCTGCCTAGGGAGGTTGTGAGCTCCCCCTCACTGGTAGTCTTTAAGCAGAGGCTGGACAAATACTTGTCAGGGATGCTCTAGGCTGATCCTGAATTGGGCAGGGGGTTGGACTAGATGGCCTGTATGGCCCCTTCCAACTCTGTGATTCTCTGATTCTATGTACACCTGTTTCACACAGCAGTGTGCCTTACATGCATCTGTATACATGTATTTTGAAACATCCATGTATCTTGTAAGGGCAGAAAAGCAGGGTATAAATTTTGTAAACAAACAAACAAATAACAACCCTAATTTGATTAGCATGTAAGATCAGTGTATATTCAGCCGTTTCCTTATCCAGACCTCCATCTTGGCTCTGAACTGGTGCTTTGAAGCTATGATCAGGTGGCTAAGACAGAACAAGCTGAAGCTGGGTCCACACAAGACAGAGGTGATGCTGGTCAAAAATGCTGCCATTTTAGAGGGACTGGATCCATGTTTAGTAGATGAAGTGCAGTCAGCATTTGCAGAGCTGGTTAAGAACTTGAGGACTGCCCCTCCTCAAAAGAGCTCTGCCTGGCCTATTCTCTCTGTCCAGAAGCCAGTATGTCCCACCTTGACTGTACCCCACCCAAACTGGTCTTCCAATGTAACATGCACCTGTGAAAGCTCTCTTTTGTCTTCTCTCTGTTCCCTTGACCAGACCCAGTTTACCACATTTCCACTTCCACCAGACAGTCCTCCAGTGCTTCATGCATGTTTGCCATGCAGAGCTTCTTCAGTGAGATAATAACTCTGGCTCTTCCTCACCCTATTACATGAATATGGTGTCACACGCAACTAGGTGGGTCCAGTGCTGCCATTTGCGGGGCTACAGTCTGGTCCCAGGCCTGCAAGTTTGAAAACCTTGCTATAACACAATACTGATGAAGTTGCTCAGTTAAAACTGGGCAAGAGAATCAGAAATGACCCCGCCTTTAGAACAGAAAAGCTTTTTAATAATCTGAGTCAAGATCTATTTGGATTTGAATCAGATCATAAATAAATTTGGCCTGATCTGCATTGACCTCCCTTTGCTTTTCCTTTCTTTAAATTATACCTTGCAGCAGCAGCAGCAGCAGCAGCAGCAGCAGTGACAAAATTTTTGCATCTTTTTTACAGAATGGAAAATCACAGGTATTGCAGCTTGCAGTTCTTGCCCTGAAAGTGGTCTTAAAAGGTCAAAGAAAATATCTCCACTTATTGTTATGCCCACTTTGAGGGTAAGATTTCAAATAAGGCAAATCCATGATGTGTTGTTTCTACTAAGGTTATGAAGTGTGTGCTGCTTGAACTGGGTGCCAGTTGTCTAGACAATCCTGATGAAAGCTGATTTCCCAGACTAAGCCCATCTTCTGAATGGCATGTTCTCTGCTGTCACAGTTCGGCTCAAATAATGTTTTGAATTTCACTTTCCATACAGATACCAGCCAAGTTCCCTTCATCCTCCAGTAGCTTTCCATATCCCCTTATGTCTATTATTTTTATAGAAACACAGGGGTACATGACACTTTAAATGCAGATTTTGGTTATACCCCTTGCTTAACTTACAGCATAGCTATGCCTTGCAGACTGATCCTGCACCTGTTGTTGTGGGAGCAATTTACACTGTGTTCTTTGTGGTCCCCCAAGGAATTATTTATTTATTTATTTCATGAGATTTATATCTCACCCTCCCCGCTGCACGTGTACACAGGATTAGCCTTCGTTTCTAAAATAGCAGGAATTGTATCTTACCATACAATGCATTCAGGTTTACAGTCATTATTGATAATATAATTTAGAGAATGGTGTGAAAAATGCATTTTTTTCTTTGGAGCTTTGAAATGAGCAAAACCTGCACTCTGAGCATTTAAAGGTTTTTGTTTTCTCTCTGGGCAGAGAACAGGCGGGAAGGAAATCATTTAAACTGCTTTCCAGACTTAGTCCACCTTCATACAAATGCTAATGGAAGAAGAAGAAGATATTGGATTTATACCCCGCCCTTCACTCGGAGTCTCAGAGTGGCTTACAAACTCCTTTCCCTTCTCCTCCCCACAACAGACACCCTGAGAGAGTTCTGAGACAACTGTCCTTGAGAGAATAGCTGTGACAGAACTATGGCTTGCCCAAGGTCATCCAACAGCTGCAAGTGGAGGAATGGGGAATCAAACCTGGTTCTCCCAGATTAGAGTCCATGCACCTAACCACTACACCAAACTAGCAAGACAGATCATGGTGGGTCACGCTCTCTCCCTTCTCCAAGCAGAGAACAGAGATTTGGAGGAATTAAGTACTAGAAAGACTTCAGGAAGGAAATTTCTGGAAACTTCAGGAAAACCTTCTCTGACCCAGCCTGACCTGGTCAGTGGGTGGGAGAAAGAGGCATGATAAAACTCAGGGGAGCGAGGAGGAAGTTCTCTTTGGTGCTGAGTCTATCAGAGCAGACCAAACTTTTAACTGGGGTCTGGAGGAGGTGGCCATTAGCCATGGAGTGGCCTGGTAAATGGAAGGAAGTTTCAAGGTAATGGTAAGTATGTAGAGATCTTCCTAAGCTAAGGAGCCTGTCATGTATTTTAACATTGGATAGGGTATGTATAGAGAGAGGGACATAGGAACTGTGTTTTAGCCATTTCTTTTGAATCCCTTGCTCAATCTGGTACTGTGAAAAGTATGAATCATAGAATTGGAATGGACCTCAAGGGTCATCTAGCCCAAACCCCTGCACAATGCAAGGAATTCACAAATACCACACCTCACACCGCCAGTGACTGCGGTTCCATGTCTAGAAGATGACAAAAAACCTCCAGGATCTCCAGCCAGACTGGCTTGGAGAACAATTGCTTCCTGACCCCAAAGTGGTGATCAGCATTACCCTGGGCATGTAAGAAAGGGCCACAAGAACTAAGCACTGAGGCAACCCTTCCTGCCCTCCCTCTCATAATCTGCCTAAGTTCACACAATCAGCATTGCTGTCAGATGGCCATCTAGCCTCTTTTTGAAAACCTCCAAAGAAGGAGAGCCCACCACCTCCCAAGGAAGCCTGTTCCACTGAGGAACCACTCTGTTGGGGAGTTCTTCCTAAAACTCTTCTGATTCAATTTCAACCAGTTGGTTCTGGTCCAACCTTCTGTGGAAAAAGAAAACAACTCCATACCATTATCTCTATGACAGCCCTTCAAGTACTTGAAGATGGTTATCATCTCACCTCTCAGTCATCTCCTCTCCAGGCTAGACATACCCAGCTCCTTCAACCTTTCCTCACAGGACTTGGTCTCCAGACCACTCACCACCCTCGCTGCCCTCCTCTGGACACATTCCAGTTTGTCTATATTCTTTTAAAATTGTGGTGACCAAAACTAAACACAGTATTCTAGGTGAGGTCTAACCAGAGCAGAATAAAGCAATACCATCACTTCACATGATCTGGACACTATACTTCTGTTGATACAGCCCAAAATTGCATTTGCCTTTTTAGCAACTGCATCACACTACTGACTCATGTTCACTGTATGGTCTACTAAGACTCCTAGATCCTTTTCGCACATACTACTGCCAAGACAAGTCTCTCCCATCTTAAAATTATGCATTTGATTTTTCCTACCTAAATGCAGAACTTTACATTTATTCCCACTGAAATCCATTTTATTTGTTTTAGCCCAGGTTTCCAGGTTGTCAGGATCATTCTATATCCTGACTCTGTCTTCTACCATATTTGCTTCCCTCTCAATTTAGTATCATCTCCAAATTTTTTAAGCATTCCGTCTATCTCTTCATCCAAATCATTGATAAAGATGTTGAACAAAATACGTCCTAGGGCAGATCCTTGAGGAACTCCACTTGCCACTCCTCTCCAAGAGGATAAGGAATCATTCACAAGCACTCTTGTGAACATTGTGAACATTTTCTTTTAAGACATACTTTATAGTTTTGTACCACATGGACCTCCACTGTCTTGGACATGCTATTTTAAAGGGAGTGCCAGAGAGAAGGCAGGCAGTTGGCAAGTGGCTACTTCTCCAAGGATGTACAAGGCAGTAAATTGTTCCCATAGTGACCAGGTGCTGGGCAGCGGGAGACACAGGCAAAGCCTTAGCTCTTGGAAGGGAATCTGGGAGTCCTGACCCTCCCAGTGTGCAATTCTTTACAAAGGTCAGGTGGTGGCAGTGGGTTACCCAAGAGATAAAGAAGAGCCTCTCCAGGTGTTGGGAAAACTTTGGAGGGCAGGATGGAATAGGGGCCTGCAGGCCGGAGCAGGCCCATTCTCCCACAAACTGCAATAAGTGAACATGTTTTTAGGAGGTGATCTTGGCATGATTTTCTGTTTCTGTCCTATATTAAAATTCTAACTTGCTTCCCTAGCATGTCATTATAGGGCAAAACTGTAGAAACGGACAGAGGTCTGTGTCTTTAGAACTGTCTACTAATTTTGGGTGTGTGTGCGGAAATGAGACCATTAACTTCCAACAAATCAAACTGGACACTTTGGAAAGGGGAGGGGCACAGCACTTGAAATCTCTCACTCTCTAATGTGAATTAGGTTGCCAGCTCCAGCTGGGGATTTGGTGGTGGTGCCCGCACAGGGTACAATTTGGGGAAGGGGGGAACCTCTGCATTGCAGGGATGTAATCCCATAGAGTCTGCCTTCCAAACTGCAGTTTCCTCCAGGGGAACTGATTGCTGTAGTCTGGAGATCAGTTGTAATTCTAGCAGACACTTGGAGGGTGGTAATTCAAATGTGGATGTGGACGTAAAATGACAGACCATGGTGGGGAATTGTTGGAGAGGGTGAAATTGCAGGGCTCTTCTAAACCAAGGGTGCATATCCCTTCAGGCCGTTGCAAGATAAAGGCAGTTTCACAATACAGTGAAAAGGAGGGGACAGAGGAGATGCACAGAAATTCATATCCTCATGTGACATTTCTAATGTCATCTTCAAAAAAGGACTTGATGCACAAACGAGTTCACATTTAATGCAATTAGAAAATCAATGAAATTGCACTGGAACAAAGGAGAAGAGGGAAAAGCTAGAGACAGACCAGCCATGTAACTTCCAGGGAAATTTCCTGGTGGGCTTCTGCCCCAGAGGGCCACTGGCGGCAAGGAGCAAGCAGAGCCAAAGCCCCAGAGCTCTGACAGCACTGCAGGAGCCTTCCTCAATGGAGTGAGCTCACCAACTGCCTGCTACAGTGCAGCCAGTTGTCAGAGGAGGCAATAGGTAAGCAGTTCCTGCTGCTGGAGGCACCACGGCACTGTTTTGTAGCACTGCATGGCTGCTCGCCATTTGCTTGCTCCAGGGTCCTTTCCACTTCCCAGTCCACTCCTGATCATAATCCAAATACCATTCGCAAAGTGATGTAGTGACAGCGGTAGAGTTTTACCAGAAACCTAACTGTAAGAACACCACTGCAGCACTTTTTGCCTGTCTGTGAATGTTGATTAAGACAGCAACTATACTAGGAGGGAAAGTGACTTCTCCAGTTGCTGTGGAGAAGACAAAAAACAGAACAGGATGGTAGTGCCAACTAGAGTTCTAGAGGAAATCCCTTCTTGACCTTGGAGAACAGCAACCAGCATAAGAGCACAGCAAACCTGCGGGCTTCCATTAATAGCAAAAGAAAGAGCTGTGGATCAGAGTGGGAGCCAGAAGCTTTGGATCTGCTGCCTTTACAGTCCTCCTTTCTGGTTTGGCAAGCCACATCCACAAAAGGCCTATTGGTTGCCAACAAACAGTGGACCAGAAGTTCCCACTTCAGTTCATATTTGTGCCTAGCCACCACCATGGGCCTTTGCAAGCTGGAAACCAGAAGCTTTACTCATGATCCACGTATAGCACAAATAGCACATACCTGCACGACAAATGAGAGCCCCAATCTGCAATGCAAAAATCAAGAGTAGTGATATCTAGTACCTTGGCCTGTTAATAATGTTATTTCCCAAGCTAAATATCTGATAGATAAGGCAAACACTTGACATGCTGTCTTTTCAGGACATTAGCAAGATTAAGAATAATCGCTTCTTGCTTTTTAGCTGTGCCAATTGAAGCAGTCTGAGTTTTCCCTTCTCAGTATGATGCACCAGAAACTCCAGAGACACTTCATTTTCAACAATCCATTAACTCAGTCTTGCACACAATATCTAACAGTATTAGTCCCATAGCACTAATTTCTTCAATAGTGGCTCATTACCAGCACTTAACAACCCCCTTCTGGCTTCTAATTAATTACCTTGTTTCTGAATCTTGATGAAAGAAAACTACTGTCAAGGGCATTGTTTGCTTAATTACCCAAAAGCTCTAGACAAATGCTAAGAAATTAATGCAGAGATGGCAAGCTCTCACAAATTCATCCACTGAACAGTGTTTTTCAGCAGAGGGTGTGGAATTCCAGTGTTCTGGCTTCAAATGATCATGATTTCCCCCTCCCCCCACAAATTGTGAGAGCTGCTTATTTGTTTATTTATTTAGAGCTTTTTATGCCAACTCTAGGAACCAGCCTGAGGCGGTTTACAAAACAAAAATAATTAAAAAAAACAAAACATTAAAAGATGTTAATTAAAACCCAGCATTAAAAATGCCCAAGTTCAGCATAGAAACTTACTTGATCTTGGTAGCCCTGGGGTCCAACTAGGCATGACAACACAGGGTCTCTAAAAGCAGACCTGACTTAATCATTTATGTTGTGCTCCTTAGGCCAGCCTGATCTCATCAGATCTTGGAGGCTAAGCAAGGCCAGCCTTGGTTTGTATTTGGATGGGAGACCTCCAAGGAATATCAGGGTCATGACACAGAGGCAGGCCATGGAAAACCACCTCTGAAGTCTCTTGCCTTGAAAATCCTGCAGGGCAGCCATAAGCCAGCTGTGACTTGACTGCCAAAAAAAAAAAAAAAAAGACTGGGAGGGGGATTTGATGTAGGGCTGCCAAGTCCAACTTGGGAAATATCTGGGGACTTTGGGGGTGGAGCCAGGAGACTTTGGGGGTGGAGCCAGGAGAAAGGAAGTGACATCATTTTGTGATGTCACATCCTGTGATGTTGCTTCCACATGCTGACACATGAACTCATGAAGTTTCCTAATACTGAATCAGGCCATTGGTCCATCAAGGTCAGTATTGACTACTCAGACTGGTAGTGGCTCTCCAGGGTCTCAGGCTGAGATCTTTAATGTCACCTATTACCTGATCCTTTTTTAGCTGAAGAGGCTGATACCTCCTGCATGTCAAGCAGATGCTCTATCACTGAGCAACGGCCCTACTGAATCCTTCCTCATCTCGGCAGAATATGAAGCCCTAAGTACTACACAAGTGCTAAATATGATTTTCTTATCATAAGAACAGGAGAGAAGCCACAGTGGATCGGCCCATCCAGTACAGCCCATCCAGTACAACACTCTGTGTCACAACAGTGGCCAAAAATACCAGGTGCCCTCAGGAGGTCCAGCAGCGGGGCCAGAACTCCAGAAGCCCTCCCACTGTTGCCCCCCAAGCACCAAGAATTCAGAGCATCACTGCCCCAGACAAAGGGTTCCATTTAGACCTTGTGGCTATAATAGCTACTGATAGACCTCTGCTGGATGGGGACAGAGAGAGAGAGAGACAGACAGACAGACAGCTTTTTCACTTACTCTTGCCCAATTCCCAGGCTTTCTTTCTGGCCCTTGTTTCACCCAGCTGTTGTCCATGTAAGTCCCATAACTTCTCTTCCCCCCCCCCCCCCAAGCATAGGCTTTTTGGTGGCTAAAGAGGACCTTTGTCCTCCCCTTTTCGCCAGCAGAAAAGCTAGTTGGATCCATCCCTAACTTAAAATACCGGTTACTTGATGTACAAATGCTTTTAAAAATGCAGATTTTTACTGCTGGAGGGGTGGGGGGGGACATGGTTGAAAGAAACAGAAAATTGGCATAAAAATGAGGAATCCCAACTTTTATTTGCAGAAGGGAAATGAGGATTGGGGGGACCCAAACAGCCAGGACAAGACATTTTAAACAATCCCACTCCCAGACCTTCTACAGGCAACCTCTCCTTGTGATGTTTACCTCTTTGGAAGTGACAGTTTATTCCTTTGACAAAACCACAGTGGACAGACAGACAGAAAAAAGAAAGAGGGGGAGGGGGAGAGACAGAGAAGGAGCTCGCAGACCCCAGTTTACGCAGCTTACTCCAGCAGCAACCTTGCACGGAAGCCCAGTTTACGCAGCTTACTCCAGCAGCAACCTTGCACGGAAGAGCTTAGTCCCTCCTTAATCTCTGGGCGGGGCTGTCTTGTTCGATAAGCTCTTAAAGGGGAAATTTCCCTTTTAAGAAGTTCAAGAGGCCAGCAGGGCAGGCTCCGGGTTCCCCTGCTGGCAGCCATTTTGTCCCCCCGGTGGCCAATTTTGGAAAAGCGGGGGAAAGCTTTAAAAATCGGTGTTTCCCCCGCTCTACCGGGGGACTTGGCAGCCCTAATTTGATGCCACGACCTCTAGGAGACATGCCACTATAGCTAAGTTTGGAAAGCAATATGAACTACCCTGACTTGTCTTAAATGAAACTGATAAAAAACAAAGGAAAAACACCACCTAGTTTGCAGTAAAGTATGCATCACACAGCACACGTTTCACACTGCCAGAAGCTGAAAAAACTTTCAGTAAATCGCCACCCCTCAAAAAGTGCACATGGTCTATTAAGAAGTAACAACAGTTGAACTACTGATCTTTTGTCCAAAGTTGCAAAAGAAATTCCATTTGATGAGATAATTCATGGTTTTACATTGAAAAGGTACAGTAGTTCTTTTTTTTTATTATTATTATTTTATTGATTTTTCTCTATGACTACAACTATAACGCTACAATCTAAGCTACATATACCTTATACAGAGAGTACTTTATCATTTGCTTAATACTACCTTGTTACATAAAATAATTATGAAGCGTTTAAAACCTTGGATAAATTTCAATTACTTGTTACTGCTACTATAAAAGTTATCAAAACTATTTGGCAGGCACGCCCACCTAGAGAAATACGGTTAATTAAACCATTTATAATACATAAGTGCAATGCTTAATAAAACAGTTTAATCACTATTTCTTCTTTCGTCCTCTTCTTGTCTTAACAGTCTCAACTATTTTTGGAGCTGCAGCTCCCTTTTCCGAGTCAGACACTTCTTCTTCACTCTTTGAGCTATCAAATCCATACATGCTTTCTTGCGAGGCCAGTGAACCATCTGAGTCTCTCCCAGTTTTCTGCTCTTTGCTTTTTTCCAGAAATTTTTTCGCTTGTTGAACAGAGTCAATCTTATACTTCTTATCTTTGATGCTAAAGCATAGTCCTTCTGGAGTATTCCAACGATAGATGATAGACTCAGACTGGAGCCAAGATGTCAATTTTCCATAGGCTTTCCTTCTTTTCCTTATTTCAAATGGGATATCCTTCATAACTTTTACTTCTTCTCCCAGGATCTTCAGAGCTGCTTTGTTTGTGGTCCTAAGCACCACGTCTCTTGTAGATTTTTTGGAGAACCTTATCATAATTTCACCAGGCAGGCTTTTCTTTTTAGTGTAATCTGGATAGGTTCTGTAAACCATATCCATATCGCTTTTTATATCCGCTGCTTTCATGCCTGTCACTGGTTCAAGTGCTTCACTTAGCAAATTTTTAAGGTCTTCTCCTGTGTTTTCTGGCACATTCTGAAGTCTTAGGAAAAAATTCGATCTATCCATTTGTAATTTCAAAAGCTGATCGTGGTGGAAGACCTTTTCCTTCTCTGCCTTTTGTAGTCTTGCGTCTTGGTTTTTTACTGAAGTTTTTACTTCCAGAAGTTCTCGCTGCAGCTTCTCTGTGGATTTATTCGACTCTTTTAGTTCTAGCTGCATTTTGTCCATTTTAACGTTGAGAGCTGTCATTTGGTCCACTAGAGGTCGCAATAACGAGGAGAACACCGCACTCATCTCCGTGGTATCAACCTTTGAACTCGGAGCTGTACTTCCTAGTTTGGGGGAAGGTTTCGGTTTCCCCGTCATTGTTGAGACTAGGCTCTTTGTTTATAGATAGATAAGATGAACAAAAGGAGCAAATTTTCAAACAGCACTTATGTCCTTCTAAAGTTTATATCTCCAAGTGAGCGATGCTGCCATCTAGCAAGGCGGATGGGCTTTTATTCCTGCAGTAATGCCACGTAAAGAGTCTCGTAAGTACGCTAGTCCTGGAGAGGGGTGGGTGGGTTTCACTCCTCCCGCCGTCTTCCCACTGTGTTCTGCTTTTCTTACTTCAGACTCACGTTTTCTCCATGTGTAACTGTCAGTTCCAGCCTCATTGCTTCGCACTCTCTGCTGCTTCTCGGATTTGCGCTTTCAGCCATACGGCTCCCACAGCGGGGGAACCTATGGGGGGTGATGAAAAGGGATCTCTATCCCTCGGTTGCCACCGTAGGGAGAGATCCCCTTCAGGCCACCCCAGGCAGAGCCCCCTCACTGGGGTCTCTGGGGGCTCGGCACCAGTCCAGAGCCCCTTCTTCCCGCCGGGTACGGATCGCGCTCCCCGCAGATGCGGAGGAGCACGTCTGCCATGCTCACAAGTCTTGCCGGAAGTCCCAGGTACAGTAGTTCTGTTTATAAAATGTTTGTGGCAATACTGATCCATTAGAATACAAAACCAAAACATTGACAGGATAATACTTTGAGACCAACCAAAATTGTTGCAAAGCTTTGTAGGGTTCTTCCCTAGGATAACTAGCAAAACTAGCCAAAATGGGGAAAGAGATGTTTTGGGGCACAGTAGAAAAGCCCCAGTGTGGGCCATGATGTAATTTCAGAAATGTAGAAAATGTAGTTTCAGGATTCAAATAGAAACTTTCCCCCCATGACTTCTGGGATTGTATATTTGTATGACATGGTATTGTAGAATATGTGAAGGAGGTAGAGTAGCCAGCTCCAGTTTGGGAAATACCTGGCGATTTAGGTGGTGGAGCCTGAAGAGGGGAGGGTTTGGGGAGGGAGGGACTTCACTGGGGTATAAAGCCATAGAGTCCACTTCCAAAGTGATCACTTTATCCAGGTGAGCTGATCTCTGTCACCTAGAGATCAATTGTAATCCCAGGAGATCTCCAGCCACCACCTGGAGATTGGCAACCCTAAGGGAGACTGTTTCACAAGTGTGTACTGGGCATCAAACAGGATGTGTGGGCCCAAGAACTTGGTGTTGGTGAGATAGTTAGCCTCTCTTTCTCCTGACAAAGGCTAGGGACTGCTGTGCATGGTGTGGTGCAGCCTTTATGGTAATGCAAGTTCTGCTGGTGTAGACACATTAAGATTTGTAGGTGGCCATATG
The DNA here is from genome assembly GCA_029233225.1 of Lepidodactylus listeri. NCBI lineage: Eukaryota > Metazoa > Chordata > Lepidosauria > Squamata > Gekkonidae > Lepidodactylus > Lepidodactylus listeri. Next base: position 50,615,231 of record JARCFY010000011.1, read on the forward strand.
GGGCAGTTAGCATTCAGAGTAAGATTACACTGATGCTGAGAAGGCTGAGAAGACTGTTAAGTGAGCTGCAGTAAACAGTCTTACAAGAATCAGCAGCCTTTCCCATCTGCTTTCCCCCCCATACGGAACAGAAGGCAATTATGGATGCAAGCCAAACACTCCTGCTATATCAAGGGCACTGTATTTCTGTTCACATAAATTTGAAGAATGGGTGCCATTGAGGAATGCCTGACTTTTTTTTCAGTGCTGTTTTGCGTTTCTTGAAGACAGGCGATTGTGTCCTCCGTGTGGCTAAGTGCAGGAATCACCATGTCTCAAGGTTCTAAGTGAACCGGAGCTGCTCTCAATGTTCTGTACCTTCTGGAATGTGCTTGGGCTACATTAAGCCACAACTTAGCGGGGACGGGTTGCAACTCTACTGAATCTCCGGGCTCTCTCATCAGCTTTTGATACCATAGCATCCTTTCTGGGCAGCCTTTTGGGGTTGGGACTGAGAGGTACTGTTTTGCAGTGGTTCTTTATCTTTAATAATGCTCTTATTTATTTATTTAGAAACTGCAAACCATTTTTCGGCTCTAAAGGTCCACCAAATGATATGCAACAAAACTGAACCAAATGAAAAAAAACAATGTCACATTTAATATAGCCAAAACCTCAACTTTGAACCCGGTATAAATCTCCCTCGTTCCCTCATTGCACTTGAAAACATGTCATTTACATTGCAGTCTCTTTCATAACTCTGTGTGTTTGTAAATTCCAGGACCTTCACTATTTACTTTATGTAGCTGACAAAGTAGGTATATGTGGCAGATGGCGGTGTGGCCTCAGACGAGGAGCTGGCCCTTGAGACACGGGGTCCCTTCCCAGGGCATCCTCCTCGGCCTACTCACAGTGCTGTGCTCCCCTCCCAGGGCCTTCTCCCCTGTGCCGCCTCTTAGACCTCAGTTCCTAGAGCCATTGCCTGTGCCCACCTCACCTTCTCTTGGGCTGGTTCTGCATCTGGCATTTGCTTCACATTTTCTCAACCCTGAGGAAAAGGTGCAGTTCAGATTCAAATACCCCAGGCCAACGCCATGCTGACTGCAAAGTCACCCTTGAATGGCCATAAATCTATGCAAAAGGTACCATAAAACCCGATGATCAAAGAAAGTGAAAGCAGCATGCAGTGTAGAAGGTACCATAAAGTCTGATGAGCAAAGAAAGTGAAAGGGGTATGCAATGCAGAGGAGAATTTCTGTTCCAACATGGGTTTGCTAAAACAACAGAGGGAAAAGCCAGTGCAGAATCACCCTTGGTGAGCTCTGTCACCCTCGACAGCTAGTGTCATTTCCTCTTGGGCTCCCCAAAACTTTTACTGCAACTGCCGCCTCCACAGGGCTGGCCCCAGATTTTTTTGCACACTAGGCGAGGATACCTTCTGCCCCCCCCCCCCGGTGCCCACCAATTTTCAAACATAAATGCATTTTAGGAAGAATGCAAAGTTGGGATCAACTTGAAGGCACTTCACACTCACTCACTCACACACATAGATAATGCAAATGCAGCACATGTGGTCTTCTCCCTTGCCAGCCCCCTGTAAAGAAACCCTGCTGCTAGTTGCCTTCTTGTTTTGTTTTTTTAATTTTATGTTGGTTTCCTTGTCTCCATGATGACCCTCCTCCGCCGCCTGTTACAGTCCACTTTCACAATTAAAACAGCCCCCCAGCATTGTTTGAGCCCCCTTCCCTGCAGAGAAGGCACCCTCGGGGTCCCTTGAGCAGCGTCCTTCCCAGTCTCCCTGCCAACTTTAAACTCTCCTGGGAAGGTTTACACCGGGCAGTGTCTCTTCCAGGGCCTGGAGCAGCAAGTCTTCCAGCCAAAGCCAGCCAGACATCCCCCCCACCCCACCTCCTCCACACACAAAATCCACTCCTGCTTCCTCTCTGCCACTTTGTTACTGGTTAACTAGCCCCCCCACACACACACAATGGGACCCCACCGTCTTCACAACTGGCCAAACCTCCCCTGATCTCTCCCCCCCAAAGCTCTTCTCTGCCCCCAGCTCTGCCTCCGGGGATATCAAGAGGCGGGAGAAAAGTGCCAGCTGGCAATGGTGGGAAGGGTCCTGCTCTTTAGGGAACAAACTGCGTGGATACAACAGAACCTCGCTGGGCCAGCCTCTCACCTGTGCAGACCCCAACACCCCTAGTCCTTTCAAAGGGCGTTCGTGTTGGGGGGGCTGTGTGTGTGTGTGTATGGAGGGTTTAGACTGACAGCAGTGCGTCATGCCAAGTTGCCAATCTGCGCCAGCATGCAGGGCTTGTGGGCACTCTTCTTTCCCTTGCTCCCACCAGCTGGTCCAGCCCTTGAAGGCAGTGTGGGTCGGCGGTGGCAGAGGAGGCAGGGGTGCAGACTTGTTGGAGCGGCAGCCGCAGGTCACCCGTGCTGCACCTTGGCTCCACCCACTCACCCAGCATGGCTGAGAAGCACGGCCGCCACTACCTGTAAAGCGTGCTGGGCTCTCGCGCTGTCTCGCTGAGTCTGTCTCACTCTCAGTCTTCTGCTGCCCCATTTGCCAGCTACACCCCTAGGCAGCTGCCTAGTTGGCCTAGTGGTAGAGCCAGCCCTGCCTCTCCAGTCCCATAGCCAGTGGCCCAGGGCTTCTGAAATGTTCCTAATTGTTTTTCTGCTTCTCCAGCCATGTGCAGCCTCTCAGGCGCCTGTGGTTATTGTCTTTGCCCCCCCACTCCCATTGGCTTGCCACCTCCTTTTAAATGTGCAGCTCACCAGTGCAGGTTCCACCCTCCGTCAGTGTCTCCTTGCCCTCAACAACAGCCCAGCTGCATTTCCTTTTGGGCGGGGTATCTGAAGTTTCCTGGTGCCATGTTAGCCTTGTGGGCCTGCTCTGATGGCCACAGCATACAAAACTTGAAGCCACAGTTGGCTAATCTTTAAGGTGCCACATGACTGACTTCTGTTGTCGCTGTACTGGACTAACATGGAGTTTCCTAACAGTTAAAAATTATTCACAACATCATAATAGAATAAACACTTGTTAACTTTTTGTTATGCTGTTTTTCACACGAAATGGAGAAGGTTGTTAAACTATGTTATTCTGTGATTGTGTCAGAGGAAGACCCAGACTAATCAGGAATGACATACTGATCAGAAACCCCTTGTGCCATTAGAAAATGGCAGTTTTCTAATCATTCGTACTTTCTAATTGGAATGTATCCCTCTTTGCAGATCTAATTATAAAAGTTACCTCCTGAAAATCATCAGCTATTATGACAGAGCCATCTCAAGTGCTTTTTAAACATTCTTAATTCTTGCAGAGTGTTTTGTTTGACTCACAAGAACCCATGCTGACATGGTGCTATGTAGCCTGAGCAAAATGTCACTGCAAGTTTCACTGCTGCTGCCTCCCCACACCGAGGATGCTGATAATTAATCCTGTGGATTGCGCATGACAATCTTCCAAATATGCCAGAACAGAAAATCCTGGCATCTCCTCCTTCCCTTTACTGCAGCAATTTTAATCCATAAAAAGTGATAGTAACAATGAGGCTCCAAACATGGGTTTTGTGAAATAGACCAGCTTTAATAGTAAGGCAATGCAGTGTTGTCCCAAACAGCCATCTTCAAACAAAACAAAAGTCATAGTGCATACTGAGTTTCACATAGTCTGGTGTCTTCTCTTTCACAGCTTCCACTGAAGTGAACTAAGGGCCAAAATAGATGCTATAGCATCCACAGGTCTGACGTGTGGATGCCAATCCTATTTTAGAGCTGAACTTGGCCACTGAAAAAATGCCACAACGATGGATCCCTGTTGGGCCCAAAGCACAGCAGGACCATGTCGTCTTGTTGTCCCCTCCCTTGCCTTTTCAGCTGTCAAAGCAGCTGGGATCCCAGAGGCCAGAGGCAAGGTAGAGCTGCGAAGTCTGCAGTAGTGTATACCCACCCCCCAGCTCATGTTTCCTGCTGCTACTGTAAATGGCAGCAGGAAAAAAAATAGCCATTGCCCCAGTGGCGTGATATTACTCCTAGAGAAAACCCAGAAATTACATCAGTCTTCTCTAGGAATTGAAGGAAAACAGACAAATTTATCATAGAGTTTCTGGAGATTCCTTGAGAGGACTGGTGTCAATTTCCCCAGAACTGATGTCACAACATCTCCAGCAGTGCCTCCCCACCAAGGATCCAAACAGTGGTTCCCAAATACCACACTCTGAAACCTTCTTTAGAGGTAGGACAGAAACCTCCACAGAATGGTGCCTCCCAGTCCTAATTCTAAAAGGCAGTCCAGAAGTATACCATGTTCAGTGGTATCAAAAGTCACTGAGAGGTCAAGGAGAATTAACAGGGGCTCTCTTCCCCTGTCCAGGTCATCCACCAGAGTGACCAAGGTTGTTTCAGTCCCATAACTAGGCCTGAAACCAGACTGAAATGCATCCCAACAATCCAGTTCATTCAGGAATCCCTGAAGCTGCCCACTCACCACTCATTCAACCACCTTGCTCAAGAATGGTACATTTGAGACTGGGAGGTAGTTATTCAACTATCCTGGGTCCAGAGTATGTTTGTTTGAGAATAGGTACACTACAGCCTGCTTCAAGAATAGCATTTACTGTTTCCAGGAGACAAGGGCTGTACAAATAGGTGATAGGTCTCAAACTTCCAAGAATCCTGTCCACATTCACAGACTTAACAATCTGAAAGGTATCCCACACAAATTACCTCTCCCTGATCCTCATACCTGTTGCTACTTTCCATATCCACTCAGACATCCAGTGAGGCAGAAGTAGGGTTGCCAAGTACTCACCACAGGCCAGGGGGGGGTGTGATGATGTCACCGGAAGTGACATCATCACGTTGTGCACGTTGCCAGGGTGACACTCTGGCAACCACAGAGTTTTTGGGGCGGTTGCTAGAGCGTCGCCCCGGCAATGTGTACAACGTGATGATGTCACTTCCAGTGATATCATCACTCTGGGGACGTCGTCCTGACTGGACAACTTCAGGGGTGGAGTTCCCCCTGCCGGCCAAATCCGGGCTGGCGGATTGGGGACCCCTGTAGCGGGGGATCCCCCGCCCCCCGGGCAGACTTGGCAGCCCTAGGCAGAAGGTATAATACCACTAAGATATCTGCATGGTTGGAGTAATAAGAAGTGAAGCTGCTGGGCGGTAAGATTTTAATTGGCTGCAGGGTAGCTGGATTAGTATATTGCAGCAAAATAGACATGTGTCCTGCGACAACTTGAAGATAAATGTTGTAGACTAGAGCCATTCCATTGGGCTCTAGTTCACAAAAAATTATGGTAGAATTCCAAAAAGTCTTTTAGGCTCCTGCTTATTTTATCATGTTTCTTAGCCATCTAGAATTTTACCTGTCTGAACAGCAGAAGAATACCTCAGTGAACAGAACCAGCTTCCTTCTTTGGTTGTCAGAACACAGCATTTAGCTTTAAGGAAAGGTATGCATTCGTTTTGATGAATATATTATACTTGTGTCGTAAAGCTTGAAGTGACATAGTCATAACTTGTGACTGCTGCTCTTACTTCTTCTACCTCAGTTTAGTGCCACATTCATCGCACTCAGCATGAGCTGCACTTTTTTAATGTTGATGGGAAAATGTGCCACTAGAAAAATAAGGAATGCCCGGCAGCCTGCTATCCCCTGTGGAGCTGTCATGCTCTGATATTTATGAACTTAATTTCCCTCATGACACCTCTGGGCAGCATTCCAGCACAACCTAGGATTTCCCATCAGTGTAAAAAATCTTTCTCTTCCCAAGGTCATCTCTGTGGCAGCATTCGTAATACCGTGTTGAACTCAAATCTTTGAAGCGTTATATTCTCCCAAACTAACAGTAAAACACATTGTTTGAGGGGGTCTCCCTTCAGGTACTGCATTACAAACTACTTTGCATTTCCTCCATCCTTGAAACAGATGTGTGGACTGAGCAGACGTTTGAAGTTCAAATGGAGCATTATGTCATAAATGTATTCACAAGAATTCTTTACAGTGTCTTAGTGTTCAATAGAAATGTTGCAGTTGGATTGGGTTTTACGTGGTTCCTGTTCTGCTTTAAAATAGATTGGATGAGAGTTCAAAGTTGAAATGCAGAATAGCATCATGAGCATGTACATGGACTTTCATTCTGATATTACAGACTTCAAGGCAGATGTCCACTTCTGTGCATTTTACATCTGTTTAAGCTCTGCTGAAAATAGCTGTGGAAGTTGAAATGAAGTTTGGACTTGAAACATAAAATTGGCTTCTACTGTTCTGTTTTGCTAATGGTGGCACTTTGTACCTGCACAAGTAGCCTTCTCCTAACAGAATATGCTTTGCCACTGTTGGAAGAGCATCATGCATCACTGGAAGTATCCTTGACCAGGATCAGAGCGCTGCCATTAGGTGAATGAGACATACAATCCAGTCCATAGAAAGCTGTCCTAAATACTCCATTGAAGAGATTTTGCATTTTCCTTTCTCCTTTGAAAATGAGCAGGCAGTCAAGCTGATATTTAAAGATGGAACATACAATAGTGTGCTAAATGTGTACACCAAATTTTCATTCAAAATTTTCATTGCAGATATTATGTCAAAAAGTAACAGAGTTTGAGTGAGCAATTTAAAGAACTCTGCTCACCCAACTATGGAAAGAAAAAAAAAAGAACATTGTTTTTGTTCACTTTTGCTTTCTGCTGAGCATAGTAAGATCATCAGAATCGGAGATCAGCCCAGGCCAGAAGCAAACATACAACATTTCTGCAACTTTTAAAAAGCTATCAATTTTTCAGTAGATCTCATCTAAGGACATGGGCTTATTTATTTGAGAGCACGTAACAGCAAGATTTGTCTAAAATCAGGACTGTGGCAAAATCCCTGGGACTCCATCTTTGGATTTTTTCTAACAGCTCAAGATAATGAAAGCAAAGGGGAATGCCTGTCAACAGCTCTTGCACACTCCAGTTCCCAAACCAGGGAAAGTCTGCCAATACAACATACTGGAAGCAAACCAATCAGAGTGAGTGTATAGAATCTGATGATGCCTACTGGGATGATTGGGTGATAACAGAGTAACATCATAATATGATAACATCATGTGGCTAATTAGATGCTGATGCATGCATGCATGAAATAGTTGGAAAAATAAATGAATGGGAAAACAGTGGGAGCAGGAAAATCAGCTTTCGTTGCCATTGCCTGACCATGTGAGTAGTAGTAGAGGTCTCCAAACAGACTAGCTTTATGACCTGTTGGCAAACCCACCAGTGACCTGTTTTAGTGGAAGATTCTGCACATCCTCCCTTTTAAAGCATGAGCTCTACCTTCATGTTAAAGCAGATCTTTGTGCCTAAAGTGGGGACCAGCCCACTGGGGGATGGGGGAAGGCAACACAGACATGCTGTGCTGGGGAATCCGGCCACAACTTTTATTGATTACAGCTTCCTCAGGCCTTTGCACAGCCTAGGCTGGGAACAATGGGTGCTATTGACAGCCTAACTGTCTGTTGGGGTAACTAAGAGAAGAGGGCTGGTATTAGGGCTGAAAGTAGCAGAAAAACAATCTTTACTAAATCCAAACAAATGATGGCCATATAAACGAAACTGTTGTTCCTGTTTAGTTTTTGCATCTGTTAAAACATCCTCATTATGTTGTATGCTTGTTCACCATTATACACCATTTCAATGTACCTGAGGAAGTGTGCATGCACACAAAAGTTCATACCTTGAATAAAAACTGTTGGTCTTAAAGGTGCCACTGGACTTAAACTTTGTTCTATGGCTTCAGACCAACATGGCTGCTCACCTGGATCAGTCCTTACCTATGTCTATACATATGAATGCATACCTGCAACACACACACACTGAATTTCTCTCTCTCTCAAATAGGCACACAACATTTTGAAATGCTGCTGCTTGTCAGTAAATCATTTGGATTAGGCCAATAGAAATTCAAATAAATAAACAATATCATAAACATTCTGAAACAACAAAATCTGGGTTGGATCCACTAGAGTGTTTCCATAGATGGTAAGATTTCTGCCTGATGAATATTTCTTTCTCCACTGCCCCCCCCCCCTCACACTGCAGCCCAAAATGCTGCACAAATGCTGCTCCTGAGGGACAAGGGACCCCCAGGAACCACATTTCAGGGGAGAAATTTGGTCTGCAGAGGGAGGGGAAGGCAAGAAAGTAACACTCCATGGGTTGAAACCATTCCATCTGTGGAAATGGATACAAGTCATTGAAGGAATTTATAATAAAATGGTATAACTATTTTTCTTATAAATGGCAAGCTGCAGCAAAGAAGAAAAGTGGTCTATAGGCTAAAATATGTTCACACAGTGCCTTTAACAACACATGTCAAATATTCAAAGACGTGAACAACTCTTTAAGGATAATGAATGAGCAGAAAAATTGATGAATAAGTCACAGCAAATGGACCACATAAAGCAAACTATGAGTTTACAGTGTGATATTTCTTGTTAATGACAAAGTGTTTTACAAACTCATCCCCCCCCCCCAACACCTTCTGGTAAAGGGAAAGAAGGGACAAGCAGATAAATTAACCCATTCTTGTCAACAAAAGGGTTTAATTTTAAACCAGGGTCATCTATAGATAGCAGTGAAACTTAAAACCAGTTGACCTTATCTTATTTAACATACTCCCAGATAGAAGCCTCGTCATTTTTTGTTAACTTCAGATCTCTGGCTATCCACTCACAGAGTCTCATGACAATTTGAGAGCCGCAAGCCAGTGTACTGAAACTGAAAAACATGCCTAGAGTTGAACACTGAGAGATTTCATAAACAGAAATGAGTGCATGACCTGATAGTTAGAACACTGTGGTATCCTTTGATAGAAATAATTCATTTTCCTCTCAATGATATTTTACCCTGTAGTTGATCATTATTGTTAAAACCAAGACTTTGTGAGCTGTATTAAACACAGCTATTATTATGCATTGGGCTTGTATTTTAGGGTTCTTTAAGGTTTTTAAATGAAAGTGCTTTTTAAAATAAACACCTTGAAAACATATTTTGAACAACACACACCTCATACCATCCAAAATAAAATAGCAAGAAAACACAACTGTTCTGAATTCATAGAAAAATAATTTTACAATATTTTGAACAAAGATCTCACATATTTAGGGTCATCTGTTAACAGTCAGTATTGGAAATATTAGTAGTTGGTACTTGTAATACCGACTGTTAATATTTCAAATATTGACTATTAATATGAAGAACCCATTTTTTAGGGAATAGTGAAAACTATGAGTGATTTTTGCGCCTGAAAGTATAGTTTGTACATGTAATACTACCTGTATAGCCCAGGCTAGCCCAGTTTTGTCAGACCTCAGTAGGGTTGTCAGGTCCCTCCGGGCAACTGTCAGGGAGTGGGGAGGGACTTACCAGGAGCAGGAAAGAGGCCCAGGCTGTCACTTCCAGCCATGTACTAGAAGCGGCATCATCACATTGTGACATTGCACTGATGCTCCAGTATTTGGGCAAAAATTCTATGGTAAAAATGGCTTCTACCATAGAGTTTTTTCCAAATACCAGCGTGTTGCTGTGACATCGCCAATGTGATGTACATGGCTGGAAGTGACATTGCCACATCATCAGCGATGTAGCCTGGGCCTCCCTCCTGCTCCTGGCAAGTCTCCCCACTGGTCCCCAGGGGCAGAGGATCCCCCATCTCTAGTGGGGGGCTGGCAACCTAGATCTTGGAAACTGAGCAGGGTTGGCCCTGGTTAGTATTTGATGTGAGATCGCCAAGGAAGTCTGGGTCACGGTGAAGAGGCAGACAATGGCAAATCACCTCTAAACATGTCTTGCCTTGAAAATCCCATGGAGTTGGCATGAGTCGATTGTGACTTGATGGTACTTCCCACCACCACCACTTGTAATGCAAAACTCTAAACTCCATGCATCTGAACTGCTGGCACAGATCTCACTGTTGGTCAAAGTAATGTGCTTAAGAGTTTTATTTTATTTTATATTTTATTTTATTTACATTATTTCTCTCAGGGACTCAAGGAGGATTTCTCACAGGGACTCAAGGGACTCAAGGAGGATTGAGTTTGGTGTAGTGGTTAAGTGCACGGACTCTAATCTGGGAGAACCGGGTTTGATTCCCCACTCCTCCACTTGCACCTGGCTGGATGACCTTGGGCAAGCCATAGATCTGTACCAGCTGTTTTCTCAAGGACAGCTTGGGAAAGAGCTCTCTCAGCCCTACCTACCTCACAGGGTGCCTGTTGTGGAGATGGGAAGGGAAAGGAGTTTGTAAGCCACTCTGAGACTCCAAGTGAGTGAAGGGCGGGGTATAAATTCAATCTCCTCTTCTTCTTCTTCATTACACATAGTGACTCAGTACAATCAAGCAAATGGCTGGAAGGGAGACAGTTATACTGTGATCAGCAGGTATTTCATTATCAGCAAGTATTTACTAGTAGAAGCCCATGTAATCACTACATCAGGTAGACTTGATAAAATTTAATATTCCAGAGCCATTACTGAAAGGAATCAGGGCTCTGAAATCATATCAGTTGCTTTGTAAAGGAGCTGAACAAAAACAGGAGGGCATTTAAAAAAAACCCTCACCCTTCCCAATTTAGTAATATTGGATGGAGGCTATGAAACAGGATGAAAATGTTTGTCCATTTACAATGAAGGAAGAACAGACTGACATTGCCCTGGTTCAGCTAGATCATACTGATGTCACCAAAGTCTGTTCGGAGTGATGTCAGTGTTTTCTGCCTTCATTCTAATTGGCCGTTATTATGTTCCTTTGAAATCCCTCATTCATCCCCCAAATTTGGCACGGGCCTAATGCTGCAAACAACGCTGGGAGTCAGGCCTGTGCAGTTTTCCTCTGTGCCAGGATCCTACTGCCTCAGCTTATGCTGGGCTCAAGCATTGACTCATGCAACCAGAATATGCGATAAATATCTTGCAGTACATTAGCGACTCAGCCATTGCTGGCTTACAGAAAAGTGCCCCTTCTTTAATAAGGAGTCTGTCAAGCCACCTGGTTTGTATAGCAGATATGGTTGCCAAGCAACTGTGATGATTTCTCAGTTACTAAAAATGATCTGACTGGACTTGACCTTACTTGTATGTTAGGGGCACCCCTGAAGCTTTCTCCAAAATAGCAAAATTCTGTCAAACTGCCAGAAACAAAATTCTGTTGTTAGCCTGAAATTTTGCAGACAATTAGCCCATAGTATGATCCAGGGCCCCAAGGATAAAAGTATACATTACAATTACAAAAGATAGTTCATTTCATGTAGGTGTCACTAACATTTTTACTTTTCAGTGTTTGTACCATATTGTATATTTGTAAGGACTTATAGCACAAATTCCGTTGTTTTTAGGCAATTTAGATCATGAATTTGGCAATCTACACTCAAAGAACTTGTGAATAATGTAAATTATTCTGAAGAGCCTTTTTCACCCCCACCAAGTAGAGACTTTGGTCCAGGAAGATTCATGTTGAATTTGTCAATGGTACAGACAATGGTATAACTAGCAGGAGAGCATTGTCAGCCACTGATGATGTCTGGAAGTAGGACAAGAACAGAATGTAAGCAGATATGCTACAGGGCCTGATGATGCTGGTAAGCAGCCTGCTTGAGTATCAAATGCTGTAAGTTTTATGAATGGCTGTCAGAAGACAACTGTATCAAATAAATCTTAGATCTCTGGAGAGCTTTTGTAAACAGGTTTGTAAAAGTATGAATACTTATTGAAGGTAAGCATACATTAGAGTGGGAATGGTGCCATTCAATCTATTAGAGTTCCGAAGGCTGAACTACTGGTTCCCAGTGGCCAATCAATGTGTTTTCCAGCCAGTGCTCTGAGGGGATCTGAAAGCTAGGCAACTGTAGAGAGCCAGCATGGTGTAGTGGTTAAGAATGGCAGACCTTTTTTTTGAACATTTTTTTATTATTTTTAGACAAACATACATGAGAGTAATTTTTGCTTAACATCTAGTAAATTGCCTCATACATAAAGATCTAAATATCTATTTTCTACCATTTAGCCAACTATAAAGTCTTGCAACTCTATATTTTAAAATATATATTTATGTCTATTAAAGCATTATTTAAACATTTCTACTGTATTTTCTAAAAATACATTTAGGTATTGGTTAAGATTTCAGAAATAGATTAACTAGTATACAAGTACTATTCTCTCTTCTTATAATCCTTTACCTATCTATTTTAGGTGTTACCTTTCCCATCAATATATTTACTTTTTAAATATGGTTCCAATCTTATTGCATTGTAAAGTCATAAGACATAAGAGACATAAGAGAAGCCAATGTTGGATCAGGCCAGTGGCCCACCCAGTCCAACACTCTGTCACACAGTGGCCAAAAACACCAGGTGCCCTCAGAAGGTCCAGCAGTGGGGGCAGGAAGCCCTCTAAACAGGTTTAGCTTATATATTTTACTATACCTTTTAATATTACCTGTTATATTTTATAGTGATCTTCTTTAGGAAGAGAAAACAGATTCAAACAGATTGTTTTTCCCTACTTCTTTTCTTTTCTTTCTTTATCTTTTTTGTGTACATCAAGTTCAACTTACATATCTATTTACATATCCAATCTTAACCAGTTATGCATACAAAAAGGTTCTTTAACCCATTTTATTTAAAGAACTTCATTCTCTTCTTCTTTTGCTGGTTTCTCCTTTTTCAACAAGGTCTTAATTTTATGTCTTTTAGTCTTATAAGTAGAAAGGCTTTCTCTTAGGACTCACCATCTGTAATCAATTCTTAAAATGTTTGAGAATTCCACAAATTCTGTTTCTTTTTGAAAATCAATTTTGTTTCTTTTTTTTCAATGTATGTAATGCCCTGCGTTGTTGTGTGTAAGTCTTTCTAGGGGGTGTATCTGCTAGCTTGTAGTCCTGATCTTTAACTGTCTCTTGACGAATTTGGCTCTGGGGTTCCTCTATCTCAGTTGTAGTTTGGACTGATATATCCTCTGTTTTTTGTAATAGAGAATCAAAAACCTTCTCTACTGCCAAGGTGACTACATCAGCAACTGACCGTTTAAGCTCCTCCCAAAAAGCCTCAGACCCCTAAACATCAGCAGGGTTCTCTATATCTACATCACCTGGCATTTTTAAAATGAATCTTGTACGCTCATTTTGCTGCAAAGTCCAAAGCCCCAGCTCCACTCAGCTCAACCCAGCAAACCAAAACACTCTGGAGTTGTTTTTCAATAGTCTCTAAATGGCTGGCATGAAGTCTAAACAGTGCAGGATTATAGCTTCAGCCTCCCTGATCTGTATGGCCATTAATCCATGGGGGAACTGAGAACACATAGGTCAATTTCCCCAGAGTTGGAAGGAGCTGGGAAGGTAAAGGAACACAGGAGGGGCTTGCAGCTGTGCAAGCTTTCTATTTATGAATCACAGGCTCCAACCCAAAGGTAGCTAATGCAGATGCTGATGGATCTTCCACATATGGGAGTTTTCTGTGCACTTCCCTCCAGCTTTTCTCTAGCTTTTTGCTTCTATACCCAAGCTGCTGTGATTCTGCATTGGCTTTTGGAGGCATGGCTGTCACAGATGCTGTGAAGATGTTGCCAGCCCCACTCCCCACTTCCATCTGCACACCCTTCCCTCCCATCTGAAATACATGCACTGCACGTGTAACACCGTGAGCAAGTCCCACAAAGCACACACAGAACATGGGGAGCAACTGCATATTTTGTGTCTCACAGAGAACCTTGAAGGAGTGAACACAGCAGATGAGCTTGGGACGTCAATCACAGCAAAATGCTTCCACGGAAGCCTCTTTGGGAGAGATCAGGGAATGCCAAAAAGACAACTGAAATTAAGCCACACCAGGCTGGAAGACATGCTTCTTCCTTTATTATCTTCTTCTTCTTTTACATGATATGCAGTCAGATGTTAAGTGCCCTGTGACAGTCTGGAACCCTGAATCTTCCCATTCTCCCCAAAGTTCTTGCCAAATATATGACTCAGCTTCATGTCTCCAGTTTTGCAATCCTGAATTATAATTCAGTCAAAAACTTCCCTTCTTATTGCCCTTCCCCAGGGCTGTTTTGTCCGTTCTATAGTTTTATCCTGATAAGCTGCCCACCGCTCCAGTATTCCTTTATCCTCTGTTGTACTCCTTTGTTTCTTGAAAAGAACCCCTTTTATGCTATGGGCCAAAAACAGTATAACTAGCCTGGCTTTAGAGCCAGTAATTAGAGTCTGATCCTGGATACCAACTGCAGTGCAGCACAGACTCCCAACATGCACTGGATCCCTCCTTCTTTTATCTGATTTCCTCAAAAATAGGACAGGTAATCTTTGTTCTCCCTCTTCATCTACTCCCACCCTTATTTTCCAACCCACACGTGCACCACACAGAGACGAGACCTGGCACTTGCTCCGCTCTGTGCTTTAGGCCCTCAAATCTGTAGGACTGGATACCTCTGTTCCTACAGTTTTAACTTCTCTTCTTTCCTAGTCCCTTTTCCCACAAGTACACCTTAGCTCCAAGAGTAACTCCTGCTTCAATTTGGAGTAGCTCTGCAGAATGTTTGGTTGTTGTTGCTGCTGAACACTTGCTACTTACAGCCATCTGTTAAGGTAAAAAAATCCCAGTTTTCTGCACCCTGCACAAACACACAAGCTAATTTCCAATGTTACGCTGAATGTATGTTCTCATGTTTGTGGGCATGTGGTAATAGTGCCATGCCACCCCTTTTTTGTTCTTTTCTTCATACATGTACAACATAGATTATGGTCCTATTAAAATTTGAAATAGATAAGTTAAGAACATAAGAGAAGCCATGTTAGTAAAGGCCAATAGCCCATTTAGTCCAACTCTCTGTGCCACACAATGGCCAAAACCCAGGAGTCATCAGGGGTCCACCAGTAGGGCCAGAATTCCAGAAGCCCTCCCCCTGTGCCCCCCAAAGCACCAAGAATACAGAGTATCACTGTTCCAGACAGAGTGTTCCAGCTATACCTTGTGGCTAACAGCCACTGATGGACCTCTGCTCCATATGTTTATTTAATCCCCTTTTGAAGATGTCTGTGCTTAGAGCCACCACACTTCCTGTGACAGTGAATTCCACATGTTAATTACTCTTTGTGTGAAGAAGTACTTCCTTCTATCTGTTCTAAACGTACTGCTCATTAATTTCATTGCATGCCCATGAGTTCTTGTATTGTGAGAAAGGGAGAAAAGTACTTCTTTCTCTACCTTTTCAACCCCATGCATAATTATGTAAACCTCTGTCATTAACCTTCAGTCATCATTTCTCCAAGCTAAAGAGCCCTAACCTCTTTAAACTTTCTTCATAGGGAAAGTATTCCATCCCCTTAATCATTTCAGTTGCCCTTTCGTGCACTTTTCCAGTGCTATAGTATCTTTTTTGAGCTGCAGTGACCAGAACTGTACACAGTATTCCAAATGAGGCCACACCATTTATACAGGGCATTATGATACTTGCTGATTTGTTTTCAGTTCCCTTCCTAATAATCCCTAGCATAATATTTGCCTTTTTTTGTTGCCATCGCACACTGAGTTGACATTTTCAATTAGTTAATTACCATGACTCAAAGATCTCTCTCCTGGTCAGTTGTCACCAGTTCGGACCCCCATCAACATGTATTTATAGTTAGGATTTTTGGCACCAGTGTGCATTACTTTGCACTTGCCTACACTGAACCTCATTTGTCACGTTGATGCCCACTTGCCCAGCCTCAACAGATCCCTCTGGAGCACCTCACAGTCCTTCCTGTTTTTCAATGCCCTGAATAACTTATTGTCATTCACAAACTTAGCCACTTCACCATTTACTCCCAACTCCAAATCATTAATGAACAAGATAAAAAGCACCGGACCTAGTTCCAAGCCCTGCGGTACCCCACTGCTTACCAACTTGCACTGTGAAAACTGCCCATTGATACTCACTCTAAGTTTCCTGTTTATTAACCAGTTTTTAACCCACAAGAAGGGTCCTCTTGTCCCATGACTGCTGAGTTTACTTAGGATCCTTTGATGAAGAACTTGATCAAAAGCTTTCTGGAAGTCTAGGTAAACAACATCTATTATGTCACCCTTGTCCACATGCTTGTTCACCCCCTCAAACAACTCTAACAGGCTAGTGAGACAAGATAATATCTTAGTGAGCTGCAGCTTGAAATGGTATTTTAGTTTAGCAACTTGCTAATAGACACTGCAATCTGAAAAAAGGACAGGATCCCTTCTGAGGTTCTGATAAAGTTGAAATGAAAATTGGTGGAAAGGAAATTAACAATTTGAGATATGCAGATGACACCACATTATTGGCAGACAACAGAGAAGACTTGAAAGGACTACTGATGAAGGTTAAAGTGCAAATTGCCAAAGCAGGATTATAGCTGAACATCAAGAAAGCAAAAGTGCCCTGACTGGGATAGCCCAGGGAAGCCCGATCTCGCCAGATCTCAGAAGCTAACCAGGGCCAACTCTGGCAAGTACTTGGAAGGGTGACCTCCAAAAAAATACCAGAGGCATGATGCAGAGGCAGGCTAATTAAGCCACCTCTCTGAAAAATGTCCAAGCCCCCAGTAGAAATCAACCATGACTTCCAGGCAAGCACACAAAAAGCACACACACATTTTAAAAAGAAGGCAAAGATTGACAGTGAAGAAATTGAAATTGTTCTAGATTTTGTATTCCTTGGCTCCATCATCAACCAAAAGGGAGACTGTACCCAAGAAATCGAAAGGAGATTGAGACTGGGAAGGGCAGCCATAAAGAAGTTAGAAAAAATTCTTAAGTATAAGAAAGTGTTGCTGGTGACCAAGATCAAGATAACCCATACCATAATATTCCCCGTTATTATATATGGGTGTGAAAGTCGGACAATGAAGAAAACTGACAGGGAGAAAATTGTTTCATTTGAAATGTGGTGTTAGACATGGACCACCAAAAAGACAAATAAGTGTGTTGTAGATCAAATCAAGCCTGAACTCTAAAGCCCACATGGGAACATACATAGGTATCATATTATTGGGGAGGGATTAAAACCAGGAAAACAGCATGGGGCATCTAAAATATCCCTCATCCATTACCACAGCACCAGTCTTAATTACCCTCTCCCTTCCCTAGAGGCTGACACCAACATTTTTAAGTGGGAGATCTAACCATGGATTTATATCTCCTACTTTGACACACTTTTCCCAGAGCAGAATTTAGGGTTAGAGGCTACTCAGGATACCACTTGGCCAATGGTTTAAATTTCATCAATAATTTAGGGGGGGCAAATACCTTAAGAGGATCTAATGCAAACATATACTCAGATACAGGGCTAATTTTGGGCAGGAACGCACAGGAATGGCGTTCCGACTGGCTTCCAAGTTGGCCACGCCTACAGCCTCCCCCCCACCCGGGTTCCCCATGCACCCCACAAGC
Source organism: Lepidodactylus listeri (assembly GCA_029233225.1). Classification (NCBI taxonomy): domain Eukaryota; kingdom Metazoa; phylum Chordata; class Lepidosauria; order Squamata; family Gekkonidae; genus Lepidodactylus; species Lepidodactylus listeri. The sequence goes on from JARCFY010000011.1 coordinate 50,632,669, forward strand.
TGCATGGCACCTGGGGAAGCCAATCCTGGGAGGGAGCTGCACTGTCAGGGGTGTGGCCTAATATGCTAATGAGTTTCTGCTGTTGGGTGTGACCTATTATGCTAATGAGTTCCTGCTGGGCCTTTTCTACAAAAAAAAACCCTGCTCAGATATATTTAAAAATTAACATTTTATGAACTTACTACATTGTACTACACATGGGGGCATAGAGTTATCAAGAGAGAAGAAAGATGCATATTGATAAAAAATAAACAATTGCTGTTGGGATTTAAACTATCATCTTGTTTTTTTCTTTTATTAGTTTCTGAATTATCTTAAAATACAGTTCTTATGTACCAAGATGCATCATAACACAGGTCGTGTTTTGTCAGGTATGCTTGTCATACCCTGTTTATCATGTCCTGGTACTAATGAATGGATAAAAATAGGCTTGTGGACATACTCTGTCCTATTTATGGACAGATACTCATATCTGAAAAAAGAAATACCAGTTCATTTTATTGCTTTTTGTATGTTCCACTAGTGCCCTCTGGAGTATTTTTCAAGAACGCTAGTAAGGTTCCATAAAACTTTATATTGTAGGACTTTCACTGAAAGATTGCTTTCCCCATATAGATAAGCTGCTGATTTGTCACTCAATTTATAGTACACCAAATTCTTGTGTATGGGTCATTCTGGAAAGTTGCTCTTTTAACCTAAGTATGACTGCAGCAGTTCAATATAGATAATACACTTAATGTGAATTTATAGTGTCAATAAGGACAATGGTCTTATAATGAGGGGTTTTTTACCATGTACTTTTGTGGTTGTCTCTATTACTAATATGTGTTGGGATCCTTATGATATGGGAATTATTCCCAGTATTTCACATTTGGTTGCATGGTCATCCACTAGTGATATTTAATGTGGGAAGTATTCTCCTCAAACAGTGGAATTTCATGGTTCAAACCATCTTTTAAAGAATAGTTTACTTTCCCTAGTCTTTCTCCATAGTCTTTACACTTCATAGTACCAAGTGTTTTTTTTATGTACTTTGAAAGGTTTAAACAGCCATTTCTGTGAAGATTTTGTTTTGTTTTTGATGTTCACTTACATATTTTCAAAAGTTTTCTTTATGGAGAAAGAGTAACCTAATAGTTACTGAAGTTGCTTGTTCATATAATTACAATAATAGAATCATAGAGTTCAAAGGGGCCACACAGGCCATCTAGTCCAACCCCCAGCTCAATCCAGGATCAGCCTAAAGCAACTCATTTGTTACAAATGCTGGATCTGACATAAATGTCCCTTCATTGGGCCAGGCCACTGTGCCATAAAATGTAATGCCAAGTAACAGACATACAAACTTTATGAAGGACAGCATCTGGTAAATTCTGAGTTGGTGTGTCCTCACTGTAAGACCCCATGGGCTGGGGGGGGGGGGCTACAAAGAAAAACCCACATGGGCAGATTGGAGCCAGTGGTGCAGTGCTCGGCAGATGCCCCGTGCTGCCTGGAGGGGAGGCAAACCCCTTCCCCAATGCTGTGAACCTGGGCCTCAGGGTAAAAATGCAAAGTGGCTGGGTGTTGTGAGCTCCCCCTGCTTCCGAGCCACTATGGAAGGGGACTGAGAAAACATTGAACTAACCTCCCCTGCAGAAGCAGGGGGCCAGTAGCCCTGGTGCAAGGCCACATGCATGGTGGGACCCAGGCCAAGAAAAGTCCAGCAAGCTGGAGATGCCTGTACAGCAGTGGCTGCCTCCAGCCAAGGCTGCCAGGTGATCCATGATGGGGTGATGCTGGGGGTTCAAGTCAGAGATCATCTGCAAGCCATGCCATCCCCATGTAGCAGCAGCTGCCCCAGCCAAAGGTCACCAGATTGTCTGATGGGGGAACAGGAACAGGCATTGTATGCCCAAGACCATGCAAAAAAACTGCAAAAAAATGCTCCCCATGGGCCAAAGCACAGCTACTGCGGGTGGGGGGGGGGGGGGAATGAATATGGTGGTGGCACCGGCTGCCAGTAGGCTGAAACAGAGGATCCTCTGCACTCCCCCATGTGCAAACACTGATCCCTGCAGCCATCTGGGACTGCATCCCCGGAGTTTCAGGCTGACCAGAGTGGTGTGCAACCTCACCTTGGAACCCTGAGCCAGCATGAATGCGGCTGCGACAGCTCCCAGATTACCAGTGAGGTTGCCACTGAAGCAATCGGTTCTGCTTGACTGCTGCAGATGAGTTTGTTCTGCCATGCTGAAGCCACAATCGGAGTGGGTCTGCCCACTCCCCTCAAGCCAAGCAGCTTCCTGTTCCCTCCATCTCACCAGTTGCCTGCAGGCTGGATAAGTGTCCTGGATGGGCTGGTTCTAGCCCCCAGGCCTTATGTTTGACACCCCTGGCCTAAAGCATCCATCTGCTGCTTGAAGAGTGCCAGTGAGTGGGAGCTCACCACCTCCCTAAGCAGCTGATTCCACTGCTGAACTATTTTTACGGTATTTCCACCCCCCCCCCCCCCCAAGTATCCAGGCGGTATCTTTCCACCTGTATTTTAAGCCCCTTTAAATGAGGTTGGTCTGGCAGGACCTGTTGGGGCCAAATCTGTGCTGACTTCCCTGTAACACCAAGTGGCCCTTTAGATGCTCGCAGATTGACCCCTTTAAAACTTGATCCAGTATCTGCCCTGGGACAGAGATCAGACCAATTGGCCTGTAGTTTCCTGGGTCATCTTTCCTCCCTTTTTTGAAGACTGGGATAATTGTATGATGATGGTTTGAGTAGTGTGTATACCTATTTTTAAAATTTAAATAGGTAAAATAAATGTTGGGGGATTTTTTTTTCAACTTTCCACTTTACTTAAGTCCTACATGTAGATATTTATTTACGGTGCAAATATGGTCAATTGTAGAATATATGAGCAATTGTAGAATATGTGCCTGGACAGGCAAGTGAGATGCAGAGGTGGTTTGCTTTTGCCATTGCCTTCCTCTGCTGAGTTTTCCTTGGTGGCCTCCCTTTCGAGTACTGACTCTGCTTAGCTTCTGAGATCTGGTGAGATCGAGCTATACCATTCCACCTTCCCTCCTATGCAGAGTTACTGCAGTCTAACCCCACTGAAATTAGTCAAATTAGACTGGAATAATTCTGCCCTGGATTGTATTATTATGAAGTCAATGGGTTTAGAAAGTGGTAACATTTTTTAGGATGGCTCTGTGAGTTTCCTATCCAGCATCTAAACTGCTGCAAGAAAAGTATCAGGAAGCAGTGATAAAATACTGCCACAGAGATCATAGCTTTACTTAATGGTAACAGAAGGAATCAGTAACTAGGACTGGAGCAACAACAACCAATCAAGTGTTGCAAACCTGCTCTGCTCTAAAGCAGCAATCTCCAATGCCCCCAATGTCTACAGAAGTCCCCTTTTCTGGTGCGCACCAAATGGTTTTAGAAAGTGGGCATAGAAAGGTATGGCTTTTTGAGTTTTTCATATTTGTGGGACAATGCAGATAGTATACTTTATGTAAGTACTTTACCTATGCAAATAATAAAGTGATATTCTAAAAACACAGTGGGACTTAGTTCTGATTAAACATATAGGGCTGCACAGTTAAAATGCTTAATGCACCTAACTGGAACTTCTACTCAAGTCATCAGATCCTACCAGTTTTAATGTATTTTTATAGTTCAGGTGGAAGTGGATAATAACATCACTACAGCAAATTTTGTTCACTTTTCAAAAAAGCTGTTATGTTCCTATCAAAATCTGGATCAAGAACCAGAAAAGGTAAGTCAAACTGAGTAGAGGGCCAACAATTAAAAATTAATGTATAAATAATGTGTAAAAATACATGTATTTATTTGTGAAGGATTAAAAACATATAGGGGCCCAATCATACCTCATGTAAAAATTCCAAAGTTTATGTATTTATTTATTTATTTGATTTATATCCTGTCCTCCCTGCCGAGGCAGGCTCAGGGCAGCTTACAGGCCCATTGGCATCATAAAACAATTTAAAATCATTAAAAAAAACATTCAGAGGTACAACATATATAAGATGGCAAAGACTGTCCTTTTGGCCACAGTAGGGAAAATCAGCAGCTGGTGTTGCCATGCAGCCACTTCAAATGGTATTGTTAAAGACTCTTTAATATGACTGCCTTGCTGAGTGTGAAAAGTGCATGCCAGGACAGAGCTGTGTTCCCAAGAGAAGTGCCCTATGCTGGACTATGGAATGTACACTGTGGCCAAGGGGAGCCTTTTGCCTAAGAAGAATGCCAAGCCAGATGTGGACCTGGGAATACAGAAGCCTTTTGCCCTTGCACCTCTGCATCCACCCCAGGCACTGGGATGCAGACCAGAGCAGCCCTGACCTCTATGTACACAGAGACAGCAGCAGATCAGAAAAGAAGCCATGCTCTGACATAGGACAGATGTTCCTGAATAGAAGCCATGAGGAAACCTCACCTCCAGCTTGCACTGTCCCCCCCCCCCCCATGCATAGGTGTCAATTTCAGGGGGGCTGGGGAGCTGGAGCTGCCCCGAACTTTTCCAGGAGGTGCTGAGCCTCCACTGGAGACAATGGACTGTGATGTCTCTGGCCCAGCCCCAGTCCCCCCCCCCCCCGGGAAATTGGAAAGTCTACACCCTTGCCCCCATGTGTTAACTTCACCTGGAAAATCACACATTCCTCTCCCTCCTGAGCCAGCCTTATACAAAAGGATGTGCCAACTACAGACAATAACAGCAATCTAGCCTTCCTTTCACCCATCCAGGTAATGCTTGAAGAACATTTAGTAAAGAAATCATTATTTTAGCAACACAGTCTCTGTGTCTATTTGTGGACTCTGGGAATTCTGACTCCCGTATAGATAGGTTATGATCCCATATTTTATGCCTATTGCCATTTAATATTCATAATTCCCCAAGCTTATTGATAATATTGGGCAATTTGGCTAACACATAGTTCTTTAAAATGGGCAGAGATGTTAAAGCAGGTGGCCAAGAATGGATTGTAGGGCATAGTTCCTTGACTTGATGGTAGGCCATTTAATGTGGCATCTCACTCAAACAGTTGGTGGAAGAGCCCTGCAGAATTTTAATAGATCCCACAGGATCCTGATGCCCTCAGGGAGCTCATTCCACCAAAGCAGAGCCTCCACCAAGAAGTCTCTATATATACACAAGGGCCAAAGGACTTGACCTGATGCGTTTTGGCCTGTCAGGGTCTTCCTCAGATGTCAAACACAATGTGGAACAAACTGACTTATACCACTATACATAATATGGAGCACAGATACTAAATGGACCAGGAAGGAATTGCTGTAATTTTTAAAAAATATATAATTAAATGGTTAAATAATGCCTATATTATACTTTAAAAACGTATTGACTTACTTCCAGAGTGGAATTACTAGACATAGAATAAAAGTATAAATGAGGCCTCCCAAGATCCAATCATATGCCAAATGATATTTCACTATTAATCTAGAAACAAAAGAAATATTAACCAATGTAATCCAAAATATTGAAACTCAATGCAATGATTGATTTATTTATTTATTTATTGGACTTATATCCTACCTTTCCCGCCTCTCAGCAGGCTCAGGGTGGCTAAAAGCATGAGCCATAAACATTAAAACCATAAAATACAGTTTAAAAAATATAACATACACAACATTAAACAGTGTCCTTCCTGCTAGATGGCGCTACTTCGCTCCATCCCAGTAGCGTCAACAGGTGCAGCTGGTCTGGACGGCAATATTTATTGCTTGGGCCAGGGCTATAGGATCATGGCGGCGGCCCCTACTTGAAAGCCTGGTGGAAGAGCTCCATCTTGCGGGCCCTGCAGAACTGTAATAGGTCCCGCAGGGCCCTGATGTTTTCTGGGAGCTCATTCCACCAGTATGGGGCCGCCACCTAAAAGGCCCTGGCCCTTGTTGCCACCAGTCAGGCCTCCCTGGGATCTGGTAGCACCAAGTGGTTTTGAGAGCCCAATCGAAGTGCTCACTGGGGCACATACAGGGAGAGGTGGTCCCTCAGGTAAACAGGTCCCTGGCCATATAGGGCTTTATAGGCAAGCACCAGCACCTTGAACCGGATCTGGTATGCTATAGGCAGCCTGTGCAGTGCCTTTAGGGCTGGCTGGATGTGTTCCCCCATAGGGAGTCCCAACATCAGTCTGGCTGCTGCATTCTGCACTAGCTGCAGCTTCTGCATCTGGTACAAGGGCAGCCCCATGTAGAGAGCATTACAGTAATCCAGTCTTGAGGTGACCAACACATGGATCACCATAGCCAGGTCATTGCGTTCGAGAAAGGGAACCAACTGCTTAATCAGCCATAGTTGGTAAAAGGCTGACCTTGCAGTGGTTGCTACCTGGGCCTCCATCATTAACGCAGGGTCCAGGAGCACTCCCAAACTCCTAACCCTCGGTGCTGGCACCAGTAGTGCTCCATCGAAGGTCAGGAGAGGGATCTTTAATCTTGGCCCTCTCCGACTCAGGCATAGGACCTCTGTCTTCATTGGATTCAATTTCAATCAACTCTGTCTAAGCCAACCAGCCACAGCCTTCAGTGCCAGGTCCAGATCTGCCAGACTAGAGTCTGACTGGCCGCCCAACAACAGATAGAGCTGGGTGTCATCGGCATATTGATGACAACCCAGCCCAAGTCTCCGAGCAATCTGGGCGAGGGGGTGCATGTAGATGTTAAACAACATCAGGAAGAGCACTGCACCCTGTGGCACCCGCACACCAGTGGGTGCCTTTGGGACAGTTGCTCTTCTATTGCCACCCTCTGTCCCCAGTCTTGGAGAAACGAGGAAAGCCACTGTAAGGCCAACCCCTGGATCCCAATGTTGGGATATATAATAATAATAATAGTAATATTATAATAATATTATAATATTATTATTATAATAATATAATATATAATAATAGTAGTAATAATGATAATAATATTTTTTTACTTCTTTTTTCCTTAATTTGTGTTACTTCTGGTTCAGAAGATGCCTTTCAATAGATGTTCAAATAAAGCCAAAGTGTCCTCAACAAGATTGTCCCTTTAGCAAAGAGCAGTGTTGATAGACAAAAGTGCTGGAGCTTTATACCAGGTGTTAGATGATGCAATCCTTGTGGAATGTCTTGAAATTGTCATGTGGTTGCACATCGCCCATACAACTTAACATTTAAAAGTATCAGACAATATAACAAATAAGTTACAGAATAGACGTTAAACTGTCATAAAATCATATCACACACCATTCTACCTGTTCATTTAGTCCATATGGGGTCAAATTTTTAAGGGCATGGATCCAAAGCAATTCTCTGGTTTTCAATCACTGAGTCATCTGGAGACTGCTGCAAGCCCAGACTTGTTCCAGATCAAAGTGACAGAGAGAGGTGCTCACAAGTTGAAAAATTTTGGGGACCCCTGGTCTACTGGGAAGGGGGATGCCAGCCTTCAGGTGGGACCTGGGGGTCCCCTGGATTCACAGTTCATCTCCAGATTACAGAGACCAGTTCTGGTGGAGAAAATGGATGCTTTGGAAGGTGGACTCTGTGGCATTGTACCCTACTGAAGTCCCTGTCCTCCCCAGGTACCATCCCCAAATCTCCAGGAGTTTCACAACCTGGATCTGGCAACCCTAGTCTACAGTATTGCAGCTCTTGAGGACAAATTTAAGAAGTGAGTCAGCTCCACTCAGCCATGATGAAGTAGTAATTATTAGTAACCTTTTAGATCCTTTCCTTACATTACTCCTGGCAGTGTGGGAATTACTGCCACATCACTTCTTCCCATTCTGTTGGGGTGATACTAGAAACTCTGAGATATGTGGAAGGAAACCATGCTGTGTAGGGTTGCTGAAAGGCCTGGAGAAAAATATCCTCTCCCTTTGATAGAGGATTAATGTGTGGAAACAGGCAGCTGAAGCTGGTAAATAAAGTCCCATTAAGCATCTATTAAATGGACAGGACACTTTTTTCTCCAGGCATTAGCAAACCTAATTTCCCTCAAATCAGTGTTGCCTCCATTTTCCTGAGGAAAATAGAGGTGCCATGAGGTGGATTCCTCCTAGATTGCTTTTACTTTGTTACGTAGCACAGGAAGCAGCTGTTTAGTAGTGGTTTTATACTGACAGTGTAACATAATGTACCAATGTAAGCCATCCTGAGCCTGTTCGCGGGGAGTGCAGGATACAAATGGGAAGAAGAAGAAGAAGAAGAAGAAGAAGAAGAAGAAGAAGAAGAAAAGTGTCTTGAATGTGGTTGTTAGGCATTTCACACATCCACTGTCTAGTGTGTTTGATGATGCGCTTCACCGTGTCGCACCATAGTGGTAAATCTGGCAATCTGGAGGAGCTGTCATAAGGAGCTGGACATCCTTCTTCTGTTGCTCATTTGTATGTATAATTAAGCCCTGACCCAGAGCAAAGCAATGGGTATGGGGGCTGGTTGTTGGTGTCAACTTGATTCATTTCTGGGAAAACTTGGAAGTAATGTCATGCTTCTCTAGGAATTGCCAGATACTCTATGGTTTTGTCAATTCCTAGAGAGTACTGACATCACTTTGGGTTTTCCCCAGAAGTGTACTGATTACCAGAGGCCACATAAAGGAAAAAAGGGCTGAAATACTTAACTTTGTGCAAACCAAATATTAATATATACAGTGCAAAGAGTACAGTGTGATTAGTGAAAACAGGCCCTATATACAGTAAGGTACGATCATTCAGGTATAAAAATTCAGTACATAATGTAGCAAATTATGGCAATTAGTAACATATAGCAATTGATGGTCTATCAGCTACTTATGACACCATTTCGATATCTTCAAAATTGTTTCTGTTGCAGTCCTATTGCAGAATGGGCTTGTATAGTGTCTATAAAACACAAGAGTCAAAACATCTTCGACACATCTAAGCAGACTTATTTACCACAGGAAAAATTACACACTGTTAATCAGCCAATCATAGAGGGTAAAAGAGTACATTTAAATCTTATATCTGCAATACAAAGTCTAAACCAATTAGTAGAAACAAACAGTATAAAGGAAAAAGGAAGGATGCAATGAAAAGAAGTAAAAGAGCTCACACTTAGAATTCCAAAAATACCTGTGGTCCAGTTTGTCATGTGCAGCTCTGATCATCTTTCATATATAGTTTTGATACCAAAGAGGCCAAGGTAAATGAGAATTGCATCAGTCCCACTTATATGTGAGCTGAGGAGCCAAAATTTTAAGGAACAAATAAAATTGCCATGTCATGATGACTTAGATCTTTGTGAAGCAGAAACAAAGGACAAAGATATATCACACAAAGGCAGTCCAATCCAAGCAATGGTTGAGGCCTTTAGGATAGGGGTCCCCAACCTTGTGGCACACAGGGGCCCCATTAGAGTACCCAATGCCTAAACAGGGTCACATCTTAAATCAAAATGTAACAAAACTATTAACCTATCTATTTAGATCAAAAGTAAACATTCAGAGGTCAATGAAGGAATTTTAACTTGATTGCAATCCATTTTGGGGCAATATTTTACTGTGGAACCCTTTTATCTAGCTACATATGCTTATCAAGTCAGTGTGATTTTTATGACTGTTTTCTGTTAGACAAGGCATTAGTGTCCAAGTTGGTTTGTGACAGACACCCTTAAAATGTTTTTTTTTTTAAGAATATTTTTTATTCGATGGTGACGGCAGTTATGGTGGACACATGTGAGTCTGGCTCTGTCCCTAATGCCTCCCCCCCCACCCCCGACCAGCTCAATAACTAAAGACAAGTCCAAATTTTTATGCAGCAGAGTATGGGTAAGGCTGGTGGATCTAAAGTTAGACCACATCCAGTAATTTCTAAGCCTCTAACAGCTTACCTGAACACAGGAGAAGTGGTTAAGAAATCTCCTCAGGTGGCAGTTACAGCAAGCAGCATGGTGACTGGCTCTGTTACTGAGGTAACTTCACAAGAAGCCCTAACAAAATCGGATCTACACACTGGCTTAGCGGCACTCAAAACAGACATCTTAGAAAATATAAATGTAATCATGAGACCCCTAGCGGTCCAACTAAAGGCTCTGTCTAAGGCGATGCAAGACATGGTGCAGACAGTGGAAACGGCCCTGCAGACAGGCATAGCTAATCAAAATAGCATCCAAGCCCTCCAGAAACATGAGTAATGGGCCACAGATTGTATTTTCCTATTGGAAAACAGGCTGTGAGACCGCAACCTGAAGCTGAGGGGCTTTCCAGTGCAAGTGGAAGGCCCCACTGAACTACTCATATTCGTTGCTACATGGCCAGCAAAAGCCCTTCAGCTGGAAGAAGGTGTTGCGCTTCACATCATTAATGCATTCAGAATTGGGTCACTTCAAAATATCCAAGTGAGAGGACCCAGGGACATAATAATTCAGCTTGCAGACCTTCGCATAAAGCAGAAAATGTTGTAAATATCTAGAGAGCATGGCGGCCTTCTTCACCATTCAGGTTTTCCCAGATCTACCTGCTGAAGTGCTTCAAATGCAGAGATCCCTCGAACCGATTGCATTCAAATTAAATGAGGTTGGCATCAAATTCAGATGGACTCCTTCGGGGACAATCCAAGTACATCACCGCAACATGCTATATTTGGCAGAAGATTTAGATAGTGGTTACTCCATGCTGCAATCTCTGAATGTCGAGGTGGAATATTCTAAGAAATCATATAAGTGGAAACTTGATACACCCTCTCCCCTGAAGGACAGTAAAACACCTGTGCGCCTTGTTAAATAGGTTGTCTTTAATATTTATTGTGGAAGTTTGGTTTCTTTATTATATAGGCTTGTCTGTTTCAGTTGATATTTAGCATTATGTACTGAGAATGGTCAGGGGGAGGGGGGCTTGACTTCTTGGCTCCTTTGGAATGAGTGAGCAGGAAGGCAGAGCGGTTATGGCTCTTTCCTGAGGTTGTTGGGAACCTCAGGCTTCACCAGAGAAGATCACTCAGGCGGGGTGTATCTTATACTGTCTATTGCTTCTTGGACTTTCTGGCCCTGAGCAACTGAAGTTTCAAGTATTTGGAATGGGGGTTGGGGTTGGGGTATCTCTCTATCAGTTCCAGTTTTCAGAATATGTTGTTAATTAATATTTCAACTCGAGGGCGAGGGGAGGGGTGGGGGATGGGGTGATTGTATATGTACGTTCTGCAAAGGCGAATGGGGGTTGGGGGTGGGGGGAAGGGTTGTCAATTATCGCTTACAGGATATGTTGCTAACTACTACAAAGATGGGAGGGTGGGCAGACAGACGGGGGATTAATAGAAATGTTCTAATGTTTATTAGTTTAAAATATGTATTGGGAGCTCATCTTATAAGGCTTAGTTATGCTTTCTTGGTTTCTACAGTTTTAACATGGTTATTATACTTCCAGTTAGAGAATTTGCATGTCTATTTTGGATACCTAAATTTCTATGTCACAGAAGGTTCAGTCATGCAAAATTCTTCATGGCTAATCTGATAGTACTAGTCCTGATTGGAGAGAGCATAAATATACACCACTTAACAATTGGGTCCAATCTGACCTTTCCAGCTCTTCTCAGGTATGTTGATTGTTATAAGAGTTTTTTTGGATGGCTGCTGTTACTGTGTGAGTTGTTGGAAATCCTACCTGATAGTGTAAATATGGTTGAATTTCAGCTGAGGTCATTCAGTATGTTGCACTTAGGGGGAATTGTCTGTCCTTATATATTTGACTGCATGTTCTTATGGCTAATGAATTGAAATTATTACCTCTTAACTGCCGGGGGATCAACAACATTATCAAGGCAAAAAGTATTCACAACTACCTCACAAAAATGAACACTGATGTTGGCTTCCTCCAAGAGACGCACTTAAGAGACAATGTGAACTACCTACTTAAATCGTCTTGGCTCCCAGTACGATTCAATGCCCCTGGTACATCCCATGCCAGAGGGGTAGCTATTTTAATTTCTAAACATCTGAGATTTGACTGCCAAAAAGTTAAACATGATCCTAGAGGGAGATTTCTCTTTGTATGGGGAACACTGAATGGTTCACAGATAACCCTTGCAACCACGTTGCAACCACGTTGCAACCACGTTGCAGCCCCAAACTCTGGCCAATTGCAGTTCATCAAGAAAACATTGAGCAATTTTAGGGACTTCCAAAATGGACCAATAATTATTGGTGCGGATCTTAACTATTTGATGGATACTGATTTGAATAGGTCCTTCCTTTGTAAAACTCTCAAACAAAGACAAGCTAAAAATAGGTCCTCACAAACTGGTCTCCAAAAAGTCATCCAAGAGTTTGCACTACTGGACACTTGGACAGCACTTCACCCTGGTGAGCGTGATTATTCTTATTTTTCATTTAGACATCAAATCCACACCAGGATAGATTATATCCTCATGTCAGCATCATTAATCAATAAACTTCATTCAGCGGAGATAGGCTTAAATAGACTGTCTGACCATGCCCCAGTCTCTTGTAATCTTAAAGACCCAGATCCTAATGATAAAGGCTTCACATGGAGATTCAATAATACTTTATTAAATGATAAAAAATTTATACAGGCAATTCATAAGGAAATCCAGGAATTCTTAGAGTATAATTGGACTGGTGAGGTTCCTTTGACAGTAGTATGGGACGCTCTCAAGGCCACGCTAAGAGGTAAGATTCTGTCTCTCTCAGTGGCTTATAAAAAAGAGAAAAATAAACTAAGACAAGCTCTGATTGATAAAATTTCTCATTTTGAAAATCTATGCAAGAAAACGTGTAACAAAAAATCTATACATCACTCTTAGAAGAACAGAAAAAACTTGAACTATTAGAGACAGATAAAGTAAGACAAGGCCTTCTTTATTTTAAGCAAGGGTATTGGTATAAGAGTCCGAAATCCACACGTCTACTGGCATGGAAAGTGCAAAAAAAAAAAAAAAGGATTCAAATTTTGGCATCAAATGTGTAAAGAATTCTGAGGGTAAACTCTGCACATCCACAAAGGAAATCACAAAACTTTTCGAACAGCACTATTCAAATCTCTATAGATCCACAGAGCCCACTCCAGACTCTATTTACAGTTTCAGTGTTGATGACAGGGGGACAATAGACAGAGATAGGCCAGTGGAAAATGTAAAGGCAACAAGGGACAAATGGAAACAAATGAGTTACACAAAATTAGACCTCATTTTGGCTGGAGTTTAAGGGATTAAGCCAAAGGCAACACAGAAGAGGAGAATATTAGACAATACTTGGGGAATACTCAGTTTGAATAACATAGTTTCTTTGTTTATTAATTATGATTCATAGTGAAAGAAGAGAACCCCGTGGGGAAACAGAATAGTCTCTTTCCCTGAGGCAATCAGTTTTGAGAATGTGTTCTTATCTTGAAATGGAAATAGCTGGCACTCCAGAAGTGTTGTTACATGATCCCCACTTCCCCAATGTGGTGATAAATCCCAGGGACAAGAAAGCTGTACAGACTTACAGGGCCTTTGTAATATTTTTGCATTTACAAACAGACAAGCAGAGCAGAGTAAAAGCAAATACAAACTCCTGCTGCAGATCCCTGGAGAACATTGTGCTGCGCCTTTCCCCCACACTTCCAGTTTGAGCTAACTTCAGCCAGACACTCTCTCCTGATCTGTGACTGCCTTTCTCAGTGTCTGTTCAAGAGCCCAAACTGCTTTTTCTCTGTCATTCACATGCACTTTGGAATGAGACTTTCATCCTTGCAGGTGAATCACCTATTCAGGAACCAACAGCAGCCTTTGCATCACATACAGAATCCTGGATTCCACTGAACCAAACATAAAATGAACCCGCTTTTATGCTGATCTAATCAGATGAGATATTTGCACTAGAAATGTGGCTCCTTCAGATCATCTGCAATCTTCCAGCATGGTTTATAAGGAAAAATTATATTACTGTGCAATTCCCCGTACATGCTATTTGAAAAAAGAGGTTGGGGGGGCTAGTAGAAAATCATGATTCTTGCTTTTAGTATAGTGAACATGTTCTTCACCCCAGCATACAGGAATGTGTGAAGCCTTTTCAGCTAACATAGGTAGGAGGGCATTTATGTTTACTTCATTAATACGCTGCCTTTCTCCTCAGTGAGGACTGAACACAGTTTAAGTCACTCTTCTCTCAACCATTTAATCTTCAAACAACCCCAAGAGGTAGGTTAGGATGAGTGTGTGTGACCAGCCCACATTCACTCAGCAAGTTTCTGTGGCAGAGAAGAAGAAGAAGAGATTGCATTTATACCCTGCCCTTCACTCAGAGTCTTAGAGCGGCTTACAAACTCCTTTTTCTTCCCCTCCCCACAACAGACACTCTGTGAGGTAGATGAGGTTGAGAGAGCTCTTTTGAGAACTGCTTCTGAGAAAACAGCTCTGACAGAACTATGGCTTGCCCAAGGTCATCCAGGAGGTGCAAGTGGAGGAGTGGGGAATCAAATCCAGTTCTCCCAGATTAGAGTCTGCACACTTAACCACTACACCAAACTGGCTCTTAAAAGTGGGGATTCAATCCAATCCAACATTCTGTACCACACTGGCTCTTTATATGTCATTCAATGGCTACTTTAAAGAAACAAACATGAATAACCTTGGTGAGCAGCAATACTTTATAAGAGGGATTTTTTGTGTGTATGGCGGGGAGAGTGAGGCAATTATAAACTGCACAGTAGTGGTTATAGAAATCTGATACAAATCATTTCCTTTTTTTTTTTTAATTTAATTTTTATTCATTTCCAAAATTTACATATATAATATTGACAATAATTTTCCAATAGAGAGAGCACTCTAATAACCTTTTCTTAACTTAAATCATATATAAGTATAAATTATTAAGCACCTTCCCCATTCCAACCTAATATCATAACGCCATTTAACATGTCTCCAATAGCTTAATTACTTATTCTTTTCATTTAACCAATTGTATACTTTGGCCCAAACTACTTTAAAGGATTCTTCATCTTTTCCCTTCAACGTTCTAGTGAGCTTATCCATTTCAATCACATCAAGAAATTTATGAAGAAGTTCTTGGCTGCTTGGAATCTTATTGGTTTTCCAATACCTTGCATATGTAATTCTCGCTGCCGTAAAACCGTGTATTAAAATAATCTTGTCCGATTTTTTGTAAATTTCCGGTATCATATTAAGAAGACAAGTTTCTGGTTTCAAAGGTATTTTTTCCTTAATAATCTCTTGAAATAGATTTTGTGCCATTATCCAAAATTCTTTCGCCTTATCGCACCACCACCACATATGAAAAAAGCTGCCAGAGTTCTTTTTGCATTTCCAACAGACATTCTCTATTTCCTTTAAGTACTTTGAAAGTCTCTCTGGGGTAAGGTACCATTTGAAAAACATTTTATATAAATTTTCTTTGAATGCTGCAGACCTAGTAATTTTAATATTTGTGGACCAGATTTTATGCCATGCTTCTAACTCAATGGTGTGTCCTATATCTCTTGCCCAAGAAATCATATTAGGTTTTACCACTTCTTCCATCATCTTTATTTCCAACAAGAAATTATAAATTTTCTTAATGTTTTTACTTTGATTTTCCAACCATATTCTATCAAATGTAGTGGGTTCCTTGTAGAAGCCTTTTATCTTATCCTTATTATACCTATCTTTAAGTTGTATAGTTTCCCACCAAGTTAGGCTAGCTTTCTGTTGCTGTGGTGTTTCTTGTAACTTTAAATTATTTTCTCTATCTAATATGTTTCCATAACATAATTTCTTACAATCCTCCAGCAATACGGGTTTAATAAAAGCTTCGCAGGATGAGACCCAGTATGGGATCCTAGTATAAAGATTGTGCCTTGTTTCCTCCCAAACTTTAAGCAGCGCGCTTCTAATGCTATGTTGCTTGAATGAGGAACCTATTTACTTGTACCATAGGCCAGCATGCCACCCCATAGGGAGGTCGAATCCCTCTAGATTTAAGAGCCTCGTATCCTTTAAAATTGCCCACTCTTTGATCCATAAAAAAGCTGCAGCTCTATAATAGGTTTGCCAATCTGGGAGTCCTAAACCACCTCTGTCTGTTTTTTCTTGTAGGTCCTTAAGTCTAATCCTGGGCTTCTTATTTTGCCAAATAAAGCCCTTAATCAACTTTTCCAAGTTACGAAAGAAGGTCTGATTTCTAATTATGGGTATAGTTTGAAATAAAAATAATATTTTTGGAAGGATACTCATTTTGATTACAGCAATTTTGCCCAGCAATGAAAGTTGTAACTTCCCCCATTTGAATAAATCTTTGCTAATATCAGATAATAGTAAATTATAATTGTCATCAAATAAAGAGCTGCACCTGCTTGTCATATTTATTCCTAAGTATTCCTAAGTTTGACTTTTTTGACTATTTCAAAATCTGTCTTTTCTTTCAGTAATTCCTTAGTTTCTTCAGGGCAGTTTTTTGTTAATATCACTGTCTTATGTTTATTAATTTTTAAGCCTGCCAATTGACCAAATTCTTGTAGTACTAACTGTAGCTTATCTATTGATGATATTGGGTCTTCTAAAATGAAGACCATATCATCTGCATATGCTTGCACTTTATAGTGTTGAGCTTTTACTTTTAATCCTTTGATATCCTCTTCTTCCCTGATTCTCTGTAATAGTGTTTCTATCACAAAAATAAACAGTAGCGGCGATAGGGGGCATCCTTGTCTAGTGCCTTTGATTATTGGGAATTTTTCTGTGGTTTCTCCATTGATCAAAACACTTGCTTCTTGTTCTTCGTATATTACTTTAACCATGTTATAAAAATTTTCCCCACAGTCCCAGTGTGTAAGCTGTAACATAAGAAATTGCCAACTGACGTTATCGAATGCCTTCTCCACATCTAAAAATATAAGGGCTAGTTGTTTATCAGATCTAATCTCAAAAACTTCCAAAATATCTAAAATAATTCTAACATTGTGCCGAATCTGTCTTTGAGGAAGAAATCCAGATTGATCTCTATAGATTGTTTGAGTTAACACTTTTTTGAGCCTGTTTGCTAGAATATTAGCGTAGATCTTGTAATCTACGTTTAAAAGTGAGATTGGCCTATAGTTCTTAATATCATCGTTATCCGATCCTTTCTTTGGAATTAGAGAAATTAACGCCTCCTTCCATGTCTCTGGAACTTTTTCTCCTTCATATATATTTTGTATGATGTGTTTCAACGGATCTACTATCTGGTCCTCAAAACATTGATAGAATTCAATGGGGATGCCATCTGGGCCTGGAGCTTTACCTTTTTTCATCCTCTTTATAGCTTCTGATATTTCACCTGAGGACACTGGGTGGTTTAAAGTCTTTTTTTATTCTGATGTAAATTTTCCCTTACCAAATTTCGATAAGTAACTCTTGATCCCTACAACATCTTGTTCATTTTGAGAGTAAAGCTTTGCATAAAATTGTTGGGCAATAGTTTTTAACTCCTTAATAGCAAAACAGACCTCTCCTGTCTCACTTTTTAATGATTTTATATACCTTTCTGCCCGCATTTTTTTAAGTCTGTACGCTAGCCAACGGGAAACTTTGTTGGCATTTTCAAAGTGATTTTGTCTGGCAAAGCTCAATCTGTGTGCCGTTTCATGTGATAAATGACAGTTCAGTAGATGTTGGGATTTTTTTAAATTGGTTCTATATTTTTCAGAGGTAGGATCTTTCTTTAGTAGTGTCTCATCCCTTTGAATCTCAGCTACTAAATCTTTATATTTTTGTTTATTTATTTTCTTTTGTCTAATTTCTTCACTGATCAGTATACCTCTTGCGTATGCTTTAAAAGCATCCCATACCACTAACATATTTACTTCCTGTGTCATGTTATTTTAAAAAAAGAATTTAAAATCTTCCTTACATTTTTTAACAAAACTCTCTTCCTTAAGTAGCCAGGTCCTCATTGACCACCTAGACCTTCTAACTTTATTTTGTAGTGACAACATAACTGGATTATGATCTGAAAATGTTCCTGGCAGAATTTCTGCCTCCACCAGATCTGATATCATTAGTGTCGAAATCCAGGTCATGTCAATACGAGACCAAGAATGATGGCGGGCCGAAAAAAAAGTGAAATCTTTTTTGGTGGGGTTCCTTAACCGCCAGGCATCTACCATATTCAGTTCCTCTATCATATCAGTAAATACACTGGGAGGTTGTTTTGAGTCATGTATTTTCTTTTTAGAGTCTTTGCGATCCAACTTTCCATTCATCACTGTATTAAAGTCGCCTAACATAATCATCTTTTCAGCAGCATATTTTACAAGAGTTTCTCTAAGCGAAACGAAAAACTTAACTTGTTCTTGACCCTTATCAGGTGCGTACACATTTACTAAAACAAATTCCCTACCATCAACAAAAATCTTAACCATTACCAATCTGCCATCCTTAGATTGGTAGACTAACTCTGGTTGTAAATAGTGTTTGACATAAATCACAACCCCTTTTTTCTTGTTTAAGGGATCGGAAGATACAAAAGCTGAACCCAGTTTATTCCATGTCAGAAATTTATTATCTTTCGCTTTGATATGCGTCTCCTGTAAACAGAGGACATCTGCTTTTAATTTCACAAGCTGTCTAAAAGTTCTATGTCTTTTCTGTGGTCCATTTAACCTGTTCACATTAAGCGAGATTATCTTGATTTTCTGTCTGTCCATTTTTTTCTTTTGTAACGCCCTTCCTATGTTGAAGTCTAGTTGTAACACTTGAAGTGGTTGCGTCTTGCCACCTGGCACCTCTGGGTTTTCTCAATTTTTGCTTTTCTCTGTCCTTAGTTTCTGTCCCCTCTTCTTCTTCGAAAGATGAGTAATCTTCCTTTTGAATACCTAACTCCTGACCAAACTTCTGCAGGAAATCATCTTTTTAAAATATGGATGTTAAGTTATATCTTTTTCCTTTAAAAATAAATGAAATGCCTTCGGGAGAAAGCCACTTATAAAGTATTTCATTTTCTCTCAAGGCCTTTGCCAGAGTATGGTAAGCCTGTCTTTTCTCCCTTATTCTCCACGGTATGTCTCTAAGTATTGGGATATCAGTTTCCTGCATTCTGAACGGTATCGTATTGGCTGTCTCTAGAATCTTATCTCTTATTAGCTTTTTGTGAAATCTTACATGGATCTCCCTTGGGCATTTGTTCCTTTTGGCATATGCTGAGTTACGGCGATATGCTTGTTCCATTTCAGCCTGCATCTCCACCGCCGAATACTGACCTAAATATTCTGCAAAAGCTGAAGCTAAGTTTTCTTTTATATTTTCTTCTTTACTTTCAGGAACATTCTGTAGTCTAAGAATGTGCCCAGCTTTGTCTAGCTCCAAAGACATTAAAGAGCTTTCCAAGGAATCACATTTTATTTGAAGCTCTTGAACCTGCAGGTCTACCTCCTCTATCCTATTTTCATTGACATCCACAGATTTTTTAAGTTTGTTAATTTCTTGGGTGTTTTCTGTAATTTGTTTTTTGAATTCCCCCAGTTGTGTTGTAAGATTCTTATTCAAAAGGTCAATTTTGGCTTGCATGGGCTCCATTGCGTTCGTTATTAAAGAAGGGAGCATTTCCTGTATACTCTGTTTCATCGCTTCAAAATTTTCCTGCATTTGCTGGCCCCATTCCTTCATATTTAATTGTTCTGTATTGGTGTTTATGTTTATATTTTTTCCCCCACCAGAAGGGCCTGAAATCGAAGTTTTCCTTGCCCCGCTTGCCATATTGATATTTTTTGTTCTGTTCTGTTCTTTCTTTTTTTTTTTAATGCAGAGTCTGTTAGTTTGAGCTATAGTTTTCCGTTTTTTGTTTTTGTTTGTTTATTTGCTTATTTTTTATATTGTTATAACTGTGTTCTTAAGCTCTAATAGTTTAATGGTTACTTATGACTATGACACCAATCTTATCTATCCTTAACTATCTTATCTTAACCTATCTTAACTGTAAACTGACTTCTGCACTATCCTAAACTAAACTATCTAAACTTATCTAGTTTCTACTCTATACTATCTTGCCTTATCTCTCTATAACAGACCTTCTACTTAATACTTAATTTGATTCCCACACTTCCCACAATTACAAGAAAGTTAACTTCACACATATAATTAAATTGATTTAAGTAATTAGTCCATTACTAATCTTCTTTTCTTATTTTCTTCTCTGTCGTTTCTTTAAATGTTGTTTTGTGTGGCACTTCCAAATTATAACAGTCCCGCGTTAGGCATACAACACCATTTACTTCCGGCCGGAAAACCAACTCTTTCGTGCCCTGCGTTGGGCTGCAGTACCTTCTCCCAGTTCAACGAGACCTCACAGGTTGATCCCAGAGTCACCTATCTATATTAAGTCTATATCCTTTCCCACTCATCCACGTCACCACACTGCAGGAAAAGAAACAAAGAAAAAACAAAACCATCCAACTCGAAAAAGGAACATAAACAGTTCCACGGGCCAGGATCCAGCGTCCGGGTGTCGTAGAGTCCCGCCTCTCTAAGCCGGTCACCAAAACAAAGCCGCTGCTCTTCAAGATGCGCTTCCTCGTGTCTCACTCCTCCATGACTCGGCTCTCTACTCCACTGGTCTTTCAGAGCTCGACGGGACCAACGCCCAACACTCGGGCTGTACAGCTCTCCCGCTTTTCTCCAAAGAATCGGCAGTCCCACCCAAAGGGGTAAAGGTGAAGGAAGAAAACTGTTTACTTTCCTTTTGTAAAGTAGAGATGCTCTCAGGGGGTTCCCGGTCATTACTATGGTCTCGGCTGTAAACGTCGACCTTCTTATCTCCCTCGCTCGCTTCAGCTGTGTCCCGGCATAGCAGGGCCGCCGCCCTATTTTGCCTGCCGAGAAATGGCTATGCCTGCACCCCCCTCCGGGGAGTCTCAGTGAGGGTTCGGTTGAACCAATAACCCCCAAAAAGCAAGAGAGAGTTCAGCCTGAGGTGCGGAGAAAATCTGACGCCCTCTGCTGCCGCGAAGACCGGAACCGGAACTCTCTCTGATACAAATCATTTCCTGAAGACTAAGAGAGCCATTCATATTTTATTCAGGGTAGTTTCCTTTCTACTAAAAATAAATGATAACAGCTGGGGTAGATAAT
The DNA here is from genome assembly GCA_029233225.1 of Lepidodactylus listeri. Classification (NCBI taxonomy): domain Eukaryota; kingdom Metazoa; phylum Chordata; class Lepidosauria; order Squamata; family Gekkonidae; genus Lepidodactylus; species Lepidodactylus listeri. The sequence continues at coordinate 50,653,715 of JARCFY010000011.1, forward strand.
ACATTATAGTCATTGCAGAAGACTGGTTTGAGCAAATCATTTGAGAAAGTGCCTTTAAAAGTATTTAACTTTTTAAAATAACAACAAATAGTATCTGTACAGTGTTTTATGTGAATGGAAATAGAATGGGTGACGTGAGCATGGGAAGCGTTAGATGGATATGAGGAAGTCTTCAACCTTTAGGATACTCTGAACTATCCAAATCAGAGATCAGGACAATGAATAAGTAAAAGCAGTGAACAGAAGCATTCAGAATGTATAAGGAGTGTGTGTATGTGTGTGTGTGTGTGTGTGTGTGTGTTTTAAATCCCTATTCTGGTGTATAATCACCAGGTTTCCGTCCGTTTGTACTCAAACCACAAGGTGGCACTAATTTATTCTTAATGTTTGCTGAGACTTTACGAAGATGTTGATTAGGATGAAAGGACTCATGTCACAAAGGTTTGCCTAAAGTGTCATGGGATGAAAGTCAGGGATTTGGCAGAAGAAGCTGTTGATCCTTAATGACCAGTCTATATCCCCCTGCTGCCATTTTCCTCCAATGAGATCAGGACAGAGGGTATACATGGTTGTCTCTTCACTGTTTTATCATCCCCCAACAAGCTGTAAGGCTGAGAGAGAGTGCCTGGTCCCGGGTCAGCCAGTAAGCCTCATGACAGAATAAAGATTTGAACTATGGATTCAACATCCACAGCTATCGTGTGCCTGCATTCCAAGCAGGATGCCACTTAGAATGCAAGTGCACGAGGTCCAGCCCCTGCTTACCAAAAGCAGTTAAAGGGACCCTTTAAATGCTTTTGGCAAGTGGGGCCATGCACGCCTGAATTCCAAGCAGTGAATCACCACTTGGAGTTCAGGTGTGTGGCCAGAGGCTTCCCCCTCCTACAAGATTTAAAAAGCCCTCCAGCTGATTGGTGGGCCACATGCTCCCCCAATCAGCTGGAAGGTCCTTTAAATCTCGCAGTAAGGGAGAGAGGTGGCCGTTGTTGAGGGTGGGGCTCGGAGGTGGGCTTTCTCTGCCAGCCAGATAGCTGGTGGTAGGCTGAAGCTCTGAAAATCAGGGGAACCTCCAGCTGGACCGGGGGTCTGGAAACCCTGTTTTCTTCCTTACAAAGCAGTTGTGTGTTCTAATTGATGCTGGGGAGACTCCTGTCCTGATTAGTTGCTTAACTTCTTAAAGGGAGAGCAGCGATTTTTTTTTTTGGTCTCTCTGTCCCAGTAGCCTTCGAGATACCTTGAAACCTGTTTTATACCTTCCACCCTGGAATGCATTCTGCTTTTCAAGACTATGCAAATTGCAGACTATAGGCTCTTCATTATGTCCTGAAACACAACTCCCTTTTGTACCAACAAACCAAGATGGTTGAGAATTCTGCTTAGCCTGAAAACTTGCTTGCTGTTTTGTGATATAGGGCTAGCTGAGAGAGAGAGAGAAACGCTGAATCCCAAGGTACACCTTTAGCTATTTCACAGCTGTGTCTCTTCTCCTGTCTCTAACAAACTCAAAAACTGATGAGGGGGTTTCACCCTTATCCTCTGTCCCTCCATCAGATGTGTGTATGTGAGAGAGGATGGGGAGGGGTTCAATCACAGATAGTTTCCTGATAGGTAGGCAATCTTCTAATCATTAGGTTTTATTGTTAAAACATCAGCTGAGCATTCTGGATTATTATGTTGGCAAAGACAGCAGCCATAAAATGATTATGTGGCATGGCACCTTTATCGACTGCAAGATAAGGCTAATTTTAACAGGCTAATATCAGTAACACAGATCTTTAAAACTGCATGCTTAGAAGCAAATTTGCTGTTTATCAAGCAGCTAGCTTAAGATGCTGAAGTTAAAAGCTAAATTTGCAACCTTATTGCTTGTTTCTCTTCAAAGTTGTTTTCTTAGCATTGTTACAGCTTGATTCCCTGAATATTACTTTGATCTCCCTTTTGCCCTCAGAATAACCTAAAGGGATTAAATCAGCTTAAACTAAGTATTTTAGTCCAACTAGGTTTTGGATCTGGCTGCCCATAGAGAAGTTTTGTTAAATATTCAAAGAAGAATTGTGGCTGGACTTTTGTGAAACCCACAGGACATATTCTACTGCAAAGAACATATCTAAGCCTTAAGCAGGAGATTTCCTGGGGAAATCTGGCTGCTTCTTTGAATGTAGGCAAATGAGAATCCTTCAGTAGCATCAATGGCACTGGCAGATGTTAGGAAAAATACCTACACATTACAAAGTCCTTGTGTTTCTTGGGAAAAAAACACAAGAATTTTGTATCTCATGTGCAAGGAGAGTTTTGTGCCTCCCAGAGACCCACTGGTTCTATTCTGTTTGTGACCACAGTGTGTGGGGGAGATGCAGCTTTAGCTCGCCACCCATCCTGTTTTCCAATCCTCAAACCATTCCATGGAGTCACCAGGGCTCTTTTTGTAGAAAAAGCCCAGGAGGAACTCTTAGCATAATAGGCCACACCCAATGGTAGAAACTCATTAGCATATTAGGTCACACCCATGACAGCGCAGCTCATTAGCATATTAGGTGGGGGCTGGGAAAGCACAGGGCAGGTATGGATGCTTGCCTCTCCCCCACCCAAGCTTCTCCGCCCCACTTCAGCATCGCTATTGCAGAGAGACTCGGGGGGGGGGCATGGTTAAATGTCTTTCTCTCCCTCCCCCATATTGGGGAGGGAAAGAAAGGCATTTTCAACATGCCTGGGTTCCCTGCCTGCCCTTTTCCAGCTGCCACATGTCAGCTAGAGAAGGAAAGGCAGAGAGGGGCTTTTCCTTGTCAAATTCACTCTCAGCTGACTGGCAGGGAGTGAAATTGACAAGGAAATCCCCAGGGGCTCCCCAGAGGGAAAGACAGCATTTTAACAGGCCACCTTTCCCTCTTGTGTGTAACGTGGGGAGGGCAGCGTGCTCTGTAGCCATGCATGCCAGAGGTTTTGGTTGTAGGCATGGCCAACTCTGGAGCCAGCCGGAACTCCGTTCCTGTGCGTTCCTGCCCAAAAATAGGAGTCACTATTGGTTCTGGTTTAAGTATCACATTACTTACACATTTGTGTTATGTACCATTAAGTTGCTTCCAATTTACAGCAACTGTATGAATTATTGATCTTCAAAATGTTAGATCATTAACAGACTTGGTCAGGTCCTGCAGATTGAAGGCTGTGGCTTGATGTGTTTCCCTCACTTTCTGCCATGCAGTCCTGACCTGGAAAGCCTAGGCTAGCCCAATCTTGTCAGATCTTGGAAGCTAAGCAGGGTTGGCCTTGGCTAGTATTTGGAAGAGTGACCAGGATCGTGATGCAGAAGCAGGCAATGGCAAACCACCTCTGAAACATTATTTGCCTAAAAAAATTCTAGCTCACCACCTTGTGGTGCATAGCATTAAAAGAGCTAGAACTACTGGCTGCCAATCTTAGGATCTCCTGGCTATACTATACACAAGGCCATACAATAATTTTTAATTAATGATTATCTGCCATGCAGTGCCCAGTTAGGATCAGGACCATGCTGCATGTATACAAGGGGTTTTAGCCTTTCCCTCTGCACCATTTTCCCAGCCTGAAGCCCTCCTGGAAGGCACTATTTGGAGAAACTTATATGTTCCCTGGGATACATGTGGGTTTCCCCAAGAGACATTCCAATAGACCTTCTCCCACAGCTCATTTGGAGCTCCCAGCTTGTGAGTTAGAGGAGTGGACATGCTTGGTTAAATCATCACCTTCCCCCCATCAAAGATTATTCATAGGAGGTCTTGCAGCTACATCTCAGCCCTTCCCAGCCCTGCTGCAGTTACAAGAAATCGGCACAGCAGCCCGGGGGGGGGGGCATTTGGAATCTTCCCACCACCTGCACCCATCTCACCAAAGTTTCTTCTCTGGGACAAAAAATAAGAGCCTCTCCCCTTCTCGTGCCCCCTTGTCCATGGGGCTGATTAGTGCATGTGTTGTACCCACCCATCTGCCTGGTTCTGGGTGTGGCTGCTGCTGGGGATGGGTGAGCAGAGCCAGAGTCACTGGCTGGTGGTTGGTCCACTGCATCTTAAGAGTCCTCCCCCTTTGCTGACTTGCTGCAGTAGCAGCCAGTGTTGGAGTGAGAATGGAGGGGAGTGAAGCCAAGTCACCCCTCCCTCCGCCCAGCCCAAGCCAAGGCATGGCTCTGTGGAAGGGAGTCCCACTGCTAAGGCTTGCTTCCAGGGTGCCACGGGAAGCAGCTGTGGGACCAGGTGGCTGAGAGAATGTTGAAGGGCATAGTGAGACTTCTAAATTCCCTACAGATAATGCACCTCTTTATTACCTACACCCAGGATGGACTGCTCCCACCATCCCACCCTTGATACACTACTTGGACTATTTCATGCTGGGAAAATGGTGCAGAGGGGAAGGCTGAATCTCCTTCTCCATGGGTACCATGATTCTGATCCCAGCTGAGCACCACATGCACAGAAACTGAAGAGTGTTACATCTACAGAAGGCAAACCCAGACCTATTGCTGGTACTCTGTAATATGTTAAGAGGCACTCACATTCCTGCTTCAGAGAGGTACATGAACATGAACAAATTGGAGAATTGAGGTTAAAATGGAGTATAACAGAAGCATTTCCTCAAGGTTTGGTATTAATCTTAATTATGCTCAGTATAGAACAACATGAGACATTTTCATACAGAACTTCAGAGGAGCCAGTGTTCCATGACTGGTTTATATGGGAGTTCTAATTAGAAGTGCATGGTTAACTTAACCGATTGAGAAGCAATACATGTTGAACATTAATCCAGTCACTATGAGTAATTTCACCATATGACTTCAATTTTGAAGTCCTGTCATGTCCTGGCTTGACTGCAGATAAAGCCAGATGTTTAAAATTGTCTAACAATATTTACAAAAACTTCAAACTAAACCCAAAGGAGTGCTAAAATAATTGGAAAGTGCAAGGAATATTTGGTATCACAAGCTATGAAACCACAGATTTTACAGCTTTTATCGACACTTCTGTTATACAAAAAAACAACAACCTCTCAATGCTCTAAATAGGATAAAATATGTAGCCCTAAGAGCACATATGACCAAGAGATTTAAACCACCTAGTTCCACAGAATGCTTAAATCAAATCTGTTGGGGCCATGGTTCCAGTCAACCAACTGCACACACATCAGCCTAACTGGGGTATGTAACATGTTGATTTTGTATGGAAAGAAAGAAGGTTGGAGAATAAAGGATCACTGCCCCCAAAAGACTTGGCTGCCCTCATTCCCTTCTGACTAGCTCCTTATTTATCAACAATCAAGAGGATGGCATACGCAGCCCCACACTGGGGTAAATAGAGTCCTTCTAAAGTTATTTGAGCTTGGGAAACAGAGGGGGAAGCTGAATATCATCCTCATCCTCCGAACACACACCATGCTCCCACGCTGAATTGGGCATGTCAATTCTCCATTGTCATGTATGTCTGCAAGTCAAGTTGGGTGGCCCTTGACCCATCTTGTGTCACACATGTGATCTAATTTGGACCCCAGCATCCTCCTTAGTCAGTCATGGGGGGGAAAGAGAAATTTTTGGGGAAACTGAAATACATACATTACTGATTTTAACAAGCCTAAACTTATTCTATGCAATGCAACAATGCAAAATGCATTCTATGCAATGCAACAATGCAAAATGCATATTTTAGAAATTTGTTAGCATAGAAAATTGCACTTATTGGAATATCTGTTAACGGATGGCCATCCATCTTCTGTTCCTGAAAATCTGGCTGAGGCTTTGGATGCTGTGCCTGGATGGTTGTGGCAGAGTTGGTTGAAGTTAAATCCATAGACGATGGAGGTCCTGTACCTGGGGGGGATGGATGAGGGTACCAGGCTCCCCACAGTGGAAGAGGCACCTCTGGTGCCAGCCCAGTGAGAAGTCTGGGAGTGACACTGGACGTCTCTCTCTCTACGGAGGCCCAGGTCACTGCAGTCACCAGATCTGTGCTTTTCCATCTGAGGCAGATCAGGTCACTGAAGCCCTATCTCTTAGCTATGGTGACCCATGTAATGGTCACTTCTACCAGACTTGATTACTGCAGCTCATTCAATGCAGGCTTACCCTTGAGACTGACCCAGAAATTACAACTGGTGCAGAATGCGGCAGCATGCCTGCTGACGTTGAAGCCTGTGCTAGCTCATGTTAGACATGTGCTCCACCAATTGCATTGGTTGCCAGTTGAGTACCAGATTTGCTTCAAGGTGCTGGTAATGACCTTTAAAGCCTTATGTGGCCTGGGACCAACCTATCTAAGGGATCGTAAAGCTAACTTGAGTAAATATTGATTTTATCTATTTATTTATTATTCAAATTTATATTCCGCCCTCCCTGCAAGTGGGCTCAGGGCGGATCATAACACAATATCAAAACATACCAACAATTTCAAACATATGAAGTATAAATATAACCAATTAAGACAATTTAAAACAACATAAATTAAAACTGAGTGCACTATTTATCCTCATATAGAGGTTTTCAGCTGGGACCATTTGTTTCTCAAACTTCTTCTTAACCTGGACCACGTGAGATGGTAGCTTCAGCTTCAGCAGGGGAGGCTGAGATTTTATTGGATGCTTGCTGCCTCAGCCAAAGCCCTGGCAGAACACCTGCGTTTTGCAGGCCCTGGGGAATGGTAACAAATGGACTGTGGTCTGTACTACAGTGTGTGCTGACTGGTTCTCTAAGTAGGATCCTACTAAGTAATTTTTGTATCATTCGTTGCATCAGTAATACTTATGCTTTGTTTCAGTTCAATGTTCAGATCTCTGGTTGGTTCCAGATTTCTACAATACAAATCCTGTTGCACTGTTTATTAAATGCTCAGTCCTGTTGATTGATTGTATTGACTTACTCTTTGTAATCTACCTCCTGTCCCAGTAAGGTGGATAATAAATAAATTTAAAAAATTAAAAACTGAGTCAGTGGTGGCTGATGGCTAATAGCCACTAATGGACCCCTGCTCCATATGTTTATTCAGTCCCCTCTTGAAGCTGTCTATGCTTGCAGCCACCACTACTTCCTGTGGCAGTGAATTCCATGTGTTAATTAATTTTTGGGTTTTGTTGTGCTGAAGCTGCAAGAGGTTTCAGTTTAATGAATATAATTTGTACAAGAGTGAGAAATATTTTAACAGTAGATCACATATCAGATTTAATGACATTAAATTTATTGGGAAAAGAGTTAGCAGGCTGAGATGCAACTCCATTTGTCAAATCATGCTTGAATTGCAACCATAGGCTGAATATGGACACAAGAGTTCAGTAAAAACCAATTGAAGCATTTTGTGAGAATCAGTTGGCTATATGGAATTCACAATAACGAGTATTGTATGTTTTATTATTATTTGTAAATTGTGTGCTACACATACTTTATATCACTAAAAATTATAATAAAGTTATGTACATATATATATGCATACACCCCCCTGAGAGCTGGTTGTTAAACATTTACCAGCATACTACTGCTTAAATGATTTTAAATGATTTTATTTGGATTTTAATTGTTATTAATTGTTACTATGAACTAATGAATCTAAGCTGCCCTGAGCCTGCTTTGCATGGAGGGTGGAGTATAAAATAGATGATAGATAGATAGATAGATAGATAGATAGATAGATAGATAGATAGATAGATAGATAGATAATGTTTAACAATCATTAAAGGGAATTCAAATCACCCCCTGAAGCCATAACTAGCATAAATTGAAGTGCTTCAGCCAGGTTTCTACTGTGACTGTGTGGAGACCTGTGCTGCTGAACCGTTCTTTAAAAATTACCGGAGTCAGAGTCCAGAGCCAGTTCAGTGGGGATATTTGGAAACAAATATCTTCAAGCTGTTATAATGAAGGCAGAATACTGGTAAAAGAACATAAAAGCTAACCTTTACTTACAAAAGCTAAGCTTTACTTACAAAAAGCTAGCACGTCCCTCTTCTTAGGCATGGGTCAAAGACTGGGATGTTAGAGATCAAATGTTCGACACCTCCCATTTGTCCCCCCCCTTACATGGAATTGCAAGTGATTGCCTCCTGACACTGAAATCTTGACATAGAGATACACCTCAGGCTGCTCCATTTATGGACTTTGCCCCTACATTGGAAATTCTCTTCCTGAGCCAATCAGAACCTGAGGTACTGGTTCAAAACTTCCATCCAAGATTACTCTTGACTAGTCACTTCATGTAGCTTTAAGGGGGTTTGCACACTTCATCAAAAACATCTTGTGTTCAACTCAATGCTGAGCACAAATGAGTAAGAGGGCCAGGAATAATTTCTCAGGGCAATTGCTAGCCTAGCTAAAATGGTGACATTTGGCTTCCTAAACTCCTGCCCACTCACCCCCTTGCCCAGATTATTTGGAGGCATGGGATGGGTTGTCATGAATATGCAGATGACACCCAGCTCTATCTACTAATGGACGGCCGCCCAGACTCTGTCGCCAAACATCTAGACAGGGTGTTACAAGCTGTGGCTAAATGGTTACAATAGAGCAAACTAAAATGGAATGAGCTATCTTACGAGATCAGGGCCCTGTGGGACCTGTTACAATTCTGCAGGGCCTGCAAGATGGAACTCTTCTGCCAGGCCTTTAGTTGAGGCAGTGGGCATCCACTTGATTGGCCTTTCCTCCAGTGACCACAGAACTGTGAAGCTGGATTGGGATCACAATGTTTTTCGCTTGAGGCTTTGTTGTTTTATTTTGTGATGATTTTATTGATTTTACAGATTTTGTGTAAATCTGCATAAATTGCAGACCTATATGTTGGAACCTGCCCCGAGCCTACAATGTGGGGAGGGCACGATATAAGCCTAATAAAATAAATCTACAATAATACAACATCTAACTTGAACATGCACGCTGGAACCAGAGCTTGCACTAAACCCAGATACCAACTTTGCTGCCACATACATCCAGACAACACAGTCACTGGACCTAATAAAATCAAATACGCCATCTCAGGCTCATTCACTTGCTCATCTTCTAACATCGTATGTGCCATAAAATGCCAACAATGCCCTTTGGTTCTCTACATAGGGCAAACAGGTCAAAGGCTACGCCAGAGGATAAATGAATACAAATCTGACACCAAGAATCGCAAGACTGAGGGACCTGTAGGAGAACACTTCAGCTTTCCAGGACATTCAATGGGTGACCTCAGAGTAGCTGTTTTATTGCAAAGGAACTTCAGGAAAAGACTAGAAAGGGAAATTGCTGAGTTACAAGTTACTACAATGCTCAGAACAGGACTTAACAGGGACATTGGTTTCTTAACTCACTACTTATGCTAACCTTATTTAGTCCTTACATCTGTATTCTCACCAATCCCTTAGAAGGGCTAAACATCCTCTTTATTTTATTTCTTATTTGGAATAGTAGATTGGAATAGTATATTGTAATGTAATATAATGACTAGTAGAATGGAATGTAATGGGGGAGAATTGCCCCACTTCAAAGAAGCAGATACTGTAAAGTCACCTCCACATGAGAGGGGATGGATGGAGTGTAATGGCAGGATTTCAGTTAATCACTCTCAGCATTCCACAATTAAGAAGGATACATCCGCCTATCAATCTCCAATTTTGACATTTATTTCCTTCACTATGTTTTCCCCTGGAATTAAACCCAAACAAATTGTAACTATATAAACTAAGCTTGTTATCCTTGAATCTGTTAAACATCTTCATTATGCTGTATGCTAATTTGCTGCTTACCCTCTACCTGTTTGGACTGGTAACTTCCATTTCATTGTATCTGAAGAAGTGTGCTTGCACACAAAAGCTTATACCTTGAATAACACTTTGCTGGTCTTAAAGGTGCCACTGGACTCAAACTTTGTTCTGCTGCTTCAGACTAACATGGCTACTCACCTGAATTTGGTTACTGATACTACTGTTCCCCAGCTCATCCATCAGTATAAAAATGTCACTCTCTTCCTAGAATATACCATGTGGATCTTATTTCTCCCTTCCATCAGTTAACCTTGTGTTATTCTAAAATTGTATTTATCCTTCCATAATAGCAGCGACATGAATTGCTACCAGTCTTACCTTAGACGCGGCAGCCACCAGGGCCCTGTAGAAAGGCCGCCCACACTGATTGCAGGATTCATACAGGTTGATAGGAAAGAAAGTGACCTTTCAGGATACTTCAGGTTTCACAAGCCAGGAAGGGCTCGGTTCCAAGGGAAGGTGGTAGGCCCAGGGGCTGTGATAGCCAATGGGCAATTGGAGCCCCTGACCCTGCCCTGCTCTGGGGCAAGGCAATTTCCATGCCCCCGCAGGGAAGAAAAACAGCATGCTTCCACTGCTCTCATGCCTGCCTTGTTTGGGACTTAGGCTACCTGTTTTCAGGAGTAACTATTTGCCCCCACCCGGTCTCGGACTCAAGCAGCCGTTCTGCAGCAACCACTCATGCCCATCCCAGTCAGGGCTTGGGCAGCTACGCATGCTTGCCTTGTCAGGGACTTTAGCAACTGGCTCTTTGGTGGTGGCTGCTTGTGCCTGCTCCATCTGGGTCTTGGGCAGCCAGCTTCTGGTGCTGGGTCTGTAACGCCAAACGTTTACAGTTACAGCAGTTTACAAACTCCTTTCCCTTCCCCTCCCCATGACAGACACCCTGTGACGTAGGTGGGGCTGAGAGAGCTCTTTCAAGAACTGCTCTTTTAAGCACAGCTCTGACAGAAGTATGGCTTGCCCAAGGTCATCCAGCAGCTGCAAGCGGAGGAGTAGGGAATCAAACCCAGTTCTCCCAGATTAGAGTCTGCGCACTTCACCAGTACACCAAAAGTAGACTATAACATAGAGTTTGAAAATTCCTATTTGAACACAGAAGTACTATGACCCAGATATACTTGAGCATTCAGTTATAGTGAATTAGCCCTATACAGGCCACAACTGTCGGTACATGCCATGCACAGAGTATGGAAAACAGCTAGTTCCCATATAAAGATCTTACGTGCATATGAGATTAGTAGGCATGATTCCACTCTACATACATAAGTCGATATATACATACATTCTGGGTGCTGGACTTGTGAAGCATATCACATAAGGGCATATCACTGCCCTTTGAGATCTGAAATCCAATTCTGTTGAATTCTGCTGAAGCCATATGCTTGTGTCTGACAATGTTCCTTTGTGCTAACACAAAGACAAAATGACCTTGAGTTGGCCAACCACTGATGATGGTTAACTGAGGCACTGTGTCCCTTTTCTGATCAGCCCTGCTTCCCGGACCTTGGGCTCATGTACTATTGAGAAGCATTATCTTGCTCCCACAATATGAGTTTTACTAATTATGTCCTTTTTAGGAAAGTGATTCAGGTTAAACTAGCCATTAGAGTTTAACAGCCCTACCTTTTGGCAGCATGGCAGATAGTGGGCTAGAACTTTAAATATTATACACAATTTATATCTTCCCCTTACTCCTCTCCTTTGCTGCTGCACATCAACGGATTTCCGTTTTGGTGAGCACAAATGTTTAGCCATCTATCTCAGCCATAAACCCATCCAGTACATGTATTCCTATGCAGCCAATGCACAAGAGGGCAGTATTTCACAGGAAAATCAAGCCTCCTTGATTTATGGGAAGCAGCATAGAGGAAGCTGGTGCAAGCTTTCCCACAGGAAACAAACGTTGCATCGATTACATCAGCCCAAATATTTTAAATCCAGCCAAGTTAATGAGTCCAGAGAACTCGGCAAATTAAAAACATGTTTTCCCTGGATGTCCAGTCTTCTTCATTTTCTTTACAAGAACTTTTGTGTACAGTGCTCCCAGATAAAGCGATGGATTCTGCCAGCAATGACAATAGTACAGCAGTGCCGCAAGCTGCAGCCAATGTTTGATAATGGCAACAATTGACTCAGCAGCGGGCGCTGGCTTTTTACACTTCCAAGGTCACCTTCAGTCATCAGCGGCAGCATTTCCAACTGTGCCTGGAGTAGTGGAGCAGGGCTTCCTTCACAAAACAAAAAAGGAGGGGAAGGAGAGAGGCTTTTTGGAGACAGCACACACAAATATTTCCATACAGTTTTAAAACGTTTGTTTGGCAACACGGCATCTGCTGTGTAATTAACCCATCTTCCAGAAAAAAGCCCTCTAATGATCATTACATAGACAATGCAGGGTCCTTGGTAAAACATTTTTTTAATCTTTCCATGCAAACTGAAAATGTGTCTACTTCAAAACAAATGGCAAGGAGGAAATATAGGATTACCAACTCTGGTTTGGGGAATTCTTGGAAATTTGGAGGTGGTGACTAGGGAGGGTGGAACCTGTGGAGGGAAGAGAGCTCAGGTGGGGCTGTGATGCCATAGACTGTGTCCTCCGAGGTGGCCATTTACTCCAAGGGAACTGATTGCTGTTGTCTAGAGATCAGCTGTAGTTCCAGGATAACTCCAAGCCCCACATTAAGGTTAGTAGTCCTAGAAGGTTAGTGAAGGAGAAAGATGAATGGAGGGTGACGTTTTGCACTGAAAATTCCAATTCCAGTATTTTTGTAGGTTACACTGAAAAAGGCTTCTGTGTTGTACTCACAGACAGGAATACAAAAGGGAGCCTTGGCTTGCTTTGCTGTCCTCACTGACCTACTATGCACAACTCTTAATGAGATGGGTATATGTTAGGGCTCAAGAAGCGGGGTGTGCTCATATGATCTGCCATCTAGATTTCATAGGTCATGCAAACACAGCCTATGCGTGCATGCCAGCCCAAACATTCTGTCATGCTTTCTGAATATTATTGGTGATTGTGGAGCTGGTATATAGTGATGGAAGAAGACCAGCCTTAAACCACTAGCAAAGCAGTTTCATTCAACATTCAAACGGCAAAGCACAGATGTACCTATCCTTGGCACACAGCTCTTCTACTTGTGACTCTCCTGTATGTCAGTGGAGCATTCAAAGACACAGCAACCTTGCTAGATCATGAGGGTCCACAAACTCACATATACTTGTTTCCAAAGTTAACTCCTGATACATTTGAAAATAATGTGCAAATGGCTTCACAACTGTATCTCTGTTATAACAGGGCTTGGTAGATAGAGATTGGTCCTCACCCCTGCTCAGTACTAACCTCAGCTGTCTTCAGTGTGGGACTTGCACAAAGAAGGTGCTGCAAAATTGTGCTCTGAGTAAGGGCAGACTCCTCTGGGTGCACAGTCCCCTGGATTGCTGCTAGTGTATGGTAAACCATGTAGGCTACATAACAGTATGGGGAGATGGAAAATGTGAGTGTGGGGAGATGAAGAACGTGGGTTGTTGGGATTTATAGTGGCAGCAGGCAGCAATAATTAACCTCATTACTCCTTTGGCAGGATGGCCACAGGAGGAGGTCCTAAACAAAATGATTGGAAAATGTGGAAGCAAAGCAACATGGTTGACCTGAGAAAATGTCAGCTGTACTTGAGACTCTTTCCAAAACTAGCAACAAACCGAGTTTGAACCAGGGACTTCAGGCATGTGAATTCTGTACAGTTCCGCAGCATGATGCCTTTCTCTTTCAGTCTTTCCTGTCCTGGTATGTATGGCTGTATTCATCACCAAGATTCCAAAGGTCCCATGATGTGTCTTAGTTTCCCCCCCTCTTTTGCTCAGTTAGGAACATGGTTAGATGAATGTTTTCTAGTCTTGCCTCTACCTTCTGCTTTGTTGGTGGTGAGATTGTTGTGGCGTACTGACAAAAACATGAGCTTGGCCTTGTTGGCAGCTTGCCCTTTGGTGGAATTCCAAGCCTTAACCCCTCTTTCCCACATGAGTGCATTTTCTCAGTGAGCAAATGGGAACTGAGAGAATTTCCACTGTGAATGTGCAGTTGTGTTGTTGTTTGACCTCTTATCTGTGTTTCCTGTCCTTGCTTTGAGCTACTCTTTAGGGTGTTATTCCCCCAGTATCCACTGCTTGGGAGAGGCAGTGGATTTTCTGGGGGCGGGGGGGCTTCCTTTCCTAGTTTAGCTGTGGAATTGTCTGTGGTGATGTGAGTTGGACTCGCCTTGCTTCTTTCCCTGTCTAAATCATATGTATTTGTAAGAGTGGATCTGAGTCTGTGGAGATTCCAGGAGTACAGCATGCCACAGTTCTTCATACAATTCAGGGTGTTGTGTTGCCATTGTTCACTGCCTGGTGCTGTGCTGTGGAAGAATGGGGGCAAGGAGATGTTAGGGAGGTGTGCTGGCATCACCAAGCATTTGTTGGGTGCATCCGTATCAGGCTGTCATGACATGCCATCCCATGATTTTTGGTTGAGGGAAATTTGGTTGAGATTCCAGTGCAGTTGCTATGCTTTCAGTTCCTTGGGATTGAGTATATTTTGAATTTTATCACTCTACTGAGAAAGCGTAGGATACTGACCACCTACAATAGCACTGCAACAGCACTTCATTGGCATTAGCAACATGTCAGCACTGGGTAGCCTGAGAGGCCCATTTTTCAGCATTTTGACTAGTGTTTAACTTCATCCAGCAATAGGAATATCAAAGAGGCTTATGAAGAGCACAAAATTATCAACACATGATTCTGACTGGTAAAAGATGGCTGTTTGGCAACTACAAGAGATACATACCTCAGATTTGTGACAAAAATGAAGAAGGTGGTTTCTCATCAGCTTTAGTATATCTGGGATGAACAATGTAGCATGGGGGGGGGAACAGCCATCTATTTTGAACTTAGAGGATGTATGTTAAGTGTCCTGTGAGGAGATAATTATCCACTCCACAGCTGTGTGCACAGCTGACTTTTCCCCTCAGTTTCCAGTTTAGCAACTTTCTCCACAAAATCACTAGTCTACTCTTTAACACACACACACACACACCCAAATTTAAAACATAATTTGTCAGTTCAGTAAAGGTCAGGAAGAACAGCAACAGTAAAAAATAAGGATGGCACAAACTGGCTGACGAAGTAAAATTCGTCAAGAATTTTGGCCAGTACATGGTTCGTGAAGCAATGTTTGTGAACTGAAGAACCGCCACGAACTATCATGAATTTTGATGCAGTTCGTGGCGGTCTGTGGTGGTTCATAAAGAACCCCTGCTTTCTGCTGTTCATGAAAAACAAAAGCCGCAGGGAACAGAAAACAGGGGTTTAAATGACTTCAAGCCTGGGGCTGGCTGCCCAAGAAAGCCCCTTTAAACAGCTGAGCTGTGGCAGAAGCCTGCTCCTAGGGCTCAGCTGTTTAGAGCCCAAAACCACTGGGCTGTGAGAGCAGGCTGTCCCTGTGGCTCAGTTGTTTTGGGAGCAAACCTCACAAACCTGGTTCAGTTAGTATGCGAGCTGACTGAGTTTGTGGGGTTCATTGTTTGATTTGTGGTTTGTCCATGAACTGAACCCCATTTTTGTAGTTTGTGCCCATCCCTAAAAGGAAATAAAAACAACCAAACCCCAAAAAAACCCTCACTCAAAACTCTAGACTGGACAATGTGGTGGGTGGCCCCATGCCTCACAGCCACTCCATAGTTTTCCCATTCTCTATTCCAGACATACCTCTGTCATCGGCACATCTTTTTAGAAACGTTAGGATTTTGTGGAGGGGTTCAGAGTTCTTAATGTTAATGCCTTTGGCTTTCTGAAACTCTGACCCCGTGAACACTGAAGATGCTGCCAATTTAAAATGGATTTAAGAATTCTCTCTTTAGATTGTCTCATTTCTTCTGTACTAAATTCAGTTCTCAGCACAAGGCAGCAAGAGCAAGGCCTCTGAGCCAATCCTACTTGATTAAATGGCATGGCCATTGCCCTCTAATACAGGACACTGCCTCTTTGCAGTTGGATGTCCATCGAGTTGGCAATTTAGAAAGCTGGGAGAACTTTCTTCTATGCACAGTACATACCTCTTACTTTGCTTGTAAACTTTTAGTTAGTCTTTCATCCTTTCTAGCTTTCATTTAATCTTCTGCAGTTGATGTCCGAGAAATGAGATGTTGCACATCTTTCTATGGAGTAACCTTTCGCTGCTGGAGTAACCTCACTGGAGATGCTGCAAGCTGAACATCCAATCCGTTTGCCTGTCAAACCCACAATGGCAGGAGCTATTTCTTTAATCATGGGTTTCCTCTTCATACTCTTTCGTGGATCTGTCCTTCTGCTTCCATCTGTCATTCCTAGTAGGCAATGGCAGGTAACACCTTAAACCTTCTCTAACACAGAAGCAGAGGCAAAATAAAACTTTATTTCAGAGGGTTTCAATTGGCATTCAGCTGCTTTTTACCAGTGTTACCCTGTGAACAGCTCCACCTGGTGGCTACAATAAAAACAATTCTACAGGGGTAGCCATGCTAGTCTGCTGTAAAAAAATTAAACAGGAGTCCACTAGTACATGAAAAGCACAAAAACTTATACTGGAATACATTTTGTCATTCTTTAAGGTTTACTTTTGTAATGAAAACATGGTTTTTCCTCCCCTTCCCCATCACTTCACCTTTCTCCTACTCACTGCTGTCCCAGCTCAGACATTTTCCTCAAGGACAACTGTCAGATCCAGTTGCAACGAATCTAGGTGCATTTTAAAATATATTGTAAAGGATACCCTTAGCATAGAAGAAGACAGCCATTTCTAATAGGGGATAGACTTAACCAATACACATGGACTTGGCTTTCAAGACAGGCACAGACAGTGGGGAGGAAAGGAAAACAAAGAAGGAAGACAGTATAGATAACTTTGAACATCATTATTCATTCATTAGTTTTGTTTGTTGCTAACAAGTGCTTTAAGCAGGAGAGGGGAAATACAATGGAGTCTTCTGAATCTACTTTCCCAGGAAACAAAATAACATGGCAGGGTAGAGGGCGGCTCATGAATTTCAAAGAAGAGCTCATGAATGTGCAAATGTGCCTGTCAAGCACAGATAGCGGATCCGCCTACTCAGCCACCAGTCTCTATAATGCACTTCGACACAGTTGCTCATGAGGTAGTAAATGAACTTCTGTCCTTGTCCAGAATGTTTGATCATGAAGAAGCAGTCACTGCTGTGCCAACTTTAATTCATAAAAAATGGCCTTGAGGAAATTAAAGAAAGTGTATCTTCTCTCTTACAGGATTTTCTGAACCGTGGCAGCAGCACAACCACTTGCAGGGCAAGGAATCAAAAGGAACACCCAGTGGAAATAACTCAGGGAAAACCACCCCTCCCAAATGACTGAAATGTACAGCCAAAGTTTTAAATGAAATATTTCATTAGGATATATCAGTGGCACTTAGGACTCCCTTTTGACAGAAAAAAAAAGCTCACAAAGATTAAAAGCTTTATTCTCCTTTGTAAATTTACTTTATTAAGGCCATTTATATTTTAAAGGTAGGCAAAAATAATATTACACGATAGTTTTCTGCACTGGAATAAAACAACAACACCCCCCCCCCCCTTTGGTGGTTCTGCGGAAATTGCCACCACAGGGGAGGATATAGCTACTTTAATGAGAAAATAGATACTTTGAGGTCACTCATTGAATGTGCTGGAAGGTTGAAGTGTTCTCCTGCAGGTTTCTCAGTCTTGTGATTCTTGATGTCAGATTTGTGTCCATTTATGCTGATGATGCATTGAACTGTTTTGAGTTGAGAGCTGTGATCTCAAAGTAGCTGTTTTATTGCAAAGGAACTTCAGGAACAGACTAGAAAGGGAAATTGCTGAGCTGCAAGTTATTACAGCATTCAGAACAATAGAATCCCCTGGATTTAACAGGGATATTGGTTTCTTATCTCACTAATGCTAACTTCATTCAGCCCTTACATCTGTATTCTCACCAATCCCCCAGAAGGGCCATATGTCCTCTTTGTTTCATTTCTTATTTGGAATAATAGATCAGAATAGTAGTTTGTAATGTAACATAATGACTAATAGAATGTAATGTAACTTGGAATGGTAGACTGGAATCTATTTCTCTGGTCTGGGGACAGGGGAGATAATGCTACACAGTTAATTGCCTCACTTCAAAAAAGAAGATGCTGTAAAGTCACCACCATTCTTGAGATGAGATTGATGGAACATAATGGCAGGGTCTCAGTTAATCTCAGTGTCACACAAGCTGGTAGACCCCCCTTTGCTATCACTGGTGTCAGAGCCTGGTGTGAACTCGGCTGTTGTGAAGGACCTTCCCTGGAGGCAGCTAGGGTCTCAGCCATCTAGTGGGGGGGGGGTTACATCACCACACCCTGCTCTGTGCTCCTCCCTGGATCTCCCGCCATCTTTCTCTCTCAGCGTGGTTGTGGAGTCCTTGGGGTCATCCTCCTCAACCCATCCTCTCTGCCTCCCATTTTTACTCTTCCCTCTATCCCTCCCTCTGCCTCTGACACCTCCAACCTGCCCTCGCCTGGCCTTGCCTCCACATTTAACCGGAGACGCAGTGCCTCTTGGCTGGGTAATACCCCTGTCCCCAACTCCTGTGTGGCCTTCTCCTCACCCTTCCCGCCAACTATTCCACTGAGGCTGGAGTGCCAAGCTTGGGGACCATCTCAACTGCTGCCTCTTTGACCCTTCTGCTGGGGTGCCCTGTGGCTAGGTAAGTGACGGGAAGGCCCCCGGGAGCCCTCCGCAATTGGCCCAGGGGTCGGCTGGGTCCCCGGGAGGGTCTTAGAGTCCCATCCCCAGGACACTCAGCATTCCTCAATTAAGGATACATCTGCCCATCCATCTCCAATTTTGACATATTTATTTCCTTCACTATGTTTTCCCCTGGGATTAAACCCAAACAAATGGTAACCATATAAACTAAGCTTGTTATTCCTGTTTGATCCTTGCATCCGTTAAACATCTTTATTATGCTCTATGCTAATTAGCTGTCCACCCTCTACCCATATGTATGGACTGGTAACTTGTGTTTCATTATATCTGAAGAAGCATATGAAAGCTTACATCAAGCACCCAAAACTGTAGAGGGGGCAGTAGAGTTAGTTAGATTGACCGATCAGACACTGCAGTATCCTTTCTCTCATCTCTTCTGATGTCAGATTGCTAAACCAAGATACTTCCATCCTTCTGGCTGCCTCCTTTTCTCTGCCTCCAACCTCCAAGACAGCAACAATTCTTCTGTGTACCTTCTAGATGGAAAACTAGTCAGAATGCTTCTCTTGTCTTTTCTATCACAGCATGGAATTCTTCAACAACAAAGAACTTCCTTTTCTTTCTTAAAGCAATAAGACTTGGGTGGCCACCATTCTTAAAGCAGCTTCCCCTCCACCATTATACAGCCAGCTCTAGCTAACAAATACTGGCTGAACTCTTTCCAGTGTTGTGCTTTGTTTATTGCTAAAATGCATTGACTGATCAGATAACACTATTCTTAGATTTCTCTGCCTGCTTTCTTGAATGTATTAGGCTTTTGAAAGAATGCACAAAAGAAAATGTTTGTCTTGAACGTATAAAAATATGAGGGAATAAAAGATCCTGTAAACTCATTTGAAAAACATTTCACAAAACAGCATTCCTTTCATATGAACAAGTTACTAGTAAGATGGATGATGAATGACTTCTCTTATTTGAAGGAAAAATGCAGAGATTCAGTTTTCACATAGAGAGGAGGAGTGTCTGTAGTTTCCTGTCTTCAGTCTGTGTTATCACCAATATGAAATATCAGTGAAGGCTTGTGTTGCCATGATTGGGGCATCGACCCTTTAGAAAGCTTGCTCCATTGAAGGAGGCACAGAAGTTTGGTTGTCTATGCAGAAAGAACAAACATCACATCTGGACGATCACAATGTGGTAACGATAAGCTGAATGTCATATTTGAAAGATGACTGAAGCCCCATGTTCTATTTTTATTTTTATGTGTCATCTGTGATTTCCTGCGGTTGCTCATCTGCATCTGGAAAAAAAAAAAGAATTGTTTTGATGGGTGCTCTGCAAAGATTTAGACATAAACATGTGTCACTTGAGACAAGGGGCTGCTACAATGAGGGTTATTATTTATCGTTTCCATTATCTGGTCAGTAGGTTTTACTTGATTGGATAACAGCAGCGGAGGGGGAAGCCTGTAAATCAACAAGCATACAATTTAAACAATGAGGGTGACATCGATGAGAAGGAAAGAAAAGAAGAAATGGGAGAAAAAAAATTAAAGGAGGATGGACATATGCAAATACAGTTCCATGTGCTTACACTTACCTTCAGGGTGAAGAGGTTAAGCCAAAAAGATTTAAGGAAGAGGTGGGATTTGAAGAAAGGGAGAAGAGGCACCACGCAAGCATTTTGTGAGGGAGTTTCGGGCACTGGCGACAGCAAGGAGAAAGAGCAGAGTCAGAAGAAGATGAAGAAGAGGAGGAGGAGGAGATTGGATTTATACCCCACCCTTGACTTGGAGTCTCAGAGCGGCTTACAAACTCCTTTCCCTTCCCCTCCCCACAACAGACACCCTGTGAGGTAGATGGGGCTGAGAGAGCTCTTTCAAGAACTGCTCTTTCAAGGACAGCTGTGTAAGAACCATGGCTTGCCAAAGGTCATCCAGCAGCTGCAAGTGGAGGAGTGGGGAATCAAACCCAGTTCCCCCAGATTAGAGTCCACACACTTATCCACTACACCAAACTGGCACAGGAAACTCTGGGGCAACAGAAGGTGGTACTCTTGGAAAAGCAAAGGTCATAATTAGAGATACATTTGGGACATAGGGGAAGAAATACTAGGTGAGCCAAACCAACAAATAGTTTCAAAACTAAGGAGGAGGGGTTTGTTTTGGATCCACAAGGGGACAGGAAGCAAGTGAATATATTTGAAGAGGAGCATTGTGATGTCTGCCCTGGTTAGTATTTGGATGGGAGACCACCAAGGAATACCAGGGTCACGACACGAAGGCAAGCAATAGCAAACCACCTCTGACTGTCTCTTGCCTTGAAAACCCTACAAGGTCACCTTAAGTCAGCTGTGACTTGACAGCAAAAACAACAACAAACCACATGGGCTATGACAAAAAAAAAGTGAGCATTTATTCTATTTAAAATATTTCTGTACCATTTTCCAACAAGATTACCTGAAACAGTTTTGAAAATAACCACACAACTAAAATAACAGTACAAGAACACTAGACAAATCAGCATGGACAGCACAAGACATCATCTCTACTCTGTTAAATTTATATTTCAAGGAGAAATGATAGCTTGTGATTATGTAACTTGTAAAAAAGGACAGGACATTGCAATCAATAAACCAACCCTTTCAGTTAATATCTGTAATGGGATCATTAATGAATAGAAGAGGTCAAGACCTAAGTTCTCCCTTTTCTCTGGCATATTTGTTATCATTTAATAGCTACAGTTTTGATATTCTCTGAACCAGAGGCACTGAAGCAATATATGGTAACAAAACTCTAAAAGGTAGAGCATGAATATAGAAAAGATGACATAAAACATGTGCATTGAATCTGACCTACATTTTAAGATATATTATTGTGACATTCTGCTACACTTTTTCCCCCCTAGAGGCGAGGGAAAAGTGTCCAGGTCATGAAGAAGAAGCCTCTTTGACAAAAATGAAGAATTTGTTTGTTGTAAAAAGAGATCCATAGCAAATCCTCACCAGAAAATACACTGGCATAAAGAGATCCATCCCCAAATGAAAGTCCTGATCCAGAAGTGAAACACAAATCCTACAGTTAAGAAGGATACTTTTACACAATCAGTCTATTTTGACATATTCACTGTGTTTTCCCTGTAATTAAACCCAAAACAAATGGTGGCCATATACACTAAACTTGTTATTCCTGTTTAGTTTTTGCATCTGTTAAAACATTGTAATTATGCTGTATGCTAATATGCTGTTCACCCTCAACATATATAAATGAGCTGTTACCCTTCATTTCAATGTATCTGAGGAACTGTGCATTTACACAAATGCTCAGATCTTGAATAAAACTTTGTTGATCTTAAAGGTGCCACTAAACTCAAACTTTGTTCTTACACCTACCTTCATTCATTCTACTGACACATACATGCACAAACACATACACACACATAAACTGCTTCCTCATGGAGCTATCCCACAAGGCTATGGTTGGTATGCAAATACCACAATCTGGAGGGCAGATTACTTTGCACTCTCCCCAGATGAAGTTGTTTACCTCAATGCACAGGGAAGTTAGGATAAAATAGAACCATGATTCATAAGGACTTAGCCCTCTGGAACCTATTTTCCACACCCATTCCTATCCCTACAGAGTAAGACCCCCCCCCCCAAAAAAAAATCTAGGATCCAAATGACATAGGGTCCCAGAATATATTTTGCACATGGGACACAGCCAATAGCTCATGTTCCTGCTCTACATAGAATGTGTGCAGAACTGGTTGGCTGAATGAATTCTAAGAGAATGTATGTAGCCCAATCCTATGCATGCTTACATAGAAGTAAATCTCCATGTGCTTGGTGGACTTGCACTCTGAAATTTTCACCAGAGTGTCTGTAAACTAGCCCTTGTGAACTGTGCACCATAGATTTCACAAGCAATTGAATTAATATATATTACTAATGTGGGACAAGTCAAGCGCATGTTTTCCTTCCATCTCTCCTATCTCCAAAAGTGTTGTACAAGGGGAGGTGGGCAAAGAATGATAAGAACGTAAGATAAGCCAATGTTGGATCAGGCCAATGGCCCATCCAGTCCAACACTCTTGTCACACAGTGGCCAAAAATACCAGGTGCCATCAGGAGGTCCACCAGTGGGGCCAGGACACTATAAGACCTCCCACTGTTGCCCCCCCAAGCACCAAGAATACAGAGCATCACTTGTCCCAGACTGTGAGTTCCTATCTATACCTTGTGGCTAATAGCCACTGATGGACCTCTGCTCCATATGTCTATCCAATTCCCTCTTGAAGCCGTCCATGCTTGTAGCCGCCGCCACCTTGGCAGTGAATTCCATGTCTTAATCACTCTTTGGGTGAAGAAGATGATCTGGATGTTTGATCCAAGACAAGGCATGCTTTGGCATTAATATAATTGCCAAGCAAACCTACCTTGTTGACTTCCATGTGAAACATGGGATACTTGACTACATGGGCCTTTGGTCTGATCCAGCAGCACTCTTTTTATATTCTTATGGAACTATTAAACAGATGAACACACAAAACTGAGTCTTCCACTAAATTGGATGGATGGGGCATTTGTGCAAGATCTCTTTATATTATAGAGAGTACATTGAGGTCTGGATCAGATTCATAGAGTTCAACCATGCAGAACTGGTTGGCTGATTGAATTCTAAATTAGGAGAAAAGCAGCACCAGGAGACAGACCCTTTTGAAAAACAGGCAGTTTCAAGGAAACAACAAGCTTCTTACAAACAGAAGACATCTTACAAACAGATTAATAGACACAATCTCATTATGTTTGGCTTCCAGTCATCCAATTACCATATTGTTTGCCTTATTTCTACTAATAATTTCCATACCAAAAAACAGTCATATTCCAATATGTCCTCCCTGGTCCCTGGCTAGTTTTCTACATGCTTGTTTTCTTTTATATATTTTAATGGAACATATTTCAGCATTTGTATTCACTATTTAATGCACTGTTGTTACACCATTGGAGTTATTGTACTGGGGGGGGGATACTTGGTAACTTCTATAGGTATCTTCCCAACTACATGATATAAAAACAGCCACCAAAGAAAAATACAGAAGGTGCTCTAATCACCTTTGGTGAAACTACTTGCATTTCAGAGAAGAGCTGTACAGGCAGACATGCTTAGAAAAAGATAGTCAAAGCACAATCTTAGGAATTGGGATGGGCAGGAACCGAACCACGAACCCATAAGAACTGGGGGACTTGTTTGTGAACTGACCTGGTTTGTGAGCTGTTTAAAGATTAAACCCATGATTTCTGTTCCCTGCAGAAAGCAGGGGTTTCCAAAAAGCTGAGTGGTGGGGAACTCTGCTCAGCTGTTTGGTTTAAATGGCTCTGAGCTGTTTTTTGTGAACAGCTTCAAAATTTGTGGAAGTTCATGGTTGCTCTTCACTTTGTGAACCACAAACCACCCAAAATTCATGATGAACTTTAGTTCATCAGCTGGTTTGTGCCCATCCCTACTTAGGAAAGAATGAGGCAGGATGCATCCCTTGACAGGCCAAAGGAAGCAGGGTGGATCTTAGGAAAACAGATGGAGTGATCCAAAAGAATGCACCAAAGAAGATAATGTGTTAGAATATAATGGAAGAGAAAAAGGATCACCTCCCAGTCCCTTCGACGTACCCAGTGACCAAGGAGTTAGGACTCCCAGAAGGAAGCTCCAAGCCTAACATGCAAAGGTAGAGAGACTCAGAAGCCCTTTGATTGGGCCCATCCACCTCTGGAACCTTCACATGATTTTCAGGACTCTAAGAATTAAAATGTGAGTATGAGCAGAAGCCTGTACCAAAAGACAGAATGTTTATCTAACAGTCTGAGGTATTCTTTCACGGTTCTATTTAAGGAAGGAGCCAATATCTAAATGTTGACAGAATCAGGGCTCCACTCAAGGCAACAAAGAGGGTAGAACAGCTAAGACTTCTCAGTCCACAACTGACCTTTACTAGTTCAACAACTCCTGAAATGAGTCTGACATCAGCTTCTCTGCCTGGATAGTGCTGGTGCTGATCTGATTCTGTCTTTCAAGCTGTTGAAAGCTTCCCAGGTCCCTGATCCCTGTGCTGATCTGTATTCAACCACTGATTCCTGTGCTTGCTTTCCTGATTGACAGCCCTTGCTGAGTTAGAAATAAGACAGGAATCAGCGGGAAGGAGACAGAAGGGAGATGTGCTGGCACCTGCTGCAATCTCTGCTTCACCGTTTAGATCTGAGTGGTTAAGTAGACTAATGGATCTAAATTAGCACAAAAAGGAATTGAAGTATTGTAAAAAGCCTTGTTTTGATCCAGAGATTAAAATACTATTAGATATAGTTCAGCAACCTGTCCAAAAAGTTGATCTTGCTAGAGAAAACATTTCACACAATGCAGTTCAGTTGGTGATGAAGCTTAAGAATAGCAATAAGTGACTGGAAGAGAACAAAAACAAGAATGGGAAGAGAACAAAGCAGTCTAAATATTGTGCAAGTAAGCTCTTCTTCACACACTTCCTCAGTCACCAGTCCTCTTCTTGAGGAGGAACAAGTGCAAAACCTCGATCTACTAGATACCTAAGGCAAACTGTGATAGGGTGATTGCACTGATCTTGCCAACCCTATCCCCTTTTTGAATGGAAAGCACTGCGTGAATCTGGCCCCTTCTCAGCCATGTTCAGAGTTCAACTCGGATACTTCAGGTATGATAAGTGCTCACACACTTCTTACCAATGTAGAAAACTGCCAGCTAGGTTAAGTGTATGAACCGATCTAAAACATTAAGGAATTAGGACATACCATAAAAGGAAAGGACATGAGAGGGGAAATAGCTACACGTACAGTTTGGGGGGGGGGCATACTGGTGCTAGAGTGAACATATTTGGACAGGGTAAAGGGGGTCCTGCCCCTTTAAGAGCTCTGATGCAACCAAAAGTTCCTCAGCTGAAATTTCTTCCATCATATATTACTTTTGAGGGGAACAGCCTGCTGTATGCTGTTATACAGAAAAGATAGCCACCTTGAACCAAGAGGAAAGGCTGGGGAAGGAAGGAAGGAAGGAAGGAAGGAAGGAAGGAAGGAAGGAAGGAATCTTTAACAATCAGTGGACAAACAAGGAAGGAAGGAAGGAAGGAAGGAAGGAAGGAAGGAAGGAAGGAAGGGAGTAAACTTTAACAATCAATTCTTCTAATGGCTGGTTTTTAATTTAATTAGCATGGGTTGGATCCTGTGGAAGATATCTGTTGATGGAAGGAGAGACAATTTTCACTCCCCCCCCCCCCGCCAAGACCTCTGACTCCCCTCTCACATTGTGCCTGGAGGGTCCCCTGTCACTGGGGATGAGCACTGTGGACTGCAGCAAAAGGGGGCGGAGGTAAAAAGGCACTCTTGTCGATTAAAATCTTTCTATCAATAGACATTTTTAGTGAGAACCAAGCTTATAAGATGACCCATGTGTACTTGATTTCTGACTTAAATCAGCTTTATTTGTGTGGGTGTGTTAAGATTAAATCGGGGATTTTTTAAAAATATGAAGGTAAAAACAGCAACAATGCAGCTGTGTTAGTAAGAACCGCAGACATAACAAAGGTAGTTTCTGTCATGCCTCCCAGAACACCAGCTGGAAGGGCTCCCAAGGGTCATCAGAACATGGAGGCTATATGTGAATGGCATTCTCATGCCAGAAAGTTCTCTGGCTTTTTACTGCTTACAGCAAATGCAAAGCAGATACACAACCCCCCGTCGGCCACTCAGTTATCTTTCCTTGCCAGAGAATTTGCAGTCATGCAAGCAGTTCTTGGTCTGAGACAATATTATTGCAACAATTTAGCTGCTTCTGACCATTACCCTCCCTCTTACATTCACCAAATTGCTGCACTTTTTGTTTGCTGACACAGAAAAATGATACTTCTCAACAGCACAACACCAGATGGTAATTGCATTCTAATAATAGAATAAAATAGTGAGATTGCTTGCTATTTAGTTGTGCTTTAACTGATGTGGCAGCAGCAAGTCAGCCACCTGGTAAACACAGGAAGAAGAATGGGATAATGTTAGAATAAAATGCAGTGGCCAGATGACACCAACCCGTGAACTGAAGGTGATACCAAGGAAAACACAGAAGAGCTTGCATCAAATGGGGCTGGTCAGCACCAAGTGTTTGACTTGCATACATGATCAGAGATCTGGCATCACATACAGACCCCACAGGCCAAACTCAAGTTAAGTTAGGGTTCCTCAGACCTGACTCACTTTCCCCACAGCCACATGGCCACCATGGGGAACTTACTTACCCAGGCACCTCAGGACCTTAGTTGGGTCAGCACCGTGGTGCCAGGGAAGGAGGGGTCTGCATGTGTATTAGACACTGCACATGCAACCCCACGGTGGAACAAAAAGTATCCCCTCCAGTCCATTGCTTTTCACAATGCAATCCATTCGAAATTTCAAATTCCAGCCATAGCTCTGTGAAGACTTCTTTAAAAAGAACCATGGGAGGGATTGTGATCACAGTGACAGGACAAAAAGTACTGAATGAACAGCTGCTAACAGCTCACGTGATAAATAAAGTGATGGAAACAATCCAGTAATCTGTATATATGTATGAACCATTGGTTCGACTAACCTGATTTAGGGTCAGTTGACCCATGATATCCATTCACATGGTTTGCATAGTGGGCAGTTTGTGCTAAAGGGATCGCTCTTGGAATTGGCCCCCCATGCCACTGGAAACCTTTGTTGGGGAGATAAGAACCAATGAACAATCTAGCCTGGTTATATGAGCTCAATGGTCCATCTAAGTCCAGCAAGTCCAGTTTTGCACAGGGGCCAGCCAGATGATCCAGAAAGCCAAAGGCAGGAACACAGAGGCCACATGTGGTGCAGCCCTCCAGCAACGGGTATTCAGAAGTATACTGTCTGTGAACATGGAGTTTATCATAGCTAATCGTCATTGATGTAACTATTCTTTATAAATGTGTCTAATCCCTTTTTAAAGCCACCAGTACTAGTGCTCATTGCAGGATTAACAGCTATAACTGGAGCGACTTAAAGTGGTCTCCGTAGGTTGGTTACAATGCACGGATTGAGTCACAAGTCTGTCAATGCACTGTTAAGCCAGGTTACACCCTTCTAAGACCATTGAATTCAATAGGCTTAGAAGAGTGTAATTCTATTACTGCAACATTACTTCCAGAAAACTGTATATTCTCCCAGGGAGAAAGCTTGTCCTACTGCTTGAGTTACAGACTTTTCAGAAGCAGCATGAAAAGACAAGAGCCCTGAAAACATGCATGCATCTGTATACACTTACATAAAGTTGTGGAACTAGGAGGCCATAATCACTGAGAGCCTGCTCAGAAGGCCTGCAGATAGGGCTGTCAATAACAGAACTTGCTGCAATTCTTATTCTGCTATGTCAATAGGCAGCTGGCTTCCAAGGTGCCATGACATACTATAAATAGAATGCTTGACAGCAACTACATTGCTTTTCCAATAAGACATGGGTATATTATCCTCATTCGTTTGGTAGGTGTTTAGTGTTAATTAACTTTGATCTATTCTACACCGCAGCAAACCTGCAGGCTTTCATTTTTATATTAGTTTGAGATATTCCAGGCACTTAAACTAGCAAATGCTTTAGACCCATTAGGAGACAGGAGAAATTGCCTAGACTATTGACCAGAAGAAAACCCATCTTTAATACTCAGAAAGTAGTATGGGAGCCCCCTACCTGAGAGCATGTGACAGGAACTCCTGTGGCAGTCATATGACAGGAAAAGGAGAAGCCAGAAGTATGACCTCAGATAGGGAAGAGAATTCCATGTTCCCAGTACATTGCACTTGGCTGACAGAGGGTCATCAAGTAGAGCTGCCAAGTCCCCCTGGGGGGAGGGGAATCCCCCACTAAAGGGGTCCCCAATCCACCAGCCTGGATTTGGCTGGTGGGGGGAACCCCACCCCTAAAGTGGCCCGATCCGGCCAACTGCTCCAGCATGATGACGTCACCCAGAAGTGACGTCATCACACTGGGCACATTGCCGGGACAACACTCTAGCAATTGCCCCCAAAACTCTATGGTACCATAGAGTTTTTGGGCAATTGCCAGAGTGTCGCCCTGGCAACATGTCCAGCGTGATGACATCACTCCCGGGTGATGTCATCACAGCGTGTGCACGCTTTGTGCACGCGCAGAACTCCCAGACCAGGGACAGGACTTCCCTGCTGTTGAAAAGGTAGGACTTGGCAACCCTAGTCATCAGCAGTAAGGATGGACCGGGCTGGGAGGAAAATAAGAAGGCATGGATGAGTTTCAATGAGCAGCATGGCTCTAAACCTATCTGTTCTTTAAAAAACATTGTCCACAACTGAGTGACCTTCTCTCACTGTCCTATAGCAAGCCTTTCCAGCAGGGAAGGCTCTGAGACCCATCTGAGGGTCCCAACCCAGGGATTAAAGGCCACCACAGACAATGACTGAGCTGTGGTATTCTCTTTGACCCTTCCCAGCAGATCATCAGTGCTGTAAAAGTATTAAATCAAATATGTGTGCAGAAGAGAGGGACTCTCCTGGCTCCATCCATTTGTTCTGTTCCATTGCAGGTGAGTAAAGTACATTTACAAATGTTCTCCCCATACTAATGTATATGTACACCCCACCCTATCCCTAGGGCTCAACATGGCTAGCTGCAATTTATAGGCTCCTCCCATACTATCCAGCCTGCCAGTTAGGATTTTCTTCTCAAGCCCTGCTCATGGTGCCCCCGCCTTCAGAGGGGAAACAGTTGGCAATGAGAAACAGGGCCTTTTCTGCAGTGGCACCTCATTCTTGGAACACTCTTCCCCATAATTGCTACTTTACTTTCTTTTAGGTGCCAGGCCAAAACACATCTTTTAACCCAGGCTTCTAGTCTGGAGGCTGGTTTTTTCCTTACCAGCTTTTAATGGACTGCTTCAGTTTATGGATAGTTTTTTATGCTCTTTATGTTCAAATGCTTGTTTTTAATGGCACGAAGTACCCTAAATAAATAAATGAATCAATAAATTATAGTTGTATATATATATCAAATCTGCTTTAATATCTTGGACAAAATAGGCCACATGAATGAAGCCAGGAAGAGAGAAGGAGGTAGTGTGACGTGAGAGGAACAGGGAGAAAAGCAGGACTTAAAAAATGAAAATAAAAGCTTACAGAGAAGAAAGTTATTTCCTTTGCACATGAGAGAAGTAAAAAACAGGAAAGGTTAACTTCCAGAGTTGGCATTCTTCTGCAAGGTCACTTTCTCAGAGCTGACAGTCTTGCTTGTCATTATTATGAGGAGGGTCAGTCCAGCTGCTGTAGCAGGTGCAATATGATGGTGATTTCTGTTATGGAAATATGTATTTTGTTTAAAGGTAGGAGGATTTTCAATTTAATACTGCTCCATAAACACATTTTCATTCTATTTCCCCATCCCTTTAAAAAGGAAATATATTGTTCAGGTGCTCCAAGAATTTGCTTTCATCTTTCTTTCAATGTAAAAGAAAGGAAATTCCTTCAGGTCACTGCATCAAAACTAAAGAAGAAATATGTCTTCAATATGTTATTCTGACAGGCGTGTCCAACTGGGAATGTATGATGTAAATAGCTGTAGATATAGCAATAAGCTTTAAAAAAATCATCTTGGCTCTTCAGGCTTGCTAACCTTTTCAGCACAACTGGCAAACAGGGAAGAGTCATTGCATTCATATCCTCTCATGAGTTCATGACAGCAAAGTCCTAGCAACCCCTCCCCCCTTGCACTGAATCCTGATGGGCAATGCAAATAGGGTTACCAGCCTCAAGGTGAGGCGTGGAATTACCACTGATCTTGAGACAACAGAGATCTGTTTCTCTGGAGGAAATGGCAGCTTCTGAAATTGTCCTCCATGGCATCATATCCTCACTAAGCTTCTTTCCCTCCTCAAGTCTCCAAGAACTTCCCAAGCCAGAACTGGCAACATTAAATGCAAAGCCTCAGATAGACTAAAAATGAAAAAAAAATCCACCATAGGAAGGTAAGAGGTGACTGTTCAGAACCAGGACTCATTATCACTCCCTTTAAGCTTTCCCACATTTAGTAGCTGCTAGGCCTGGCCTGTGAACCAGCAGGACACTGGGGGGACACTGGGAGAAGCAGGCAGTAACAGCGTAAAGTTACTTTGGAGGGGGGGTGTTACCATAGAATTTCCAGAGATTCCTAGAGAGGCATGATGTCACATCCACATTTTTCCTGGAAGTGATGTTACACTGTCACTGACAGTGGTTTTCCCCCCATTCCTGCAGGCTGCTGGAGTGCTAGAGGACAATGCCTGCTGGGAACAGGAAATCTCTGTCTACACTGTTGGGTCCTGCCATGGGATTTTCCTGGGCCTCCTCCTGGCCAACTTTGCTTCTTTTAAGGTTCTGTGATCTCTGAGGGTCCAGGGATAGTTGAGAAGACACTGCCCATTCAGCTCACCATGGCAACTGCTGTGGCTTTAACCCCTTCATGGTGGGTGAAGTCCACCACTCCTCTTGATCTCTGTTACTGGGGCAGAAACTGTTGTATTGGCTGATATCATGCATGGTATCTTACCACTCCTTTGGCTGGTCGAACAGGACCTCAGGATTCACATCTCAGGAAAGGGCCTCAACACACCCAGTAATCTCCAGAAAACCAGTTAGGCCTAAGATCTTCTTGCCACCTGTCTCTAAATTCTGCTGATGTTCTACTGTCTGACTTCTGCTAAAGAATGTAGTGGTAAATTAAAATACAAATTGTTAAAATAGAAGCCTAAAGTAAACATTTGGTGGATCAGATGTTTTAATTTATACAAATGTAGTTCAATTTAAGTGGACCATTTACAACAGCACAGTAGGGACACTTTATTGAGATATAGTTAAAACTAGATAATACAAGCGGAGAACCTTCGAGGCCGTGTGATCGAGATCTCATTTCCCTTCCCCCTGTTTCCTTCTTCCATTCCATGAAAGCCCCTGGGGTCTGCCTCTCTCTCTCGCTCTCTCCCCCCCTCTTTCTTTCTTTCTTTCTTTCTTTCTTTCTTTCTTTCTTTCTTTCTTTCTTTCTTTCTTTCTTTCTTTCTCATCCACACCAACCTTCCTTTATCTCCCACCCACATATTCAGGTTTCCCTGTTTCCCTCCCCCAGCAGGCTCTACCTGAGAAAACAAAGACCCAGTTGTGCATTACTGGCTGCCAGGCCATGCCCAGTTGTTTTGTCGAGCTCACTTTCCCTGTATCTCCCTCAGTACACTACACTACACTACACTATGTCCTCTTTCCTTCCTCCTTCCAACATCTTCATTTTTCCTGGCTTTCTTCTCTTCTTCCCACCCACCAACTTACCTTTTATCTGATCCTCATCTTCAGCTATATTAGTTTGTACTCCACCTTTCTCTACAATGGGGATCCCAAGCAGCTTACATCATTCTCCTCTCCTTTATTTTATCTTCACAACAACCCTATGAGATAGGTTAGGCTGAGAATGTATAACTGGCCCAAGGTCACCCATTGAATTTCCATAGCAGACTGGTGATGATTCAAAACTGGGTCTCCCAGGTCCTAGCCTGAAGCTCTGTCTGCTATGCCACACTGGCTTTTGTGGGGTTGGCAGCTTTTCAACAGTAGCAAGCAGTCTGTCCTGGGTGAGTCATGCAAGTTGCATGGTATCAAGTAGTTGTTGCCAGGCCTGGCACCGATGATGAGTCTCTCCCACAAAGGCCAAAACAGCCCTGGAAAGGACTGTGCCCTCCTCCTGCCATTATTTGACAGAAACCAAGACACGAAGGGTGGCAATAATGTTGTGGCTGCCTAGCAACAGCCACAGAGGATATATGTTTCTTAAATCTCCAGGCAGTGCTTCTACTGTTCAGGGAGTTAACACCTCAATGTTTTTTATTCTTTTTTTTTAGATTTCAGATTTTTCTACAAATGGGCTTATTTCAGATTTGTAAAAAGAACTGTCCCTTCTGTTCATGGCTCTAGTCTCTGAAACTAAGAATCCACAGATTCAGCCACCTTAATAAATTAGATATATTGATAGTAAATGCCTCAAAGCATATTCAAAACAATTAAGGACAGGATAATATGGCAAATATTAAGAGTAATTTGATTGTTATTTTTTTATCTTCTATTATGAACAAGTGAAACAATGGAATAAAATGCCATCTCTTGTTGCTCTGTTAATATTGTTAATGATGTCCAGTTTTTCACTCGCTTATCAAATTATGCAAATTAATTTCAAAATCTGATGGTAGTCCAGCACTTCTTTGCCTACAATTCAGTTGGCAGCCACAGAATTTCCTTTTTCCTCTCACATTCAGGTTCTCATATCTTTTATGGAACTAAAAAGGGAAAAAGTTAACTCTTGTTTAATCTCTTGTTTATTGCCTAGCCCTTGTCTATCCCAGTGGTGGAGCCATATTATTTTGTCTGATTAAAAACCATCTAATGTTTTCTTCATCTCTATATGAAATCTTACAACAGCAGCCAAGTATCTCATCAAATATCTGCCCTTACTATGACTCATCAAGCAAGCTTTGGGTATGGTGAAGATTCACAGAAACCAATTATGTGATTCCGAAGTACAAGAAGGAATTGTTTCTTGATTTAGACTGATAAAGCTCCTAGGGAGCCGGTGGGTTGACTTGTATAATAAACAGGATGCCAAAATACATGGGTACTTCAAAACAGCTATTTGGCAAATGAAGTGGTTCTACAGAACCACCCTTAAAAGGGATTAGACCATTTATTTATATAGCTCTAGTACTGTACATTGCCCTTTGCAGAGTCACAAACACAAAGATGCTATCCTGGTGCTGCAGTAAATTTCTACCAAAGGGGAGAAAATTGAGGAAGGGAATGAGAGCAGAGACCAATGGCATAAGGAAGATTCATGAATGCAGATGTGCCAATCTAGTTGCCGTCATCGTCATCATCATCATTGCAAGGGATGAGGATTGAAGAGCTGTCAAAAGGTTGGAAGCAAGGGACACACCTAGAAATACCTGTTAGTCATAATAGCCCTCTGTGTCACTGGGAGATATCCTGGCCTCCATCAAGACAGACCCCTCTTTGCATTATAAACCCATCCAGTGATGCTATAGTCATTCTGGTGTTTGTCACAGGAGTATCTAAGGATCACATTTTGATTGGCTGGTTCAAAGAATGCTGGTGGAAGAAGAGGAGGGTGCATGGGGGGTAGTTGTATTGTTTCTATACTGGTCTGTTTTGGCTTTCTTCCCATGCAGTCTCAATTAAAAAAATGATTTTCAGTTTTTCTTGGCATTTGGGAGATAATTGTACTGGTGGAACGAGCTCCCGAATAACATCAGGGCCCTGCGGGACTTATTACAGTTCCGCAGGGCCTGTAAGACGGAGCTCTTCCGCCAGGCTTTCAAATAGGAGCCGCCATCGGACGGAGAGCTGATTTTACCATCGCCCTGGTCCTGTTGGTGCTCCCCTGCAGCCTAGTCTCTGGGAAACTCTGAAGTCGCCATCTGTCATAATTTGTAAAATTGTAATTGTATTTTAATGTTTTAACGGTTTTATGTTGTAAACCTTTATGGTAAATTATGTATGTTAGCCGCCTTGAGCCGGTTCGCTGGCAAGGCGGGATACAAATGAAATAAATAAATAAATAAATAAATAAATAAATAAATAAATAATTGTGAAACATCAGCCAATACTTCTAGGTTCCAACACAGCAACAGGGTGGTGAGATGCACTGGGAATCCAGAGAGTTTCAGAGGAAGGAAATGAAAATGAAAGAGATTGATCTAGGGTATATAAAAAACAGCTGCTGCAATTAAAAAGTAATTAAAGGCATACTAAAACAAATGGAAATGCTTCAAAAAATCTTGAAGAAAACATATGAGGGCAGCAGTGATGCAGAACAGTGGTAGAGCTGGAATTACCACATTCCTTATTGTAATTCATCCATTCATAATATGCAGCACTACATTTACAAAGGCTGTTTTGGACACATGGGTGTTACCATTCCAACAGCTCAGAAATGTGCTATCTGTGCAGTCCTAAGCAGTGTTATACCCTTTAAACTGCTTGACTTTGATGGGATTAGAAGGGCATAATTCTGTTTAGGATCAGAAGTCCTAAATCCCATCCAGTGTTCCCGCTAAACTGAGTTAGTATGAGCAAGCTCACAGTTTTTTAGCCTCCAGCTCACACATTTTTGTCTCAACTCAGGAAGGATGGCTCCAGAGCAAACTAATTTATGCAGTAGCCGAATCACTTGCTCACAACTTTAATGCCAGTAGCTCACAAAGTAGAATTTTTGCTCACAAGACTCCACACCTTAGAGGGGGCATCCCAAATACTGTACCACATTTGCTATTGTGCCCAAACTATATCTGCAACTGTCTGGGTAATATTTCATACAGGAGATGTATCCTTCTGTATCATCACATGGAGGATGTGGTGAGGAGCAGGGTCCAGACGGCAGCAACCATAAGAAACATTTAAACAATTAAAAATCCAGTTTAAGAACGTGACCTTAGGACCTGAATATTGGCAACCAATCATGATGGCAGGGCAAAGCAAAGCAGAAATGGGAAGGACGAGAGAAAGAAAAGGCTGGTGGCCAGAAAGCTCTGGTAGCAGGATCGCCAGTTGCTCAGAAAAGTAAGCAAGCCTGATCAAGAAGTTTCAGGTAGGGTGAAGGAACATTGCCTGGCCCACTCTGGCCTGTGGCTATTATTAGGCTTCCTTACTGGATGGAGTTAGTGCTGGCAGTGCCCAGATG
The DNA here is from genome assembly GCA_029233225.1 of Lepidodactylus listeri. Classification (NCBI taxonomy): domain Eukaryota; kingdom Metazoa; phylum Chordata; class Lepidosauria; order Squamata; family Gekkonidae; genus Lepidodactylus; species Lepidodactylus listeri. The sequence continues at coordinate 50,689,019 of JARCFY010000011.1, forward strand.
GCAAAGGGCCAGTCTCCTGGATCACCAAGGGAGATCAATTTAGGAAGTGGTTCCACTGGGTCTCCTAAAGGCATAAGAACAATCTTTTCCTGTTTCAATACAGATTGCTTAAACTGGCAGTGCTCTTATTCCAGGCTAGGGTTGCCAGTTCTGGGTTAGGAAAATTCCAGGAGATTTGGGGGTACAGCCTAGGGAGGAAGGAGTCTGGGGATGGGAGAGACCACAATGCCATACTGTCCACCTACCGAAGCAGCCATTTTCTCCAGTGGAACTGATCTAATCCAGGCCTCAATGTAAATCAACAGTTCTCTGATTTTTAAAATTTTGATTATGTCTGGTTCTCAAAGAGTACATTTGTCTACACTATCAACATACATGAGTTTAGTTTGTCTAATTGACATGGCCTCCTGTCACAACCCCATACTCAGTGGGGTGTGACGCAGGGGAGCTTGGGCTGCACATTGGCTAACAGGAGAAGGGAAAGGCAGGGCTGCCAGAATTAGCCTCCTCAGCGGTAACTCTGGGTCAGAAAATTCCTAGAGATTTGGGGGTGTAGCCTAGAGAGGGTGGGGTTTAAGGAGGGAAGGGGCTTCAGTGGGCTATAATACCATAGAGTCCACCCTCCAAGGCAGCCATTACCACTGCAGTCTGAAGTAAGGTTGCCAACCTCCAGGTGATGGTTGGAGAACTCCCACTTTTACAACAGATCTCCAGGTGACAGTTATAAGTTCACCTGGAGAAAATGGCTGCTTTGGAAGGTGGACTCTATGGCATTATGCCCCATTGAAGTCCCTCCCCTCTCCAAACCCCACCCTCCTCAAGCTCCATCCCCAGAATTTCCAGGTATTTCCTAACCTGGAGCTAGCCACCCTAGTCTGAAGATCAGTTGCAGTTCTGGGAAATCACCAGGCCCCATCTGGAGGTTGACAACAAAGGCTGCCTTGGGTTTAGAGACCTCCTAGATAGTACAGGCCTACTCAGGTGTAGCCCAAGAGATCCAGGGAATGGCAGAAAGAAGTGTAACAAAGGCCAGAGCAGGAGGGGAGAGAGAGAAGAGAGACAGCTGGTTGGAAAGGGCAGCAAAACAGATAGCTGGAAAAGTTTAGGAGGTAGTCTGGAAAAAGTCTGGGGGGTGGGTTTGCCAACTCAGGCAGGGCACCCAGTGGGATATTGCAGCAGAAGGGACAAGCAATTTGTTGTTGCACCAATGTGTTTAAACTCCAGAGTTCTGGATAAATCCTAGAGTGTCATGCCAACACAAAGACATCACTTCTGGATTTTTGCTGAACTGCCCCCCTCATTGCCCTCCAATGCCCTGTAGCGTTGTGGAGGGGAATTGGGGATCCAGAGTGGAAGGCCTTCTACTGGGAGGTAAGGAGGGATCAGGGAGACAATATTCTCAGCCAGGAAAGGAGCAGGCTATTCTCTGGAGGCCTGGTCACTAACTCTGTGATAAGAGTATAGTGGCTAGATGCCCCAGTCAAGGAATCTTAGTCAGGAACCAGGCGTGGGAATTGGAGCACTATGTTGATGTAGACTAAGGCAGGAGGAGAAGGCAAACCTTCAAGCTGGGAGAAACAACCACTTGCTCCTATTGTGGGACAACAGTTCACAGGGATTTTATGGGGAAACAGAACGATTATTAAACCATTTGAGCCTGTAGGGCAGATAGCTCTAAAGTGAAGCGAGGGATCGAGCTAAAGACCTTGACCACTATTTTTATTATTCTGCAGCATGCAGTTAAATGAAAAAATCCTTTCAGATGTATTGACTTATGATCTTATTGTTTCCCCAACACAGTGTACTGCTGGGGAACAGATTGTTTATTAGAGCCATTTTAGAGCAAGTGACTCCCAGGACTACAGACCAATTAGTTAGCAGATCTTTTTTTTTTTTTGTTCCCAATCCCCAGGAGGGAGCTAAAATCAAAGTAGCCATAACTGGAAACGAGAACTAGTTAGTTCCTTGCCATCAATAACTCAGCTAAAAGGCTGGCATTTGCTTGAATGAACAGCTTTAAATGGAGGGGTGCTGCTGGAATTATTTGGATATGTGCTAAAAGCAGTGAAGAGAAAGAATCCCATAGGAAGTGAAATTATTTTGCTCTCTGAAAGTTTTTAAAAAGTAAATAATCTTATGTCCTGGAATGGCTTCTTGACCTTTTACATGTCCTGATTTATAATGAAGACTGGTGAATTATGAATAGAAAAGTATAAACATTTGGAAGAGGGGGAAAGGAGGCATGGGTAAACAAGTCCAAGTCTTAATTACCAAGACTGTATCCCACATGCCCGTGTGTTCCTAGGAAACTAAGCTCTGGGAGCATTTAGGCACAGAAGATCTATGACAGTCCTGTCCAGTAAACTTGCTTCTTCATAAATAGGATAAAATACCAAAAGCTACTGATTAGAAGTAATGGGCGCATTAAAGGTAGATGCCCTTGAGCACTCACTGGTCTGGCTGGTATTGTGATCTCATATTATAATCATCGAAGCTGGACATTTGTTGGGCTGTTTGGTTTATGTATAGACAGCTTGGTCATGCCTGGTAGGAAATGGGCTACATCTGTGTACGTGCAAAAATACCATAATTCCCCCCTCACCACAGCCTCAAAACACCACCAGTCCTTTAAGTAAAAAGTTATAAAGACCACATTTGAAATAAATGCTTTTTGGGAGGGGAGGGAAGCCCTTTATACTTATTGGTAGTGTGCTGAGCTAGTGTCCAATGTTAGCTGAGTAGCCTATGACTTTCCTGAAGCTACAGCAAAAATCTTAACAAGTACACCCCTCCTTTTTTGCAGTATGCTTTCTGTCCATACTCAAAAACCTAGCAAAGAATTGCATATTCTTGATAGCTGGTTGGGTTGATATGGCATACACTGACAAATGAAGTAGACCAGGGGAAAGGAAACATTCAGCATGACAGTGCCACCACGTTACAAATTCTGTTTCAGTGACATAGAAGAGGACATAGGGCTGTTGATGACAGTGACAGCCATGTCCCTGGAAGGTCTTGTTCCCGCTTCAGTGGCTTCCATAACAGTTTGAGAGGCCAAACACATCCGTGTCTAGTATAAATGAGAAGATTTTCCAATTAAATTATTTTATCATTTATTGTTGTTTACCCTTGTCTTCTTTAGGATGTAAACTTGCCAACTCATAAGCAACATTTATATTTATGTTGTATTGAAAACCTTAACAGTCATACATCAACTGTATTTATAGTAGACCAAACAGCTTCTGTTCTGGCACCCAGGTTAATGCTTCCATTTATCCAAGCAGCAATGTTTGATTTTGATGGATAAATATGAATTGCTGAATTTCTTCCTTAGGCCTTCTTTCTGTGAAGTCTGATAATAGGAGATACACAAATTTTCATTCTTTGATAATGTTTGCTGCCTGACGTCTCTGGAGGGTATAACGTATACCGCATTTTAATTATCTGAGAAAGGGGAAATTATGCTTCTGTGACATAGGTTGGGAAAAGCTTATAAAAGCAGGCACTCATTGCGTATTAAAAAGATTAAGTTTAATTAAGAGAGGGAGCAGGATCTAAGCTTTGATTGTACTGAAAATATTCCCAGGGAAATCTACACACCATCTCTTCCTTTTAAAAATGAAATCTACATTACATAAAAAGGTTAGTGACTGATCAAAGGATTAACAGCATGAGGTTTTATGCCAGATCGTAGGAAAGACACAGGAAGGTTATATGAAAAGTGGATCGATATGACATTATTGCCTCGTATCTCAGGACTGAAGACTGAAAATATTACAAAAGAACAAAATCCTTTGTGTTGTTTGAAGAGTTTTAATAAGATCACAGACCTACAGACAGTGGGTTAGACCCAGCCAGCATTTCCTCAGATGGAAAAAGGACTAGGGGGCCCTTTCACCACCCAAAAGGCTGTATGTGGGATTATGGGACCTATGTGTACAAAAGACATGTGAGATGGGGGCTGTAATAAAAAGAAAATTCAGAAAGATTGAATGAAAAAACTGGCTGGATTGGGTGGCATTACAAACAGTACCATTATACTGTCTCTTAGGGTTTGCAAGCCCTGTTGAAATGAAACAGGCCCCACCTTATCATTATCAACCCCTCCCCCCCTGCACTGCTAAAGAATCAGTGGTTATGATTGTGAACATCATAAACACAAGGATTTGCTTTTACTGCTAAACTGTAAAGGAAGAATGTAAAATGATTCTCTGTGCGTATAGTGCCATCAAGTCTCAGCTGACTTACGGCGACCCCAGCAAGGGAGTTTCAAAGCAATCAGAAGCAGAGGTGGTTTACCATTGCCTTCCTCTGCAGTCTTTCTTGGTGGTCTCCTGTCCAACCCTGCTTTGCTTCCAAGACCTGTCAAGATTGTTCTATACCATTTAAGGACTCTTCTCAAGCCCTGCTCTCTGTTCCTCTGCCTACAGAGGTGTGAGGTGGGTGGTGACCAGAGACAGGGGTTTTCCAGAGCTGGCATCTTGATTTTGGAATGCCTGCAGTCTCTTTAGGTAGAAAGCCAAAACTTTTCTTTCACCCCTGCTTTTAACCATCAGGGCTCCTGAGAGCCACCATGGGTCTACAGAGAAAGATTCTGTGAGTATATGCAGCTGTAGAGTACATGGTCCCATGTTATAGCAACATACTTGATTGGTCAACTACAATCATGCCAGCTGCTGGCAGTCTGGCATAAAGGAAGATCATTCTTTCCAGTTGGTACCCCCTTTTGTCTTGATCCTGCCTTCAGCACCTTTGGATCAGGTTGGGTCTTGCATGGCAGAAATACCTGCCCTTTGGACTTTGAAACTTTGTCTGGAGTCTGTGTCTCAGTCTGATCAGGTAACATCTGGATTAGAGAGCCAAAGCTTAAGTATTTTAGGTTAGCTATTTAGATTTTATTTTCTCCTTGCTTTGCTCTTATATTGTAGCCTTTTTGCACATTTCTTTTATTAAACTTTATTAATTATATCCTGTGGTGTTGTTTGGGTTTGGGGGCTTCAATCTAAATCCAGTACTTTAGCCTACATTGGCTACAGCTACCAAAGTAATTATTTTTAGAACTCAATCTGCAAGTGTTCTGCCTTGCACGGCTGACTTCTTAATTAACATCTGGTAGCACTAGAGACTTGGGTTCTCAGTCTCTCAGCTCAGGGTTAATCAGAGGAACTCGGGGTAGCCTGTTACCCTGGGATACTCCCTAGCACTTTTGTCTGTTATTTTTCCTGACCTATCACCTTTAAAGTATCTTGACAAAGATTACTAAAAAAAAAACCCTCTTCTTACTCTAATTTATGATTTGCATATTGGAATAGGATATAGTGCAAAACCCCTGATTTTTAAATAACAGCCGACTAGCACAACACTAAAGAAAAGAGACAGATTTGAAGAAATTTAGCTCACAGTGTTTTGTGAGCTTGTTGACAAGCAAATAGTTTGATGATGGTATCAAAGTAGAGATTTGTAGCAGGCTGTGCTACTGCCAGGATTCTCAAAGCTGACAGGTGACTTTTGCTTAGACACTTACTTGGGAGTAACCCTGCTGAATAAAATGAGGCTTACTTTGAGGAACCATGAATGAATACTACATGCTGACCACTGTGAACAATGAAGTAGATGCACATCGAAAGAAAGAAAGAAAGAAAGAAAGAAAGAAAGAAAGAAAGAAAGAAAGAAAGAAAGAAAGAAAGAAAGAAAGAAAGAGATTTTGCTCTGTTCCTAAATAGTAGCACTATCAGGTGTAAGCAAGTTTTTTGCAAGAGGGAATTCCACAGTACAACTGATCAGCCACAACCAAGGCAGCCTCGTTTAATGGCTAGAATATCTTACTTCCTTGTTAGGTTAAATATTACTGCATGTCAGCCTAGAGCTAAACTCCATCAGATGTTGGGGGATCTGTGAAGATTTAATTTTAATCCTCTGTGCAGTTTTCCCAGTCTCAAACAAATGCATGACTTAAGGGTACTTGATGAGGCAACTGTGTTTACATTAAACAAGTCTGGACCTGATCAGTACCTGGATGGGAGACTGTCTAGGAACCCAACACACATTGCCTTGTGTTCCATGATGGAACATAGGCATGCTATCAGTGAGTGAATTAAAAGGTAGTAACAAAAGTCAGGAAATTTTTCTGCTGCTGGCTAGTAAAAAATTAGAGAATCTGTACTGATTCAATTTTAACACTAAGGTGGGTGTAAAAATGCCCACAGAACTGCCTTCTTAAGGGGATTTGTGAATTCACCAAGTCAGTCACACAAGATATTTGCAGACTTGAAATCCATAGTCTCTCAGATACAGAACAGATTAAAAGGGTGAAGAAATGTGTTTCTCAAAGGCATTTAACCTTGAACCTTCTAAATGTCAAGACAAAATCAGGAGCCACCTTTCTTGTTATTGGTTAGGCAGCTTTATAAAGGATTGTTCTTAGCCTTAGGAAGTGCAGTTATCCTTAAAATGTCATTTCCAAATTAACTTGGTCCTGATATACCAGCGAATTGGCTCAGATTGACTAGGTTTTGAAATTAATAGCAACATATAGTTCTGCTCAAAGTAGCATTTCAGATCCCAAGTTAAGTCCTGAAGGTATCTTAAAAAAAATCAGAATAACTTCATTAGTTTAAAGGATGCATATGCTACCTCTCCAGAGATCTGCTCAAGGCAGCTCACAATTAAAAACAATCCCATAAGATTATAAAAACAACAACATAAATTATCAGCACTATAAACAAGTCATTTTTAAAAGGCGGGGGTATAACAAACCCAAAACAACCTTTGAGCAGCCTGAAAAATATTCATGAAACAATCCTCATGCTAGAAGCAGACCATAAAACATTTAAAAGAACGATCCTTAGTTAAAAGCCTTTAGCTTGGTGCCTAAAAAGCAGTTGATTCTGTTATACCAAAAATCTCTCTTGTTCTATTCATGTCGAGTGACTTTTCATGGGTATTAAAGGGAACTCAGGTCCAGAAGATTCAAATGTTGAAATCTAAGGCTGCAACATAAAACCTCCCTCTATTTAAAATCAGTGGGACCGATTTCCCACAAGGCACTGCTCCGCTGCCGCTCTTCCCTTTTCCCCAATTGTGTCAATTTCCCACTATTTGCCCCGCACTGCATTTTGACCCACAGCTTCACCCATTTTTTAAATTTTTTTTTATTGATTTTACCTATTTTCTACTTCTACAACGCTACAAAACTAAGCTACATATACCTTATACAGAGAGTACTTTATAAAATGCTTAATTGTATCAAGTTATTAATAAAAAATTAAGAAGCATAAGTAAGACCATGGTTTACAGCTTATTACTTTGTTACTGTTTCAACTGAGAAAGCTATTTGGCAGGTATGCATACTTTGAAGAAAAGCGCTTAACAATACATTTTATAAGTCACATTAGTGCATAGGCTTAATATAACATTTTAAAACACTCATTTCTTCTTCTGTCCTCTTCTTGTTTTTACAGTCTCAACTTCTATTTTTGGGGCTGCTGCTCCTTTTTCCGAGTCCGATTCTTCTTCACTTTTTGAACTGTCAAAACCGTACATACTTTCTTGCGAAGCCAGTGAATCATCTGATTCTCTTCCTGTTTTCTTTTCCTTGCTTTTTTCCAGAAATTTTTTCGCTTGGTCAACAGAGTCAATTTTATATTTCTTATCTTTGATGTTGAAGCTTAGTCCCTCTGGGGTATTCCAACGATATATAATAGATTCAGACTGAAGCCAGGTTGTTAGTTTTCTGTAGGCTTTTCTTCTTTTCCTTATTTCAAATGGAATGTCCTTCATAACTTTCACTTCTTCTTCTTGGATCTTCAGAACCATCTTATTTGTGGTTTTTAAAACCACATCTCTTGTCGATTTTTTGGAGAACCTTATCATGATTTCACCAGGCAGGCTATTCTTTTTAATATAATCTGGATAGGTCCTATAAACCATATCCATGTCGCTTTTTAAAGTTTCTGCTTTTAAACCTGTTACTGGTTCCAATGCTTCACTCAGCAAGCTTTTAAGGTCTTCTTTCTTCTCTGGCACATTCTGAAGTCTTAGGAAGAAACTTGCACGTTCCATCTGTAGTTTTAAAAGTTGGTCATGATGAAGAGCCTTGTCTTTCTCTGCTTTTTGTAATCTTGAGTCTTGATTTTTTACTGACGTTTTAACCTCCATGAGGTCCCGCTGCAACTTTTCTGTAGTTTTATTCGACTCTTTTAATTCCAGCTGCATTTTGTCCATCTTCGTGTTAAGAGATGTCATTTGGTCCACTAGAGGTCGCAATAGCGAGGAAAAAATTGTAGTCATCTCTGTGGTATCAACCTTTGAACTCGGAGCTGAACTTCCTAATTTGGGGGAAGGTTTCGGTTTCCCCGCCATTGTTGAGTCCGCTGTATTGTTTACAGTTAGATAAGGAGGACAGAAGGAACGATTTATCAACCAGCACTTATATCATTTTAAAGTTTATATCTTCAAGTACACGATCCTGCCTTCTAGCAGTCCGTACAAGCTTTTATTCCTCAGTAACACCATGTAAGGAGCCTCGTAGGTACGCCGATACAAATAGGAGAGGGGGTGGTTTCCTCCACCCGCCACGTTCCTGCTTGATTCTGCTTTATTTAACTTCGAGACTCACAATTTCACCTTGCGTATCTGGGAGCTTCTGCTTCTTTCGCTTCATACTCTCTGCTGCTTCTGGGTTTGCGCTGTAGCCATTATGGCTTCCAAGGCGGGGGAACCTGTGGGGGTGATGAGAGGAGCCTCAAACCCGCGATCGCCACCAACGGGAGAGGTCTCCTCCGTGCCACCCCAGGCAGAGCCCCCTCACTGGGGTCTCTGGGGGTCCGGCACCAGTCCTGGACCCCTTCTTCCCACCTGGCACGGATCGCCTCTCCTGCTGGTGCAGTGAGAGGCATCCACCATTCTTCGCAAAGCTTCCGGAAGTCCGCTTCACCCATTTTCTCCCACGGCTTCACGATCCTCAAAAAACAGGATCGCGAAGCCGCAGGGGAAATCGGGCGAAGCTGCGGGTCAAAATGCAGTGTGGGGAAAATAGTGGGAAATTGATGCACACAATCGGGGGGGAAGGGAAGAGCCGCAGTGGAGCAGTGCCTCATGGGAAATTGGTCTGGCAGTTTTTCCAACTGATTTAGGATGGAACTAAATGTCATGAAGGACCACAGTGGCTCAGAGGTTAAGACACTGAGCGGCATACTGGAAGGTCAGTAGCTCAGCAGTTCGAGACAAGAGTGCCATGGGACGGAGTGAGCTCCCATCTCTGGCCCCAGCTCCTGCCAACCTAGTAGTTCAAAAGCAAGAAATTGTAAGTAGATAAATAGGTACCACTTTGGTGGGAAGGTAACAGTGTTCCATGCACCTCAGCGTTTAGTCATGCCGGCCACATGGAAAAGCCGGCCACATGGAAAAGCCTTCAGACAACGCTGGCTCTTCGGCTTGGAGATGAGCACCGCCCCCTAGATTTGGATTCAATTGGCTTCTGAGCAAGAGAAACCTTTACCTTTACCTAAATGTCATGAGGAATATACCCCAGCTTTGGCATTTGCATTTAACTCATTCCTCACCCACCAATTCTCCCTGAAAATGCCCACCAGGTCATTTTAATTATCCCCCCACTGCTGGGCTCCCAAACCAACGTGGTTCCCACATTGGAGGAAAACAGCCTGGGGGAATGTGCAGGGGAGAGCTAGAGGGCATAGAAGTAATGATGCTCCCTTCCAGATGTATACCAAAACTTCACATAATCTCAAAAATAAGTGTTTGTTGAAATAACATCTGGTGTTGGCCTCAGTTTGGCCAGCATTCTTTTACATTTTTTCATCATATTCTACAAAGTCACAGCTACCCACACAGAAAATATCATTTATCTGGACCTTCTGGAAGGGGAATAATTTTTTAAATAATATATGCACTATTGAGGGGACTTTTAAAAATATATATTTTAGCCTCTCCTCCAAAATGTCTGAGACACAGAATATATTCTATTTGCAAAAAATCATGTTTTGTTTTTTCAGGACAGAGCACTTCTCCCTACGTGCATGCCTCCAGATGTATAGGAAAAGACACCAGGGATGAACTATGGCTCATAAACACAAGAACTTGAGAAAGGCTGACTGTGCTAAAAACTGCCCTTCAGAACATGATCTAGCGAATACATTTGGTTCCTGGTCCCATCAGTCAGTGGGAGAAAGTTGCAAGCCCAATAATAAGGAGACAGTCCAGACTATGAAATATGAATGGCTGCCCAGGGCTGTGTATCAGTTCAGGAGAACGAGCAGTGGAGATGGAAGCCATAAACAATCTCACCCAATTGTAGTGCCAGATCAAGATGGGGCAATGAATAATAGAGGGGAATTAACTAGGTATGAGAACGTATAGCCAAATATATACCTGTCTCAAACAGCATCTCCCAAAGCGCAGATATGGACTGTGCCAGGAACATGAGACAATTTTATTAATATTTATTAATGCATTGTGATAATTAGTGAGGTTTAATATTTCTGCAACACTTTCCTCATACAGGGAAGACTCAGAGTTATGAAACTGCTGTTGGCAGATAAATGGTACCTGCCTGAGCCATCTGTCTTACAAATGATCCTGTATGTACAGCTATTATTTCAGTCAGACACCAGCAGCTCCACAATTGTTCACAGCCTCAGTGAAGAATTGTAGCTGTCAAGAGGGTTGAGAGTGTTATGGCTTTTAACAGACCTGTTTGCAGCTTGTCTGAAAGAGTGGGAAACAGCACATGGGAAACAAACCCTATCCTAAACACAGGGTTGGAGATAGCATATTTATTAATAGGGATGGGCATGAACTGGTTCACAACTAAAGTTCATGACAAATTTTGGGTGGTTCATGGTTCAACTGGCACAAACTTTCCACAAACTTTCCAGCAGTTTATAAAGATTTGTGGCAGTTCATGAATGGATACATTTCCAGACAGACAGTCTCTGCTCAAACAAAATGTTTACCAAACTTCAGAACAACAGGTGGGTAGAATTCTCAAGCCTTGGAAACACTCTTGTCAGTTCAAACTAGTCATGTCAGTTTTCAAAGGGTTCCCACACCTTTCTTTATTGCAAAGAGTCTGCAATCCCCCCACATGGATTTGTGACTTTATGCTTTGAGATCAGTCCTTCTAAGCTTGCAGTGCCAGTGACACTGGGTTCCGCTGGGCCTTCTGCACATTGTAACTGGTTGTGCTGGGCTTGAGAAAATGCCCCCCTTCACCTTATTTGGGGGTATAACCCCGTAAATCCAATCCTCACAAAACATAGAGGACAGGTAGAGGAGTGTTAACTGAAGATCCATGGTGTTTTATGTTTCTCGCATGCCGGGGGGGGGGGGGGCTTCTACTGCATCACAAACAGAACCAGTTCATTTAGCCACAGAAAGTTCATAATGATTCGTGATTCACGAACTGGGCATGCCACAAACCACACCGCATTTCCCTGGTTTGTGCTCATCTTTGTTTGTTAAGCTCAGCTTTGACATGCCATGGTGACACAAGGAAGATTGCTATATCCTTTGCAGGATATGAAAATGTTATTGAACACAGGCAAAGAAAGTTATTTATCATCTCCTTGAATGCCCATTGGAAAAGTGGGCGGATGTGAACCAGATGCATTTTAACAAGGGTAAGTGTTGAGTTCTACATCTGGATAACAAAAATGAGGAACATGCATACTGGATGGGGAATAAAATTCTGAGTAGCAGTGTGGGTGAACAAGACCATAAGTTAAATATAAGCAGCCAGTGTGATGCGGTGACAAAAAAAGGCTAATGCGATCTTGGGGTGTATCAACAGAGGCATAACATCCAAATCGCAAGATGTCATAGTCCTGTTGTACACTGCATTGGTCAGGCCGCACCTGGAGTATTGTGTGCAGTTCTGGAGGCCTTACTAAGCCATCCTAAGCCTGCTTTGTCAGGGAGGGCGGGGTATAAATAAATAACTTCAAAAAGGATGTGGGCAGAATGGAGTGGGTGTAGAGTAGAACAACGAAGATAATCAGGGGCCTGGAGACCAAGCCCTATGACAGTGATGGCGAACCTTTTAGAGACCAAGTGCCGAAACTGCAACCCGAAACCCACTTATTTATCACAAAGTGCCAACATGGCAATTTAACCTGAATACTGAGGTTTTCGTTTTTTTTAAAAAACTCATACATTAACAATGACCGATGGACATTATTCCCATACACAAGGCCACCTGCATAAAACACATATTCTAACAAATAGTTTTTAATTTGAGTTCAGTGGGATGACAAGAAGGAGAGAAGAGATTGGATTTGTACCCTGCCCTTCACTACCTGAAGGAGTCTCAGAGCGGCTTACAATCTCCTTTCCCTCCCCCTCCCAGGGTAGGCGATCGGCTCCCCCACCCAACTGAAAACTGATGGATTTAAAATGGCAGATGAGCTCTTGAGATTTTACTATGTAAAAATGCATGGCTAAGCAACACTATAAAAGTAAGCTGAAGATGCAAGCAGGGAAGAGGCATCAAGATCATGAAGAAGATGATGATGATGCAAGAAAGAAGGGTGTGAGATGGGAAAATGAGCTGCAAGGGAGCAGGGAAAGGCAGCAGTGGGTGAAAGCTCGGAAAGGACCTTGAACCAACTGGCCTCTGAGTACATTAGAAAGGGCAACAACTTAATCTAAAGGAGTGTTCTTACAACTTTTTCTCCAGGGAAAAAAAGACGTTTGAAATCAAGTCTGCTTTTCAGTCCAAAGTAACCAACTAATAAACTTCCTTTATCAAATTCCCAGTGGATAAAAGGAGTCCCACACGCAAGTGAGTCTCACATCATCCTCATCTTGGCCAGGCAGCGTGCCTCGCTGCGCACTCCCCTCTCAGCGCCAGGGCTGGGTGGTGGTGGGTGGCTCGAACGCTCTAGCGCCCTCCCATCCAGAGCCAGCCCCAGGTTTTTTTTTGCACACTAGGCAAGACTACCTTCTGCCCCCCCCCCCCCCCGCGCCCACCAATTTTCAAACAAAAATGCATTTTAGGGAAAAAAGAGGGCATATCTCCTGACTGACTACTTCGAACAAGTGATCAGTATGGCAGATCTCATTTTAAATACCCTACTATTTAAGCTGTAATCATTGCTACTCACAAAAGAATATTCCTTATCTTCCAACCCCAAAAGATGACATTTTCATCTGTGTTTTAAAAAGAGCTCAGAAGAGGAGAGCCACCAAAAAAAGGAGGACATGTCTTCTAAAAAGAGGACATCTGGTAACCCTACTCTCTTCTCCTCACACACCCAGGGCTCACAAGCCAGCAATAGGGTTGCGAGTTCTCTCCTGGTCACCATCAGGGGATGGGGTAAAGATCTGGGGGTGAAGCCTGGAGAGGACAGGGACTTCAGTGTGGCCTCTAACCACAGCCGAGGCAAGCTGGGGCACCTTGGTGGTCCAACCCATTTCATGAGACACAGGGTTTTTAGTCCAGAACCATTGTTCATGACCCCACCCCCCAAGAGCCAGATTGTGCAATAGCTCTTAAACTCAGGGGGCTACATTGGATCAGGGGTGCTCTCTCTCTCTCTCCCCCTCAGCCTAACCTACCTCACAAGGTTGTTGGGAGGATTAAATGGGGAGGGAAGAAGCATCCATGAATGAGGAGTGCTCAGGTGATTTGGGTGTCCTGACTGCAGTAATTGTTCTGACCACCCACCCTCCCCTTCACACATGCAAGTCCTCACTCAATCCTACAGTCATCCGATGCCATAAAGCCCCCCCATGCCTCCGCCCTCCCTCCTCCAACAGCCTTGCAGAGGGGAAAGAGGGCGCACACGAGGAGGAGGGAGGGAAAAAAGAGAGAGGTGGCGGTGGCAGCCTCTCTTGTAGCTGCCTGTCCTCCACCTTACTGGGCTTGCCTTAAAAGGCTATGAGGAGAGGGGATCTCCAGAGTGGTCAGCCACCTTGAGAAATTCCCTCTGAACATGAGAAGAGACCTGCTTGATCAGGCCAGTGGCCCTTCAAGCCCAGCATCTCTGTCTCACCAACCAGTTCCCCCATCCTTCCCCGGATGTTACGCCCTGGCACGGGCGCTCCAAGGGTTTTTTCGTGTTTTTTTTTTTTGGTGGAGGCTCCCTTTTGTCGCCAAGGCCCTGGACAGTGAGCTCCTCTGTCCTGGAATCCTCCGCCGCCCCTTCCCCAGTGGGGAGGATGAAAAAAAGGAGGGCTTGTGGTGCGGGGGGGGGGATGGTGCCTCTGCGACAACCGGTGCCCGCCTTGCTCACCCTGTGCCTCCCTGCAGCTAGCCCACCAGTCCGGCTGAGGTTCCTGCTTTGCCCGGCTGTGTGTCTCCAGCAGAGCCAGCTCTGCTCCCACCCCTTCCCCAGGCAAGCTCCCCCCCCCAGGAGCATCCTCCAGCCACCCACCACTGCTGCTCCAAATTGATGGAGAAAGTTTCCTGTCAGCTTGGAGTGGCTGTGGCAGGCAGCTCAAGGACATTTCGAGCGCCTTCCCGCTCTTTCCCCAGGCAAGCCCCCAGAAGCATCCTCGAGCTTCCTGTCGCTGCCACTGCCCCAAGCCGGCAGGGAAAGTTTCCCCATTGGCTTGGAGCAGCAGCAGGCAGCTCAAGGATGCTCTGAGTGCCCTCCTGCTCCCTTCCTCAGGCAAGTTCTCCCCCCCAGGAGTGTCCTCGAGCCACCCATTGCTGCTCCAAGCCGACAGGGAAAGTTTCCCCATCGGCTTGGAGCAGCAGCGGTGGGTGACTCGAGGATGCTGCAAGCACCCTCCTGCCCCTTCCCAAAGTAAGCCCCCACCCCACCACTCCAACTTACCCTGGCTGATGGCAGCAGTGGTGGCGGCCAGCACATGCGCATTCCCGCTCCCTGGCAAACTCTGTGCTGGGGCGATGGTGTGCATGCCCACAGAGAGGGCTCTTAGTGCCCCCTCTGGCATGCATGCCATAGGTTCGCCTCCACTGCCCTATAAGGAAAGGCTGAGGGACTTGGGAATGTTTAGTCTGGAGAAGAGGAGGCTGAGAGGGGATATGATTGCTCTCTTTAAGTATATGAAGGGCTGTTACTTAGAGGAGGGCAGTGAGCTGTTTCTGTTGGCAGCAGAGCATAGGACTTATAATAATGGGTTTAAATTAAGTGCAGGAAGGTACCAGCTTGATATTAGAGAAAACTTTGTTACAGTAAGAGTTGTGCAACAGTGGAATCAGCTGCCTAAGGAGGTTGTGAGCTCTCCCTCACTGGCAGTCTTTAAGCAGTGGTTGGACAAACACTTATCAGGGATGCTCTAGGCTGATCCTGCATTGAGCAGGGGGATGGACTAGATGGTATGTATGGCTCCTTCCAGCCCTGTGATTCTATGATTCTAGGTCCAGAAAACTTTTCTTGATATCCCAGATTGGTAGAAGTCCAGCAGTAGCATGAAGTGGTACCTGCTGCTGAAATCCAGTCAACAGAATATTGGATGTGGGCTCCATTTTATTTGGACAAATCACTGTCTTAGTCTCATTCTCTCAGGCTGTACATTGGGATTTATAATGGCCTACGGTATAGGGTTGTAAGGAGTACAGACTGTGAAAGGGACTACTGTAAAGTAATCTTAATAAAACGTGCAGCTGTACAGGTAGCACAGAACAAGATCTTTTAAAAGAGCCACATCTAGGTGAGACAATAATCTTCACTTAATCATTATTTTTTGATCAGGAGAATATGCAGATTTCTAAATTCATAAGAAGAATGGAGTGCCCACCTCTCTCAACTACTCATCCTCAACAATAGTACAAATATACAATAACATAATTTAGGAAACAATGAAATACGTATATAAACAACATTTCCATGGCATCAAACTTAAGTCACTAAGGAAAATTGCTAGTAAGGTGTGTTGGGGGGGGGGGAGAATGAGAGCTAATCAGGGTCACAGCTGAAAAGATCCACTCCACATCTTAATGTTTCTGATAAAATACAAAACTAGTGCACTCTGCAAGATGATTGCATAAAACAAGAAGTTTTGTACAGAAAAAGGCACTAAGATAGGCCAGCCTCAGTATTTTAAATGTTTTTTATTTTTAAAAAATTAAAGATTAAAAAAAACACATAATTTTTTTCCAGGAGGCCAGCAAGTAAGCAATGCAGCTATTTTAAAATATAGCTCTTGTCATTCCAGCAACAAATAAGTAGCACCTCATTCTGCTCCAGATGAAGCTTCTGAATACATCTGGAGAGCAATCCCTTGCAGTAGTCAATCCTAGAGATCAGAAATCTCTGGAAGATGGAGGCTGTAGTCTGAAAATCAAATACAGCTGTTACAAGGCATTCTAGAGCTTCATTGCAATTTGAATACTGAATGTAACAAAACTGCATTCCGCAAAACACGTAAACAATACCTTTGAGCAACTTCAACTAGGTCAACACTTTAATGACAAGCTCCTTCTCCTTGAATACCTGGGACTACCCAACATCATGTTTGTTCTACTTATGTTGGCTGCACTGTGAACACTTATGCTGTTAAATAACAAACAGTGCAAAAGTCAGGGCAGATAAAAAGAACAAAAAGAAGTGAATGCCATCAGTACCTTTACTCCAAAACTCCAGATGATCCCTCCTAGTGGTGAATGCCATAGGAACACAAATATATTAGCTCAGTATGAATTGCGTAACTATGTACAGGTCCAACACATACAGGGAGAGGAGTCAGTTCATTGGTCCCACTCCAATTCCAAATAATCATGCAGGCCCTGCCCATTCCTACATAGATTCTGAGTACATGTGTAGGCTCTGTACCCACATATGGGCAAATGCACTTTGGAGAGATGATGCTAGGATGTTCAAATGAGGCTAGGATGTTCAAAGGTATGTCATGTTTGCAATGCTATTGTCCCTTCAGACATGTATTGCCATTGTCCTGCTCAGATAACATTGGCACCTTGGGCAGTTTTATGTACAACTGCTGAGAACCAACCTACCTGGAGCACACAGGAAAGGGTAGCATTCTTATCACTGAAAGCAGCCTGGGGAGGGCATAATTGGGAGTGGAGAAGGAGCAAAGGGAAGCATATGACACTGGCCATATATCTACAGCAAACCAGAGTTCCAAGGCTGCTTTCTGTTGGATTTTCTACTTTCACAAGAAATCTGTGACAAAGGCTGCAGCGCCTACCCAATTTTGAGTGAAAAAACAGAGAGGGAAAGGATGAAGAACATCTTTTCAACACCATTCTTGATGCGCCTGACCTAAGCTATGTTTGGTTTTCAAAAAGGCCATTGAGGATATTACATATATTTGCAAGCACTATCCAAGTTTGGCTCAGCCTTCCATGATGAATAAACCTTTGGGTTGTATCCTATAACCTTGCTACAAGCTTGGAACATTTCCCATCTCCTCCTTCTTCAACAGCCCCTTTTGACTCCTTAAAAGGTTATTCTATAGATCGAGGATACAGGGCCAGAAACTCACATGGGCTGGGAGGCTGCAGTAAAGGGGGGGAAATAGTGTAAGATCATCCTCTTACACCAGTAGAAATCTGGTAATATCTAATCTTAAAAGCCAAATCATTGTTCTGTGTATTGACAATAGTTGTTTTTTTTAATTAATGATTGCCAGTTCATAGAACCATGACACTCAGGACATATTTCATAGTGAGAAGGAATTCCATTTTAAGGAATGAATGTGTGTTATCTTCTTACACAGCTCTCAGAAGGGTATCATATTAACCTAAGTAGTCAAATCATGTAACATAAATATACAGCCGTTTAATTACATAAATACACCAAATATCAATATTTTTCCTTTTGCTTGAGATGCAAAACAGAGGCCGAGGACAGACTGGCAGTCTGGCCCGCTCTGCCTCCGCTTTAAAACGGAGGCAGAGCAGCAGTCCAGACTGCCACATCTGCCCGGAGGAGGCAGCCCGGACGCAAGGTGTCTGGTGCCGTGCTCCTCCCACAGCAGCCGGGCACCACTTAAAAGTGGTGTCCTGGCTGCTGTGGTGTGCATTCCACCCGCTTCTGGCGGGTGTGAACGTGCACTGGGCTGGGGGAGCTGTGCGGCGTTCGGACGCCACCGCCGGAAGCCACCCGCAGTCTGGATGCTGCAGGCGGCTTCCTTGCGGTGGGGGCAATTCCCCCCGCCTTGTTCTGCCGCACCGCGGAGGCGCGGCAGAATACCAGTATGTCCTTGGCCAGAGATAGTGAACACATCCTGGCACTTTCAGAGATAAGCATTAGCTTGGCTTCCTTACTTCTCAGCATCTTGAAATCTCAAACTTTCCTGAATAATATTGTAAGGAGGATAATCACACATTTTATTGCTCAGAGGCATATGTAAAACCAATCTATATTTGGAGATCAGTGGCCATCCGGAAGGCAAACACATGACTGAGACAATAAAATAAACCAAGAACAGGAAAAATATCCTTAGTGCTCTTGGATAAATCCATAACACTTTTTAAACTGAGTACCATTCTAATTACCCTGTTTTAGAAGCAGGGGTCAGGAGGTGCAGGAGCTCATTAGCATAACTCATTAGCATAACTCATTTGCATATGCTAAACCACCTGACATCACCAGAAATATATCAGAAGGCAAGAAAGAGAGAGAGAGAGAGAGAGAGAGAGAGAGAGAGAGAGAAAGAAAGAAAGAAAGAAAGAAAGAAAGAAAGAAAGAAAGAAAGAAAGAGCTGGCAGAGGGGACAGTTACTAATCCAAGCCTCAGAAATACCACTATTTTGGGAGGATAGCTTCAGTGGTGGCTGAAGCCTTCAGAAGGCTGGTCAGAGGAACAAGGACCTTTCCAGGGGACCGGGTCATTTTGCAGGCAGGGGGCTGGCACCAACTCCCGGAGCTGAGCTCCCCCGAGCTCCTGCTCGAAATGACCCGTTTAGAAGTATTATGGATAAATATGTAAAAAAGGATGGAACTGCAGCAAATATAATAAGCAGGATAGAAATGGAGAATAAAAGGATTTAAAATCTTTAGGTAGAATGTGGCAGTGAAGAAGAATGTGATATAAACCTAAAATGATTAATGGTGTGGAGAACAGAAACAGGAACTGCTGCTTACACTAGTATAAAATGCAGGAATGAAGAGGTAGCGAATGAAGTGAACCGACACTGGGGTTAACATTAGAGGAAGTCTTTTCCCATGCACAATTAACTTGTACTGCTCATTATCATGAATCCGGCAAGGGCTAAAAATAGCAAGCCCTTCAAGACCAGATAAGTTCACACAAAGGGATTAGGGATGCACATGAAGGGGCTCACAAACTAAAATTCACCATTAATTTTGGCTGGTTTGTGGTTTGCAAGGTGATGTTCATGGAAGAGTGTCCAGCATGAACATTTCATGAACTTTGGTGCTGTTCATGGTGGTTTGTGAATGGATACATTTTCCAGATAGACAGTCTCTGCTTAATTAAACTGTTTACAAAACTCCAAGGCAGCAAGGGGGGGGGGTTTGAATTTTCCAGTCTTGGAAGCACCAATAGGAGCCTTTCAAAGTTTAATAGGCACTGCTGGCTGCCAATAACTGAGTTCCCATTCTGCTCTATGCGATCAGAATGCTATATATATGCTCAGCTCTGCAGCCTCTTTTCTCTTGGCTGTTTGCAGTTACAGAGAGAGGCAGGGAACTTCTTAAAAACAAACTAGCAGAGCACATTTCCTCCTGACTGAGAACTCCTCTCCCCTGCTAGGGTTTTGGTGTTAGGTGAACTCAGGCTCTGAGCCACCTGTCTCTCTGCTCATGCAGAGCAGAGGGGCTTAGCTAGTGGGTTCCTTGGCTAAGGATCCACATTTTATACTCTCCCACTCCTCCTAACTGTGAACACCTCTGTGCCATTAGGATGAAAGGGTGTGCAAAGGGAGCTTGTTGTGTGTGTGTGTGTGGGGGGGAAATCCTCCACCCGCTGCATATCATAGACCCCATCCCTGGCCAATAAACCCATCCTGCCAGCCTATAAGAGCCCTCACCTAACAGAGCATCACCAGTGGTCTTGGAGCCTCCTTCCCTGTCTGTTCCTGGGGCTCTCAACAGAGGACAGAGCTGTTAGCACTGCCCAAAGACCAGTGATTGATAACATTCCTTGGAGAAATCTGACAGCAGTGATTTGAGGGGAGCATCCTCCCCTTCCACACAACTCCCTGTTGCTGTTCCTGCCCCCAGTACATGTCTCTGTGGCTCCTCCCAGCCCAGTGCCAGAAAGCAGCTGTCCCTCCTCCCACCTTCTCCAGTCTTGGGGCATCATTTCCAGCTCACAGTTTGGAAACATTTCTGTGCCCTGCCCAGTAACTTGTGTGGCAGAGTGCCAGGTGTGCTATGCTCTTATCCAAGGGGGCACAAACCCCCAACACTTGTCCTCCTCCATCCGCCACAGCCACCTGCAAATAGTGCATCTCAATATGTTGCAGCCAAAGGAAAAAGTGGCAGCCAGTGGGAGGAAAAAGAGGCCCACTCCCTCTCAGCAGGGAGAAGTGGAGGGGGAGAGCAGGAGGCACCTCCAAGAAAGGCTATCCACACTTGAGTACCATGGGTGGTGGGACATCAAGGTGGGCCACCTTCCAAGAGGTTGTTCCCATGGGGACACCGACAGTATCATCCAGAAGGGCTTTCACTTCATTTGATCTCTTGGTTTTATGGTGGCTGTCTGCATTGATTTATGGCCATTTTATGGCCATTCAGGGGGGACTCTGCAGTCAGTATGGCATTGGCCTGGGGTATTTGAATGTGGTTTTGAGCCAGAACTTTTTCTGTTCTAGTGTGGTAAAACAATGGAGCAAATGCTAGATACAGATTGGGCCAAAGACTTAGCCCCTAGAGTGGAATAAAATACCTATCTGCCCAGTCCCATGGACCATCATTCCATTATGAGGGGCTGTAATTCCAGTCTCAGAGCAGGTGTCTTCTTTCCAGGGGCCATCATTCCACTCTGAAGATTATCATTACAGACCAGAGTAGTTTTTCTAGTCCCAGAGACCATCATTCCAGTCTGTGGGGCTGTCACTCCATGCCCAGAGCAGGCATCCTTGTTCCAGGGATTGTCATTCCAACCCCAGAACACTAATGTTGCTTCCAGGGACCATCATTCCCCTTAGGGGTTGAGGCACTCATTTGACTCAAGGCACTGTCATTCCTGTACCACAGCACTGATCCCAGCTCCAGAGAGAATAATTCTACTCTAATGGCTGTCACTCCATGCCCAAAACAGGTTTTCTGCTCCCAGGGGCAGTCACCCTGATCTGGGGACTATCATTCCATGTCCAGAACAGAGCAGCATCTTAGTCTCAGTGACTGTCATTCCAGTCCTGGAGCAGGTATCCTACTCCCAAAGGCTGTCTTTACAGTCCTATACAGAGTTTCTCTGATCCCACATATTGCCATTCCACACTGAAGGCTATCATTCCAGGGCCAGAGTAGGTTTCCTTAAATCTGTTCTATGTTTTCAATACAATTTTTCTGTGCTATATTACAAGGTGGCCAACACAAGTCAGTTGGCATTTGTGGCTCCCATTTACATTCATTGGGTCTTCAGGCATCTACCATTGTTTCCAATAGGC
Organism: Lepidodactylus listeri; assembly: GCA_029233225.1. Taxonomy (NCBI): domain Eukaryota; kingdom Metazoa; phylum Chordata; class Lepidosauria; order Squamata; family Gekkonidae; genus Lepidodactylus; species Lepidodactylus listeri. The sequence goes on from JARCFY010000011.1 coordinate 50,710,547, forward strand.
ATTTTTGTAATTCGTTTTAGCGCATCCAACAAATGATTATGCATTGCTTTCTGGTATAGTATTTGTGATATGAATACAATTTTTTGCATCTCACAAGAATCTTGCTTGAAATTCAGCTTCTAAATGCATTTATTTCAGAAAAAGGTTTTTTTTTTGCACTATGGATATTTCTAGCAACACTCCGTATAACCAAAAGTTTATGACAGGTTACTGAAGAGCTGTCATTTTTTTGGATTTAAATTCTGAATCGTTAAGATGCTGGATTAGTAATTGTTCCATGGACTGTGTCCTATAAAAGCATTCCAGTAGTAAGGAGACGACATGCACTCATTTGTTGGGGGAAAAGTAGGCCATTTATTCCTATCCAATTATTTTCTCCCCACAAAGCAAAAAAGTTCACTCAGTTCTAGATGCACTCAAGAGATTTTCTTGGTTAACTGACATTATGTACCAGGATTTTGATGGGAAAAATTTGTATATTTCTATACAACTTTGTCTCTGACCTAGTTATTACTGATAAATATGTGACTGGGCTGCACTACTGTACCTACAGGTAGAGTCTTATAACTAAACACCCCACCACAAAGAGTTATTTGCTACACACAGAAAACTGGCGTGTCCATGAGAGGGTTAGGCTAGAACCCTTCTCCCAGGTATCTATGGGGGATTGAGTATGGATCTGAGCCTCCACTTGCAGTTCATACTGGTACTGCCCAGACTTAAGCTTAGATCCACCAGAATTTTCCACAGACAGAACAATTTCTACCCTTGGAATGTGACTTTTTCACTTCCCCTTGAAGACAAAAATGCACTCGGAAATGCTGCTCCTGGGGTACAAGGGATATCTCCAGAAACAGCATGAGAGGGATCAGAGGCTGGCAGCAGGAAGGAACTGGCAAATTCCACTTGATGAAATCTCTCATGGGATGCAATGTTCCCTCCAAGCTGAGTTAGTGTGAGCTAGCTCACAGTTTTCTAGCCTCCGGCTCGCACATCTTTGTCTTAGCTCAGGAAGGATGGCTCCAGAGCAAACTAATTTATGCAGTAGCCAAATCGCTCGCTCACAGCTTTAATGCCAGTAGCTCACAAAGTAGAATTTTTGCTCACAAGACTCCACAGCTTAGAGGGAGCATTGGATGCAACCTCACAGGCCTCAATGAGAACGAGGCCTGTGTCTCAGTAAACTAATCTTGTCAACCCTTTTTAAAATGTATATTCTCAACAGCATTACTTATCTACATGACAAATGGTCTGGTGGTATAAGACTTTTGTTTTTCAGTTTGTAGCTAAAATCACATTGCAAGTTGAGCACAAGTTAACAAAACAAGAACTGTGCATAAGGCTTTATAAATATATGTACATTAGATAGTGATCTCTATTATGCCAAGAAGTTCAAGAACAAGTTTTAACATTCCTGAAACATTCGTATTCAAGTGTGATCTGGTAAGACCCCAAATGATTTTCTTTCTACAAGTCGATAATCAATTAAAAAGTAGCATGAATCTACCTGTTAGGTATTTATGAGGTAGAAGAGTATTAAATTAGTTCCAGATCTCAGTTTTATTGGGCAGTTTCCATCTTGCCGTTTGGTCAGCAATCAATGGGTGCTCAAATTAGAAAGTACAGTAAGAAAGAAACTACTTTTGGATGGACTTAGGAAAAAATAAAATAAAAAGGCTCACTATATATCTAGAGAGGCTACAAAAGCACACAGATATTGAATAGTCTTTCTCCATATGCCTGTTGAGTTTCTACTATGGGCTGCTCACAGAGATGCTAAAAATAGAGCTTTTTTGTTGCCAGACTGTTACAGAGAGGGCATGTATTTCAGTCTAACAAGCAACACTGGCTATTTCATTACTTCTTCCCAAGAATTAGATACACTGATAACGGCCATTAAAACCAGCTCTTGAAAACGAACTGCATAGGATTTCTTTTAGACATAGCCTCTCTTCTGGCAGGTTGCCACAACAACCCTGCAAAAGTAAGTGATTGCCGGTGAATAGAGGGGCTAACTGATGACAGCTTGTTGTAAGCAGTTCTTTCAAGAGAAGAATCAGAAGGATACAGAACAGCAACGAAACATATTAAGGTTGTTTCACAATAGCAATAAATGTAAAAAGCCACAATGCTGCCCAATTACTGGAATCCTTCCTTTAGCTATGGCAAGACCTGGCCATGAACAATGAACACTAATGGGTAATCAGTGAGCAACCCTCAAGCCACTTTGGTGCCCAGTTCACCCCCCTGGTACAGAAGTGGATGTGAAACTCATTGTTCCAGCCTATGAGGTTTGAGGGGCAAGGTAGGCTTCAAGGCAAGAATTTTGGAGTGTTTGTAAATATTTATACCCTGCTTTTCTCCTCAATGGGGAGAATTATTTTTTTGTCCTTCATTTTTATCCTCACAGCCACCACCCCTTGGAGGTAGGTAAGGCTAAAAGAGAACGACTAGCCCTAGGTTACCCAGCAAATTTATGTGGAAGAGTGGGGATTCAATCCTGAGTTGAGATTAAATGAACATATGAAGATGTCTTTATACTGTCAAGACCATTGCTCCATTTAGCACAGAGTTGTCTATTTGACTGTAATGGTTCCTCTGAGTCTCAGGCAGAGAAAGGAAATATCTGCTGAGACCATTTAAGTGGAAATCCCAAGGACTAAACCTGGGAACTCTGCATGCAAAACATGTGCTCTACTACTACTGAACCATGGATCTGTGTCCATGACCTAAGTTTGGGTGGCTCACCCTGAAAAATCCTGAGTGTTTCTCAAGATGACCAGTCCTAAAGTTGCTCCGTTTTAATAAATCTTGTTGAATTACACCCCATTACAACAAATGGACATATTAGTAATAATCTGACACATACAGTCCTAACAAGATATATGATTAGCAATTTCATTTTAATACTCAACATTGTATTTTGATGCATGAACGTCAACATTGTGGCAACAGTCAGTTTTCATGACATCCCATGAATAAGTCACCCCAGAGCATGACAGGTAAAAACCAGCATTCATGTACTTATTAAAATCTTTATTATGAAAACAAAATTGCAATTGTACAGTTTTATAGGAATCACCACATACAACAAGAGAAAGTATTACATACAATAAAATCTAGTTTTACCAGATAATAATTTATACATGGCTAGCATCACAGTCCAAGAATCCAGAATTTTCTGGACCTGGGTAGTCATCTTTGAAAGGGACAAACTGCAGCTTGCAGTTGCAACATTCAGCAATGTAGCTGAGCACTGTGAATACTTGCAGCTCCAGTGCCTTTGCTCTTCAAGAGAATGGACTGATTTGACAGTGTGTCATAACAGCATAATTTAGTAACATGAATATTTACAGTGCAGATACAACACAAAACCAGAATAATCTAGAATGATGGAATGCAAAAGGTGACAATCTGATCCCCTGAATAGATATCTAAATCCCATCACCAATCAGCCTCTTCCAGCTTTGCACATATTTCAGGCTTCAGAATATAATCATATTTTTATCATCAGCAATTTAATTTGATTGGAACACAGATTAAAACTCGTGCCTAGCATTCTAGAAATCTTTTACTTAAGGCCTATGTACAATAAGCATGAAATACGAAAACGTCATACTGAAAAGCTGCTCCCTTATGGATCGCTAATATGTAATACTTTATTAGGCACTTCTGCCAGCAACGAAGTCCCACAATGTGGAGTTTTTGGGAAGAGAGAAAGTGTAAAAGCCATGAGTATGTACATATGCATGAATTTAAGTTCATATGTCACCCCTGTATACATGATCTATGTACATGGAAGCACACTCATCCATATAAACATAATGTATGATGCAACTTTTAGATACGTATAGACTCCAGTCATATGCGCTGTCCCTTCCCTTACTGAGGGTCATATGTCATGGCCAGGGCACATGGATGGGATGATGCATCACATTCTTTTTTATAAATGGTGTGTATGCATGCATAGACATGAGAGATGCAGGGGTAACTTCCATACTTCACTAGATATAGGTCATACATGTAGGGGTCATTTGTGAACTTATCCTGAGAGATCTTGTGGATGGTTTATATACACATGTACATAACCCAACCATGTTTGTCAGGGTCTATTCACACAATCAATTAAGGAGTAACCACAAGAAATAACTTGCCCATGCTGCTTCTATGGCGAGCCAAAAGCAAAATCAGCTACATGCAAGATGAACATGAATGTTTTAGTACAAAGTTGCTGGAAGACAACCCAGGCAGCCGTTCCAGTGGCCACAATCACACTTAAAGAATGTTGTATGAACAGAAGCTCATCAGGGCACTGAACTCTCTGCTTCCCAAATTAGTTCACCAAGCTCAAATTTTCCAGAAGGATTCAGAAAAAGGGAAGTGCATCAAGAATTCCCCCCTCCAAATGAGTTGTAATTTGCATTTATACCCTATCACACCTCCTATCAAATAAGGTAGAAGAAATATGTTTGGTCATTGTTAAAACATTTAATGAGTGAAAACAGAATTTGCAAAGATGAATCAACAGGCAGTCCCATTTATTTCAGAATGGCACCAAAAAAATTGTACACCCTTTAGATGGTTGAAAAGTAAACAACGTTGTATGAGCAAGTATTACAATTTTGGCATATTAAAGCAAAACAAATTTTTTAAAATCACTGGTTTAGAGTAAGATCTGTTAATATTTTCACATTAATTCACAACTTTTTGCTAGCCACATAAATAGGCTCATGTAGGATGTCTTAAGTCTAGCAACATGTGATTTTTAGTTTCAGCAGAACTTTAAAAAGGTAATAAGGAAACTATTGACCTTGTTACATTTTACAAATACATTCTTGAATATGAAACATTAACCTGAATTACTGTATACTTAATGTACACAAATATCTAACACTAAAATTGTATGCTACAACTATGTTCCAGGAGGTAATGTTTAGCAATATAAACTTTAATTTTAATATGGGATGTAAGCACACTTCCTTCTAATTATCCTAAGAAAACACCAAGTGACTGGATTGTTGACTAAAAGGTATAAACTACAAATTAAAACACTTTGGGGGGGGGGGGTAGGCGGGCTGCACCAAATGGATGAACTCTTATCATGTTGTTTGGCAACATGGTCTGAAAACAAGTTCCATATCGACAGGCTAAATGAATCACTGAGATGAAATGCAAAGACAATATAAGACAGTCTGTAAAAAAATAATGGCATCACAGAATACTCAATAGTGCAAACAATAGGAAAAAAACCGAAAACCTGGAATTTAGCAGTCTTCCTGTGATCCAGTTCATGCACCATTTCAGTATATTCTGTAAATATGTAATGTCATTCATATTTGTTGAAAATTAATCTACTGTCACAATTATGTGCTTTTCATGTTCATGGGAGCAACTTTTCTGTAATATCCTACATGACTAAGGAATGTTATATAAGTCATGTGACTACATGGATAGGGCAGATCATGTGAGATTTTCTACATTCTCTCAAAGTGGGAAGTAATGGAATAAAACTGATGAGATTTGCCCCATGCACATGGTTGCATCATTGGCACCTAGTCCTCGGATACAAAAGATTGCATTATGACACACAACTCCCATGCTGGGATCACTGGAACATTTGAGGACTGTATTCTCACTACCTCTACTGAGAAAATAGGCCTTTGTCTTCCAGTCAGTCAACAATGGCCAGTGCTGTAATGGGGAAACATATGAGAGTTCAAACTAGATGTGATAGCAGGTGATCCAGTGAACAGACTTCCTGCAGTGATTTTGGACAGTGCCATGGAGGACAGTGCCATGGTTAATGCTTTAACCCTTTTCCTGCACCCTTCACACAGATACACAGCAGACCCTGGAGAAAGGAGAGTGAAATTATGAAAACGGTGCTGGGAGAAAGGGTTAAACTTTTCCCCATATGATGTTCTGATCAGAACCAAGGTGGAATTTGCAGTTTAAACAATGGGGAATTAATTCACAGATCTCTCACTGCTACTTCAACCCTGATTCGAGTTAGATCAAAGCATACCCAACAGTAGACGCAACTGCAGCAAGTGTAGTTTCATTTGTGGAGTCATTAAGATGATGGGATGATTCTTGTAGAATAATTACAAGTTTGGGTATTTAAAAATACTGCCCTTCATAAATAAAATAGCTGTTTTATCCGACGGCTATCAAGCAACTTTTATCTTATTCATTTTATTTTACACTCAACTGCTAAATTCCAGATTAACATAAAGGCATTTAAGAGATTTAACCATCAGTCTTAGGTCTGAACATCTTGTGAGCATTCCTGGTGATACTGTGTTGTCAAAAAAAAAAATCCAGACAGTAAAAAAGAAATAGTTTTCCAAGTGTTTTGTTGATATCTCAGATTCAGATTTGCACTCTGGATGGCACATGGAAAATATGCTTACTAAAAATGGAAGAAATGAGAAGTCAGACTCTTGTATGGCAACCCATTTTGCTTTGCTCAACATCTGAAGGCATGACCACTTAACTTCAAAAATTATGCTGCAAGACAATTATGTAACAAGTGCTTGGATTTGAATTTGTTAATTTCTCTTGTAGCTAATTTTATTCCTTCCCGCGTAATACTAAAAACAGTGGGATGCTGCAGATTAACACAGTTTCTGTGTCTTCTGGTCCAATTGCCATGTTAACAATAACTCTTATTTTAAATAAAATAAAAAGTTTGACAGCATTGCAGAATTGCTTAGCAATAGAAAATGTAGCAACGCAACTTATTTCCCACGTGCAACTGAAATAGCTGGGCTTCGTTGGGCTGTAGGAAAAAGCAGAAATGAGGTTGTATTCTCCAATAAAAAGTGATGAACCTAACTTTTTAGTTCCTCTATGGATGATATCTGTATTAGGCATCTTCAACACTTGTGCTTCATAGCAAGCTGGGGAGGAAAAAAGAACAGTGATATGTCAAGACACTTACAATTATATCTCTGATAAAATGCGAGAGGTAGAAATGCATGGTTATTAGGATGTAATCTGAACACTCCTGCTGCTGATCAAGACTACACCACTCACTGCATCAAGAGACTGTTCCATCAGCATCAAATGAAGGGGTCAACTTGCTTGCATACTGCATGAATGAATGTCAGTTCTAAAGTACACTAGAATAAACTTTGTTAGTCTGTAAGATATCACTGGACTCTTGATTTATTCTGCTGCTACAAACAAACATGGCTACCCATCTGGAATTAGTACTAAAGCTCAACCAGAATCAATACACTTTCAAAGGGTAGTCATGCTGGTCTTCAGTAGAACAGCTAGAATTCCTTTAGCAGTTCTGCTAGATTCAACTCCAGTAGCACCTTAGAGACCAAGAAGATTTTTAGCGTATGAGCTTTCAAGAGTCAAAGCTTCCACCCTGAAAATCTTGCTGGTGCTGCTGGGCTCTAAGGTGCTACTGGGCTCAAATCTAGCAGAATCGATAAAGGAATACTTTAAAATGTATTATACTCAACAATGTCACATTATGACAATTAGGAAGTTCGAAAACAATGGATGGGATCCAAAAGTGCCCTCCTGTCATGGAAAGGCACGTGTGACGGGCTGCAGAGGAAAGCAGGCTTTTTAAAATGCTGCTTATATCAGAGAGTCAGGGAGTTCATGAGTTAATCTTCCCTGGAGAGAAGAGCTTATGTGGTTGGCTGTTCTGCTTGCTCTCTGATTGGCCAGCATCAGCTGAGAGAGAAAATAAAACAGCTGATCTGGAGGGAAAAGACTTGATTCCCCTTTTGGTCTTTTGCAATTTGGTCTTTCACCTTTTGGTTGTCTGAAAACTAATGTCTGAATCAGGAGCCAGAGGGTTTGGCTTCTGAGGGAAGAGACATTTGGGAGTCAGTGTTTTCTGACAGGCAATAGTCAGGAAAGTTCTACAGAGAGAAGAGAAACCCCTTTGTCTTAGATATATTAAAATTGCTCTGAGGGAGAAGTTTAGATTCTCAGGAAAGCTACAGAACAACCTTATACAGACAAAAGGTACTGGAGAAGGATTTGGCAGAAGGTCTGGGTAGTCAGAGTGAACTCCCATTCAAGCCAAATAGTAAAAAGGAGTTATTGCTTCTTAGGGACAAGGAGAATACCTTCCTGCCAGTGAAAGGGGCTGGGAAAAGAACCCTGGTCTTTGATAAAGGGGAGAAGCTTAGACACCCCAGGAGTTAGTGAAAAGCTGTAATTATCTAAAGGAAAACTTAGAACTCTAAAGGAAGAAATCTAGAAACATCAATAAGAGCTGTGTTAGTGTTGAAATATACTAAACAAAATACTTCTCAAAGAAATAGAAAGCCTTGAAACAAAACTACAAATACACTCTCTTGAATGTTCTAAGAATTAAACTCTGTATATATATTAGAAAGTTTTTTTCCTATCTCAGCATTCTAAAAACCTTGACTATTCCATTTATACATATATTCCCTGCCTGTTTGATAAAATCTTTATTCTGTTTTTGAGAGATAATTTGCCTCAAGTGCCATTTCTCAAGGGTTTTAAAAAACTGGACAGCTCCTGTATTTTCAGTAGAGTTCCTGAGCTGAGAAAAAGCCTAATCTAAATATCTAAGCATAGAGTGGGATGGTCAAGTCTTTCATGACAAAGAGTATGTACACGTTACTGTAGGGCAACTCAGTCACTGAGGGGAACTGAAGATTTGGTGGGGAAAAATCTGCCAGACAGTTGGGGAGATACAGGGGTTCATCATAGCATGTTTGGATTTAATCAAATAATAGTTCTAATTTCTAAAGTACTGACAAATTATACAGACGAAATTTAGCTACTATTCATTTGGATACCTGGCCAGCCAATCTGATGTTTTGATGCTTAATGGTAGAGCCCAAAGAATATTTTGGGATTATTCTGACAAAATGAAAATACAGATCACATGTATAGATCACATAAGAATCATGAGGAAAAATGGATGCGACAGCTTTAAAAATTAGTCATTTGGTGAATGCAACCTGTGATTATCTTATATATAAACTGAATAGATTAATATTTTAAATAGGAGACATAAGAGACAGGTTGCAGATTTCGAGTGGTATGGGGAAAAAGCAGTAAGCATCGGTGGCTTGGTTGATTCAATTTTTCTTGATTCAGTTTTGATGTATGCCCAATTTATTGAGACAGTGAGCATGTCTAAATCATATTTAGACCATATGCCACCCCTTACAACTACAGCCCCTGCAGTGCTGGTGTTTTAAAGAAGTACCTGACTATGGCTATGGAGACTGGGGATCAAATCATGAAGCTCACTGGTGATATTAGACCACTCATTATCTCTCGGACAAAACTAACTCACAAGATCATTATGGGGATAGAATAGAAGAGATCCATCTACACTGTCCTCAGTTCCAAGGAGGCAAGACAGGATAAAAATGTGATTGATAGCTAGCCAGCTAGCAGCAACCCTTCCACAGTATATTCTCCTCCTGTTCTCTCCTGTTTTTTGAGCATGGGGGAAGACAGCAAGCAAACAGCTGCATCTTCCAAATTCTGTTCTCATTTACATTGGCAAGTTATCATCATCTATTTTGGGACACAAGGCAAAGCTTATTTTTGAGAGGTGGCAGCAAGTGTCTCTCACCATGTCTCCTCAACTTTAATACATAAATTAACTTGGCATTTAGTTGGCTCACTGGCACCTGGTCACAACACTTTAGCTGCAATATCAGACTAAATTTTATAGCATTTGAACCATTTTCTTTGAAGAGACACTTCTGACTGGACTATGAAAGTCACCTTAAATAAAAAGGCCGAAGTACAAACATTTATTTGATATTTTAAAAAAAGTTACTGGACAGCATCACTAGAATTTATTTTACAGTTCAGGCTTTTCACAGATTAATATTTTATTTATAGCATATAAAGTGGGAACACGTAAAAATAATTGACTTCTGCAATGCTGACAGTTCTCTGTGAAGTAACTTCAAAGAGTTCAAAACGTGAACACAAAAATAATTAGTCTGCTCTGCCACTGAAAAAGAAAGAGCATCACAGTCCAGTTCTTACAGAAAAACACAAATGCAAAGTATATAAACTGAGTTTAAAGAGATAAACTAGCTGTAGGATTTTTGCCTGTGAATGATAAAAAAAAGTCTGTGATATTCTTTTGTTAAGAGCTTGGGAGTCTTGCTGGATCCTGGTCACCTATTAGAGAAACAGGTGTTCCATGACAGAGAAAAATGCATTTCCCCCCAGCTACATCTGGTTAGGAAGCTGACACCCTATCTGCAGATACCTCATCTGGCCACACTGATACATACTTCAGCAAACTCAGGGCTAGATTACTGTAACATGTGATATAATGGCTGCTCTTAAAGACTATCTTGAAATTGCAGATAGTGCAAAATGCAGCATCCTTTTTGTTAACTGGGCCTAGCAGGCGGGTCCATGTCACTCCTATTTTGAGACCCCTTCACTGGCTGCTAATTAAGTTTCCAGGTCCAATTCAAGGTATTGGTGCTCACTTTTAAAGTCCTTCATGACCTTGGGCCCATATACTTGGAGGACCCCCCCCCCCAATTCATGTTTTAATGTTTTTATATTGTTGCTACTAGCCTTGGGTCCTGAGATGCTCAGGAGAAAGGTGGGCAAATAAATATTTTAAATTAATAAATAAAAATAAAAGAGAGGCATTCTGTCTTGAACACTCTCATCCCTTATAAATTCTACATCAAAGTTATGAAATAAAAACTAGACAGTCCCATACCAAACAGTACTGGAAAACAATGGAACTGCCTCAGTTTCACACTATAAGAGTCCACATTAGCCCCTCCACCATCGTGCACGTTTACCAAGTTATCTTAACTACATATAGCCAGAAATATTGCTCATTGATCCATATGGGATTTACTTCCAAGCAAAAACACTTTGAGAATCCTAAACACAGTGAAAATGAACCAAACCACAGCAACACTATTTGAAAAGAGAACAGCACCAACCAATTGGCCCATTTTCCAAGTCCTTTCTCTGCCCCAAAGAGCAGAGAGAGACTAAATTCAGGATCTGCCTAATCTGACAGAAAACCAGATTTCTGAGAGGTCATCCTGTTCTCCTGATTATTGTCAAAATGCATATTCTATTTAAACATTTATTGAATGTTATTGGCATGTGGTTCAGGACATCCCAGGCTGCCAACTTTTGTTATAGGAGGAGGAAAAATCTAAAATATATTCTAATTAGATCAGATAGTTTGAACTTTTCTTTAAAGGCACAGGAACCTAGTGGTCATCATAAATGTCATTCATGTGCTACCTGCCATATGGCTTTGGAAATCAAACGATTTGTGTACCCTACAACTGGTATGAAATATGATCTTTCCACTTTCACAAACTGTAATTCAAAAAGATGTGTTTATTGTATCACCTGAGAGAGCAATCTTTTATATATTTGAAATACGATTAGACCTATTAAATCTAGAATTTTGGAACACCATTCTAGAATTTGCAACCAAAATTTTTAAGCGCCCCCTAGTGGAGCATTTTGTGAAGTACAAGCATGATCCTGACTCTCTTCAGTTTTTCATTTTGTATAAGTTTAGGGGACAAATGTATAATACAGCTGATGTTAGCAAAAATTTACTTCAACAAGAAGCTAGGTTTATTTACAGGTTCAACACTATTGACTACAGCTGTTTCTTATTTAAACTATGTGTTAATATACTGCTTGGAAACACACTTGTTTTAGGTTAATTGTTGAGGACTATGTTTCCTTTAAATGTTAAGAGGTTCCTTTGTTTGTCATGGATCTGAATTGATTTGAATTTGTGAGTTGTATGCCGATTTCTGAATATTGTTTAAGCCTGGATTTGGAAGCAAGTGGCGAACGTGTCTCCATTTTTTTGTTTATGGTGGGTGTGTTTTACAGATTTGTATTTTTAAAGAAAATGTAAAAATGTATATGTAAATTTCAGATCATAAAGTCCCACTTTTTGAAGAAGCCTGTGGGTGGAACGTGATAAGCTGCAGCTAGTTGTTGCATGAAAGGGAACTACAAGAAACTTTGACTGAAATCATTTTTCTCTTGTTCCTTAAGTGTTTCCTGGGAGAACACTGAAGATTGATGTTACAGCTGTTTATTCATTCAGCCTTATTCTTTATGGATATTTGTAAAGTTATTTTGGGTAAGATATTTTGAGACTATAAAATATCCCTGTTGTATAAATGCTACCTTTTTGAAGAATTTTGGTGAATCATTTTGCGCACAGTTTTGTTCTTATTGCTAATCAAGGAGATCAACAAGAAGTGTGCAAGAGGCCTGGCTTGGTAAAGAAAACCATGGAGAAAAAGATGAGGGTGTAAAGAAAGTATCTGTCAGTCCAGCTTAGAGACCGGCAAGGTAGCTGAGAAGAGACTTTGGTGTTAACGCCTGAAGACAAACTATGGCAGAGCCAGGGTTGGCCTACCTTACCCTTGAGGGTGGTCTGACCACACAGAACAGTGACATTTATTTAGAGATTTACATCCCACCACTCTCTCCTGCAAAGTGGAACTCAGGGTGCCTTCACAACATTTTAAAAAATGCAACAAAAACATAGTTTCTGCATGTAGATGCACCCATGATGGACCAATTTCTGAGCAGTGGGCAAAGGCTGTCAGTACATCAGGTGGAACAGTGTGAACAATGCAGCAGGGTAGGGCAGGGGAGGCCTATGTAATTTAGACATCCTCTGCCTCAACCAAAGGCCTGGCTGAACATCTCCATTTCACAGGCCCTGTAGAGCTGAAGCAAATCCCGCAGGGCCATGATCTCATAGCCTAAAGCTATTTGATTGCAATTTTATGTCTGGTGGTGGTGGAAAGAGCCAGCAATTCACATCTGACTTATGGCGACCCTGTAGGGTTTTCAAGGCAAGAGACATTCAAAGGCGGTTTGCTGTTGCTTGCCTCTGTGTCATGACCCCGGTATTCCTTGGAGATCTCCCATCCAAATACTAGCCAGGGCTGATATAGCTTAGCTTCTGTGATCTAAGGAGACTGAGCTAGCCTGGGCTAGTTTATATCTAGTACCTAACATATTTTTATTATGTTATATTATGTTTTATTATGAAATATTAAATGACAATTACTATCCTTTTAAACACTATTTTTAGTATTAATGCTTATTAAAAAAGATATATATAGTTAGGACTGGGGACACTCAAGTTCAAATCTTTACTCAGCGATGAAGCTTGCTGCAGGATCTTGGGCCACTAACCTCTCAGCCTAAACCACTTCAAAGAATTGTTGTCAAGGATAAAATGGGGAGAGGGCCATAAACTATTGCTCCCTTATCCCTTATAAAAGCTACTTCCACAATTTGTCTTCTATTAAGCTTTTATTGCCATTACAACTATCATCTTCCAGCTACCCTCACACATATTTTTCAGGTTTCTCACAGACAACAGGGGTTGTCATCATAGTGAATTATACCATTAGTGCAAAACTTTTTGGGAATACATGTGGCCACTTATATTAGAGGAAGAATAACAAGATCAAAATATGTAAATAGAGGCATGAAGTAATAAAGTCAAAATTATATTAACACTAGAAGTTTTACAGCAATCTGCTACTTATAGATTCTTTTAAAAAAGAATGGCACTCGATATCTCTCTTTAAGCCAAATATATATTTAATTTAGTACCTTGTGTGCAGTTTCTGCAAACTGCTGAGCACTGTTCTTCATATCCTCTGTTTTTTCTTCTGCTCGACCTAGCCTTTCACCACGCTCATTCAAAGCTTGACTTGCCTTCTGTACTGCACTGGTTACGCTGTCTGCTGCTGAATGTAGTATGCTGTTTCCTGTAGAAAGACAACATGGTTAGAAATCCTAAACACAAATTATGTGGGAGTTTTTGAAGGAAAAGCCAAGATGCTCAAATGTACCACAATGTATTATAATGCTGGAACTCTCAAAAGTAGGAATGGCTGAATAGTCAGTTAATTTTTCATTGTTCTACCACAGCATTCCATCTATATATATAAAGGAAAGTCCCCTGACCATAAAATCATGCCCAGGCCAAACCGCTGGACCTAGAAACACCAAATTCGGGGAGAGCGCTCCTACCATGGCATAGGTGCTCACTAAGAAGGGATTTTTAGAAATTCAACCCCTAAGGGGAAAAATGTGCTCCCCTCCATTGATTCCTATGAGGTTGCCAGGCTGCTCCCTACTTGCACCCCCCACTCTCTGATTGGTCAGCTGCAGAGCTCAGCGTTCTGAGGTTAAAAAAACAGTTACAGGAGACTGCAGAGAGCTAATGGCAGTTGAGGAAATCAGGAATGGCCAACAACCACCTGTAAGGTGTACTGATGCTGCTGGCCCAGCATCTCCGATGGCTTCCAACACACTCCCCCTCACCTACACCTAACAGGTGGTTGTCTGTCAGGTGTAGCAGCGGTCGCAGGGTGCTTAAAACCACAAGGGAGCCCACCCCAGCAGTAACACTTTAGTGATCCTGCTGGCCCCACCTCCACAGTGGCTTCTAATACTCCTCCCCCACCCCTCCTTCACTGGACAGGCAGCTGCCTGTCAGGTGTAGGAGAGGAGGTGGGATGTTTACAGCCGCCGGGGTGGTTTGCTCAGCAAGACTACCATAGCCCTGCTCCTGGCCCAGCCTCCCAGATGCCTTTAAACATAATCCCCCCCCACACACACACACCAGACAGGCAGGTGTCTGTCAGGTGTTGGAGCAGGGCCAGGGTACTTTAACACTACAAGGAGGAGGCAATTTAGGAATACAGCAAAGACATTTGCACATAGTACTCCTGTGAGGCACTGAGCTGTGCAGGCCAAGTACCAGTAAGATCACCCTGAGGCGCTCAGAACAACACAGTTTCCATATGAGCAAAATAATCCAGGAACACCACTAGAAAGGCCATTACTTTTGTGGAAGATGGCAGGAGTTGACTTAACAGACGATTGCTCCTTAAATGGACAGTTCTATGTGCCTGCTCCAGAGTGAGCTCACTAAGCAGCCTGGTGATCCTAGCACCTGAGGGCAGAACCACCAATGTGGTCTACAGAGAGGTCCTTCAGTAGAGAGAGAGAAAAAAACAGTACGTATGTCTCACTTCATTTTTCACACTACAATCTTCTCCATTAGAATTCCTACAACAAATGTTACATTTCAAACTTCACATCATCCGTATTATAACTGGATTTATGGAACTTAAATACCATAGCGAAGCACGGGTATCAGGCTAGTTATTTATAAAAAGAGAGCAATATTTATTTTGATTTCCATGCCCCATCTTCAGAGTCCTACTCAAGGCTGCTTACAATGAAAATAATAAATTAGCAATATAAAAACAACAAGCCATTAAAATAAGCCCAGGGATATAAACTGGGCAAAAAACTACCCATAAAACAGATATTAGACCAGAAGCAGACCATAAGACAGTTGATAAACAGACAAATAAATAAATAAAACCAACCCCCCAGAGGAGTGACCAGATATAATTTTGTTTTGATCCCAAAGAAGGAAGACTCAGATTAGTTACCAGTCTGAGGTTAACAGGACATGGCTGACCTGGATTATGTTTAGTTGCATCTGAAAGTTACTTCATGCCTCCATTTACATATTTTGCCCCATGATCTTTAAAAACTTAAGTTACGCTAGGTGTCAGAGGGGAAGAGAAATGTCTGAGATGGAAGATTGTAAAAATGCCATGGAACCCCTGGGAACTTCTGAAGAAGGGATTCAATGGTAGCCTGTTTGAAAAGCCCTAGGCTTACTACCTAAAACCAATAAGCTTGACTGAATCATCAGATGCTGAATTTTAGCCATTAAATTTAACGAAACTGAAATAATTGACAAAGACTGGGTTTCACTTTTAGTGATTCATTTTATATTACTAGTCTACTTACAATAATCTAATCATAGCCTGCTATGTGATCTAACACAGAAAGCAAAAGGCAACAGCAAGAGATAGCAAGTCACTTTATTAAATCTTGATGTATTAATTGAATGTATTTGTCATCATTAGAAGCTGGTAACAGATCATTTTACCATACATCTGAACCCAATGTGTGGCAAAATTCTTCTTGACATTGGGCAGGACAGCACAATGACCAGGCCATCCTGGGGCAAAAACTAATCACCTTCTCTTTCTCTCTCCACAACAGGCACCTTGCGAGGTAGGTGAGGCTGAAAGAGCTGTGACTGGCCCAAAGTCACCCAAGCAAGCCTCATGTGGAGGAACTGGGAATCAAATCTGGTTCTCCAGATTAGAGTCTGCTGCTCTTAACCACTACATCACGCTGGCTCTCGATGGACATAATTTATGGGCATTAATTAAGTTAATTCATGTTCCATGAAAATAGGAATGGTTGAGGCCCAAGCAATAATCAAATATATCAAGCTTGTATATAGTACTCACATCCAGTAACCACTTAAAATATTCTTTAGAGGATGCTATTTATAGGCAGGTTATGTATCTTTTACTTAATCAAGCTGGGCTTCCAAAGTAACACACCTGAATGCTGAAGAAAAAGACTGAAAAGTAAACTTACTATTGGTAATAAGTGCTATACCATGATCCACTATTTTAGTGCATATAGCAACTCTCTTTAAAATAGTATATTGCTTCTCTACCAGACTCTCTCAGCAATTATTATCACTCTACAATGCCTTCTCCAAGCATGATACCTCAGAGCTGGTATCTTTTGCTGCTGTTTCAAAGCCAGTTAAAAAAATTGTACTCATGGTAGGAATTTCATTTTTAAAAAGTCATGAGGCTAGTTTGGCTTACACTTTATGACACACCCTGGTTTGGCAGTAAGCCTGGGTAATGCTTGATTTTGCTGTTTGTCCCTTTCTCCCTTCACATGTGACCAACTCATTAGGGGTTGTTTCTTCTTTCTTGGATAACTACTGTTTGCCATCACGTCAACTACAGCTTTCTCTTTCCTTGCAAACTAGGATTCCTGGGATCTGAAATCCTGTTTGGAGGAACTAGTGGAAATTATTTCCTGCTAAACTGGATGTAGGGTTTGCTGTGAACTGGGAAAGGGAAGAGCACATGAGCCTGAAGATTCTCCCAACCACATTCACATAGCTGCAAACAATGGTTTGGTACTATGATTGAACCTAGCCACTGTGAAATTAGCAGCTGATTACAAATGATTGCAGTGTTGCTGGATTATTATGTTTAGTTGGAATTAAGGAAACTTTATCCTTGATTATAACTGGGAAAATTGTGATGATGACCAAACATACAATAATGAACCTGAGCAAAAAATTTTACTTGACCCAGTGTTAAAAAGTGACCCAATGATGCAGAGATGGCAGTCTGCATTTATAGCCATATTCATGTCCAATAAGAAGCAAAAAAATGACCTAATTCTGTAATACTGTTTCACTGTCCAATCAGTGATGCTTAAGCTTTAAAGGTATTTTAAACAGAAACTATCTGTATTCCCAAGTCCCTTTACTTACTGATGTGTAAAAAAAATTGACAAATCTTCCATAGTGCCTGCCTTCCTCCATTAATTCTGTACTAGGTATCAAATTCTCCAGGATAGGGAGAAAAATGATAGAAAGTTTTGTTTTGCCCCCACACTTCTTCAGAGATACCTCAAGAGCAGGAGTGCTTTGGGTACGCCCAGTTATAGACACCTAGGCAATACTCCAGAAATTCTCCAAAAGTCATACACAACTGGAACCATACAGCTGGATTTCCCCTTGCATGAATTGTGTAGACCATACCACATGTAAGTGGATGGAGAGCACTGCTACAACTGAACAGATGTTTAGGACATAGTCACCCTTTTATGCTTAAATATACTATTTAAATACATTGTCTGCTGATGTAAGCAGTTTTCCCCAACAGACTCTTTTGATTCCCCCCCCCCCCCAATACACCAGGGATCACAAGACCCCCATGGACAAAAAGCAGGATGGAGGCTGTGGTAAGAAGGAAAATTGGGAAAACCCACCCCTTATCCCATTTTTTTTGCCACTGTTTACTGTGGAAAGTGTGGGACATGTAGCTATACCACAGCCACTATTTTCAGGAAGGGAGTCTGAAGAACTGAGCCAAAGAGGTGACCAGAAATAAAGTTTTAGACCTACTGGCGAAATTAAAAATCAACAAGTCTCCAGGTCCTGATGGCATACACCTATGAGTTCTTATGGAATTCAGATGTGAGATAGTTAATCTACTAACTCATATATGTAACCTATCACTAAATTCAACCACTATGCCAGAAGACTGGAGAGTAGCAAATGCTACATCAATTTTAAAAAAGGGGTCCAGAGGGAAACCAGGAAATTACAGGCCCGTCAGCTTAATATCTGTTTCAGACAAATTAGTGGAAACTGTAATCAAAGATAAAATTATTAGGCACATAGAGGAATAAAACCTGCTGAGGGAAAATCAGCGCAGCTTCTGCAAAGGGATGTCCTGCCTCACCAAACCTTTAGAGTTCTTTGAGAAAGTGAAGAAGCCTGTAGACAATGGTGATCCAGTAGACGTTATATACTTGGAGTTTCAAAAGGCTTTTGACAAGGTAACTCACCAAAGACTCCTGAGTAAATTAACAGTCATGGGATAAGAGGACGAGTTTTGTTATGGATTAAAAATTGGTTAAGTGACAGAAAACAAAGAGTAGACATCAGTGGACAGTTCTCACAATGGAGGGAAGTAAGCAGTGGGGTCCCATAAGGATCTGTATTGGAGCTGTTATTATTTAATTTATTCATCAGTGATCTGGAACTACAGGTGAGTAGTGTAGTGGCCAAGCTTGCAGATGACACACAATTATTCAGGATGGTGAATATCAAGGCTGTGAAAAGCTCCAAGAGGATCTCCACAAATTGGTGAGTGGGTGACAATGTGGCAGATGAAGTTCATTGTTGATAAGCGTAAGGTGATGCCCACTGGGACAAAAAGTCCCAATTTCAAGTATAGGCTTAATGGGGTCTGAACTTGCTGTGACTAAGAGAGGAAAAGTTCTGGGGTGGTAGTGGATAGCTCAATGAAATTGTCAATCCAGTGTAACTGATAGTTGGACTAGATGGCCTGTGTGGCCCCTTTCAACGCCGTCTGATTCTATGATTCTATTCCAGAAAGCCCTTTCCTGGGGGCATCTTCGGGGGGGGGGGGAGGCGGTGGCATAATTTGGACCCTGTAAATCTAATCCTGATCAAACTTGGAAGACAGGTAGAGGAGAGACAGCTGGAGATCCTGTAAGTTTGGTGTCTCTAGCTTGCACAGAATCTGTTCTAGACACTCCTGCACCGGTCATTGACAGGCGGTCATTTTGGCAGGCACAGGTTCAGGGGGGTACAGAACGCAAGCCAGAGACATCAAAGTCACAGGGAACCTCCTCCAGATGATTTTCTACATGCCCACCAAGTTCTGTCCACTCTGTTGCTTTGAAGTTTGGTATATATTTTGATTCAGTGGAGACAGTCTGTCTGGAAATGTATCCATTCATGAACCACCACAAACAGCTGGAAAGTTTGTGCCAATTGAGCTGCCATGAACTTCACTTCATGAACTATGAACTGGCCAAATTCATCATGAATTTTATTTCATGAGCCAGTTCATGCCTATCCCTAGCCATGTTGAGTATTAGATATACTGATGAATGCTGTTTCATCTGTAGCTTCCACACAGCAGAAACAGAGATGATGACTGAGCCATAAAAGGCAGTACACACAAGCTAATCCCTTGAAACTAGAAAGTTTTTGAAGTTTTCAGAATGACGGGGGGCATCCTTTCAAAAATACAAAGTTACCTTGAGGAGCATCCCATCTACATGATCCTACTTACTATCTTCCCCCCTCTAGCCATAAGGTGCCAAGCACATTCACAAGCACTATATTCTCTTTACTAATGGAGAAGTGATAGCACCTTCAGGCTATGAGAGTAGAAAGCAGCTATATTTTTCATCCACTTTTGTTCAATAAATTCACAGTGAAAGAAGGCCAACCTCTGCAATTACTTCTATGCAATGAAATGGTGCTCTGCTACTAAGAGATGAGGTTTATGAATTGTGATATGCAAAATTTGACAAAGTATCTGTGAAATGTACATTTCACTGAAAGTGCCAGAGTAAACTACTTCAAAGGTTAACAGCTAAACCACTCCTTGCTTTTTCACTATGCCAAACTCACCCTGGCCTTCATCAGTTAAGAATGAAATTTAAATAATAAGGCTATATTTATGTCCTAATTTCCTTGATCTTCAGAGATCATACCAGTTATAGATACACACTGTGATAAATTTTGACTAGGAATAGGCTAATACATGCCTGTGTAACAGTCCTCTGTATAAAATAGTTGCAAAATAATGAAACTGAATGAGCTGTGTCACAATAGGTATTGACATAGTGTAATGGAATAGCATGCTTTTTAGGTCTACACAGATGTTCAAATATAGGAGCTTCCCTGGCCACAACAATGCTTTGTCCAACAATTATTACATTAACATCTGCAACCAGGAAGTCTTCAGTTTCCTAGCCATGTGTGAGGGAAGCAAGAAAGGGAAGGGAGCATGCAAGCCAGACAGCTTCTAATGCTTGTTCACTCATGAAATATGAATGCAGTCTGGGCTTCACCAATATTTGCTTCCCATCCTCCATCTGGACATGGAATATCCACAAACCAGCATGGCTCTTTTACTAGCAGAAACTCCTTTGCATATTAGGTGACACACCCCTAATGTAGTCAATCCTCCAAGAGCTTACAGAGCTCTTCTTACAGTGGCTACTGTAAGCTGTTGGAGGATTCGCCTAATATACAAAGGAGTTCCTGCTAGAAAAAGTGCCCTGTGTACCAGGGTAGCTTCCGTCTAGCTATATGATATGGAGCAAGGTCAGTTATGAGCCTTTTAAACAAGATGCTGTGTTACACAGAATGCTCTACAGAATCTTCAGCCATACAGCCCATTGCCTTATTTACTTAAGGCTGGTGGGCTTTCAATAAGCAACTATTAAGAGGGTAAACTGCAAGTATTTTCTTTCAGGGCAGACTGACTTAACTCTGGAAATTTGCATATGCATACTGTATTGATTCAAAACACACAGTATTAACTAAATCATTTTAGTGTGGTACTTATCACTATAAAATGCAAACATACTGTAGTCGGGGTACTTCCAGTGGTAATAGCATGTTCCACTCTCTGTTGCACACTTGTCCCCAGTCCTATACTTTTTTCTCTCTTTCCAATTATCTTTGAACAGCAAACCAAGCCCTTCAATTTCCTGTATGATTTCAGAACTGAAAAATTCTGCAAAATAAACCAATTTCTTCAATCTATACACACCCAAAGCATTTATATATTCCATACATTATCCTTAGAGCATATATGATAACTTGCTCCCGAAAACAGCTCAGAAGGATAAAAGTAGAATATCTTTTCTCCTTGATATTTTCCCTGTATTGAACAAACTTTGGTTTAAAGATGTTTCTATACATTTTACACTCGGATAGCTTTTCATTCTTCAGCTCAATCTAATTATACAAAATGGCCCACAGAACTACTGACTAGGAATGAGTTCCCCTGGTGAACTTATCATAATCGAAGGTATTCAGTCTAGTGAGCTGATCTGCCGTGGAATTTGTTTATGAGGGTGGCAATCAACCGCATCTCCTAGCAAACCTGCTGCCTCACAAATAGCACTTGCAGCTGAAGACCTGCTTCCTCCATTGCACATATGCCAATAAAACAAGGAACAGATATTAAACCCCCCCCACCCCCAAGGGAATGGGTCAAACACGGTGACTGAAAGTAGAATGAGCTGCAATCCTCTTTCTGGGGAGTAAGCCTCATTAACTGCACTCAGTCCCCAGTGTCTGGAATGACTATCTCCAGACTACAATGACAGTTCCTGTGACTGGAATGAGTACTTTTCTAGGGCTGTTTTGGCCTCCCACACAACCCCTAAAATGGTCTGCTCAGTTGCCAGTTCCCCTTGATTCAGTGATCTTACTCCCAGGAAGAAGGATTGCATCCTCATTCTACTTACAAAGACCGTATAAGACTGATACTCATGTTTTTCCTGGGAATTGGTCTCTCATAAACATGCACAGAATAGCAGCCTGCAGCTTTTATTAGCAAAGTTTATTAGTATGATGTACAGAAAAGTACAAAATTGAGAGAGAAGGCTAACCATGAGTGGTATGACCAAGTGGTTGGAAGGCTGGTGCTCTGGCCTCTTCTTTCGACCAAGAAAGATGGGATTGTGGTGTGTGTGTGGGGGAAGATGATCTTTCCAGAGGTATTTTGGCTTCCCAGTCCATCTTTAAGCAGCCCTACTCAGATGAAGGACCCTGCCTCATTCTACTTTCAGAGACAATATTAAAGCCATTCCCTTGTTCTTCCAAAACCATTCCTGGTTTTTCTTTTGTATTTTCTTGCATGTGTGTGTGTGCGTGCCCATGCCTGGAAGTCATGGTGACCTCTGGTGACTTCTACTGGGGCATGGAGGATGTTCAGAGAGGTGGCTTGATAGCCTGCCTCTGCCTCCCGGCCCTGGTACCCTTTGGAGGTCTCCCATCCAAATACTTGCCAGGGTTAGCCCTGCTTAGCTTCAGAGATCTGACGAGACTGGGCTAGCCTGGGCTATCCAGGTCAGGGCAACCATTCCTAGTTTTGTGTGTAACTGTACCCTATATGCTAAGCTCCTTTGCAATACAGCTAAGTTGTAAGGAGTAAAACTATGCGGGCCAACTATACTCAGATTTCATTAATAAGAACAATAAAAGGTAGAACCTACTTTAAAACAAATTCATTTTAGAAGATCAAATTCAAACATGGTTGTAGAGAAAATAATTATGTCCGTACAATAGATATAAAAGAACATGGATGCTTGAAAGCAGAGTTCAAGGCAGCACTGTTGTACAGCCCACCCCAACTCTGGGGAATGGCTTGCCAAATAGTCTATCTGATCGACAATAAATCACTGACATATTTGCACCTGGTCATTATGAGTTGCTCTGATCTCACAGAAGTTCGAGCTTACCTACTACTGACATCATTATGTGGACTATTTATAGAACACATTGCTAATTTCAACCAGTACTTGGGTGAAGAAAACCAAAAGATTCATTACAACTATCTGTGGAGCAAAGTGCTCTCCAAGGAGTCAAAACTGGATAATCTATTAGTAACTCCAGTCACCTGTCCAGGAAAAAAAGGGTGACTGAAGACAAAGAAGAAGTAAGGATAGTTATTTATTTTTTAAGAAGCTCAGCAACTCAGCCAGTAGCTCCTTTTAATTCAATTGGCAAACTGAATGCTTGAGACAAAGAACAGAGCCCACTGTCCACTTCAGAACCCCCAGATCATCCTTTAGCCCCTTTGCACTCATTCCTTCCATTCTCTTCCTCCTCTCATAGACTTTTGCTATTCCAGTATTCACCTGTAGGTGTCAGCAGCTCTGTTCTACAGCAACTTGCACATTGGCTTTACTGAAACAATACCATTGAAAAGAGGCACTTCTTCAAAGTGCATTTGGAAGGAGGGGATGAATGTTCTAGCTAGCATCAAATAAGGAAAATAAATTAACTTTCAGCCAAGACCCAATGCTGCCCTACATGGGTTCCAGTGATCTGGCAACAGTGGCTGAAGTAGCTTATTTTGGACAGACTTTTAAACTTTGATAATTTCTAGAGACCAACAGCAATTTGCTGAAAAGTTTATTAGATTGAGGGATTCATCATATATAAAAAAGAAGAAAATAGAACTTGAAAAACAAAAATAAAACAAAATACCAATCATACTTTGAACACTGAGAAAAATATGTTTGAAAATAACACTTTCTCTAAATTACATATCTCTGTCTATAGTTATTAATTCAAAAATTTGGTAATGGATTTCATTTGGTTTGTCATGACAAAATTATAAGTATGAGGAGGAGCTATGGATCAGTGCTAGAGCATCTGCTGGGCATACAGAAGCTTCCAGGTTCAATCCCTAGTGCCTTCAGTTAAGAGGATCCGGCAGTAGATAATGTGAAAGACCTCTAACTGAGACCGATTTCCCAGAAGGCGCTGCTCCAGCGTCATTCTTTCCTTTGCCCCGATTGCATGCTTGAATTTCCCACTATTTGCCCCACGCCACGTTTTGACCTGCGGCTTCGCTCGAATTCCCCTGTGGCTTCAGTGATCCTGTTTTTTGAGGATCACTGAAGCTGTGGGGGAATGCGGGTGACGCTGCAGGTCAAAATGCGGTGTGGGGCAAATAGTGGGAAATTCAAGCACGCAATTGGGGCAAAGGGAAGAATGACACCGGGGCAGCGCCTCGTGGGAAATTGGTCTGAGACTCTGGAGAACCTCTGCTAGTCTGAGCAGACAATACTGACTCTGATGAACCAAGGGTTTGATTCACCATAAGACAGCTTCCCTATGTCCAGGAGATTCTGATAAACTACAGATCAGTGAAGAGAACACTGCTGTAGAAGTCTTCAGAAATAGAACAAAAACCACAAAGCAATCACAGTGCCTGAGAACAATCAACCGTGCAAAATGCAACCACCATGACAAAACTGTAAGAATACACAAGTAAATGAATATTTTTAAAGTTATGTATTAGTGTCTTCATTCCCTGTTGTATTCCATCTGTATTGCACAAGTAAATTATTACACTCTCAAATGTTTATCAGCATGGAGAAACAACATTAATTTCCAAAATTTCACAATATTCCACAAACCAAAATCTTGTCACTATTAAAGTTCCATCAAAACCCACAAACCATGGGAAACAACGTCCTAAAGAGATGCAACGAAATGAGATGGAAAGCTGGTTGTACTCCCCTTTCAAAAGAACAGAATCTGCTTCAGTGGTTTAACAGGGGAGGCTTTTGCACACACAAATATTAACAGATTTTAGAACTGCAATGTAAAGCTTTATTGGCTGTTCCATTGAAGACTGTAATATAAGGATTCTGTGGCTGTTCTGTTTGAAGTTGAGGAACACAAATTGATGACCAATGACTAAGAAGAAAATTCATTTGAAATGGGACTACAACTGGCTTTTCATTTCGTCTTGTTGGCATCTCTTTAGGACATCATTATTTCCCATGGTTTGTGGAATATTGTAAATTTTTTGGAAATTAATGTTGCTTCTCCATACTTATACGCATCTGAGGGTGTAATAAGTTACTTGTGCAATACAGATGTATTACAACAGGGAATGAAGATGCTAATACATGATTTTTTAAATATTCATCTACTTGTGTATTCTTACAGCTTTGTCACGGTGATTGCATTTTGCGCTGTAGAAGTCTTCCGGCCAGGAAACCGTCATCATTTCCCACCATGTTTCAAGCACAGGACCAGCTTAGGGCTTGTTGGCATACATTATCTCAAGAGAGAAACCACTGAATTCCCTTCAATTTTAAATCTGTTTGCATAATCCAGAGGCTATTTCAAGGCTAAAAACAAATTATATAAAGCAACAAAATCAGTTAAAAAAATAAAGACTTCTTGACTTTCTTTACAAACTTTAATGGGAAGCATTTTCCAAGTCTCAAGAAGAATGTGCCATAACAGAATAGATTTGTGTCTAAGGAGACTATCCAAGGCATCTTTCTTCTGCCCCATGAGGGGGAAAATCTGACTAGTGATGCTGATGCTCTGCTAGTTAAAGTATCAGCTTACAGTTCTAGGATCATAAGGTATTCAAAAACTGCATGTTGGATTCAAAGGCATTTTTCTGCACCCAGTGCTGGTGGTAACTTACTGAAAATACTGAAAAAGGAGGTCCGTGCTTACCTTCTATACTTTCATACGCATTCACCCAAATGAACTATTGTATCTTTCCATAACATAACTCTGGATGCACAGATCATGAAACTTCTTAGAAGAGAAATAGAGCAAAATAATTGGGTGCACCAGTTTGACTTGCTGTTAGCCAGCATGGTCAAATTCTACATTTGCCCATGGCTTAAGAGCTTAATGAAGATTCACAGTTCCCTTGCTATAATGTTAAATGTAGCTGCAAAAATATTTCGTTCTGAAATGTGCAGCAGCAGCAGCTTTTTTTTTTTTTTGCTTAAGAGTTAAAAATGATTGCATGAATGTATTCAGCTGAGAATAATTAAATGACAGCAACTAGCTGAAATGGAATCAGAAACTGCAACAGCAGTGCTTCAGTTATGAGTGGGGTGAGATGCATGGTTTGAACAGGCCTATGTGGCAAAAGCAAGAAATAAGCAAGACAGCACCAACTAAACTGAAAGCATATGCTTCAGCAGTGATCTATATTAATCAAAGAAAGAATTATCAATGTTTTGTTTCACAGTGTCATTTCCAATAATATCTCCTTGATAAAATGCAACACTGAGGGTGCCATAACTTTAATTCCATGAAAATGCCACATGGATTCATAAACATCATAAATTTAAGCTCTATTTTATAGTAAACTCCTCTGACATGATTTTTATGCAACATGAAAACTATACTAAATTTGAAAGTTTAGAGAGCCTCTGTGGTGTAGTGGTGAAAAATATCTGGACTAGGATTACCCAGGTTCAAACCCATCTTACTATGAACTGACTGGATGACTATGGGCAAGACACACACTCTCACCCTGACCTACCCTCACAGGATTGTTGTGAAGGTAAAACGGAGAAGCAGCAAACCATGTACGCTACCCTCAGCTCCTTTGAAGAAGGCTGGGCTAAAATGTACTAAAGGAAAATACATACATTTCTCCATGGTGAAAGCCTGCTGAAATGTTTTCTTGACTACTAGCAGCAATGGTCTAAAAACAATTCTGGACTTTTATTTAACAATTAATCAGTGCCTGAGTGCACATAAACCCACATGTTCTCTGATGACTACTGTGTTTCAAGCAGATGTTCCTTGCTTAATGCCAAGGGGTGTTCAATAGCATGTAGAAAACACTGCTCCTGGTTGAAGAAAACAGCTACTGCAGGAGTGTGCATTTTGCTACTATCAAGTCAAAAACCATGAAACTCTTCCTTTAGAAGTTGATCACCACAGCCTGTGATTCCGACCATAATGCCAGACCCCTGTTGGTTCCCAGGGTGAGTATGCACAAGAACCAAACCACTTGTTTTAAAATAATATTAAATTTATTCAAAGTATCAAGAAGGGAAAATAGGCATTGCCAACACATTACTCAGAAATCATACAGAACAAAAGATAATAAAGCTAGCTTCACTACCTAACACTATTCCAAGCTGCATTAGGTGGCACAAACCTCAGTTTCAATAGGAAGGCCACAAATTAGCATTATCTACGTCTTTTGCAACTGCGAAGCATAGTGCAGGCTTATAGTCCATGAAAATCTCAGCTAGCCTGGGCCATAATTGAATTCTAGTTTTTGGCCCAGCATGTCAGGCGATGGTGATATCCAATCACGACGTGTCTCCAAGTGAAACCTCGGGAAGATGGCATCACCTCTCCCTGCCTCCCCCTCCCCATCACAGATCACAGGAGAAACCATTTAATTGTCCTCCGTCTTTGGCCCTGAGGATGATAAGGAGCTTGCAGGTCAGAGAGCCAATTAACGACACTTGCAGGTCAGCCTAGGCCCAACACTGTTCACCTAAACCACTTGGGGGATGTTAGGGAAGGCACTTTGGTTCACAGCTATGAATGCTCTTGCAGTGGTTACAATTTAACAGTCAACCTGTTTAGCTATGCATACAGGACCTTACAACAACAACAATGTTATAAAAAGGTGAATTACAGATGAAAATGGCAACTTCTGCAAAACTATTTATAAGTTAATGGATGCACTGGGATGGTTTCCAAAATTCTAACCATTAAGCCTAACTTTGTGTGAGGATGAATTCTAGAATTTTCACTTCTAAAAAATTATCTGGAACACTGTATTGGACACTGTTTGTAAACTAATGGGACTTTGGTTTTAAATTAGAGGGAAATGAAATTGTTAATGCTAAAAGTAATTTATAATAGCTATGACCTCACAATATAAAAGGAACAGGAAATCCTGAATTTCTGTTGGCACCTATTTCAACAAAGTCAATTAATACTTAATTATTCACTGGTGGGATTAGAAAAACATTGTGGAGGAAAAGAAAGATCCTGATCACATCATGAGGCCAATCTTTAAAAAAATAATCACACAATAGGCCCACGCTCACTTTCTGAAATAAAAGCTATTTTCAGCATCTCACACTACTTTCTGTCAGAATCCAAAATTTGCAAAAGCAGGTCTCTGCAGAAAGTTAGCTAGCAGAAATAAATTTGCCTCTAGTTTTACCAGACTTCCTACTGGCCTCAAGAAACGTAGGTGGTAGCCTCAGCCTTTCAGTCATGGTTCCCTTATATCACATACCAGCTTTTAAACAGTAAGGCAGGGAGCCATTGCTGGACACATAATGGCTGTTTTGCAAATTCTGACCTTATTAGAATTATGTTTATCCAGGACATCCTGGAGGCTAACTTGAATAACAAAGAATAATAACTGTTGGTTTTTAGCTTTGCTATTGTCTTCATTCAAATCCTCATGACAAATACACTTCTGTTCTACATTCTGAATTGGCTTCTTCAAAGCATCTAGCATTTTTTTTAAAAAAAATGTATACAATTACTGTATTCACACAATGTACAAACAGTTGTGATGGGCACAAATCTGACTTGCTGTGCTTGTATAGAGTGCAAGATTAGAACCTTCCTGGTTATGATAGCTTTAAGATCTAATTTGCCATAGCATTCAATGCTCCTGAAACAGGAAGCTTCTGATCATGTTCTTGTGTGTGAGGTAGGGTTGCCAGGTCTGGGTTGGAAAATACCACCTGGGGGTGGATCCAGGAGAGGGAAGGGTTTGAGAAGGGGAGGGCCTCAGCATGGTACAATGCCTTAGAGTCCACCATTCAAATGAGCCATTTTCTCCAGGGGAGCTGATCTCTGTCAGCTGGAGATCAGTTGTAAAAGCAGGATATCTTCAGGCCCCACCTGGAGGCTGGCAGCCCTAGTGTGAGGGGAAGAGGGAGGCAACAAAGCAAGTTTATCACATCCAAAATCTACTGAAAGAGCTATCAATGTTCCCTCTAAGCTCCACAGTGCTGTGAGCAAAAATTCTACCTTGTGAGCAAAAAAGCTAGTAGCATTAAAGCTGTGAATCTACATATGACTGTCACCTAAATTAGTTTATAAGATTATTTCCATAACCTTGTAATAATCTCAGAATGAATTCTTTTAAACTATATTTAAACTATATTTTAAGAATAAGACAAACATTATAAGAGAAAACAGAATCATGTCAAATACAGAAAATGTTGTCTATGGGGGCAGACCAGGCCTCCAGAGAACAAGTCTACCCTCACCTTTCCACTATATTGGTAGACCTGGCCTCGGACTGTCACCCTATGCTAAGCCTTAGAGAACATACCACCACTTAGGGGGAAACAACTCTTGCAGTCTACTTTGGTTTTTTTAGTGAGATATGACAAATTTACAGGTCAAGTATAACAGAGGTGGAACAATCACTGTCAGATCCCTGCCTAACCAAACAGGGTGTTGCTTAAATGTTATCAACCTGCCCAAACTACTTATTTATTCAAATATTTATATCCCACTTTTCCTGTGACTCAAGGCAGCTTACATAACAGGTGTGCAAAAAACAAACATTTTTTTCCAGGTCCATTATAGCCTCTGGGGACCATTATAGTCAGTGGCCCCCATAGGTTATAATGGAAAATCAATCCAGCGGTATCTGGGGCTCTGGGGGAGCTGTTTTTTGAGGTAGAGGCACCAAATTTAAAGCATAGTTGCTGGTGCCACTCCTCAAAAAACCTTCCAAGTTTCAAAAAGTTTGAACCAGGGGATCCAATTCCATGGGCTCCAGAAGGAAGTGCCCCCATCCTCCATTGTTTCCAATGCCTTAGTGTGAACAGAAGCTTAAAATCCCTGAGCTGGAGCTAAACTTTTGTGCGCCAGCACCCCCTAGCACAGCTTAGAGGGAACTCTGGTCTAGAGAATCAACAACTGATAATGTGAGTGTACACAGCCTCCTTACCATTATCCATCTCACCAGTCCCTTCCATTGCTTTATGATTCACTGCAACTAGCCACAGTATCATCATTTTCAGATCCTCCTAATATCCTCTGGTTTCCCATGTTATGTTAAAAGGTATTTTTGCTGCTGCTGATATCTTTAAAAAGAATAATGAAAACAGAACATTTCAGTTCTTCTCTGGTAATACACTGGTGAAAAGTAGGGATCTCATATCTTTGGAGACCAGGAACCAGTGAACTAGGAGTAAACTTTATCCAGCAGAATACAGGCAGCACATATATATCAGGTGTAATGTTTTGTCTTCAAGGCTTGATGACGACCAATTCAATTAGTTAAGAGCTAGCACATCCAAACAACAACACACTTTATGGTAAATTACAAGATACTGGAGCAGACACAATATTGAGTATTTCTGTTACACACAGATTTCTGCTACATAAAACAACAATGTGCACACATACACTCAACGCATTTTACTGACGTCAGTAATACTAGTACAAAAACGGAGATGTTTTTGCATGACGGAAGCACTACATAAATGGAAGTGGCTATTGTTGAACAGTCATTTTAATTCAGCTCTTTTAAGAAACACTGCACAAAAAAATCAATGTTTGCTAAATGGGAAAGAACAAAATCAGTAGGGAAAAGAATTACCTTTTCAGGCTTCTAAATGAATATCTGGAAGAAGTGAAACACCAGCTAGAGATGTACTCTTACGCAAAGTTCTTTTTCTAGCAGGAGCTCCTTTGCATATTAGGCCACACACCCCTAATGTAGCCAATCCTCCAAGAGCTTATAGAGCTCTTCTTACAGGGGCTACTGTAAGCTCATGGAGGATTGGCTACATTAGGGGTGTGTTACCTAATATGCAAAGGAGTTCCTGCTAGAAAAAGAGCCCTGTGTCTTACGCATTGACTAAAGCATGACAGATCAAAACCAGGAAGTAAGAGATCAGGAAATATTTCTGCTAAGGTAAACTACTGCTTGCATCAAGAGCAAGTATAGTTAACAAGAAAAAATTCTGGCAAATATGGATTCAAGATTCCAGATGATCTTAGGAACATGCACATATTTTGTTTCATATGAATCACCACTGGTATACTTTAGCACAGGCAGCTCAAATTTTTTAACAAAGCGATCAAGAATGCAAATTATTTTGACCCATATATTCAAAGCATATATAACTTACCTCCAATAATTTTAGATTGGCAATTGATAAATTCTGGTTTTTTGTCTGTTAGATACCGCTGACAGGTATGATGGAGAATTTGAAAGAATGTACATTTTTCAGAGGCTGTACTTGCTACCCATTGGTCAAAAGCATTTTCAAATAATAAATCAAATTCTGGGGACTCCTAGAAAGAATAATAATATAATTACTTTACCCTTATAAAGCTGCAGTATCTGTAAAAGGTTAATGAAAAAACAAATTTCAAAATATTCTGTAAATTGACTATTTCTATACCAAACTCCCAGTATTTTGATTTTTTTATTTACTTTCATCCAGTTTGTAAGTAGAGTGGTCAATGAACTCCAAAAAACACTGAAATTCAGCAACAGATTTGGGAGTGGAGGACTCACTGGAGCCATCAGACTCTCTGAAACAGCAATTTGTAAAGTCAAAATGATGTACTCTTGTCAGCTGCTGTACCTGGAAGCAGGAAGAGGGTCCTATCTGTATACGATAAGAATGTGGTATGTGCTACTCTTACTGTTTTCAGGGAGGGTGTATTAAATTTTTGTAGATATATATCGTCAGACTAGGGATGATTGAACACTTGCCCAATCAGATAACTTCTGGTCCACCAGTGGTTATTAGGTAGCTAATTAACTGATGGGCTATTTGGCTGTTTCACAACTTGTTTGTGTGTATTTGCAGGAACAGGCTACTTACTAACCACCTGTTGACGAGAGATCAGCTGGGAGTATGCTTCTGATTTTCTGTGCAGAAAATTTTACTCTGTGCCCAGTAAAGTTCTTTTTAGGGGGGCAGGGGGATAAGGAGCCAACTCCTAGCATTGCTTCCCTTTTGCTTCTGTCCCTTCCCAGCTTGTGCAGGAGGGAACAAATTATTTTTGTGACTTCACTGTTTAGCTGTCTTGCTGAAGGAGTGGGGTGGATAAGAGGCAGACTGATTTCCTGATCCGCTGCAAGCTTCTGACCAACAGGCAGCTGCAAACTTGTTTGGTGGCTGTTAGAGTTGCTCAATGAAATCTGAACATATTCCAGATCGGTGTCAAACAAGGTAAGCTTGTCTCCTGAATAGGTTCACTGAAAAAACTGTGGCATCCTATGTCAGACATCATTACTTTTTCAGGGTAACTGAGTTTCCGGGATGGAAAACTTCAAGTGGAACAAATAATAAACATCTGGAACCCGACCAATGTCTTCCAAGCACATGTGCATGTGAGAACAGTGAGAATAATGTATATCTTAAAGGGTTCTGGTTGGTACCTGTTCTGTTACGATAATAAGAAACACTTAAGTAGGGAGTTTTCTTGCTCTGGTCATTACATTCCAAAATATAATATGGATAAAGTAGTAGCATGGGTTGCTACAAATGAGAAGCTACTAGTTGCCAACCAATAAAAATAAAGGCCCATATTAAATTTGCAACAGAGATGGGAGATGAGGGTTTTTTGTCAAGCAAAATTAGGGATTGAGAAATGTAGTGAAATCCAGTAATACAGAGGAAGTGTACTGAAGAATTGGAGCAGGTACTCTGGATACTGAAAAAGTGAAAGTGACATTCTGAAGTATTTATATAATTACTTGGATGGAAAAATTAAACAAGTGATTTTTTTTTTGTAACAGAAACAAGAGAAATTGCAAGGACATAAGATTAATGCTAACAATCATCATCAAACATGCACCACAGGAATGAGGAACAAATGAAAACCACCCCCCTAAAAGGTATAATTATACTCACTCGATGAGGGTCTATACCATTAACCTGGCGAAGTTGTTCAAGCATCCACTGTGACCTTCGCACAAACGATGTAGAACCTTCAAACTGCTTAACTTTTGTAATAGATGCTTGTGAAGGTTTCTTGTTTGTCACTGTACAGGTAATACAAAGAAGGTCTTGCATAAGCAAACAAAGGGCTCCACAGTTGCACACATGCTTAAACCAGTCTTTGTTACAAAACTGACACTTTCCCAGTTCAGTACTTAATGACAGACTCCTCCTTCAACATGCAGGTAACTAAATCCTTTCAGCATATTTTAGGTAATAGTGGTGCAGCCAACTGAAACAGTGAGACAAAACACAATCAAAATAGAAAAAAAGTTAAAAAGATATTTTTAGAAGAATGGCAAAAATGGACCTTAACGTTCTGATCGCTGAAACCTAGTTAGTTCATTAAAATTATTTTTCCCCTGAAGAGTTCTGTATAACATGAAAGCTCACTTGGAAGAATTCTGAATCTTGGTCAGCCTAATCAAGGATAAAGTATAAAATAATGATAAACACTCGCCATGCTGTGCTGGGTACTGAAACATACACATTTTACTTTTAGTGTTTCTTATTCTGTGGAATTACAAAAGAATATACAGCAAAACCAGCTTTTGCCCAGTCAACTTTGTCCAATTAACTTAATCCAGACATCTTCCCTTTGGGTTACATTTTTGGTGAAGACATCACATTTCCCCTGCCGCAGCTCCTCACCATGCTTTGAATCTCACTCACACAAGTCCCCTAAGCTTGTCTCATACAGTGTGAGGAGAAGAGGGATTCCCAAGCATCCCTTGTATGAAAAGCATTTTGCACGGGCCATTTGATCTCACCCATGGCCATTTTAAAAACTGGACCACTACCCCTTTTTTGCCGTCTGAAGGGTTTCATTTGTGTAACACAGTTGTAAAAGTGCATATTGTGCAGCACAAGACTGTTTAGTTTCAAGGATCTTTGCAGTTTAGGTGGTTCGATGCCAGGAGTCTTTCTGCCTACTCCTTTGACCCATATAGGGTTTCTTTACAGCTTCATAGATTCTCTGCACTGTAACCTTTCAAAATATTCTATAAAATTAAAAACCCTGCAAGAATTATGACTACACACTCACTATTATGAATACTAACGACCAGCCATTTACAATTTTAAGAGTTTTCTTTTGAAAAGCAGTCTTTGTACCAGGAAAAAGAACATATCTATTAAGTACCCAGCATTTAAAAGAAATAGTGGCATTTCTTCAGCAATGATCATTTAAACCGAAATGCTTTCAGCAGATCTTTTTTTTGTAGATAAAGCCCAGCAGGAACGTATTAGCATAACAGGCCACACCCAACAGCAGAAACTCATTAGCATATTAGGCCACACCCTTGACAGTGCAGCTCCCTTCCAGGATCAGCTTCCCCAGGTGCCCCACGGCATGCGGGGTGCATGGGGAACACGAGGGAAGGAAGGCAGTTTCTGGATCGGCTTCCCCAGGTGCCCCATGGCTTGCAAGGTGCCTGGAGCACCCGAGGGAGGGAAAGGCTGTAGGCGTGGCCAACTCGGAAGCCAGCCAGAACTCCATTCCTGTGCGTTCCTGCCCCAAAATAGCCCTGGTTTTCAGCACCTGAAACCACCAAATGCAGTATCTGCACAGAAAACGCTGAATTTTCTTTTTCATCCTCTTTGTTACAACAACTGTATCCAAACATGGTTGGATATTGTGATATTCCTTGTGGTACAGCAACAATTCACAAGCTATCCAGCTGCAAATGATTGCCATAGTATAATAATAGAACAATATCCAGCAATGTGTATCATTTGTATGAAGATATAAATGATATCTTTGGAAAGTAAACATTTTTAAAGCCTCAAGTGTGCACAGCATATTTAAACAGGATTAAATGCTCACAACCCATACAAATAAGTAGGACACATACTGCTGCATTTTGTTCCAATTAATTTGGTATATTTTGTTCTATGTAACGTTTTAGTTTTCAGCTTTTGGTTAATTTAACTTCATTTGAATTTGAGATGCATGCACACACACACACACGTAACTGCCACACATTTCTTGAAAAAAATTATTTCTGTGTATGATGACTTTAAAAAAATTAAATGGTAAAATTAAAAAAAAGGTAAACATTTAAATTATCAGTGAGCCTAGGGTGGAACAGTCTATACCAAACAACAATATGGACTGTCCCACCCCATGAACCACCAAAGAATGGTAGTCAGGCAGGGTAAAGACCATAAAACAGCAGCTAAAATGATGGGATAGTCTTTCAAATAAAAGCTCGGGTAAAGAGAAATGTTCTGGATTAATACCTTAAAACTGGTGCCAAATAAGGTTTAAGGGTGATTGCATTTTTCAGAGTTGAGGTACCACCTCCATTAAAGCTCCATCTCTAGTTTCTCTTCCTGCCCACCTTAGTGGGAAGGGACACAAAGTAGGCCTTGGAAGAAGCACTTAACTGGTGGGTGGACAGGATAGTAGTTTTTTCCATAGAGGAAACAAGGGAGCTATAAAGATTAATCTATCAAAAAAAACCCTGATTATCCAACAACCAAAATAGTAACCTTGTGTGTTGTTAAGGTGTGCCTGAAACTCATTTTCACCAGCAAAAAATAATCTGTCCCCATGTTATGACTCAGTACTGAAGATACATTTTGTTCTGACAAATCATGTGCATAGGCCATTTAATCTAAATATTAAACACTTTGGTTTATACTATGAATTAGTCCTATCAAGTATTTACAGAGTAAAGTTATATTAGTGGCTGGTTGTGTGCACATGTGTGTGTATTTGTGGACTGAAAACTTGAAACTACTTCTAGTAGTTCTGGAATTTTTAGCCTGCATACTTAATGTAATTCAGTTTGTTATGGTCAGCTGATCCGTTAAGGGTCTGGATAGCCAAACATTTTTCTCTTCATGTAAAAGCAAACTATTGCATATCAAAACAGCACATATGCTGCCTCTTTAATGTGACTCAAACTTTATATGACATTCTAAAAAATTAAATGTGAAAGAATTCCAATGACACGCTGAAACAACATTTAAACTGAGCTTTAAGTCAGCCATTTTGTTTTTGAAAGGTGCTCAAAATCTCCTAAATTCTTATTTTGTAATCAAAGTATGCTAAATGAAGCAATTTAAGTGCAGTTCAGTAATAAGGAACTTGGTAATCACCATTTTAATCACCATTTTATTGATTCTAAATCAATCTGATAAGAGAGATTTGGTCTGTATTAATTATTTGGAGGAATGAAAAAATTGGCAGAGGTTATAGGCTTGCTTCAGATCAGTATATGAAAACAAACTTATTTGTGGGTGCAGCTGTGCAGCAACCAAAGGCTTCAATCTCACTAGAAACTTTGTTTATTTGACACTGTAACTGATTACTTAAACAAGACAAGTTATTTAGCAATGATAATTTATACAGATCTCTATTGTAAGCCAGATCTATTTCTGATCAGTAGATGGATAGCTATGAACAGCTATAACAACATCTGACTTTACTTTTTCATAAAACTGATTAAGGAAATATAAATTCCTGACAAGATTAGGCTCATTCAGTGGGTATCATCTACACAGATAAAGGAAATTTGAGAATAAATCAAAATTATATTAGTGTAGCAAGATGGGGATATATTATAACTGGTTGAGGTGGAAAATGTTGAAATTCTTTCTATAAAAGTCACCAGAGCAAAAAATAATCCTAAAATGGTTTCAAAACAAGTTGATGTTTTACCACCATTCATGTAATTGGCTCTTGTTTTATCAGAAAAATTTATGGGAAGGTATTTAACATTTGATTCATACTATGGCTCAGAGTTGCGTGGAGCCTCCCTGCTGAAAGACAGCAAACTGCTCCCCCCCCCCCCCGCCCCATTCTGCAGAGGCATCAGAAATGCAACAACAGTAGTAGGGGACCAAAGAGGGGGTGACATGTTGGATGGCTTTAATTATACCTCTCTGGAACAGTCACTCTAGTCACCAGTTCTTCCAATTTTTAGACTTAAAAAGTGCTGTTTCTAAGGAACAAATGAGATGGGGATCGGAAAAAGGTCTTACTTTTTTTAAGCTTAAAAGGAGATGTGCTGGCAAGCACTCAATGGACTGAACCTGTAGCACTGCAAAAGGAAATTCTTCTATGCTATGCTATTTTGCTGATCAAATTCCCCTCCAATCCATTAAGAGTTGCCCTTATATGGTGGTGTTTTCCATAGGGCAAATAAGTCTGAAGGGCTTTTTATGTATTAACAAGATTTTTACCCTACTTTTCTGCCCTCATAGGGCCAGAAAGGCAGCTAACAAATTATTACACATTAAAATTGCATCTTAAAAACCATTAAAACCAATGCAAAATACATCATCAAAAAAAATTAAAACCAGAGCTTAAAATAAGGACAAAAGATGAAAAATGTTTTAAAACATTGGGGATGAAGGAGGGATCACTGAGGAAACATCAAAATGAAAAAGTCTTCATCCTCTGGTGGAAAATGACAACAGAAGGGGATAGGTGAGAGTCCAAGAGTCTGCTTGCTACTACTGGAAAGACTCTCTCTCAGGTTGCTACCTGCCTAATCTCAGAAGGCAGGGACACCTGAAGCAAAGGTTGGGTAGGTTCATATGGGAGTAGGCAGTCCTTTGTATCAGGGGAAAATATGCAGAGAAGAACTGACCTTCCTCTACCATGCTGTGGACTTAACTGATTAGTTTTCCCTGGTGTAGCTATTGATCCTTTAAAAATGCAGGGGATTCATTTATAGATCTCTTGCTGTCAATTTAGTTTGGCTCTAAGGAAATGAATTGAACAAATAAGATATTCATTAAAAAAAAACAGAGAGTGAAAGATAGGTAAGCTTTGGTCCGCTGGGAGGTTTAGATGCCAGTGCTATCCAACAATGATGTAGTTATCACATACAAAATGGTACTTTCACTACTGATACTGCATTAAACTTCAAATGGAGATCATAACAAATTAAATTACAAATAGAAAATGGCTTTTCACAAGGTCTGAGCAACTAACATTGCATTCTATGAAGTGTGGATAAGTTAAAACAGAAACTAATTGTAATAAGTCAAATGTCTCATTTTGTTCCTTAACATCTTTTCCAGTTTTTATTGTGACTGACTCTCCTTCTGCAGTACTACCTGTACTATTATTCCTCAGCAATTCCACTACTTCTTCAAAAGACTAAAATACACTGCTCATCTAATTTACTACTTACTGTTTTCTGATCCAAGTGAACTGTTACCCTCTCCTTTAATAAAGCATAAATTAGCCAGAAAGAATCATCTGCTTAAAACCTTCTTCCTGAACTTCTGTCACATGACACCACAGTTTTGTATTAATCCAATAAATTCTACTGGCTTATTTTAAAAAGCTGTCTTCATTTTGTCCCACATGTCCTTCTTGTATTGAAGTTCTAAAGACTATCATAAATTTTCTTACAACAGGGAGATTACTTGCTCAGATGCTTAAGTAATCATGTGCTTGTTCAGACAACACAAAACCCTTAGTGATTCTGCCAACACTAGTTTGGAACTATAAAACAGACCATGTACACATATGGTTCCTCCTGCTCCCGTATGTACTCCAATTCAGTCATTTTCTGCCTAGCATAAACTATAATTTGTTGTTATATCTGGATGGATCACATTTTCAAAACAGCTGCAGATGGGAGAACACAAGGGAAGGAGGAACAGGGATAAGGGGAGATGTGCAAGTTGATCTACAGTGCCAATTTAGTAACTTACAAACAAAAAATAGATTAAATGGCTGGGATCCAACAGAATGTTTTCTGTGAATGGAAGGATTTCCATTTGCCTCCTCTTGCAGCAGCCTCAAAATGCCCCCAGGAAGGTTGCTGCTCCAGAAACAACGTTTAGGGGGGCAATGGGAGATGAGAAATCCTGCAGGCGGAAATCTGTCCACCCCCCCCCCCAAAAAAAAAACCCACTCGGGTGGATCCAAGCCATTGATAACCAGATATGGGAAAACGAAGAATGAGGATCATGTAAATAAGTCACAACACTTCCCAGTTTGCTTTCATATTTAAATTTGAGAATGGCTTTTTGATGTCTAAATAAGAGGTTGGGGCATTATGAAGGTGGGGGAGAGGGAATCATTACAGAATGGTCAATTCTGCATTAGAAACAAATCAGCTGACATTTGTTGATAGTATATGCCATTCTCCTATACAAAGCTATTAGTTAAAAAATTATAAGAAAAACAGTGTAGCAGGGAGGAAACCTCTCCATCTTCTTCCCGCAACAACCAACATGCCATAGTAGTTCAAGTGTCAGACTAGGATCTGGGAATCCAGGTTCGAATCCCCACTCTGCCATGAAAGCTTGCTAGGAAACCGCAGGCCAGTCATACCCGCCCAGCCTAACATACCTCACAGGATTGTTGTGAGGACTGAAAAAAACCCTGAATTATATAAGCCTTTTTGGGTCCCCATTAGGTAAACAGGTGGGATACAAATAATTAAATAAAATAAAGTCATTGCAGATACCCTACTTTTATGACTGTAATATAGATTTGTCTGGTACAGTCAGCACCTTGGCTTACTATCTCAATGCACTTCAGAGGGGGAGACCTGTCCTCCCTCCTCTTGGGAGAGATGGGTTGTTCTGGGCCTGAACAGATTTGCTAATGATTATTCCCATATCAATGATAGCTGGACCCCCTTCCCTGCAAAAATCACAACATATTTTAAGAGCACTTTAAAAAAAATTATATGGTGAATTTATTTTAAAATGTTAACAATGTTTTTGACAAAAATAGTATTAATAAAACAAAACAAAACAAAACTGAGAGCAGCATTTGTGAGTCTCCAGACCCTTGGATGTGCTTAAAATAGCTTACTGCACCCCAGGTATATAAAAAAAGGGACTCTCTAATTTGGAATTTCTCCTTTTACATGACAGACCATATATCCTACCATCAACTATTTTTAAGTCTTTGATTTCAAAAGAGGCCTGCTATACAGAATAGCAGACTCCTTAAGGGGCTCCTGCCCAAAGCTCTCCTGGGCAGGAGGAAAGAGTGATCTGGTTATTTGGACACAGGCAAATGCACAGAAGTTCAAATACAAAGATTGTTGAAGATTAACACCCAGCAATGTTAGTCAATGAAACACGAGGCCAAACCCCATGGGTGTGTACAAGAACCAAGCTGTTGTTCATAAAATGATATTAAGTTTATTCACAAGATCTTAATAAGGAAAATTATTGCCAACACATTACTCAGAGATCATACAGAACAAAAAACAACAAAGCTAGTTTCAACTACCTAACACTAGCCAGAGCAATATTAGGTGGCACTAACAGTTTCGATAGGAGGGCCTCAGATCAGTGTTTTCTATGTCTCTAGCAACTGCAGGTCATAGTCTTGGCCTACAGTTCATGAAAATCTCAGCTAGCCTCTCACTTCTGGGCCACAGTACAAATTATAATTTTTGGCCCATCAAGTCAGGTGATGATGACATCCAATCAGAATGCGTCTGCAAGAGAAACCTCTAGAAGATTACATCATCTCTCCCAGTCTTTCTCCCATCACAAATCACAGGTTTCCATGAGAAGTTAATTAACTGCCCCCAGTTCCTAACAGGGGAAACCCCACCCCCAAACAGCCACATCCCTGCATGAACTCCCTGACGTGATGACATCACCCTGAAGTGACATCATTGTGCAGGGCACTCTGGTTTGAGGGCAAAACTCACTGGTGAATTTGGCCTAAAATCATAGTTTTGCCCTCAAACCAGAGCATCGCCAACACAATGATGTCACATCGCACTGGCGATGTCCCAGAACGCCCCTCAAATCCCCCCACCAGTGTGGCAAAGGGGCCCTGTCAAACCTTCTCTTTGGCTTACAGGCCAGAAGTCCAATGAACAACACCTGCAAGTCAGCTCAGGCCCATCACCATTCATGTTAACCCTTGGGGGGGGGGGATGTTGCTTCACAATGTCTAACTTTAAAATCCTTTTAAAATTCAGAGAAAGTTTTTGACAAATAGCTTCCTTGGAAAACCTTCTATGCATTTATAAACTGCTGAAGGCATCAAAATGGGAACTGATGCAGGGAATTAAGCATATGATGTCTTAGAGCTGTTATAAAAAGGAAATGATTACTAATACTCTTTATATTTCAGCCAAAAACACATTTAAACTAACTGTAAAATTAAGAAAGCTTCACCACCATGTGTCATTTAACCTTTTGTTTTCTTTATTTTGGGAGCTAAGATGCAAAGACTCACAGTAAAGTGAATACATATATCATCACCATCACACCACTTGTCAACTAAAAAACGAAAACAAGATGTTACATTAATTTCTGCAAGGCACTCACACTACGAAATGAAGCTAAATTCTTTGATTTCTAAGTGCAGTCTTGCAGATAAAATGACACCATTACTCTGCCTACTGCATTTTTATCCCACCCTTCTTTCCATGACCTCAGAGGGTTCTTTCTTTCACATTTTATTCTCACAATAACACAGTATGGTAGGTTAGACTGACAGAGCATGACTTGGTTTTTAAAGTGCTCCTACATTTAAATCCCTTCATTAAGAAAAACAGCCACACAACAGCACATGTGTATTCTTATCACACATTTTATTTCTCTTGCATGCTCTTGAACAATCAAAGTAATACTAAAATGAAGCCTTTTACAAAAACAAAATACAACATACCCTTGAAGTCAGCAGAAGACATACCCTGAAACCCAGAGAGTGTCATGGTAAGGTGTCAAAAGATTTTATGCCAGAAAAATACTTTCCTACAGTATATCTAGTGGAAAGTCTCAGTACAAATAGCAGAAACAAGTTGCCCAATCTAGAGGTGGAAAGATACCACAAAAATGAGATGATATTCTAAAATATGAAATCAATATATATCTCCCTAGAATTCATTGAAACTACTAACCAAGGAAGCCTCTCTATTACACTCACAGATCCAGAGGAGTTAGCTGTGTTAGTCTGCAGCTGCAAAATAGTAAAAAGCCCAATAGCACCTTTAAGACTAACAAACTTTATTGTATCATAAGCTTTTGAGAACCACAGCTCTCTTCATCAGATGCATGGAGCATAGGCTAAAATAAAGTTTGTTAGTCTTGAAGGTGCTACTGGGTTTTTTACTATCTTCTCTATTACACTGTTGTCATCATTGTGAAAGGATGATACATCACCATGTGACTATATGGGCAAAAAGAAAGAAGCAAGAAGCACAATTGACTCTTCAAGCTTACTTACATTTTAGGACAGTGGTTCATTAAGGGATTAGACAGGTAACGTTGCTCAACAATTATACAAATGGACCCAGTGGACCAAAAATCATCACTTCCCCAAATCCATGGAAAATTTCCCATCCCTGGATGGTGCATTACTGGAAAATATGGGTGGTAATTTTGGCCATATAGAATACAAGGCTGCTGAGTCTAGATTGCAGGCAGGCAGCACAGTGAAAATACTCTGCTGAGCAAGCACTGCCTGGGTCTGCCTCCAGCAAGAGTGCTAAAATGTTATTCATATTTCATTTCAGGTCTCAGAAAAGCTGCACATCTAGAGAAACAGATTACACTAACATCAGCCTCAAGAGTAATTTTTCATGCTCTAAAGTTCATTTTTAAGCATTTTAGGACATTTGAGCAACGTTAAAGATTAAGCATTTAGTACCAAATCTGGATTCATATTTTGGTAACAAGATCATGAGATAATCTTGCCATCTACCCCTTGCAGATTCTGAATGCCACTGAATGCCACTGCAGATGAAGGTCACAATGCTACATAGTCATGGGGCAGGCA
Organism: Lepidodactylus listeri; assembly: GCA_029233225.1. Taxonomy (NCBI): domain Eukaryota; kingdom Metazoa; phylum Chordata; class Lepidosauria; order Squamata; family Gekkonidae; genus Lepidodactylus; species Lepidodactylus listeri. Next base: position 50,753,247 of record JARCFY010000011.1, read on the forward strand.
AAGGAGACGCATGTATGTAGCTAGAGTCATTCTGTCCGGTAAGAGATTTTAATGAAAGCTTAAAATTCACGGGCAAAGCCTGAAATTGGAAGGGAACCTGTTCCCTGCAGGCCAATTATCAACCCTGCAATGCTATGGCCCTGCAATTATCACTTCTGGTTGAAGTTTAGTGTAACTTACTATTCCAGGGATAGGAATAAATGATTCACAACACTGCATACAAAATGTTAAACACGTGATGCCAAAAGTATTTAATACATTTGCAAGTAGAATCTGAATTTCTATCTCATGCTAATATTTATGTCAAGAAGCAAAACAATTAAAAAGGGAAACCGTCTCTTACCAAGTTATTTGCTATCTCTACTCATAAACTCCCATACTCCAATAGTCTGCTTAGACTTGAGCAAAAAAAATCCATGAAACAGACCCAGTGTTTTGAAAATCAAAATACTCAGTAGCATTTGTGAATAACAAGCTTACAAATTCTAGCACACACTGCATGTATATCTGAATTTAACCAGAAGTTACTTCTTCAATTGTTCTTCCACATAGTGAAGAGACACATAGTGAAGGGGGGAGGGGAAATGAAGCTGAGAACACAGTTTTCCCACATATATAGCAAACACAGACAGTATCTGTCCGAAACCTTAACCTTCCTCTCCACCTCCCTTCTCAACAGTACAGCTGAAAACAAATTTTCCCATTAATCTTTGTCTTCATTGGCACACTGTAGCTTTCCTGTTATCTGTATGTCAGGTTTTAATTCCCATGTTCACAGCTTTTGAGATAAAGTACATTAGAGCAAATTTATTATCGCTGAAGTAGGACAGGTTTTCACTTGGCCCTGTCTACAGCAGTCACTATGTTCTGCTCTGTGCCCAAGAGCTCTTTGCTTGCTTCCTGTTTTTGTACTGTTGTAAGGAAAGGGGGAAAACATACTCCATGTTTTAATTTTGTTTTAATAAGTTAAACACAACCCCCATTTCCTGAATGTCAAAATGAATTCTACTGTCAAAAGATGTAGCATTCCATCTGCCAACAGAAAACAGAAATATAGAACGTAAGAGAAAATGTGCATGTGACAGAGCCATCAACTCTAGAAACACTTCTCATTTTAAAGGGGGGGGGGCATTGGCAGGTAGATTGCTGCTAGATGGACCAATGAAATAATTTAATATATCTAGATCATGATCCTCCAGTTTATTTGAAAATACTTTTAATGCATGAGAATGCTTTTGATGCATAAATGCCAGCTACTGCATTTGGGCATTTTAAGAAGGTGTTTGATATATTGATAAACAACAGTAACTCATAAAATGGTAATCATTCTAGAGAGGACCAGCCATGTTAGTCTGTTACAGCAAAATTAAACAGAAGCCCAAAAAATTAAAGGAGTCTTTAAGGTGCTACTGGATTCCATAACATGTATGCTGTACACACATAATTCTGCATCAGAACTATCTCTATGTACAACAGCAGTTAACATGAGCTATGAACTGGAAGCTTCTGATTCAGACCTCAACTTTATCATAATACTGTACTGTACAGTACAACTGTGATGGTGTATTTTGAAACACTGATGGTTGCCCAGGTGTACTCATGCACATTTATCCTCCTGCAACAGGCTCCTTACCTTGTGGAAATCTCCTTAAGAAAAGTGTTTAACATCACTTTACTGAAAAAAACTTTGCCAATAAAGAAACTACTTGATATGCCACTGCCTAGTGGGTGTGTCAAACCACAAGGTAAATTAATTTCACTAATTGTCAAGTTTTCTTGCCACTTTAATTGTATGCGGTGCTATTATCTAACTGATTTTCAAAATGTCTGGCAGCATTCACTTGTTCTATCTTTACTGCTACTTATTATATTTTCAAGCATAGTTCCCTCTAAGCTGCACTAGGAGGTGCCAGAACACAACATTTTAACAGGCAGCACAGGGATTTCTGTTTCAGCCAGCAAAGCATTTCCCCTCTATTGGAAGCAGTGGAGGATGGGGGCACCTCCTTCTGGGGCCCGTAGAATTGGACCCCCAGTCCAGTCTTTTCAAAACTTGGGGGGGGGGGGGGTTGCTGGTACCTCTACCTAAAAAATACAGCCAGCTCCAGAGCCCCATATCAATTCTCCATTATAACATATGGGGCCTATTGACTATAATGGTCCCCAGACTACAATGGAGCCAGAAATTATTTTTTTTGCACACCTCTATTATGCTTTTTAGTATGATTTGTAAGCTGCCTTAAGTTACAAGAAAATGTGGGGAAAAGTTTGGGCAGCCTGATAACATTTAACCAACGTCCTGATTGATAGGTTAGGTAGGGTTCTAACAGTGTTTGTTCCTCCTCTGTTATACTTGACCTGTAATGGTGGTTGTCATATTTCAGTTAAAAAACCAAAGCAGACTGCAAGCATGTGTGTCTTTTCCCCCCCAAAGTGCTGGTATGTTTTCTAAGGCACAGCACAGGGAGCTGCTCCAAGGCCAGAACTAACAATATAGTGGAAAGGAGTGGGTAGACCTATTCTCTGGAGGCCAGGTCTACCAATATACTGTTCTCTGGAGGCCAAGTCTACTAATATAGTGGAAAGATGTGGGTGAATTTTGTTTTCTCTTATAATGTTTAAATTATTCTTAAAATATAGTTTAAATATAATTTAAAAGAATTTCTGCTCAGAACACTGTGGAGTTTAGCGGGAACATTGCTCAAGGTAGTGACCTTGTTTTCCCTCTTAGGAAAAGCACACAATTAAAAAATAGCTATAAACCAGTTTTGCCATTTTTGTACTTTATACATGCTAAAATATGCCATGAGTTATTTTTTTGGAACTCTAAACCATTTTGTAGGCTATCAGTATAGTCCTGAGATATAACTGTCACTGCCAATGGCTGTGTTTTGCATCTGTATTTATGCATACATCTACATTTCAATCTGCTCTGTGCTGTTTTCTAGTGACATGAATCAGTAGTATTGATTTTATACTTACCAATCACTAGTGGTGTGCGCTCGGTAAAAACCAAGCCAAATAAATACCCAAAAAATACCAAGGTATTTTTTGAGCATTTATTAAGCCAAATTCAGATTAGGGAATCTGATTGGCTACTAAATAGCTGAGCCCAAATAAAAGCCAAAAACAATTGGCTTTTATTCAAGTAGCTATACCTATACCAAAGCAGTGAGCTCACCCGAAAGTTAGCCACTTCCAGGTGAGCTCACAGTCTTTGCAAAAGCCATTAAAAGGGTACGTCCCTTTAAATGGCTTTTTGCAAGCCCTGCCACATGCCAGTCCCTTGTATAATTTGGAATCTGGTCACCAAATACTAAGAGCTACTTTAATAACATGCCTATATAAAAACAAGATCACTCACATCCAACATTACCAACTGAAACATTTAAGCCTCAAGATTAGAATTTCATAACCACCATATAATTTAAACTGTCAGGAAAATCAATCGTGCTCTAGAGTTAAAATGAATAAAATCTTTAAATTGGGGTAGACAAAAAAAAGCTATCAAAGATCTCCATTCCCAGCTGCAAGATTAGACTGTACCCGAAGAGGTCTCTTCAGTTAAAGGCAGAGAACTCGGACCACTGTGTGCCACAAAGATACAGGAAGCAAACAGTTGAGAGAAAAGGTGTTCTCAGAGAAAATTACAAGTGACTCTAAAATTACAACATAATAGTTTGATGAGACACCTTTGCTAAATCTCACATTCCCCTATTTCCATGAGATTCTGATCAACCAGCAGAGACAGTTTGTTTTATCCTCACTAATCGGAATGACAACAGCTGAAACACTGGATAGCCGTGCAAACTTTCTTCTTAGCAGATAATTAAACACAGTACTGCCTCTACATTTCCCCTTATATGTCTAGAACTGCAGGGTATGGAAATTAGATTTTTTTTAAAATTAAAGTGTCCATCTAATGAAATCCAGTCTACTGGGTGACATGCTCGAAACTGGACAAAGTCCAGCAATTCAGCCCTTATAAAAGCTCTACTCTTGTGCTTCCCTTTTTCCACATATACAATCCCAAAAATTAAGCAATAGTAAAATGAAGGATTTTAAATGTTACAATTTGTCAAGCGATTTAGACTTATAAAAGGAATAAAGAAAAGGTCATAAATGTTTACCAGGGAAAAAGCTTTGTGGCTAGGAAGTGAATGCTGACAGTCACTGCGCAGTACTATGTGTTCTGTATCCTCATGTCAAACAAATATCAGTTCTTTAAAAATATAAATGTGTGCTTAAAATGCAGAAACACTTAGCAATTTAATGTTATACCATACTGGTTTTTCAGAATACAGACCTACTGCTTTTATGACCACTCTACTCCATGTTCTACACTACCTGAGATAAATATGAATGTTGAAAGTTAACTCCTGCCCTCAACATTCCATCTTCTCCCTGAAATTCCTCTGAATGTTACCAAGGCCACCAAATCTACCCAGGCCTTGGGAGGGGACTGGTATTGACAACTAGGGGCTGAACAACCTTCTGTTTGCCATGCCTCCCTTTTGCTAACATTGAGCACATACTGGCCTGCTCATTGAGGATTTAATGTTTAATAGCTCAGAATCTTAAGTTATATTTTCTTTTAAGGTTGGTTTAAGCTATTTCATTTTTTCTTCTACTCCATGAACAAGCTTGTTATATCTTTTGCTTCAGGCATTTTAAATATAATGGAGAATAGTAAAAATCTGCTGATGCAGAAAACTTGCTTAAATAAATAGTTTCCATGAGCTATTTCCTTAACACAGAAAAAAGGTGTCAACCATATGATTGAGATGCCATACCTAAATTATGGTAACCTGGAAAATTGAGCTATGTCAAATCACAACACTAACAAAAGTTAACATTAAAGTTTTAAAAGAATGAACAGTTAACTCCCCATAGGCTTGCCAAAACATTTTTTTTAAAGATACAGTTATATGATAGGGATATTATTGGCCATAGTAGGCATTCTTTTTAAGTCCCCCATCACTTCTGGTCAGATTTCAAACAGAAGAAGACGCCGAAGCTGATGAAGAAGAAGACTTGGTTTTGCCTTCCCTTCCTCTCCTCACAACAGACACCCTGTGAGGGAGGTGGGGCTGAGAGAGAGTTCTGAGAGAACTGTAAGTGACCCAGCTGGCTTTATGTGGAGGAGGGAGAATCAAACCTAGTTCTCCAGATTAGCGTCTGATTTAGGGGTTAACTACTACATGACACGATTAGCCTATAGATTTGAGCAAACTTCGACTGACATTCCTGATGATCATAAGACCTTAAGAAGAGCCCTGCTGGATCAGACCAATAGTCCATTTAGTCCAGCATCGTGTTTCATACAGTGGCCAACCAGTTCCTCTGGGTGGCCAACAACAGGGCATAGAGGCCGAGGCCTTCCCCTGATGTTCCCTCCTGGTTCTGGGATTCAGAGGATTAGTGCCTCTGAATGTGGAGGTTCCCCTCAGTCACCACGGGTAGTAGCCATTGATATCTTCCATGAATCTATCTAATCCCCTTTTAAAACTGTTTATTCCTGTGGCCATCACTACATCCTCTGGCAGTGAATTTCACATTTTAATCACACTCTGTGGAAAGTAGTATTTCCTTTTTGTTCTTTAAAGGTCTGAAAAAAAATGCCCTTAGAGAGAAAGACAGAAAGCATATACCGTATTTTTCGCTCCATAAGACACACTTTTCCTCCCCAAAAAAGTGGGGGGGGGAAAGTGTGTGCGTCTTATGGAGCGAATATGGAGCTTTTCTTACCTGTAACAGGGCTCTTTCTTCAGCAGGAACGCAGGGGAACGCCATTCAGGCTGGCATCCCAGCCTTCCCCGCCCCTCCCTGCTGGGCCTGAGCTGTTAAGACTTAAAAGGGAAACGGCAGGAAAAACCCCACCAGGCTAAGTACTCTTTCCCTTTAAGTGCTTTTCCCCTTTAAGACCGCCAGCAGCAGAAAGCCCCGCCCACGGATTAAGCTCCGTGGCTACTTTGCACAGAAAGGCCTGGCTTTGCATGGCATGCCGACGTCTCTCTTCTTTCCTTTCTCTATCTTTCTTTCTTCCTTCCTTCCTTCCTTTCCTTTTTTCTGTCTGTCTGTCTTTCTGTCTCTCTCTCTGTCCCCACCTTTCTTTCTTCCTTTCTCTTTCTCTCTCTCTTTCCTCCTCCTTCCTTCCTTTATCTCTCTCTCTCTTTCTTTCTGCTTCATTTTTTCCTGTTTTCCTCCTCTAAAAACAAGGTGCGTCTTATGATCAGGTGCGTCTTATGGAGCGAAAAATACGGTACATATGAGCATGGAAATGGTAAAGCCTAAAGCTAAAAAGGCACTGGTGATTTGACAACAGAACACCATTTGCTATTTCACTTTCATCTCCACTGTGGGCTGGTGCAGCTTTCATTCTTAATTTTGGGTGTGGCCAGTGTACCACCACATCTATTTTTAAGTCAGTGCTCTATTCTGAAACAATATTTTTGTAAAGATTTTTATATTTAATTATAGATTTTCAAATATACTTCCATATAATGGTTTTAGTCCCAGCTCAGGAAAAAAGTAAAGGTTCAGTCAAGTGTTAGGATTAGACTAGTTTAACCCCTTGTGTTAACTTCCCTATAGCTGCCTTGACTGCAATGTTGGCATCTTTGGTAAATAGTATCATATTCAGGGCTATTTTGGGGCAGGAACACACAGGAAAGGAGTTCTGGCTGGCTTCTGAGTTGGCCACGCCTACAGCCAAAACCTCTGGCATGCGTGGCTACAGAGCATGCCCTTCCCATGTTACACACAAGAAGGAAAGGTGGCATGTTAAAATGCCATCTTTCCCTCTGGGGAGCCCATCCAGATTTCCTTGTCAATTTCACTGCCCCCCCCCAGTCAGCTGAGAGTGAAATTGACAAGGAAAAGCCTCTTTTTGCCTTCCGTTCTCTAGCTGACATGTGGTAGCTTAAAAAAGGCAGTCAGGGAACCTATGCACATCTGGGGGATCTGGGGATCTGGGAGAGGGAGAGAAAGGCATTTAACCATGCCCCCCCCGCACTTCCCTGAGTCTCTCCGCAATAGTGGAGAGGCTCAGGGAAGAAAGGGGCATGTGTGCATGCCTGCCTTCCTTTCCCCAGCCCCTCCGCCATGGAGAAGCTCGGGGGGGGGGGGGACAGAGCCAAGCTTCCATGACTGTCCTGTGCTTTCCCAGCCCACCACCTAATATGCTAATAAGCTGTGCGGTCAGAGTGTGGTCTATTATGCTAATGAGTTTCTGCTGTTGGGTGTGGCCTATTTTGCTATTGAGTTTCTGCTGGGCTTTTTCTACCTGATCATATTGGTGCTACGGGCTTTATTCAGATAACTCGTTTTGCCTCCATATGGTGATTGAACAAAAAGTATATTATATTTGCATTTGAGAACTCCTATATTTTGAAATTTACGTCTAAGGAGTGGCTCACACTTCAGACTGATGTAGAACATAAATTTCCACATTAAGAAGTCAGAAACATCAGCTCTTACATTCTGGTATGTTCAGAACATAGATCCTTTTTTTTCCTTTTTCCATAGAACTGACTGATTAACCATCTTCAAATATTGCCCACAAAGTATATTGCAGTAATCCAGCCCACATGTAACAACTGTGTGGATAATCTTTCAGTGAGAAACAGCTTTTAATAAAAAAAGAATAATCCATACAGAGGACTGCCTTTGAACACACACTCTTGTCTCATGAAATTCACAGTTCAAGGAATACACAAGGTTACATCTTTAAGGAACTCTTAACTGCTCTCAACAGTTCATCCTTCATGGAGCATATTCCTCAAACTGTTTGAGAGTTGTTCTCTCCCCTCTTTTTTGGCTAAACTACAAGTATTTTTCTGCATATCTGAGAAGCCTGGATATGTAAATAATTTTGTGTCTACCAACTAGTTTTCTATCAGACTACAAGATACTGCTCATCCACACCAAAACTGTTTTGTCCAGTGGTTTCCAGGAGCATATCTTTTGGTTGCCTATTGAAGCTAAAGAGAGACGCTCTGGCTCACCAGACTCAAAAGAATCCTCCTGATGACTATTTCCTCATATTTCCTTCCTATAAACCAGTGCATCCCACCTATTTTTGGCCCCTCTAAAGAAGATGTACAGATACATAACAGTTTTTCTCACAAGGGATAAATGCAGTTTTGGGGGCAGAGATTTTTAGTAAGAGAATGGAAGGAGGAGTGGACTAAATAGCCCCTCTCTGCCATGCCAGTGTTCTCTTTTAAAATGTATCACAGTACAAACAGCAGCAAAACTATACTAATAAAATTATTTTAAAAGATATAACATGCATTTGGCTTTGAACGTCTGATTATTGGAACACATTTTGAACTAGTTACTGGTTCTTTACTTTAGGGGTTCAGTTCTGCTTAAGGTTTAACTTTAAGGCAACTTTTCTCATTTTGATTCATTTACAGTTTGCTGAAAAACTGACCCAATTTAAGACAAATTTAGGATTGGTTAGACTTCCTGGTTGGTTAGACTAAGTGCTGCATCCTTTGCTAACATCTTTTAATATGCTACAAGATGACTCCTCTCCGTGGCTGCCTGCTTCCTAGTGCCTTTCAATTTTTCTGCCAAATCATTACCAATTCAGTTAAAAGGAGTAGTAGATTTATCCTGAAATAAAAGTGAAAACTTAGTGCAACTGCAGCAAGAAAAGTTCATATTGTGTTTGGCAAATACACTCTAAATTCTCTCATTACCAGCCCTGAAGCAAGGTCAAAACTCAGCAGCAAATTTTTTGTCACTCGGAATCCCATTAATAGCACAGCTACTGATTGCAAAATAATGCATCTTGCCAACAAGACACACATCTGCAGTTCTCAACTCATCATTATATAGCAGGGCAATTTAAATTGCAACCTCCAAAATACAAGACAGCTAAGGTCACAGAATGTCCTGAACAAAAATGTAGGGTGTGTACATGAATGTAGGTCAGGATGCTCTACTTCTTAAACAAAATACTTGTTTGATTTCAGATTCTGTGGATCACAGCTTAATGACAAACACAATTAAGCAGTGTAGGAAGACTTTCCCCCCTCATATGCAAATCCTGTTAACCTTTAAAGGTTAACAGACAGTGAGATCTCATAACTAAGGAAATATAGAATAGTGAAGACAAGGAAGGCTGGAATGCAAGGAAAATAATTTTTCCCAGAAGAGGAGGAAAGGGCCAGCCTGCAAACACATTTTTCAGTTATATAATAAAGGCTGTGGCACACCCATCCAGTGAGAAAGTAGGAAGCTCAGTGATCTAAGTAGATTCAAAGTAATATAAACCATAACGCAAGCATGTTGCATACCACGGAGATGAACAGGCCACGGAGTGGTATGCATGGTACAGGATGGCACCTATTACTGGGAATAGCTGGGGCACTGGATCCAGAAAAGCCATCAGCAGAAAGAGCAAACTCTGGTTCTGGAAGTACTCTGTGTTCCTTCTTCCTCCTGCCCTCATTACTTCTGGACCCTTGGAAAGTTGGAAAGTGGAACACACAGAGTTTTTAGTTCACACAAGTCCCATGACCCCATGGATCATCTTTCCAAGGATAGAAAGGGAATGCTGGAAGAGGAGAATATAGCATAAATTTACACCCATATGCACTTTCTGCTGATGGATCACTGGATCCAAGTCATTATAACACACTTGGAACAGTTACAGTATCTCTGGTGGAGGTCCTGTGGGGGAAAGGAGAGGCCTCAGAGAAAGCCTTAGGAACCTTCTCAGACACAGGAAAGTGCTACGCAGATGGTTTGAAAACCCATATCTTTTTGTGCTTTGGTTGATGTCAGTGATATTTAATCTCAGTCTAAATTCAGATTACTAGGAAATACCGAAAGGGGGGGGGGGGGGGGGATACACAGTCAACCCAGTCAACCCATCAGGAGTTTCTTGGGAGGGAGGGAGGGAGGGAGGGAGGGAGAGAAAGGGAGGGAGGGACAGAGGGGGAGAGAGAGAGAGAGAGATTGCTTAATTACTTTCATTACTAGTAGCAGCTTTTTTGTTTGCAGTGTGAAGCCTAGATTATGCAGCTACAGTCTTAAATTGAATCAAATTCCCAAACACATGCGTCCCCAGAGAACAAACATATTGTGATTCAGTAAGTGTGAAGATGTTTTGCAAATCTAAATAAATATTTGCTCACTCAAACAAATGTTTCAATTTGTCATGGACCTATTCTTTCTGAGCCATAACCCCACACCGACTAAATTTATAGTATAGACGTACTATGTTGTGTTGTAAATAATCAGATAAACATTTTATAACATCAATGCAAATTAATTCTCTTTTTGTCAGGAACAAATATTACAATTAAGCATTTATACAGTACATTTCAAGCCTTCTGACAGCTTCATACACTCAGTAAGCCTGACAAAAGCTCTGTATGTTTATTTACCACTTTCCAGAATGTGAATAACCCCTTTTCCCTGAGAGTGCAAAACACTGAAATTGCCCTCTTCTTCCTTTTTACCCCTTTTGTTTTTATTTTGGGCAGTCTCATTTAATGTTAATTCAAAGTAAATTTGCATATTTTTCAATAAAAACATGTCTGTAATATTTGTTCATGTCATGTGGCTCTCAGACATCTGACATTTATTCTATGTGGCCCTTACGTTAAGCAAGTTTGGCCACCCCTGATATAGCAGAACTATAGTGCAATATTTTTCAATCTATGGATGTAGCATCAGTGACTGGTGAAGAGCAACCTTAGATAATACAGGCATAAGAACATAAGAAGAGCCCTGCTAGATCAAACCAATGGTCCATCTAGTCCAGCATCCTGTCTCGCACAGTGGCCAACCAGTTCCTTTGGAAGGCCATCAACAGGGCATAGAGGCTGAGACCTTCCCTTAATGTTTCCTCCTGGCTCAGGAATTCAGTGGTTTAGTGCCTCTGAATGTGGACGTTCCCCTCAGTCATCATGGCTAGTAGCTACTTATCCTTCAGGAATCTATCTAAACCCCTTTTAAAGCTGTTTATCCCTGTGGCCATTACTATTATAAGGGAACCCATTCTCTTATCCCATGATTGCTAAGTTTACTCAGGAGACTTTCGTGAGGTACCTTGTCAAAAGCCTTTTGAAAGTCCACGTATATAATGTCTACTGCATCACCATGGTCTACATGCTAGCTGACTTTCTCAAAGAACTCAAAAACATAGGTGAGGCAGGCCTTCCATTTACAGAAGGCATACTGATTTTCCCTCAGCAGGTTTTGTTCCTCTACGTGCCTAATAATTCTATCTTTGATTACAATTTCTACTAATTTGCTTGGGACTGTAGTCAGGCTGATGGGCCTGTAATTTCCTGGTTCCCCTCTGGATCTCTTTTTAAAAGCTGGTGTAACATTTGCTACTCTCCTGTCTTCTGGTACAGGGCTAAATATAGTGATAGGTTACAAACACTAGTTACACATACATATAGTAGATGAACTATCTCACATTTGAGTTTCCAAAGAACTCTCAGGTGTATGTCATCAGGACCTGGAGACTTATCAGGTTTTAATTTCCCCAGTAGGTCTAGAACTTCATCTCTGGTCACCTCAATTCAGCTCAGTTCTTCAGACTCCCTTTCTGAAAATAGTGGCTGTGGCCCCTGGCTACCTAATATTCCAAGGATGCCCAACCCTTATTGTATCTGCAGGCAGTTTTAGAACATTAAGAAAAGGACCCACAGGATTGTTGTCACAGGGGAGGGACCAATAACAAAATGCCTGCCACAAGGTAGGGGCCAATCACAAGATACTGGGAGGTTCTGTGACATTATGCCATAACTGTCTCCCACTAGACACTCCATGCAGATGCAACAGTCATGCCTCCTTGGCTTTCCTAAAGTGCCTCCTGCTTCAAGGAACTGGAGGAAAGCCAGGATCAGCTCTTTTGCTTTGAGCAAGGGACGCAGTTTGGTTTCAGTTTCCAATAAAGCAGAAGGTTTGCTCCCTGTGTGACAATAAGGAGAGGCAGTCAAGCCCAGAACTATAAGAAAGACTGCATCCTATGGCCAAGCATATGGCCATTATGTCCCTGCTCAGGATAAGTTCAATCCCTTGCTAATCAGTCAGCTGGTAGGGAGCATCCTAAAGTGCCTTGCCTTGCCTGTTTCTGTTCCATTTAAGACTCTTTGGATTTTATCCCCAAGACTCAAGAAGAAACTGGGTATTCTGGAAAATGTCAAAGGGTACTGTGGTCTCTTGAATCTCCATGATGGGGATTACTGCTGTAATCGAAGACTAGCAATTAATCAGCGGTGATTAAAAGCCGCTCTCCTACTATTCTTATCTGTAGAGTACAAACAGAGTACATAATCATAATAATACTGACAACCCAGTTTTCACTGGTAGCAAATCCCATTCAGTCAATCTGACTATCCAAAAAGCAGTTCGATTCTTGTAGCACTAGTTGCTCACACAGATTCACCTAGATTTAAGAAGGGGCTCTGGCTCAGTGGTACAGCATCTGCTTGGCATGCAGAAAGTCCCAGGTTCAGTCTCCAAATAAAAGGATCAGGTAGTAGGTGATGTGAAAGACCTCTACCTAAGCCAGTTTGATGTAGTGGTTAAATGCATGGACTCTAATCTGGGAGAACCGGGTTTGATTCCCCACTCCTCCACTTGCACCTGGCTGGATGACCTTAGGCAAGCCATAGCTCTGTACCAGCTGTTCCCTCAAGGACAGCTTGGGAAAGAGCTCTCTCAGCCCCACCTACCTCACAGGGTGTCTGTTGTGGGGAGGGGAAGGGAAAAGGAGTTTGTAAGCCGCTCTGAGACTCCCTTGGGGAGTGGAGGGCGGGGTATAAATCCAATCTCTTCTTCTCTTCTTCTTCTAAAACCCTAGAGAGCTGCTGCAATCTGAACAGACAATACTGACTTTGATGGACCAAGGGTCTGATGGGACCAAGGGTCTGATAAAGCAGCTTCATCCATTTATGTATTCTCTCCCTTTGACTTTTTCCTCTTACTGAGCTTAGCTAAGTAGTCTTCTTAACTGCACAATGTATATGTGTGAGATTTAGAACTGCATGCCAAAATTATGATTACTGTAACATTTATATGTACCCTTCCTCCAAGATGCTCAAGGTGGTACAGCTTTCCCATTTTATCCACACAGCCGTCCTGTGGGGAAGGTTAGGCTGCGAGGTTCATCATCTGGGAAATGTCATGGTTCTGTGGTATTTAACCTGAGGCCTCTCCATTCCATGCCTGAAACTAGTAGAGGTGGAGGTTTGATAACACTGCAAAGTCCACTGAAAACATAGTAAACGTAGTAACAAGGTTTGGAAATACAGCAAAAAAACAAAAAACAAACCTCTAGGAAACAATGTTTGGCCTGTTTTCAGAAGCAGAGAAAGACACAGCCAAATTACCATTTCATACTGCAGGTCTAAGTAACAGTGGCTTATCAAAGACCACAGCTAAGGTATTCTTAAATTATGAAAAAAAAATCATAGTTATGTTTTCAAATTGGTATTGCATTTCTGTCAGAAATGCTGCAGAAGTTAACAAGTGCTTTGGCATGTCTTCCCACCCATCTATCAAAGGTGACAAAAGCACATCATTTTGTATCATCTGCAGCAGGAATCTGAGAGTAGGTCCAAGTTTCTGTTGCTGTGGAGAACATTGGCCACTGAATACAGCGTAAGTATCCCTTGCCTTCAGCCTTCTCCATTAGTATTTTTTGTTATTTATCACATTGCTGGGGTCAAGAATGGCTAGTGGGTGGGGTGGTCAGTGGGTGGGGATGGGAAGTGCAGGATTAGAGCAATTTATCATTATTTGTCAAGGTCTGGCTGAACTGCACATTTGTATTACATGCCACTACTGTCTGTAGAGGTCAGACTTAGAACTCTTTTCTTTCCTATCAGAATCTTGCAGCAACAGCATGATAGTCTTCTAATTCAAGATAAGAAGAATGCAAGTCAGGGAGCCTTGGCACAATCCTCTCCCTCTGAATAGCCTCCCCCTGCACTAACCACCCAAACATCATCAACTATTAGTTCATACTGGAGTGTTACATTTTGCAGAATAAGAGGACCATTTCAAGCTGTGATGAACTCACATCTTGCATAGTTTCTGCTAGGACTTTAGTTGGGATGCAGCAATGCCACAGTCTCATAAAAGGTACCCTTGCATCAACATTGTGTCCTAAGCACCAAAATGTTGGTCCAGTAAGTAAATACTGGGTGCACATGACTCCACATTCTCCAAGTTCATGTTCTCCCCATAAGTGAAAATGTTAAAATATCAGCCTCTTTATTCTATCCAGTCAAGATCTATTTTTTCTCCACTCCTGCTGTTGCAGTTGATTATTAGAGAGCTAATGTCATAAAGCTACATTGCCAGAAGTAATCCTTTTTGTCAAGTTTTGTCTCGTTTAAGATACTTAAATTATTTTTTAACCAGTCTTCCATCCCCTCATAGGATGGTTTTAGCATCTCTGAGAGATAATGATCACCTTCAAGCACTGGAGCCATTGTTAACATTCACATAGCAGGACACACATTAGAAAGAAAAGGAAGTCATTTAAGTCGATGTTTTCATCCAGAAAAGCAATAAATCTCTCTTAAATACTGCCAGGCCTGAACACCACTAAATCAGCGGCACTGACATCCAAATACAAAGCACTTTTTTTCTCCTGTCCTATTTTAAGATATTATTCAGATAATATTTTTTTCAGTAAGAAGTATGGGTGATATACTTCGAATAAAATTGTTGCTGTATGGAGCTATTGTCTTGGCACTAGTTTTCTAAGGATTCTAAAAAAGGAAAAAATAGGAAGCATTGTATGGTTTAATTAAAGGGCATTTAAGGTTACTGTTAGATGAATTATAAATAAAAATAGATTCCTGCACCGCTACTTACATTTGGAAAATGTGTAGATGATGTTGTGTGCTCTAGATGTTTAAAACACTCTTTACAACCACAGAATTTATTTATTCAGAGCATTTCTGTCACCACTTCAGTGTCCTGCTTAAGGCAGTTTACAATTTTAAAATGCAGTTTAAAAACAAGCCATTAGACACAGCAGCATAAAAACTATCCATAAAACAGAAACAGATCATTAAAAGCTGGTAAGATAAAACCCCTGATTAAAAGCCCGGGTAAATATGATGATGTTTAGCCTGGCACTTAAAAGAGAGTAAATCAGGAGCCAGACAAGCCTTAAGAAGGAGGGTGTTCCAAAGGTGAAGTGTCACCACAGAAAATACCCTATGTTGCCACCTGCCTCACCTTTGAAGAGAGCAGGGACTGAAAGGCAGATCTTAACTGGCAGGCTGGACAGTATGGGAAGAGCTGGGCCATCAGGAACCCTGGCCCCAAGTCATTTAGAGCCTTAAAGGTGAAAACCAGTGGTGGCAATAAAAGCAACCACAATGGGTTGGATCCCATAGGTCTGTTCTGCTAACAGTTGTTCTGTCCTCCACCAGCAAGGAAAATTGCTCTAGCTTGTGAAATGGAGCCATTCAATCTTCTTAAGTGTTCCTCAATGCTTCAAAATTGTGTGGTACAAAAAAGTGTCTGACTTTGCCAACTCATCTTAATAGGGAAACGAAACAAGTCAAATTTACACAATTATCCAACAGACTAATTAGACTTGATACTTATCTACTTTATACCCTACTTTTTGCCAACAGACTAATTAGACTGATATTTATCTACCTTATACCCTACTTTTCTCTCCTCCTTCATTTTATCCTCACAACAATACTCAGCTCCAAAGCTGTGGAAATTCTTATTTAGCTGCTAGACATAAATACTAAGAGCATGTGTGGCAATAATGAACTCCACAAAAGTTCAGTCCCAAGTTGCATGTTCAACACACACCATATTTTGCTGAACAGCGGACACTCATTTATACTTAACTAGGAATAAGGCCCATCATGGAAATAAATACAATGGGCTCTAGAAAGAGGCTCTTGGAGAGTGCCAAGGCCTTGAGCACTCAGCGTCAATTTGCTGTGGCAACCTCAGCAGGATATAATGACACAGAGTCCACCATTTTCTCCAGGGGAACTGATCAGTGCTACCTGAAGAGCAGTTGTAATTCTGAGTTATCTCCTGCCCTCACCTGGAGATTGGCAACAGTGGTTCCACAAGAGGGATTAGCTGGTTTGGAGGGCAGAGTCCATGGCATTCTACCTGTCTGAGGGCATTCTACCTGTCTGAGGCCCCACCCCTCCTCAAACCTCACCCGCTCCAGGCTCTATCCCTCAAATCTCCAGAAATTCCCCATTTGGAGTTGGCAAGCCTATCTCCTTCCCAGCCAAGCATCAACCTACCTTTATTTCCCCCTCACTGTACAGCTTTCCATCTCCCCCCTCCTGCACTTTTTGGCCTTAGGGCAGCTGGGAACTGTAGGCCAGCAGATGAGAAAGCCCCATTCAACCCAGTGAGTTATACTCCTGCAGGCCCCTCTCTGGAACTGCAGCTCAATTGAACCTTATGGGGGAACATTTTAAACAAACCACAGACAGCAGCCATCTTATAAACAGAGGTAACTGCCATTTCATTTCACCTATCAACAGCCAGTGAGGTAACAGTTAATCCTCCCCAGCAGGAAAGCAGCAGAAGCATCTTCGTCAAGAGAGAAAGCCGTCTGACAGAAATTCTGACAGGGCACAGAGACTGAAGGAGTGGGTGGGAAATAGGAGCAGACCCAGCACCCAGCCAATGGCATGCGAGTATTTACAGCCAGTGGATAGGGACAGCTTCTGATTGACCTGCCAGGGGACCAAAGGCTGGGGTGGCGTGTGGAATCTTCAGGAGAGTGCCACCCCAACAGAGAATTATTATATAGAGAGATTTGCATATTTAAGTTAAACAGCAAAAGGAAAGGAAAGCTGCACAGATCAGGGAAGACTGCAGATCCCTGTCATAATCCTTCAAACCGTGGCTGGAGAACTGCCTGAAATAAGCCTGATAAAAAATATTAACAGACTTTTAAAGAGTTCAAAACAGGAAATTTATTTCCAGTGTATCTAGGTTTTGATACAGTAAGCTAGGAAGAAACACTGTTTTTTTCCAGAGCAATGCAAATTCAAAGTTCGGGTTATTATCAGTTTTTACAGGAAGTATGAAGTATTGAATAGGTTGTTCTATTTCCTGTAGTGAAACATATTTCAATTTAGAACAGCAGTGTTTGAAGAGTTTAATTCATGGATCCACAACCTAGTTGAACACCTGGAACATTTTGAGAGTCTGAGAACAGACAATGGGCACCACCACAAAATGGCTACTACAAAAGGCTAACCTTACAGTGTTGGGAGGTTCCAAACTAAGCATTCTCCTACAACACAGACAGTTGTTTATGAATGGGTGGCTCCCTACAGACACAGAAGTGATGACACCTGGGCTCTTCTGAAGCATTTCCTGTTCCAATGAAGTAGAAAAGCTAAGACTGGCTCTTTGCTTTGAATGATGTTCTGAGGAAAAAGCAAGGAGGTGCAAGCAAATACTGGAAGGCACCATGACAACCACACACATCAAGCTGGGGATCACTGGTTAATCTTTTTGACCTAACTGGTGTGGTTATCAGAAAGGGTACAGAAAAGACAGCTGGCCTTGAAAAAGTTATTCCACT
Organism: Lepidodactylus listeri; assembly: GCA_029233225.1. Taxonomy (NCBI): domain Eukaryota; kingdom Metazoa; phylum Chordata; class Lepidosauria; order Squamata; family Gekkonidae; genus Lepidodactylus; species Lepidodactylus listeri. The sequence continues at coordinate 50,770,828 of JARCFY010000011.1, forward strand.
AATGTCTTCAAATGACAAAACGAAGATGCCGGCTTGCATTCTTCGTTTTGAAGATTTCTTCAGTATATGCTAAACATAAACTTTATACATATTATGTACTTCCACAGTTAACATTATTAATAGCAAAAATACATCTAGGCAAAATTACCTGCAACTTTCAAAATGGCTGAAATCACTGTAAATAGACCAGCATAAGGTCTTCTCCTAAAGAAAGTACAACTATTGGTATTCCATCATGAGGCTGTATTAAATTGTATAAAAGAACACAGTAAATAGAAATAAGCACAAAGAAAGGTTCTTACTCCTATTTTCTTAGTCACTAGCTGATGGGCATCTGATCATAATATGGACTGCAGTCTCTCTAAGTCGGCACGCCTTAACTACCATGTGATCACTAGGCTCTGAATACACAAATGGAGTCAGTATGGCTAGGGACTTAAAGGGCCAAGCGCTAAATAAATATCGTAAATAAAGCTCAAAACTTACAAAAAGAAATTAAACTCGATAGATTGATTTAAACCATGAGGATGAGGTGTTCTTAAACGGAATGTCCAAAATGCCTCTCGCTGCATTAGCACCCTCTGGACGTCGATTTGGCTGTACTGTTGAGCACTTGCAATTTCCAAAATTGTAAACTTAAAGTCATCAAAGGAATAGCCTTTTTCTGCAACATGTTGGACCAATGGTGATTCCATTCTAAGATTTTTAATACATGATCTGTGCTCAATGATGTGTGTCCTGATTGATCGTGTTGATATCCTGACATAAAGAAATGGACATGAACATTGGGAGAGATACACAGTCTGTTTTGTTGCACATGTAGATCGAAATCGCAATTCATAATCAAGCTGCACTGTAGGAATAGTGATTCTTGCAGTCTGCCAAACCATAGGGCATACTATACAACAACCACAAGGGAAATGGCCTTTAAGCACCATTGTAGTATCGGGGTATGCCAAAAAGTCAGAGTGCACCAGCATATCTCGAAAGGACTTCGTTCTTCTAAACCCTACATATGGTTTTTGCCTGCAACCAGGGATGCTCTCAACAACATGCCAGTGCTTGAGAATAATGTTTCTAATTTGGGACAACAAAGGTGTAAAATCAAATGCACAAAATAAAGATTTAAGTTGTTCATCATGTGTGGTCTCTTTAAATAATTGGGCACGATCCATTGCATTGGCTCTATTATGGCCCGTTGTATGGTGTAGTATGCCCTATTGGGACAGCCACATAATCTCAGCCAAATCTACCTCACAGAGTTGGTATGAAGATAAAATGGAAGAGAAAAGAATAATACAAACCACTCTAGGAGCCAACTGGAGAGAACTGCAGGGTATAAATGAACTAAATGAATATGGAACAAAAATAAGGAAAAGCTATCTGTTTCATGCTTTCCTTTTGAATAGCCAACTGCTGAAACCTAGAATTGATGGACATTTCAGTGAGATCCAACAAGGCAATTCCTGCACTCTACTTTTATAGAAATGAGGTTCATTTATGAAAGAATCCATATAGGCATCAATACATTTGTGTGCCTTGCCTTGACCACACGCTTTTATTCTTAGAACCAAATTATTCTGAGGAGTAAACCCAGCTGTTCTGATCAAAACAATCAATCACATGTATCATTTTAGAATACAAAACTTCAGAAATTCCAGACTAGTTTGATGGAATTAAGTTTACTAGTTTAACTATAAAAAATAGCTGATGTACTTTTTCATTGGTCTCATCTGAGATAAGTAGTCTGTATATAAGTTTAAAGTAGATGCTGGGGATAAGAGGACAAGTAGTCATAGACCCCCTTCTCCACTGCATCTCCCCTGAAATTACAACTTACAAACTCAGGGTAGCACTATCATCATTACGTTTCCAGTCAATGACAACTGAGATGCTGCTTGGACGATACCAACCCCCCCCGTAGATCAGCGTATATGTATCTGTGGAACCTCGATTGAGGACCTACCACGTTACATTTTAAATTGTCCCTTATACTCAAAACCAAGGGAAAGATTTCTCACCAACATATTGTCTGGTCTCCATCTTTTTTCTGACTCTGATAAATTAATTTTTATGTTGTCTTGAACAGAGGCACATAAATTGGTTTTTCAGCCAGCCACTGTTTATGCTCGCTATCAACCTATTCTGGCATGACCAGAGGACCTGTGGAAGAGGGAGAAAAATCTCATTTTTCTGTTTTATGAGATGTGAAAAAAACCATGCAACATTCCTGCTGTTTTTACCCTCTCCAAACTATAGCCCCAATGAGAACTTCAGTATTAGGTATGAACTGTAAAGTCTTGCTTCCTGCCAGGGGCAGTTGCTTGTTAACTGATTTGTGAATGCCTGTACCTAAGAGCAAGGGAATCTGCAGAGGTGGGGGAGGGAGGGCACTGCCCCCTTCCCAATCCTAATTTACATTTAAACATGCACACTCCAGCTACACTGAAGAAAGCACTGATCGAGTGCATTTGATTTGATTTTTGGCACTGATAGAGTAATCTTTGAGACCACTCTTGGTGAGAGAATAGTGGGCTCCGGCTTTGAGACTAGGACTCTCTGCACTTTCCTTGAGAGATGAGAGGACCAGCAGGCAGCTCAGTCCTGATTGAATGATGCTGCTGTTTCTGCAAGTTTCACAAGATATAGACATCCTGTAAAGACTATGGTCACTCAGGTCAATAACCCATAGGTATAATTTAAAGGCTTTGCTCAGACCCTTTTGAATTACCATATTTTTCGCTCCATAAGACACACCTGACCATAAGACGCACCTAGCTCTGCTCGGAGCCGTGGCTTGGGAAAGGTGAGGGGGGTTTAAGACGCACACACTTTCCCCCCACTTTTTTAGGGAGAAAAAGTGAGTCTTATGGAGCAAAAAATACGGTAATTTCTGCAGACACCTATGCCTAAGGGTCTTTTCCTTGTCCTCAACAAAGTATCTAAAAATCTGCTTATCAAAATGTGCCATCTCTACAGGATTCTGACTGTAATAATGTTCAGGTGGTACTATATCCCAGGCAGACTGCTTAATGTTGTTAATCTATGCTAAAGGTGCAAAGAACAGGCTGGAACTTTTATATACACTCATGGGACTGCCGAATTGAAAGAGCACACTGGGAGAATATTCATAAGAAAGGTGTTGGCTGTGATTTGGAAGTTAGTCCATTGTTGTACTTGGGACATTTTATCAGGAAAAAGATCTCAAAGGCTCATAAGTATTGATATATTCAGGTAATTCTTTTCAACTTAATTGTATCCATGTATTGTTATAATTTTCTACTGTATCTTATTTTTCACTGTAATTTACAATTTAATATTTTCTACTATATCTTCGCTACTTTAATAAAAAAGATGATATGTTGTAAAGCTTAATACAGCAGTGGCAGAAATTGCACTGGAAGATAGGAACATATGAGATATTATTGCTGCTTATTGCTAGTGACACAGGAAATGGAACTATGTGCAGGGCATTTACTCACCTTCCTATCACCCCCTTAAAGATGCCATATTGTCTGCAGTTGTATGCTGGCTACGACAACTATATTGTGTTGTATGCATTTCTTTTGCCATGGGAAAATGCAGGTTTAATGGGCTGGCATTTAAGTTGGAAAGGTGACAGCATGCCTTCAGAAAACAAGAGATCTTAGGCAAAAGAAAAGGGATTTCGACAACCATCGTAATTGAAATTCACAGCTGATTATCTAGTTGCATCTCTGCTCATGAAATACGAAATCCATGAGTAATCCAAAAGGCATCACAGCCTATGACAGTATTCAGTATCCACAGGGTGGGAGAAATCAAGCCTCAACCTAGTGGGAGCAAAGGCTGTCAATAGATCTAGAAATTGAAGGTATTATAAAATCCACAGCCTTATTTGGAATGAGTTAGGGAAACTCTACAGACCAAAACAGATGAATTAATACTTAAATCTTGAATCCTTGATTTGTGGTTTTATTCCATGAAAGAATGGATAAAAAAAACCCATCAGATTTATTTTCAAACCAAAAAATGACCACTTTGGGATGCCATCAACACTAGCTGTTATTGATAAATAAACCTGGCCCACTAGGTACATATTAACAGTTTGCTGAGTTTATTACCAGTTTATATTAATCTTTAGAATAGTTATTGTTATTATTTAGAATAGTTTATTGTTATTATTTATTAACCTTTATAGCTACATAAGAGTTTCTTGTCTGACTATTGCTTTTGGGTTTATTTCTTATAAGGTTGCATGAACATAATTATACATTTGTAGCCAATCACTTCATATTCTGAGTTAGTGTGATTTGCTTATGGAGGGAAAAGCCCCCCTCCCTTCAACTACCAAAAAAAATAAAAGCTACACCAGGAATAACGTGGACTAAAGTCAAATAAAACGGGCTACAGTGACAGAAGGAATCAGGCAGGACCCAACCTCTAGTAAAGCACTGTCAAGTTTTTATTTGGTAATTTGGGAGCAACTAGAGAACAGAGAGACAGCCCAGAAGCATGGAATCCAGTGCCTTAATTTTGATGACTTGTATAACTTTTGTTTGTAATTTACAGTAGAACAAATTTAGAGCTCAGTGGCACCTTTAAGACCAACAAAGGCTTATTCAAGGAATGAGCTTTCATGTGCAAGGCACACTTATTTAGGGTTCATGTTCCAATTTTGTGTGCTGCATGCTTAAGCAATCTATAGCCAGAAAGTTGCTAGGGACCTTGAATGCAACATATGTTTATAATAGTTTGAACTGCACAGAAATAACTGTAGTTATTAAATCTGGCTGGATGACAGATACAAGTGCAGTGCACTAGTCAGAGTGTCAAGATAGGAGTGGGCAGACCCAGGTTCAAATCCCTACACATGATTTTACTTATATTCCTTTTTCTCCAAAACTATACAACCACACTGCGTAGATCTACAGTGGGCTCTACTGATGGGTGATCCCCTCCAGGCTCAAATCATAAATGAGTATGACAAATTACAAGCAACAGAGGAGAACTCTTGGGGTGAAAACTCCAGTGTTCTGCATCTGCTTGTAAATTACCAGGTCTTCCCTGGTTTGAAGGGGAGGATTTTAGACCACCCAAATTCATATTTCAATTCCAGAGAATATTCATGTCAGTGACATTCCTAGAGTTCTCACTTTTAATATTAAGTTCCCTAAGGGGACAAACAAAATTGCCTATATACACTTTGAACTACTTTACAGTAACACATACTATCCTATAAATGACAGTATGGGGAAAAGAAAGTATTAAGGTTGAATTTCTTAATCCCCATCTCCACAATTACCAAGCTTTAAGTATATCTATTTACTCACACTACTTGCTTAACACTGTCATACCTCTATTTTCTTACTCCACTCTCTACTATGTCAATTTTAGATTGAAAAGCCTTTTTTCCTTATGATAAACTTGGTAAAGCAGTAATGACAGTATATAATAAATAGAATGTGTGATGGCTACCTGTGACTTGCATTGTCTTTCTACTCAGGAAAGTGCCATTTATTAATTTGCATTATCTCAGCATAATGTGTGAAAATATATTCCTATGTGGTTTTTATAACTGTAAATAGCCTGTTTTGTATTTCAGAGGTATTTCCAAGTAGGATGTTGAGTAACAAGACCAAAATAAGCTAAATCATTCCTGTGGGGTTTTTTTGCTCTGAGTTGTAAACCAGGAATTGAACCTTGTATCTCTAATCTGTATATATATAAAAGAAAGACCCTTCACTGTAAAATTAATGCCCAGGCCAAACCGCTGGTCCTAGAAGCACCAAATTCGGGGAAAGAGCTCCTACCATGGTGTAGGTGCTCACTAAGAAGGGATTTTTAGAAACTTCAACCCTAAGTGGGTCAAAAGGGGGGAAATGTGCTCCCCCCATTGATTCCTACGTGGCTGCCTCCTTGCACCTCCTACTCTCTGATTGGTGGAGGCAACTTAGGAATGCGGCAAAGACATTTGCACATAGTACTCCTGCGGGGCTGCAGGAGTGCACTGAGCTGCACAGGCCAAGTACCAGCAAGATCACCCTGAGGCACTCAGAACAACACAGTCTCCATATGAGCAAAATAATCCGGGAACACCACTAAAAAGGCCATTACTTTCATGGAAGATGGCAGTCCTTAAATGGACTGCTTCTATGTGACCTGCTCCAGAGCCTGGTGATCCTAGCACCTGAGGGCAGAACCACCAATGTGGTCTACAGAGAGGTCCTTCAGCAGAGAGAAAAAAAACAGTACGTATGTCTCACTTCATTTTTTACACTACAATCTTCTCCATTAGAATTCCTACAACAAATGTTACATTTCAAACTTTACATCATCAGTATTATAACTGGAATTACAGAACTTAAATACCATAGCGAAGCACAGATATCAGGCTAGTATAGTAATATAGTGTACATTACATGTGGACACTGGTGGTGGGCAATGCTCTCTCTAAGTGGTGGAGTCTTGTGAGCAAAAATTCTACTTTGTAAGCTGCTGGCATTAAAGTTGTGAGCAAGCAATTTGGCTCCTGCATAAACTAGTTTACTCTGGAGCCATCCTTCCTGAGCCAAGATGAAAACGTGTGAGCCGGAGGCTAAAAAACTGTGAGCTAGCTCACACTGACTCAGCTTAAAGAGAACACTGCTGATGGGCGATGAGTTCTTTTTAGATTTGTGCCTAGTACCGAACCACAGCCTCCAGCACTAAGGTCACACATAACTTTAAAAAGATCAACATGAATGCCTCTTTTTTGCACATTCCTACTCATTGAATAGGTTCTAAGCTTCACACTTCCTACTGGTGACTGAGGGGTGGCTTTTGTTTTTAAGAACACTTTGTGTTTGTAATAAAATCACAGTTTTATATATGTTTCAGATGTATTAAACATGAGTTTTAGATGTTTAATATGTATTATTTCATGTGGGTATTAAATTTTGTTATTTTAAATTGTTATGCTGGAGTCTCTTGGTCAGGAAAGAACTGAAGTATGAAGACCCCTTGAGAATCTAGGAGAAGAAAGGCAGTTAACAGGTGACAGTTCAGAATGACAGTTGAACAACTGCTGGCTGGGACAAGGTGACAGCTAACTGGCTAGGGCTGAAGAGTGCACAGTTACGAAAGCTAGGGAATAACAGAAAGCTTCTTACTGTACTGTACAGAAAATTATAGCTAACAGCCTCGACTATGTTAAGAATATTGAGATAAGATAGTGTTGAGATGGGATAAATGGCTCAAGACACATGTATGTCAACTTCTGAATAAATCAACAATCTCATTGCTAAAACAGTTTTAGTAGTAATCTAGATTGGAATATTTTATACACTCCTCATAATAATTTATTTCTTTTTAAACTACCAGGTGTCAAAAGGTCACTTAGCCCAGCCTGGGTCAAATGCCTTTTGGTACAGGGCTGCAACACAAAACCCTGGGGAGTGACTGTTCACACAGCAGTCCAGTAGTCTGCCACCAGCCCCTTTCTGAATTAGACCCAGGAGGGTTAGAAGCTTTGCCAAAGGGCAAAATACAAGTTACTCTGGTAGGTGGTATGCCAGTCAAGGAACTAGATTTAGATTGAGGACTGTGAAAGCAAATAACCAAAAAAGTAAATTAAAATATATTTTTATTAAGGTGCAAGATTACGTCAAACAAGAACAAAGACTGTGAGGATAACAATAAGAAATCTAGAAATTTAATGGCTAACTAAAACTGTATTACATTGGTTCTAAATTACAAGATATTACCCATTCTCAGATGGAAGTTCCAGTGATCCAGTCACCACAGGCCAGAGTTGTTTGGCCCATGCAGGCAAATATCAAAAATGGCCAAAAGTGAGCAAGAAGATGTCTACATGGCTAAGTCTCAGTTAGCCATCATCAAGCTGAGAACAGACTAGAATCTCATGTCTTTATGGGTAAAAGGACCTTCATGGTTCCAGGCCTATGAACCAATATGATCACCTTGCTCTTTCTCAGCAAGGCAGTTTTGAACTCTATTTAACTCACAAGCAGGCCGCATTCGAAGCCTGAACCAGACTTTGAATCAGAACAGAATTTTAAGGGAACCAAAGTTCTTTACATCAGGTTAAGAGTATCTTGTTAACCTCTCACATCTATTACCCATGTATCAGAAAATAATGCAGGAAGTATTACCAATTGAGATCACGGCCCTGTGGGACTTACTGCAATTCCACATGGCCTGTAAAACAGAGCTGTTCTGCCAGTCTTTTGGTTGAGATGGCAGGTGCCTTGCTATATTGACTTCCCCTGCTCTAACCAGCCCCCTCCTCTAACTAGCCTATGCTGTTTGCTACATCGATTTGTATCATAGACTGGGGGCTGGCCCGAACATTACCTTGATTACCTTTCCTGAGTTATACTGTTATATCCCTAACGTCTAGGCTTTACTGTCTAGCCATCATGTAAATGTTGTTGGATTTTTAATTTCAACTTAAATTATATAAATTGTTTTTATGTGTTTGTGGTGCACTGTACCCTGCCCTGAGCCCACTTGTGGGGGAAGGCGGTATAGAAATATCATGCATACATACATAAATCAATCAATCAATCAATCAATCAATCAAATCAATCTGGAAAAAACTGGGACATCACAAAACCTTCACACTACTTACTCAAAATTGTAGTTTAACTAACAGCTCTGAGCCTTGGTAGCAGAAAAAAGAATGGAGGTAAGTGACAGGGTCAGTGAAGTGACCTACCTGAATCCACTACCTTGGCAAAACAGGCAGTAGAGAAATGGAGTGCTGTTGGCATATGTTGCTGCACACACACATACTCCTTTAAATATTCATTTTGTTAAGTGGTCAATCCTTTGTGTGGAACAGGACAAGATTAGTTACACAGAACTGCTATGTCTTCAGTATTTATGCTGTCTGTTTCTTTACAGGGCTAAATACTGTATATGTCTAGGTTTTGTTTTTTGAAAGCTCATATAACTGAAGGCCTTCTTTTTTAGGAGGATGGATCACAATAGTTGCTAAAAAGGAAAATTCCAGTAAAACTCCAGTAAAAAGAGATTCAGGTGGGCAGCCATGTTGATCTGAAGTAGTAGAACAAAGTTTGAGTCCAGTGGCAACAGATGTGTAAATGTATCCTTAACAGTGGAGTGCTAAGAGTTTTCCTTTTACTGGTTTTAAAAAACAGACATGATTTGGAGATATCTTCCCTCCCATACCCAGAGGGCCCAAATGCCCTCTGCACTTCAAAATGGATTTCTACACAATAAACAAGATTTCTTGCTGTATAACAAACCAGCAAAGTTTTTGTTCAGGGGTCCATTTTTTCAGATCATGTTTAAGTAATAGTCCCTTTCACCAGTGTGGGCAGCATGTGTTACTTATGAAACTAGTTGCTAATGGTGGAGGTTTTATTGACTTGCACAAAAGCAAAAATATCAGTAAGTGTTAAAAACTGAGTTTTCTTTAAATGACTACATGAATGGATCCTGGTTGTCAGTTGCAATGATATATGCCTAGGATAGCATATGAAAGAATTCCAGCTTTATAATTAGGCAAGTGAGAAAACAGCACTGTTGATATATCTTTGCAGGGTTGTATAAGCTACCCCACAGTTCAAGGTCAACAGTGCATCTAGCTCAGCATCCTTAAGCTTAATAGGGTCATTTGCCACCCCAAATCATTCACTTGAGTTTGCCAGAAATTTAACTTGTGAATTTAGATACAGAAAACACATGCTGTTTCACAGCCTCAGCAATGACTATTCAGGAATAATCCTCTAAACTGCAATGATGATGTTTCAGGCTTTGAATTGTCTTTGTTACATTTAATAACTAAATTTTCCTTCCCTGTACCACCACTTCCTGCCTATGTTAAGTTTATTGTTCACTATGTCAGCAATGTGGGCTCTCCCATGTGAAAAGCTATGTAACTAATGCTCTATGTCTTAAGAATGTTGTTTTACTAGGTTAAATTGATTGCCCATTTTTTGCTTTTTGACCATTTTTAAAAATGATTTGTTAAAACTAATTTTTCTCATGGCTGTACAATGAAGTGCAATACTAGCAGCAATATTAAGAGGAAGCAAGATCTCACACCCATAATTCAGCATAAAGATTGGTTTTGCGGACATGACAACTGCGACACCATTAGTAAAACCAACAGCAGTGTAGGGAACACACCTGAAAAACAGGTTTTATCAAGTTGCTTTACAGGAAGCAGCTGTTCCCAGAAATGCTACTAAGCCATAAAAGGGGAGTAATTCAAGGGACTGGTAATGGGACATAAAATTCCAGAGAAAGATAAACTTTTTTTAAAAATTAATGCAAGTATGTGAGAAACACTAGTGTACATCTATTTTTTTGAACTCTTACTTTGTCTTACAAACAAGAGCTCATAGAGTACAACTGCTAAGAGTGAAAGCTGAGAACTCCCTGTTGTAAACCACAGCTCCATCATGGACTGACAAGATTACCCCAAAGTCAAGCCCACTGTTCCACAGATTCCCACCTGCAACATGGAGATACTAGTGGCTTCCTTGAATGACTGTTGTAATAATTACGGACATCGTGAAGTGAAGAATTCTTCCGAACATTCAAAAGCACCACATAAAGTGATAAAGTAGAAATAAACATGCCTATCCTGGTGTGTTCTGAAAAAGACTCATTTCCAGTGTTTCCTACAACAGACCACCTTTTGTTAGAAATAGAAATGTCAAAGCACTTAAAAGTTAAATGGTGGCAGTGTGGCAAATGACTAATAATATTCTAAATTAACATGCCTACCGCTGTGCCATAACATAAAGCTATGTCCTGTACACCTAGTCTTTTATTCTAAAAATAATATATTTCAAGTAGGCTTTCACAACTCATTAGAACAGGTAAAATGCCAGAGAATTTCTTTTCATTATCTGCTAGACATTCTCATTCTGAGAAGTAATTACATAGTTTGGTTAAAAGAAAAACCTGAACTATTTTAGTCAGCGCATTAAAAAAAAGAAAATTAAGGATTTGAGAAGTATACAAAGGGAGGCTACAGATGTAGGCTGGATCAAGCAGTGTTAGAAATCATGCAAGATGGTGGCTAGCCTTTCAGGTAGACATTTCGGACCAAAACCACTATGGCTATATTTGGATGTCATGGATAAAATTGTTAAAACCAATATCTTGCACAAATCTTGCTTGCCTCTTCTCCCAGCTCCAAGTAGAATCTTCAGATGATACTCTAAGGTCTGCCATTGCCAAGCTGCTGAGAAAGCCTTATTATATATATGTGAGCCATTCACTATTGATCAGAGATAATAAATAGGCAGTGAAAGGGCCAAGAGGCCTCTAGAAGACTAGAGCTTTGGGTCACTCTGGGATGTGAAACATCAGTCACCATCTCCCTCTCCCTTTATTTACCTATTTCACTGCATCCTCTAAGCTTTTTTTTTTTTTTTGCACTGAAACAAAACAGATTTAACAGGCCTTGCTCCCTTTCTCTTTTGCCATATCATCATATTCCTTACCCTTGTTTTCTCTCTGGAATAAGGCAAGAGCTTTGAAATTCTTTCATCACAATCTTCTGGAAAATAAAGAGGGGTTTGAATGGAAAGTTCTTTTTTACAGGAAGGAAGGTATGGCAGTAGGAGGGGAGGAAATTCTTTAGACTAACAATGTTCTGTGGAGCAATTTCTATTGTGTTTATTGGCCAGCTGAATAAAAACATGATTAATCAAGATCTTTTGTTCCCACTGCCTTTTAAATTTCTCTTCAAAAAAGGATGAAACAACAAATTTCTATTTGGTAAACCACTGCTTACTGGACCGGGGGGGGGGGGGGGGGAGAGTGAGAACAAGGGACAGTGTCCTCTGGAGAAGGCACTATCTGTAACCAGATGCAGCAAGAGTGACTAAGATTTTCTGTTGCTCAGTGCAACTGTCCCTGTATGACAGAGGATGATGGGCTATTGCATCAACTGGGATTTCTGCATTCATATACAATGACAAGTCACAGTTATTATAATCACAATTAAGCCAAGTACACAACTGCAAGTATACAACTACAGTTTAGAGTCATGGCTTAACACACATTAATAAACCACATTTTCTTGGATAGTCCACGTTTAGACAGTACAATAGACTAGGGAGTAATCTAAACCATGGTTTAAGTCAGACTAAAACGCACATGTCCGGCCTTTATGGAAACAAACAAGGAGTATGCAGAAGGATAAAGTCCCCCCAAACCCACTCAAATTCTATAGTATTGTTGACATTATGTTAAGGAGTGCTTTATTTGGACAGAAATATTATCATAAAGTCACAATAGGAAGGACTGCCATAATATTTGGATATTAACTTAAACTTTATAATTGAACTCTTTAATATCATTGAACATATTAGAGCACATTTATTGTTGCCAAATTGTTTATATTTAAACAAAAGATCTTGAAAAAGTTGAATACATCTACAGTATAGTTAGGAATTATCTAATGCTATAAATGGTCTTACTTACTTACTTTACATTTTGAGTAAAACCCGGTCCTTCATTTCACTTATATTCAAAGGGGGTGGGGGAAATAATCAAAGGAGTTTTCCCCACAATGTTCCCCAAAATTTCCAAATGTTTCCAATTGAAAAACTGGGAGGGGGGAATCTGAGAACTTATTCATGCTATACATTTTGAGTGCAAAATAACAAAAGTAGAAGTACTTTATAGGAGGTTTGGTTCCCCCCCCCCCCAGTGATCCCCAAAACTGAAAAACAATTCCTCAGAAACACACCCCCCTTCTTCTAGACCTTCACATTTCTAATTTTACAGTTAGACAGTTAAGAAAAACCCCAAAACAAAACTGGGTTTGATTTCCTTTGTATCATCCACCTAGCCACAGATGAAGAACAGGAAGGCTTTCAATACTGCTGGGAGGCAGGGAGAGAGGAGGCAAAAAGTAGATAAACCTGGGTTTATGAACAAGCTGAGATTTGTTACTTATGTGACAAACTGATTAGAGTTGGTTGCACAAGCCGTAATTTATGATGCCTAAATGCAGGCAGAATAAGTGTGTAACTGATGGCTAAGGGAAGTTTGTATGCTCATCCTGACACAACATTAATGGAAATTTCACCTTTGTGACAGCTAGCATGTGTGTGTGTGAGTGAGAGAGACAAACAAGAGAGCACAGCCTTTCTTAGCATTTTGTGTAGCATACTATTAACTTCAGGAAAAATATCATTAATGGAATGATGTAAATTTGGGGTCACGGGGAAGTGTGCAAGGCCCTTTGGTTAAGTAACTTTATTACTACAAGGCACAAGTCATTGGTAACTACAAGCCACATCTAGGTACAGCTAACCAAAGTAAAAACAACATAAAAGGTCACTGGTTAATTAACTTACAGTCCCTTGAACATGTGGTCCAGCCTCAGAGGGAAGATGACTGCTGGTTGCATAATGTCCCCCCCACCCCGTTTGCATCTGTGAGCATTTTCCTGCATCACTTTCCTATATCATCTCTCACCACAACCATCAAAAACACACACAGCAACTATCACACAAAGGCACAGCTCCTTTTTTAGCCCCATCCTCCCATGTGGGTTTCCATGGGGCATTAGCCAGTCTTGGTGCCAGGACCCTGCCAGAACATGGTCCCTCCAATCAACACATCAAAAAGCTAGCATGTTTCCCTTTGCATTGTTAACAACTCTATTCAGTAAAGGGATCCTGCCCACTCAATTCAGCCTTCTATCCCCATAACTGTAACAGAGTATCTTGCCCATCAGCCTCTCATCTCACAACATGGACATTTACAAAATGAAAATTAGGTAAGAAATCTGATACTCTGGAACCTGTCATATTTTGTACAAATTAAGCAAGTTACAGTATGATAAAATGGGAATCTAATTTGTTGGTGTCTAGACACAGAATCATAGAATTATAGAGTTTGAAGGGACCTCCAGGATCACCTAGCCCAACCCCTTGCACAATGCAGGAAATTCACAAATACCTCCCCCCCACCACCCCCAGTGACCCCTGTTTCATGCCCCGAAGATGACAAAAAAACTTCCATGATCCCTGGCCAAACCGGCCTGGAGAAAAATTGCTTTCTGATCCCAAAGCAGTGATCAGCATTTCCTTAGGCATGTAAGAATATAACACATGCTTCAGTTATGGTAGGCTTCCTTGGAATGTGGAAAAAGGAACAGGTAACTGCCAGGGTTTCACCTTGAGTATAAAAAACATACACGATTGCACAAACTGAAAAAAGTACATCTAATGCTGCTAACTACTTAATGATGATTAGGAATACACTGCTACCCATTCCAACTCTACTTTTCCTTAACTGGGATTTGAAATAAGCTTCTAAGCTCTTGTTTGCTTAACCATGGCCAAGAAATCAGCCATATTGCCAGAGAAGGCTTAAGTGTTCTTAGCAGTGTGAAAATGATTTAGGGCAATGTTACTTTCAAGAGACCAAAGGTAAAACATACTACTTACTGGAACAATTTTCAAAAACTTCAGATGTCTGGCTTTCTGTCACTTTCAAAGACATTTCTTTGATAGCCATTTAACTTTGAAGAAGCAGTCTTGTGCATTAAGTTATCCTCAAAATTATCCAAAATTAGTCATTTTCACACTCCACTGAGACACTGCATCAACACCCATGAATGCAAAATACTATCACCTACTTTCTGGAGATCAGGAATTTGGACTGGGATCCATGGCCTGCATAGTGTTTCAGCTGGACCCCAGGTATTTGGGGGCCTCCTGAACACTGCAGCATACCTCCCTGAAAAGTTTCTCCTGAAGGCTATGGGAACTTCTGGAGTAGTATTGATGCAACATGAGGGGCTACAATTGAAAAGAAAACTGAACACAATACACCTGATTCATGACTCCCCTCACTAGATCCTCTGGATTCCAACCATCTTCCTAGAGCAGCTCACTTTGTTGTAAAATAACCCAATTTTTAGAAATGTGGATGTATATGCTGCTGGATTACTTTAAAAACAACAATATCTAGGAGCAATTTAGATTGATGTACCACCAAGCATTTTTCAGTTACAAGTCTTGGACACCAATTGCTTCATTCAGAAACAGAAGTAAAATCTAACTACCGCTTTTATCATGAATAACAATTAACCAACACTTTTATCATGAAGATGCCACTTTTATCACGAGAGCAAGCGTGGTTTAGTGGTTAAGAGCAACGAACTCTAATCTGGAGAACTGGGTTCAATTCCGCACTCCTCCACATGAAGCCAGCTGGGTGACCTTAAGTTAGTCATAGCTCTTTCAGAGCCCTCTCAGCCCCAAAACAATAAGTCTAGCTCATCACTGTAGTGGTGCATAATGCTAAAGGGCTAGAACTTAAGGTTGCCAGACAATCTTTGGATCTCCTGGCTATACTACACACATTGCTACATGATAATTTTTATTATCATCATGAGAATGCACCTGCTATGGTTTATCAATTTTCAGATGAAGCCCTACTAAGAAAATATCAAAAGCTGTTAACATATTGTGACTGACAGGTTAGGCTCCACTTCTTCCTAGAGTAACCTATGGGGACCTGGCCAAATGTTGGTAAGAGGCTGACAGTTAAAGCCATTAGTTCACTTAGAGGGGGAGAGTTAGTGTTGGGAGTTTGCAAATGTCATTCCCTTCAGTCATGAAAGAGTTAACCTGTTTGTTTATGGATGTTGGGCATATATTTCCCACCAGAGAAAAGAAGGTGTTATTCCTAATGAAATAGTTTGGGAACTGCTATTGGTTGATCAATATTTTTAGCATGCTACATGGTGTTTGTCATGTACACAGGATGTGGGGGCTTTGGGGTAAACTTTATTCCCACTGTTCTCATCTCCCACTCTGGGTCTGAGTCTGTGTGTGTGTGTGTGTGTGTGTGTGTGTGTGTGTGTGTGTTTTAAGAGTTTAGAACACAAGATGTAGACCAGTTAGTTAGGTTGTTTTCTCTTCCATGTAACCCAGGGGCAATGCTCCCTCTAAACTGTGGAGTCCTGTGAGCAAAAATTCTACTTTGTAAGCTACTGGCATTAAAATTGTGAGCAAGTGATTTGGCTACTGTATAAATTAGTTTGCTCTGAGCCATCCTTCCTGAGCTAAGGCAAGAATGTGTGAGTTGGAGGCCAAAAAACTGAGCTAGCTCACACTAACTCAACTTAGAGAGAACACTGCCCAAGGGTGTCAAACATGTAGCCCAGGGGCCAGATCAGGCCCCTGGAGGGCTTCTATCAGGCCCGCACTGGAACTGGCCATCTTCTGCTTCCAGTTCTGTTGCTGCTGCTGCATCATAGATTGCTTTGCCAGACTCTCTCAATTGCTCAGCCATTTCAAGTTTTCCCCTGGGTCTTAAACTCAAAACTCTGAGCATGGGATTTCTGTGGTGAATGTCAATAAATCAAAAGTAGGCTTGCAGCTTAGAGATACACACCTGAATAGCATACTCAAGACTGCAACAGCACAGACATTTTGATGCAATAATTCAGAGCAAGAGGTGTCAGTTATCAGATACTATTAAATAAATATTGCAAGAGTGGTAATGTTTTAAGCATGTTTTTATTTTAAGTTTTTAAAAAATCTTTGTGTTTGTGTCCTTTATAAAGTTTATATCTCCCCTACCTGGCATTACATTTTATAACACACATGGCCCGGCCCCCTCATTTATGTCAGATCCGGCCCTCGTAACAAATGAGTTCGACACCCCTGATGTAACCCTTCCCTATTTTTAGTCATTTTTTCTTAAAGCTAATTACACGATTGCTGCGTTGCTTTGTGCTCTGCTAAGTATATCCAACAGTTAGAACTGGCTGGGTAAGACAGAACAGCAGCCTAATGCTGGCTGGGAGAAAGTCAACTAGTAATAAAGAATCCCAAATGCCTGAATAAAGGTATGGTACAAAAGTTCAAGTACAAAGAAATTTGTAACTGTCTACCAGAATCACTCCAATGTTGTGTTAAAGCCATAAATAAAAGTTAATTCCTTGTTGTTTAACCCTATGGACTGGATGTGTATGATGTTACAGAAAGAAGCACACACATATAAGATCTCAATGTGTGCATACACCCCCTCCCCACATACATATGAATGTACATTTCAAATGCTGCTTCAGTCATGCACTGCCACAATTTAATCAAGCCTACATATATAATAGCTCTATGAAGTGTCTGACTGCAGGTTGGTTGTTAAAAGGGACTGAGCTACCATGTCTGGTAGTATCTCTGTAAATGAGAAAGGGGAACTGGTGTGTGAAATGATCAGGGCTCTCTCTATATTAAAAAGAGGCAAGCCAGTGGTGAACTGTGACTGACTGACCTACCTGTAACAGTCAGTCTGTGTAAGAAATTTTGTGAAGAGCGATAGTGTCGATGAGCAGAGGGTTGCACAAATATTAATAACCAAATGTTTTAATTCTTTTTTCAATGAAAACAAAATGCTATTTCAACTTTGTGGAAGAAATCAGACCATGCCATAGGAAGGGCTGCATCCAACCAAATTTTCTTCTGGAAAAAAGAGGAGAGACTCCCCTTTGGCCACCAAAAAGGCCACATTGGGTATAATGGAAAGACAAAATTAATGTGACATTGGGGCTGTAAGTATGGGAGGAAATTAGCTGAGATTGGGTGAAAAAGCTGGCTGGATCCAACCTGAAATTTTCCACAGAACCAGGATGAATTACGAACAGTGCTATAAATGTCATAACAGCTTTACAGCTTGCCAGTGCAAGGACACCCACAAAACTTAGTAAATTCTCACAGCTTGTTTAAAGTTATGTGCATTCTTATCTGTTCATGTTTCTCTCCTCTGAGATCATTCCCCCCAAATGTTATCAGCATGAAGCACTTCCCATTATTTAGGGAACCATAACAATTGGGGAGTACAAAATTGCACTTCCCAGAAAGCATAAAAACCAAGGCTTTTTAATTTCAAAAAGCATTTCGGGGAAAATTAAAAATAGGTGCCCCGGAACAGTGAGCAAATATCCTACTGCTAATCAGCTGTTAACAACAGAGACAGCAATGGAAAAGGTATTTTGGCAACAGGTATCAGTTTTGACTGACATGCCTTCAAGCAGCAGTCAGCTTCTTCCAGCTGTTCCTGAGCCTGTAAGTGGTGGTCTAAGCCTATTCACAACAGGAATGCTGTGATTGCTGAACTATCCAAGACATGGTTTCCATCAATTAATATACTAGAAGCAGAAAACTATTATTTCTGGAGGTATTATACATTTAAGGTAGTCTTGGAGAAATATTAATATCCCACCCATTCTACAGTCTCCGATTTGAAAGCGTTCAAAGCAACAAGGACCAAAACAAGGGTGCGGGAAGGAAATACGGAAGTAAGTAACATTACCTTCAAAACCCCAAAATGCACACTATTCCCCAAACTGGTTCATCATTATTTTATTACAACAGTCAGTGACCAGCAGTACAGTTTGGTTAAGAAATGCAAAAACCAGTGACCAGCAATACAACTGGATTAAAATATATACATACACACACCTTTAAAAAAATAGAGAGAAAATTAATTATTAAAAACATACAAAATCATGCCAAATAACTACAAAGTCATGCTGCCAGAAGGGATTTTCAATGCTTGTAAACCTGAGCACAGAATTTAGCCACCTGTCGAGTGGTCTGGTGGTTTCTATCAGACAGGAGATAATCAAGCTTGATTTTTATTTGATCTCCCAGGAAATCTTTCTAACAGTGGGTTAATACTTTCTGATTGGATCTTTGTGTGGTTAAGACAGTTAAAAAAATTGTGTCCTATAGCGGCAAATTCACGCAGAGAGCAAAATAGAGCCTTAAGGGGTAAGGGATTGCTTTAAACCTCCCTTCCAACACTGCTGAAGGCAAAGTCGAACTTCTGGCCAGTGTGAATACCCGTCTGGTGTTGTTAGATTCCAGAAAATATAAATAAGCAGCTTGGGCTGCAGTATTTTTTCCTGGGTCCCAAACCTGTCAATAGGGAAGAAATTTACAGTACAATTATATGCTGAGTTACTCCAGTCTGATTTAAACTACTGGAATAATTGCATATGATTGTGCAGCAATCCAATCCTCCAATGTTCTAGGTTTCTCAGACTACCCAGAGCTGAAAACCAGATGGTCAGTTGTATTCCCCTTTCCTTTGTTTTCTCATATTCAACAGAAAATTATCATTACAGTGACAGATTTGTTATCTGGCACTTGATTATCTAAGAACGTTTAGATAACCAGAACTCCCAGAGCGAAAGCTCCTCCTCATTACCCAAAATATCTCTTCTCCTTTGGATGAGCACCTGTCCCATTCTCACCTGTCACATTGGCCAGCATGCCATATCATGCCATTGCAGGGCTTCTGTCAGCACTGCTACCTGACATCATCTCCGGGTAACTCCTTCCCCTTCAGCCTACTACCTGCTGTCTGGAGCCAGCTCTGCAACACATTTCCTGGGCAGCTGAACTGCTTGCCTGCATATTGCATAGAATGAATTGGAGAGATCCCTACCAGGTATGGGTGTTGTCGCCATGCTGTTCCCAATGAAGTGGGATTTTGCTGCTGTGGTGGTGGGGAGCAGGGGAAAATCATATGCTTGACCCCTGACACATCACCCATGAGTACTGGGCAACAAAGCTTTTCCTGTATTTCAGTTGATACACAGGCATAAATAGAGAGAGTAAGAAAGTTTATTCTGCATGTGGGCTGGAAACACTACCATATGTAATTTAACTAGCGCAACTTATAGAGCAAGGGGGGCAGTTACATTGGTCTGAAGGAATAGAACAAAATTAAAGTCCAATGGCACCTTTAAGACCAACAAAGTTTTATTCAAAATGTGAGCTTTCGTGTGCCTGCACACTTCGTCATACGATGAAATAGAATTACATATCATTACATATCATAGTTGTATATTTCATCATCTGACGAAGTGTGCAGGCACACAAAAGCTCAGATCTTGAATACTGGACTCTAACTTTCTTCTACTGCAACTCGTGTAGGAGAGCAGCCGGCTTTTTACTGAGTTCTTTTTGATAATTCCTCCTACTATATATCAAAGCAACACATTCCACAATTTAGGGAGATACACTTAATCAGCATTATGCATTCCCTCCCAAAATAAAGGGGATACACCCATTTTTCCACACGCACCCAGACAATGTGTTATCTTGGAACAAAGATGAGAGGCGGAAGAGAAAAAGAAAAAAGTATAGTTCTGCATTCCACCTCTTTTTTTTCCAGGATCAAGAATAGCTTTGAACAACTGCAGCTCATCATCTGAGAGGTTTAAAGATGCAAAGAGATTCCAGGGTTCTCGTTTGCCTCTGCTGCAGCAGTAACCAGCCACACACTTTGGAAGTAAAAGTCAACTGAGATACAATAGCAGATAGTGAAATACCTAAGGGTGGACTTTCCTTTTTTCTTACAAGCCTGCCTCTGGGAGCATATTCCATACACCTTTCACTTTAAAAACAGGCTTTCAAGGACTGTGGGAGATGTCATCATAATTATAGGAATCTGGAAAAAGACTGCTGACATAAGATGCCCAGCTACTACTAGATGATGTCAGGAAACTGCTCAATAACTCATCATGGAAAGGGGGGGGCCTCAATCTCAAACCCATGACACTGAAAAATGCAATCAACACAATTCATTTGGAAACAAAAAGTGCAAATGAAAAAAGTTCACAATGAGGAATAAAATGAACACTTTCAGTGTTCCTGAAACTCTGTAACTACCATCAACATAGAAAGTTTTTAAAAAGTCAATAACTTCAGGAGAGGCCTTTAATCACTATTAGCTGCAGGACGTAAATGCTATTGTACTTCTGGTTACCTTGAGGGCAAATGATACCCCCATAACATAAAGAGGCATCTGACTAGACATTCAAGCTAGACTGAATGGATTTTTGGTATGATCAAGCAAGAACGTTCTTATTCTTTTGCTGTTCATCTTTTAGGGGAAAAAAGGCAAAACATTTCCTTCAGACTTCCGAAGGTAACTTATAATCATGAGAAACATATACCATACAAATAAAATTCTCAGATAGAACACTGGAAATGACATCCATTTTCCCCTAAAGCATACTAATGACTATGTGAATTCATCTGTTATAATATGTGGTCACACTAGAAACATCTGTGGAACATTTCAAGAAAATTATAACCATTCATACATTTCCTTCCTGTATTCAAACCTATGAACGTTGAAGCCTATCATTGTTCATCTTCTTGTATGATTAAAATTCAGAGCACTGACATTATTTTTGGAAATGGACAACATTCCATCAGTTAATCAAACTTTAAAGATAAATTGAAAAGGACAGCTAGTCCTTTTCTTACCTGACAAGCAGATGTAGGTTAAGTATTCACCCTGACCCCCAGTTGCTAGAAAAGGAATCTTTTTCTTTGTTCTCCTTTTTACTTGGACTGCTCCAAGCATCCGTTCATCATGCGGAGCAAAAATTTCTTTGTAGATAGCAGATTTGGCACTCATTGTGGATCAGAGGTAGAGCAGACGGCTAGTGTTCCTAAAATAAAATCATGTCATAAAGATTAAGTTTCATCAATAACACGATGGATTTCCTCCCTACCCCCAACATACACCCAGACACAACATAGATTATTTTCTAATTCTACCTCAAATCACCAACAGAGCAGCTAGGAAAAGGGGAGAGAAAGCAAGACCTTTGACACTGCCCTGCTGGCATGAATTGCCATCCACCCTCTCCTCTTAAACTACATCCACATCCTATAGCTTAGGCATGAAAAAATGAGATGAACAAGGCAGAACTAGGTATCACCCAGGAGAATGGCTGGGTAGCACCCAGTCTCTCCTAGAATAGAAGAAATTGACCTCATAAGTGTCAATTTCCCACTATTTGCTGAGGGCCGCATTTTGCCCCACAGCTTCGCCCAATTTCCCCCGCGTCTACGCGATCTGATGCTGTGACTTGTGGGACCCATCCTCCTCTGTCATGGAGGTAGTAGGGAGGCTGGGGCATGTTTGCTCCATCTAAGGTAACTTTAGCTAGACGCCTGTTGATTTCCATTTTCCTTTCATTATCTCCTAATTATTATTGCTATCTAGTTCAATCTTTAGTAATAAAACTACTTTCCTGTTAAGAAAGTGAATCAAATCCTATCCACATGCTGAAGACAGCTCTTACATGCTAAGGACACACACACATACACACACCGAGGGAGCTAAAGTAATTGGGAACTCTGTCCTTTGTACTTCCTCAGAGGGAACCTTACCAGGGTACCTCAAGGCGCTGGTTACTTGAGAGGCTGGGTTTTATACTTGAGGTGGTGTCAATGAAGACAAAACACACTTTTACATGCAGGCCAGCAAGCAACACACAGACCATGGGCAGGATTGTGACAGCATTCAACAGAGTTCCCCTCAATTACATAAATAGACATGCCCCAATTATATAAATAGACATGCCCCAATTATATAAATAGACATTTATATAAATAGACTTGCCCCAGAAACATGATTGTACCCAAGTACAGAGATAGGAGATTGCCTCATGACCGTTATCTTGACTGAGTTAACTTCTGCTCAAGTGAAACCAAGAGAGGGAAAAGGCTGTATTACGCATGCATTACCCACATCCAATAGTTGTTTGAAACAGTCCCTATTAAATCCCCAAACTTTTTTTAAAACTCTCACTGCCAATTAAGATTTGTTTACTTATTTCATTTGTACCCTGCCTTTCTCCCCCATGAGGAAACGAAACAGTTTATACCATTCTATTGTGCTCCATTTTATCCTCACTACAACCCGGTAAGGTAGGCTAGGCTGAGAGTGCATGACAGGCCCAAGGCCCTCCAGCAAGCTTCCACAGCAGACTGGGGATCTGAACCTGAGTCTCCCGTATTCTACTCTGATGCTCAACCACTGCACTACGGAATGCTTGTGCGAAGAAATTAAAAGAAAAACTGTCACCACTGGACCCGTATTGCTTTTTTTCCAATTGCCACTCAGAAGCTTGAACACCAAATCTCCAAACCTTTATAAATGTGACAAAATTCTTTTTTTTTTTTTTTTGGGGGGGGGGGGGGGAGACACAAAGCCTTATGGGCTGCAGATGGTGCACATTTGCCCCTTTAATCAGTCAAAATCTAGTTAATAAACTGAAGTGTCTGGATGGACTACCTCAACAGCAGTTAAGTAGCCAGAGAGCACTGCTCAATTCCTACTTTTAGACTGTGAACTCACCAGATCCCAAATCGGGGGGGGGGGGGGGGGAAGGTACATATTCCTCTATACAGCAACTCTGCAGCTAATGGAGTATTAGATGTCTTTGTGCCAACAATGGATGCTATGGGCACTACTGCAAGAGGCAATGTGTATCATAACATAGTGCATAAACAGCTGAGAGAAGGAGGAGGAAGAGACTGGATTTATACGCCGCCCTTCGTTCAGAGTCCTTTTCCTTCCCTTCCCTACAACAGACACCCTGTGGGGTAGGTGGGGCTGAGAGAACTCAGAGAGAACTGCTCTTGAGAAAACAGCTCTGAGAGAACTGTGACTGATCCAAGGTCACCCAGCTGGCTTCATGTGGAGTGGGGAATCAAACCAGGTTCTCCCATATTAGGGTTCACACTCTTAACCACTGCATCAACCTGGCTTTCTAGCCAACCATCCCCAGCAAGTAGTCCACATGCGTCTGCCAAATAAAGACAATACCTTCAAACATAAAGAGTAAAGTTCAGTGTGGATAATTAGAGGAGTGTTAAACAGAAATGTCACTGTATGCCTAGAAAAACATTATATGAAGTGACAAACTCATCAGCATCAGTTTGCCATTTAATTTTTCAGACACAGAAGACGTCAGGAGGCTGACTATGTCAACATGGTTAGAGAACAGAAAATGTTACCATGCACAAGCTGGAAGACAACTGAAGGTAGAACTATCCATGTTGATCAATAAGAGTCCTTTTATACAGTATTTCTGCTACAAGTCACAACACCAACCCAGCTGCTTTCTGAACTAGAGGGAAAATATACATAAACTAGAGGAAAGATATACATGTATCAAAACCTCTCCCCACCTCTCAAAAAAAAGAAGCACATTTAATGAAAGGGTGGCACAACCTCTCTTGAAATGTGCTCCCCCACCCCAGAGGTGGGGAGACACTTTGATACATGTATATCTTTCCTCTAGCTCAGAAATGAGTCATTCCCCCTTGAACTGGCTGCAGAGGAAAATAAATCTGGGGGGAAATAAATGCAACCAAGCAAACTCAGGATGGTTGACCCCTAAATGAGAAGAGTTTGCATGCACACATTTTATGGCTTGGGAGCTGCGGAAGGATGGGAAGCACACTAAGCCGCTACTCTTTTTGGCTCCATAAAAAGGTTTCCTAGGTCAACGTGTTTATGCAAATGTGCCATGTCTGAAATGAAAATGATTAACTTCTCTCTCACACAAAGAAAACAATAGTGGTACATTAACACTGGATAATCACTCTTAAACACCAGAAAGTATCATTTCTCTAGCCACATGGATCCTGAACTCCCTACAAACTTCCCCACCTACCAAAACAGATGTCTAACAGCTGTCAAACCTATCGAGAATAAGCCTTTCCAGTAATAAGAATGAACCTGCCTACGACACAGATGTATGCTGACACATATATTTTTTTTCTTTCCTCCATGATTGCATTTGTATGCTTCAAAATCCCCATGATAATACTGCAATAATTTTCCCATTTTAATTTGTTTCTGTTCTGCTCTAGATTCCTGGCTGAATTAATGGCTATTTCACAAAATTTGTACACAGAAGGCACTTTTGTGTAAGACATCATGTGGATCCACACATGTCAGTCATCCCATCTGACTTGTAGTAGACATATGGAACTAATATGCAGTGCACTGAGGAGTCACAGGCAATTTTTCTTTTTATAACAAGGAGAAAGCAGGTTTGGAAACAAAAATCCCAGCTGTCTCAACTCCTGAATATCTGGCACCTAGGGATCCAAGATTTTTTTCCACTACAGGTGAATAGATTTGGCCCAATTTTCCTGTATCACATACACAAGATCACATAAGTAAGAACAGAAAGGTAGGGGCGGAAAGGGGGAAATACCTGCTGGTGAAAACACTTGTGTTTTCAGATTATGTTTAGAAATATTGGTTTCATCCTTGTTTTATAAAATTGTTTTAAATTGTTGTTACTCCCTTCGGTCCCACTGTGCTCAGGGGAAAGGTTGATTTATAAATGTTTTAAATAAATATGTTTTTGCACCTCATACTTATTTTGGAAGATTATGACAAAGTCAGAACAAGATGATAAGCCACAAACTAACTTGCTGGGCTATGGCCTCAAGTGGGTTCTTTCCTATTTCAGTTTTTCTTAATTATATAAATGGGCATTAGATTCTTATTTCCTCTATGCAGGAAATCCCCAGGGGATTTCAAATACCCATTTGGCTGTGGCCATTGTGCACCTTCTCATAAAACACTAAAGCCTGACCAAGCCCAACAAAAGCAGAGGTGGAAATAGGACAATATGCCTGTGCCACTTCTCTTTTTTCTTAATTCAATGTGCACAGAAGAGTTAAGAGTCAGTTTTTCTAGTCCCTTAGAGTCATCCCGCCAACCATTGCATGGCACACGCAAATAGGAAAGAGAAAAAATCTCCTATCTTTTAACAATGTTCAGGCGTTTGCTTCTTGTACACAGCCTAAGGGAACTGCTTGTTCAGCTTTTGCATAGATATGCTCCTTAACTGTAACACTGGCCCTTAAACTGTGAAAGCATATTTTTCTTCAGGTATGGCTCCTTTATCGCTGTGCAAACACCCCTTTGCAAGCAATTTCACTGATTATCTTCAAAGTTTCAGCGTTTAGAAAAACGCACTTTTATTATCATTTGTTTGTTTTACTTGGAAAAGGTTTTTCATTACAGAGGAGTGGGGGGGGGGAACTGAAGGAGAGTTTCAATCTGAATTGTTTACATCCAAACACCATTCTAGCCTATTATATAAAAGCCAGACATCATGTGTAACAATGTTTCTCCTAAATTAATGAAATATTCTGCTCTGTTTCCTCATTATTTGCATTTTAAAGTTTAAACACTGAAAAACTAATGCTTTTTAAAGATTATTTCCATATCCACAATACTTCACTGTGTGCTATGCAAATACTTAACTCTTTAAAAAGTGTTCTGTTCATTTTAAACACTCCCTCCCACTCTCCCTCCCTCCATTAACTTTTTTTTAACTTGCTCACTTGCTGAGCAGCAAATATTTTTCAGCAAATATCCAAGTAATAAGCCACACAGCACTTCTTTAGCAGTTCCTTACATACCAAGAAAAGAAAGTCCACTATGTTTCAACAACAATTTCAGGGACAACTAAAAGAATAAATCAACTTCTACATGTGTTGATCTGGTCGTATGATTTGTAGAACAAGGTTCAGAACCTTCTACTAAATTTATTTACTTCATTTATACCCCACCTTTCTCCCCAATGGAAACCCAAAGTAGCTTACATTGTTTTCTTCACATCTCTTTTATATCTTTCTTGATTCAATATACATATGTTACCCCCACAACAAACCAGTGAGGTAGGTTAAGCTAAGTGTGTATGACTGGTCCAAGGTCACCCAGCAAGCTTCCATGGCAGAGTGGAGATTCAAACCTGCCTTTCCCAGACCCTAGTCAATGTTCTGTCTAATTTTTTCCCCTACTGAGCAGAGCAGTTCACATCCTGAGCAGAATATAACTGCTGTAATTTTAAAATGGTCAATGGGCAGTGAAAAACTTGGGGGCGGTGCCCAGGGAGTAGCAATATGATGTCACTGTTGACATAACTTCCTGGAATGTCACTTTGGTTGAAAGGTCAAGACATCAAACGTCTCCCCTTCCTGAGACACCAATTCCAGGTCAGAGGTCAAAACAAACCTATCCCCTTCCTGTGACTTCACAACCAGGCTAGAGTTCAAAACACCCTTTCAGTGACATGACTTCCTCAATAATTTAATTTTTGAAATTCAATGCTAAAATGCTTTTCCTCTCCCAGAAACATCACACCAATAAACCAGATAGTCAATGGACTGAACAGTACCAAATTTAAAACTGTCTTCGTAAGAATTTTGCTCTGCAGACATTTCCTAAAGTTATATCGAACTCTACATGTAGTGAGAAATCCTGAATAAAGCACTAAAAATTCTCTCCATAGAGGAGATAGAAACTTAGAATCTATTTGTAGACATCAATGTACTCAGTGCATGGAGAATTAAGCACCCTGTAGTGAAAGATCAACATTAAAGTAACCACAATACAACATATAGCAATTTAGTGAACACATTAATACACTTGTTAGAACCCTCTATTCCTCTAACAAGCCCCCCTCCCCAAAAAAACTTAATAGGTTTTACAATAATATTTCTCTAAGGGAATCCCACTGGAAGATAGCTAATTTTGAACAAAGCCTTCACTACAGGTGGTGGTAGATACAATCAGAAGTTTTAAGAATGGATGAACC
Source organism: Lepidodactylus listeri (assembly GCA_029233225.1). NCBI lineage: Eukaryota > Metazoa > Chordata > Lepidosauria > Squamata > Gekkonidae > Lepidodactylus > Lepidodactylus listeri. The sequence goes on from JARCFY010000011.1 coordinate 50,798,264, forward strand.
CCAGGGCTGGACAGACTCCCTGCAGAGTTGATATAATTACCTTGGAGACAAACTTATAAAGTTAGGGATACCGCTGACAAACTATCCATCTACTTTAACAGCTCCATACTTGATAATAGCATATTTTTCAGAAGAAAGGAATAAATAAAATGTAACTACTACCATGGGAGACCTCAGAGATGGTGCAACACAGGAAAAGACTTGTCACAAAAGACCACAAGAATGGACTTTCTACATCAAACACGTGGATGCTGGGAAAACATTGGACAGGTGGAAAGCAGAAGCACACATACACTTCACATATTATTATTATTAGATATGCAAGGAACTTATAGAGAAGAAGCAAATTAGACATTGGATTTCCCCACTGTAAGGAGATTAGTGTAAACCATTAACCTACTCCTTTTACAGTAGAACAGTCTGCCTATTTCCCATCAGCTGTGTGGCTCCTATTGGGATCTTGATAAAGTTTTCATGATTCAACATGGACAAATAAAAGAGAACTGTCCCTCTTGTGAAATGCAGAGCTATAACTGAACAGACTATTTATTTTGTTATGTGGACACAATGGCACTTGGGTCTCACAAAAACTGTTCTAATGGAGGTATGCAACTGAAGAATGCTGGAAGCAATACAAGTACGAGTATAACTTCTGGGGGCAAGACTAGTACCAATTATCCAATTACTGTCAGCAGTCATTTACTGATGCCCACAGGGAGTACAGTTTGTCAAGATCTATCTGTAGCCCTGAATTTAGGTAGGATTTGATCCTCATTAACATCTCTAAGTGGAACACTTCCAGCTGGTGAGACTTCGTTTTGATCATGTTCTTGAGACTGAAACCACGTTTGCAATCTGAAGGGAATGCAAGAAACATAGCACAGGTATCCAGAAGAATTGCAATGTCACAGAAGTGTTCCTCATAGAAAACAAAATGGACCACAGTGTCAAAGGATCTCATCAAGCCATATTTGATTTTCTCTGCTACAATAAATCTGAAGTCCTTGTACTGGTCTATTACCTTCTTAACTGTTTCCTCATTACTCACCGAAAGGTGGGGGGAAATAAGTAGAATATCTAGAAAAGATAACAGCTATCTCATTCACCAAAATCTAAATCAGATGTGATGGCAAAAGAAAAGGCTGACATCTCAAAAACTTGCCATTCCTTCAATTCATTAACAGAAATCTGCACTCCAGGTGCATGCACACTCGCTCCACAAACTTCACAACAGCTACCATGTCTATGCCATTGTTATTGCTATCCATTTGTTTATGAACCTCATCACTCCAATTACTGTCACCGAGGCACTGGGCATAGAGTTTACTTATTTTGGCCCTCACAAAGTCAAAAGCCTCAAGAGTGGTGAGATTAACTTTTTGCAGCGCCTTACTAAGTTCAGCCTGTTGACCTACAACCTCATCAACCACAAGTAATGCAACATAAAACTGTGGGTTCATCAGTTTCTTCAAGCAGCACTTGTAGACTGGATCTTTTGTGTTTTTCCACCTGATCTTTACAATAGGAGACAAGACCCTCAATGTTTCTAATCACTGCCTGCAACACAAAGTGTTGAAATAGCCATTTAACTTCATTCAATGACTTGAAAGCCACTGCTTCATATTCAAGGACTTCAGCAATCTCCTGGAACTCTGCCTGGCTTTATAGAAGACCTGCTGAATATGGTATACACAGTTCTGAGAAATGTTTCTACTATCTCCTATTAAGGATACGTGCTTGCAGTCATCCTCTATCCCCAGGTCCTCCCTCTGGACCACACAGTGATGTTCCAGGAGATGATGAATGTCACAACGAAGTTGTACAACCACACCATGGTGCTTTCCTAACATAATGGAAGCTCCATCGGATATAAACATGACCTTTTTTTGCATATCCAGGTCGTTATCACCATAAAACTTTTTAATGGCTTCTGTGACTGAAACACTGTCAAGGTCATAATCCCAGCAAATATAGTTTTGTAAACTTGTGGGCAGGCTGATATTTAGCATACACAGTTAACATTTTTGTAAGTGATATATCTGTGCTCTCATTTACTACAAGTGTGTGACACTCAACACTGCACAGTTCTGCCATCATTTCATTGTGAACAGTTTCACTGATAAATTCACAACAAATTCAAATGCACAGTTTTTGCTGTGCTGGCATTCTGCTATTACCACATACTTTGTAATGTGATCATATATGCCCTGCACTGAAAGTATGGAAATGATCATTTTTATAGACAATAAGACATTATCAATCAGAATTTTAATCTGATCAGGTTTAACAGCCTTGTGTTGTGCTATCTCACCCCTGGTTTTTCCGTCTACCAGAATGGATTTGATTTAAATCATGATTAAATTCACTAGTCAGTAAGACTCAATTTAAATCATGGTTTTCTACATAAAGGCTCATTCTTGCTGGCCTTAATATTTGCAACCCAGATGAAGGTTTCATTTTAGTATAATAGCTCCTTAAGTTAGTTTTAGTTATATCAGAAATTTAATGATTGGTTATGTACCACCTGAAATAGATAATTATGAAATCATGGCAAGGTGAACTATCTTCAATTTAAGAGATTGTTAATCATTCATATTTGGACAACTTTTCTGCTATACTTTATTGGAAGTAGAAAAATAATAATTAACAATAACCATTTAAATTGTTTTATTTAACTAAAACAATAGCATTACATAACGTGTATTCTTGTATTTGCTTAAACATCCATGAGGATACACTCACAAAGATCTCAAATTTCTGGAGTATTCTGCTCTAAAAAGTTTCACTTTCCTTTTTTCTGCTTGCCCCTTCCTCCTCACACTTAGCTTTTAACATCCCCTCCTTATCCAAATCTATTCCACCCCAAACAATCTTATATTCATTTAACTACTTGAAACTTTGCACTTAAAGATAAAAGGCTGATTCTGTGTGCATAGATTTGCAGAGGATCAATAGGTCTGAGGTCTCTTAACTCTGTACGTTTATTTTATAACATTTTTGCAGTGAAGAAGAGGCATGTGATCTCTATAGACACAACTTCACAGTTTCGAGAACCGTAAAACTAAGCATCTGTGATCATATCTTCTAGACAAAAAAACTGCCAGTAATCTTGCAGAAACTTTTGGAAGAGCATAACATTGTAAATGGATTACTGCAATTCATTTACCAAAGCATTTAAACATTGCATGAATATACAGCCTCATGCTCCATAATTAAAAACGAATCCTTATTTCATGATGAATAGCCTTTGGACTATAATGTTATCTTAAAGAGAAAACTCTTTAAATAGATTTTTCCTCAAAAAGCATTTTATTTTAAAAATCCAATTTAAATAAAAAATGTGGTTTAAATCAAAACCATTTTTAATTTTTCTTTTGAAAAAAACACATTGATTTTTATCCACTTCGCTATCTACAGAACTTTTAGTAAGCACCTTCAGTATGCCCTCCTTATTTCTGACACCTGTTAGGTCTTAAAGGTGCTGCTGGACTCAAAATTTGCAGAAAAGTTAAGCACAACACAGGAAACTGCTGAAATTCACTGTTCAAAACTCTTGTTAGTGAAACAGGAAACAATGCTGAGTTGCCCATAGTGCCAGCTTAACCACTGGAAGCTCAGGAAAAATTTCATCAGCAGCTCCAGCAGCAGTTTGCACACAGATTATTTAGTTTTGAGTAAACATACCCAACCTGACAGATTACATTAACAAGGCTTCTGCTTCCTTATTTCTTTTGTAACCACAGATTAAAAGGGTATCTTCACACGCTGCATTTGTTCAAAGTATTATCTAAGGCAGGAGTGTCAAACTCATTTGTTATGAGGGCCGGATCTGACATAAATGGGACCTTGTTGGGTCGGACCGTGTGTCATAAAATGTAATGCCAGGTAGCAGAGACATAAACTTTATAAAGGACACAAACACAAAGGTTTTTTTTACTTAAAATAAAAACATGCTTAAAACATATGCACTCTTGCAATATTTTGTTTAACTGACACCTCTTGCTCTGAATTATTGCATCAAAATGTCTGTGCTGTTGCAATCTTGAGTATGTTGTTCAGGTGTGTAAGCTGCAAACCTACTTTTGATTTATTGACATTCACCACAGAAATCTAACGCTCAGAGTTCTTTGTCTAGGACCCAGGAGAAAATATGAAGTGGCTGAGCGATTGAGAGAGTCTGGCAAAGCAAGCTATGATCCAACAGCAGCAACAGAACTGGAAGCAGGAGATGGCCAGTTCCAGTGTGGGCCTGATAGAAGCCCTCCAGGGGCCTGATCTGACTCCCGGGCCACATGTTTGACACCCCGATCTAAGGTGTTTAAGCATGAAGGTGTCAAAAGATGTACTTACAGTGTATCACATATGTAGCTGTGAGATGTGTCAGTTCCATGTTGCCAACACTTTTGAAGGCAAATGTGGCTTGACCTTTGTGTACAATGTGAAATGGCTCATAAAAGGTTCACAGAAAGGTTGTTTATTGGGTGTCCTAAGTAACACTGGTTTCAAGTTGCAGTAATAGACATACTGCATATCAGATAAAACTTGCTAACTACAACCTGTTGGGCAATTAGGTCAATAATTGTATTATTTTCTCCTCTAGTATGGTTTTATTATTACATTTTACAGCCAGCTGTTTGGTCTAGCAAACCCAGATCACTCATAAGAATAAAATGAAATACTAACACAATAAAGTCATTTATAAAAAACATTGTTAAAATATGCTGTAAAATAGTAACTTAACCAATTCATCGTAACTGCTAGAAAGATTTATCTTTTGAGTTAAACAAAATCACTTTCTCTTCTAGAAAACAAAGATTACATAGGCCATAAATTCCCTTCTACATCATATAAATTGTTTGCAAAGGTTATCAGCATTAGAAACCACTTATATTCACTTCAGGCCACGGCTAAAGACTGCAAGCTCAATCCCTTTTTCCCCACAGTGTACTATTCATATCATGAAATGTGGAGAGGGCTGTGCCAAAAACTGAATGATTTACCACAGCCCTTTTCACATTAGCTAGCAAGCCCTACCATCCGTTACTCTACTCAGATGGAGTCCAGTGGCTCCCTCAAATTCAACACATCCCCAGATTCTGGCCAGACCAATCAAGCACACCTTTTTTTGCCATCAAGTGGCAGCCAACTTATGGTAACCCCTCATGGGGTTTTCAAGCCAAAAGACATTCAAAGGTGTTTTGCCGTTACCTGCCTCTGTGCAATGACCCTGGTATTCCTTGGTGGTCTCCCATCCAAATATTGATCAGGGCCACCTCTGCTTAGGTTCCAGGATTTGACAAGATCATGCTAACCCTGCCTATCCAGGTCATGGCTTACATTCCACCACAAGCCCCAGTTTGTGATGCAAACAGGTTTTATAGATTCAATGCTGCTCTTTCAAATAAGCAACTGTCCTTGGTAAACCAATGTAGTTATCTCTATATCACCTCAGTTTTACTCAAGGAAGGATGTAGGGATGTGCACAAAAAAAAAGCCTGGTAATTTTCAGGTGTATTGAATCTGAAAAATATTGGTATTTCCTGATATTTTAGAATCCCAATACTGGTAGGATATTGGGATTCGGGGAACTAATCGGGATTGCCAAATTTTTCAGTTTGACATTTAAAGGAACCATCCCTAAAAATGTGCTTTGCAAGCTGCCAGATTGATTCATCCTTCTGGATTCACTTGTGCCATGGCTTGCAAAATGCATTTGAAGGCACAGTTCCTCCAAGTTTTGTGCAGATTGGCTTTGGGGGTGGGAGGTCTTAGGGTTGGTCCAATGTGCAAAAGGGGAGTGAGTGTGTTGAATGCCCCCACTGCAAGCTAGAGGCATCAATCTGGCAGCAGACCTCCCTGGGGTGCTCCTCTATCTGCCCTCCAAATTGTGTGCAGATTGGCTTTGGGGGAGGAAGATCCTAGAGTCCAATGTGCAAAAGGGGAGGGGGTTGAATGCTCCCCCTCCTGGAGCTAGATGCATCAATCTGGCAGCAGACCTCCCCAGGGTGCCCCTCTACCTGCACTCCAAATTGTGTGCAGATTGGCTTTGGGGGAGGGAGATCTGAGGGTCCAATGTGCAAAAAGGGGAGGAAATGTGTCAAACAGCCCCCCCACCACGCAAGCTAAAGGCATCAAACTGGCAGTGGACCTAGCAGCAGCTTGCGAAATACATTTAAGGGGATGGTCCCTTTAAATGCATTTTGCAAGCCGCAGCATGAGTGAACCCTAAAGGATGAGCCTTTCAGGTTCACTCATGCCACAACTTGCAAAATGCATTTAAAGTGACGGTCCCTTTAAATAATATAGGCTTCTCCTGCCCCATGGTTTAAACTGCAGGGCAGGAGAATCAGTGATTCGGTATTGCCGTGCCAAGCTGAATAAAAGCCGAATAGTATCGGCTTTTATCAGGATTCTCTATATCAGTAGCCAATTACACATTAGAGAATCTGATTCATCTTAGGAAATACCCGAAAAATACCAATAAGGATGTACCACTCAGCAGCAATCTGGAGCCACTCAGGGTCTTATACTGCTCATTGTCCATTTTAGGATTACAGAAGAAACAACCTAGGATCACAGTTTCTATTACAGGAAATACAAACAAACACTGTGATATGATGGCTAAAACATATAGTAAAACATTTTACAATAAATATATAAATATTATGTCACAATATAGGGAAGGTAAAACTGTGCAAACAAGGCGTCGGTACAATAATGTAAATATAATTTCAACAAAGCAATGAGATACAACTTGGTAATGACTTTACAACAAGTATAATATACTACAATAGTACCGGCATAAAGCTCTCAAATCACAATAACATGAAGTTCCAAAAAAGTATTTTATTTTCTCCAAAATTATCATCCTTGAATAAACCATGGTTATTGAACAGAAACAACATGAAGCTGAATTGAACTGAATCATTTTAACATTATTAAATATTATTAAGAACTTACTTCTTAATGCCACTTAAGTGTTTATATTAGGAGCAAGCCAGTCCTGAACCTTTCCTCCAACCAGATGCAAAAGCCATCTGAATTTTGCTGGCAAAATGTTCTTTACAAAAAGCTTGAAACTAATTACTTAAAGAGAACTATTCTAAGTAATTCTATGCAGATATCTCTTTCTTAAAAGTATAAAACAAAGGTGTTGTAGCCTAAAACCATACATAATACTTCCACTTTTAGATGTGCTTTAAATATAATACTTTGCCCTCCCCATAGAAAATTTCCTAGCTATGGGACTGTAAGCGGTCTTCTTTTGCTGCTTACATGATTGGCATTGTGACCTGCCACTTTATCATGAGATGCAGAGATACTATCAAAAGGGGAATATACGCTGAATATTTTTAAAGAAATATTTAAATGGATGGTGGGCAGAGAAAAGAGCAATTGTTTACCACAGCCACTGAAGGCTGTTTTGCACATCACAGATCAATCTTACAAGGACGCAAAGGGTCACAGCTGCAAGTCAGTAATGGAGAAATTTTCGGTTCCAGAATTGTGCATGTTTCTGCTAAAGCTTCAGAACTCTGGAATTGCATTTGGCTTCCCACCAGCCTCCTGGGTGTGAAACTGAGATAGGAAGTAGTCTGGGTTTCAAAGATGGAAGGGAGCCAAACAGGGAAGAGAATTAAAGCAGAGAGTAGAGCATCTTTCTTTGCTGCCCAGGGTCCCTCAAGGAAAACACCAGGGAGTGAAGAAAAGAACACTAGGGGTTGCAATATTCTACAGTTATTAACAATCCTTTCATTCCCTTCACTATGGAGAGGAATGAGTACATGTTCTTTCCTCTTCTACCCACTTAACGATCCTCCAAGAAAATGTTCAAATGGGTGGAAAACAGCATTGCCAGCCTCTATGCTCTACAAAACGGGTCGTTTACCCCAGTGGCCTACATCTGTCAGATTCAGTCAGAATACTTGCTGTCTTGTTTATGGCACTCTTAGTCATATTATTACACCAGTTGTGGCAAAAGCACCTTTTGCATTACATGTTGTCCTTATGGCACATTTGTAACTATGTAATCAAGGTGACTGTATGCAGACAGAATGCATCTAGTTATTTCTTAAGTCACACGTGGCTCAGTTGAATAGTTCAGCATGTAAACAGCAGGAAGCAGATCTTCATGTGACCAATGATAAATGGTAGATACTAATGGAAAACAATGACAGCATCAGTGAAGATTCACATGTGTTTCCCAGTTACCACATAAATACTACAAATGACAAATCATAACTCCATTCAGGTAACAAAATCAGATATATTTCTGGTTCCAAGAAGCTATGTACCATCAAGAGCTAATGAGACTGAATGCTTGCACCAATTTTGATCTATTAGCTGGTCCAAATAAACACTTTATTTCAACTCCAGAAAAGTAACACAGAGACAGCAAAAGATTCTTGAAGTAAGAACCATTCATGAAGTACAAATGCAGCAGCTCATTTATCTTCACATTAAATAGTCATTAGTCATTGATCTGGAATAAGAATATGAATGCAGCAACTAACAATGTGTTTTCTTTGGAAGAGAAAAACTAGAACACATTAAATGCTTCAAGTAATAGCAGTAACCAATAATGAAAAGGTAAAGGCCATCTTTAGTCCACAATCCATCCCCACCCACCCACCCAAAAACCCAGAAGTTTGAAGGGTCATGGGTCCCCCCCCCCCCTTATAGTGAGCAGGTTTGGATTCCAATCATCACCAATTCCTCTGAATCTCTAAAAATGGATCTTCCTTCTTAAATTTTTTAGGATGATTGACTTGTTTCTCAAAACTTTATATGCAAAAGTACCATGAAACTCTTGGGAAGGCATCCAAGTGGTTTCTAATTCTGTCAGATTTCTGTTTGAAACTCTGAACAAATTAGTGGCCGCAAAGAATTACAGATGAAACTGAAGTATCCCTCGGGCCAGGTCAAGCAGAGATATCTGTTGGATCAAACCTAGCTTTTATTGCTTTTCTACTCTGCAGCTCAACTGCTCTAAAAGTAGTGAAGCCAGACTCCTATAACCGATTTATTAAAGAACCAGTTTCCCAAAACATTATTTTACATGGCACTATTTGTCAATGTTAATTTGTTTGATGTACTACAGACCAGGGGTCCCCATCATGGCACCTATGGGCTCCACAGCAACTGCCAACACCTTTCCTGACACCTACGAAGTGTTCCTAGAAAGTGGGCATAGCCAGTGGGACTTTTGCTCAGCAGGACTTCTGATTGGGTGTGCCGCTTTTTTTTTAAAAACAACCTTTTGCAGTTGTTACCACCATATCACAAGGATCTTCACTGCCTGACTGAAGATAAGCTGTGGTATGCAAGAAAATACTGTAAACAATATTTTTAAAAACATCCTGTTAATCAGAGTTTCTGCCTGAAACATTGTGGACTTGCTATAAGATTTATGTATAACCTCACTCCCTAACATTGTGGTTGGCTCCAGCTACCACAGTAGCCACTCTGAGGCTGTGCCCACCACCCTGTGTCACATTTCCAAAGGTGCCTGCACCTACCAACCAGTGTCAGAATTCCAAAGATGCCCACAGATTCGAAAAGGTTGGAGACCCCGGCTAGAGACTATCACTATACATATGCACTCAGGTTCCTTTACTAGCCTACAAATTGTGTCCAAGCAGTATCAGCTTGCCAGTGCAGTAGCATGCATTAAAAACCAGAACGCCAATACTATTAAAGGACATAATTTGGGTTAAAAGCATTTAACTGCTTAAGCGCATGGGCAGAATAAAAGAAAAAAAAAGTCCTTGATAAAAAAGATAGCAGGGATTGGGATAACGGGTAGTAAAAACAGTAAAAACAGTTTCTTTTTAGAAATTATGTCATTTAGATCATTAGATTTTAAAAATTAGATCATTCTAGATTTGCCCAAAATTGCTTGCTATGGATTTTTAAATGGCATACAGTTCATACCTAAAAAATAGCACCAGGCATGAAGCCATATTTTGATCTGCTTGAATTTCTTCCCTCCACTAAAGAATGCATACAAACACCACAAAACAACAAATTCATTCTGTCCTCAGAGCAGGTGATACAGAGATCAGTCTGGTCCAGTGCACATCAAGACAGATGTCTCAACAGGATGCTGCCACCAAAAGCCAGATTTCATAAAAATAATTAGGGACATAACATACAATACCAGCCAAATTGGCCAGATTCAAAGGAGTAGTTTGGGAGGTTGTTTGTTTGTTGATGACTATAATACACGAAGTATGTGCTTTACTGAACTTTCCCCCTTATATTCAAATATTTCAGATCAACTTCCTTTGGCTATTGTAAAAAATGAGTTGCACAGCACGGAAAAGTTAAAATGGCTCTTTTGTTTTGTCTACTAAACCCAAGTCAAAGAAGCATTGTAAGCAAGGCAAAAGGCACCTGGACTGCACTGAAAGTTTTCCCAGAAAGCTCAAAATATTGAAGGTACTAGACTCTGAAAAGTATCATACAGCATCCAAAGCAGTAATGTTATCATAAGTGAGATAAGCATTCAACACATTAAAAGTGGTTGCTCTGTTATATCAAATAATTAAATCAATAAATTATTAAAAAGGTTTCACTTTATAAATCTGACATAATCCTTACATTTTGCGTATGTCACATGCAGAAAAAAAATATTACAAATTATGGGAAGAGAGACAGAGGCAGATAGAAAAACAAGCTTTCATTCAGAGCCTTGCCAGAGCTTGCTCTGCCGTGCCTAACCATGGGATGGAAGCACTCTGCTGTCTTCAGGGGGGGGGGGGGGGGAGGGAGGAGAAGTAGGTCTTGGTTCCAGGCCAGATGCCTAGCAAGGCTATTCCCTTCCAGGTACAACCTATAAAAAACTGCTAGATGAAATATTTGGTAATGGATTGTTTTAATTAACCATTTTGAAATTATTATGCTAAAGAACCAACAAAGTATTATTATTATAATTATTATTAACAACAACTATTATTATTACCCAAGTTTTCCTCTACCATTCCTCAGCATATGGTTTCTTATTACTGTTCCTGGTTTTTGCTATGGTTATTTTTGTTGCTGCTATTATCCAGCTTCCTATCCTTCCATATTATTTATTTTATATATGATAGACATACTTTTTATACTACAGACTATCTGTGATCACATTTAGAATACTACTAATCCCATATTGCATTTATAATACAGAGAAAGCTATTCTAACCTCCGTGGTCATCTACTTAGTCAAGGTCTGTATTTATTTTAAATTACATGGTACTCTCTCAACAGGTTTCTCCAGACTGTTGCAACGACTATGTTGGTTTTTCACTCTCCACATAGAAGGCAGGTTCCCTGAACGAACGCAGTCTATCAATATTTCCCTTTCCTCCTAGATATGCACAGCAGACAGTGGTCAATGTTCACCCCATGACTAACCACTCAATGTCTACCACAAAGAACACCAAATACAGTGGGCAAAGTCTGTGGAAATTATTGAAAATGTATACTTCTTAATTATTGAAAATGTATACCCCAAAACAAAATACTTAACCTAGGATTCCCCCCCCCCCCTGATTTTTCTCCAATTTGTGCTATGTGGACAACCTAAAATGAAACTCATCAAATACACTCAGGAAGAATTCCAAGTATAAACAACATGTGAAAAAGCTATAAACTGTCTTGAATTCTTCAATAACCAGCTTTTCATCTGCTTCAAAATTGGCAGAAGTCCTACACAGAAAGCATTAGACTATGAAAATCTGTACATCATCTTGTTTAATGAATACACACAGATGTACAGCATGTGTATAAGAAACAAGATACATGTATATAGCTGCCAATGTAATATTCAAATTCACACAATCGGTGCTTTCCTATGCAGAGAAGCTACAGTCTAAACCCACTCACTTTAATACCAGAACCCAAATATCTGCAATGATTTGACAGAAACACTTTCTATATAGAATGTCATATTTGAGATAGCCCTTAGAGAATGTTATAATGCCAGAAATGAACCCAGTTGATCCCTTTCCATATGAACACAAAAATGCATAATGTTGCAGACTGCTTACATCCACCTATTGTGGCATGAGTTACCTTGAAATACAGCGTAGTCCTGACTGGGTAGGCAAAGGCACTGGCAATCTGCCCTCATCTCCCCACCGATCAGTACTGGCTTTATGAAAATGATAACTAGAAGGAATCAAGACGAACTTGGGGTGCCTGAAAATATCCAATTCTGCAAAACCATGTTGGAAAAACTAAACTAACCAATTATCTCAAAGAGAATTGACAGCAGTATTAGTTTATTGTAGCCTATGTCATTCAACATGGTAATGATCAAAGGAACACTTTTTTGAGGGTGGCAAGGGAGGATGAGAATTAGCATTAGTCTTAATGCAAGGTGCTACAAAAAGGAAATTTTAGAATGGAAAAAGTCCTCTTGGTCACTGTAATGTTTTTACTGTTATAAAAATGCTTTACTACAAATCTATGCAATAATATACCCATTTCATTATTTCTTTTTTTAAAAAATTTTTATTGATTTTTCCCTATAACTACAACTATAACGCTACAATCTAAGCTACATATACCTTATACAGAGAGTACTTTATCATTTGCTTAATACTACCTTATTACATAATATAATTATGAAGCATTTAGAACCTTGGATAAATTTCAATTACTTTGTTACTGCTACTATAAAAAATATCAAAACTATTTGGCAGTCACGCCCACCTAGAGAAATACGGTTAATTAAACAATTTATAATACATAAGTGCAATGCTTAATAAAACAGTTTAATCACTATTTCTTCTTTCGTCCTCTTCTTGTCTTAACAGTCTCAACTACTTTTGGAGCTGCAGCTCCTTTTTCCGAGTCACCATTTCATTATTTCTGACTGATTTCTGTTTATACACTTCATATTCCTAGGGCTCTACAATAGATTTTATACACTGGACTAACAGGCCAGCCCCTTCAACAAAGAACTGATGGACACATTCTGATGTTAGAAACCCCAACATTAAAAAACGAGTGGGGGGACATTTTAACTTTCTAGGACATTCAGTTGGTGACCCAAAAGTAGCAGTTCTTTTACAAAGGAATTTCAAAGGGAGATTTGAAAGAGAGACTGCAGAACTGCAACTAATAATGAAACTCAAGACAATGCATCCACCTGTACTGTATTAAAACCTAGGTTTCCTGTCTCATTACCAATGCTGATTTTTTTTCACACATACTACCCCTCCACATATTATACCTAATCCAGTCACGCCTGTTATTGTCATTCATCTGCTACTGTCATTTGCCCGCTAATGTCATTTAGCATCTGAAATCTACTTTCCAATATATAGGATAGATGGACTCACATTCTAACTGTATCTGAAGAAGTGAGTAGTGACTTACTTACAGCTATTACTAGACATCACAAATAAAATTTATTATTCTGCCTGGGTCCTCATGCCTTATTTGTTCACATATAAAGTATACCCTATTGGGAAAGAGTGGATAAGGAGTCAGGTGGGTGCTCTGGACCTTCCCAAGGAGACCCATACCAGAGTGGAGAGCCTCCCTAGTCACTGCCTGCAACATGAGGACAACCAGATATCCTTCAGGCCAGGGATCACCAGGAAATTCTTCTCCCCAGAGCATAATGCTCTTCAAGGGGGTATGCCAGGAGAGGCAGTGGTCCCATAGATACATAGCAGGCTTTTATGTGAAACAGACTGCTCTCCAGTCTTCAACATGGTGGTCCATGAAGCTGGAAAAGCAGCTTGAACTGATTGGTGGAATAGTGTCTGGAACTAAATAGTATTGAGCCAACTGACTGGCAAATAGTTCCAGTGGAGGGGGCCCCCAAAAATTAAGACAGATCAGTTTACAGAGATCAGGTGGAGTTATATACCAGACATGGGAGTAGGCCAAGAATTGGCTGAATTATCTCCTAAATAAGGAGAACTAGAGCTCTTGGACAGGTCAAGAGGGTGTTTCCAATTAATGTGAGGGTTGCTGATTATGGAGGAGGAGATTGGATTTATACCCTGCCCGAGTCTCAGAGCGGCTTACAAACTCCTTTCCCATCCCCTCCCCACAACAGACACCCTGTGAGGTAGGTGAAGCTGAGAGAGTTCTTTCCAGAGCTGTCCTGGAGGGAACAACTGTGACAAAACTATGGCAGCTGCAAGTGGAAGAGTGGGGAATCAAAACCAGTTCTCCCAGATTAGAGTTCACACACTTAACCACTACACCAAACTGGCTCATTAAATTAAAACAACTGGGAAAACATCTAAAAATATTATGAGACGTACTGGCCATTAGAGATAGTTTGCTGAAAAACTGATGGTCACTTAATATAAGAGTAAGTCCCCCAGTATCACCTTTCGTGTCACTACTAGATGCTTATCACAATAAACCTGAGAGGAAAAGTAATGAAACTTTATAACATATCAAAATATTATCAATAAATATGGGAAATTCAAATCTTGGCAAGTTATTAATGAAGAAGGGAAAACATACAATGGTTAACATATCTTCAACTTTCATCGAGGCTTAAAGAAATGCATCAAGAAGAAGCTACACAAAGGAATTTGACCCAATTTGAAAAGATAATATTGAATAAAACAGATCATCTTCTAGAACATATCTACAAACTTCTTCTACAATATGATACAGAAACAGAACAAGTCAAGAGATGTTTGGTGAAATGCTTTCAAAAGTTCAGGATGAAAAGATATCATATTTACAATAAAGCAAGCACTTAGAGAAAGTTGGTATAAAATGTTCTATCACTGGTACGTTACCCCAAAAGATATTGAGAAGATGGATAAAAATGATAAAGGACTGTACTGGAAATGTAAAGAGATAGATGGTACCTTTTACCATATGTGGTACTCAAGACAAACATGGGAGTTCATGACAAGTCCTTCAGACTCCAAGTAAGCTCAGCTTCCTCCCAGCTTCACAACTGAATTGAAAGATCTGCACACTGGTGACTCAAACCTTGGATCAGACTTTTCCTGTATGCTTCATATGGGCCCTTTCATTCTTAAAAGCACTATATGAGCATTAGTGGATTATCTGATGATCCATCGCCTTTTAATTAGAAAAGAGAACTAAGAAGAAAACAGTTCCTGTAATCCAGAAGGGGTTTCTTTGGGAACACGAGAGGAGGAATCCATCAGCAAAGACAATTCCTACTTAAAACTTTATTCTATTTAGATCATTCCCACACACACACTTTTCTCACAAACTCAAAGTAGTTCATAATAAATGCAACTACATAATGTAATTATTAATGTTTCTAATGTAAACCTGAAGCTCCATGCTCTGCTGATGCTTACTGTATCTTCTACAGCTTTTTCTTCCTTCATTACTACCATTGTTAGCTTCATTTGCTCCTATCTGAGGGCCTTTAGAGATGTTCCTGGAGGCATATCAGTCAAGATAAATGTACTCTAGGTTACTGAGGGAAGAGGCAAAGTCAGAGTAAATCCTGCAGCCTAAAAGGGGAGGTAGGTATAAGGTCAATTCCCTTGTTTTCTTCACTCACGACACCCCAGGTCGTTGGAATGGTGGTAGCTGGTTTTCAATGACTGTGTCACTAGCAGCCAACAGAGATTATGGGTGGACTCTGGAAACTAGTGTCATCTCACTGGTCCTCTTAATGTATACACTTGTTTTGTAGGGCCCATAGAAAAGATGGGGGGAAATACCCATTTACTATTGCAAAACTTACAGAACCATTCATCCACCTTACAAAGCTCAATTCTCAAGAGAAATAGTTATGTTTGAAGTAAATATGACAAAGTTGTTTATAACTGAGCAGCACCATATTACTTCTGCTTTCCCCTAGACCAGTGGTGGCAAACCTATGGCACACATGCCAGAGGTGGCACTCAGAGCCCTCTCTGTGGGCACACACGGCATCGCCCCAGCACAGAGTTCGCAAGATTGGACAGCAAAAATCACATTAATTGTTCAAAAACATGCCAAATGCAAACTTTTACCTTTCAATAAAAAGTTGTTTGTATCATTGAAAGCTCTGTTATTGTGTTTTTCTTTTAAAACAAAAGATGTTAATGTTATGAGTTGTTTTTTCTAAAAAGAAAATCTTAGTATTCAGGTTAAATTGCTGTGTTGGCACTTTGTGATAAATAAGTAGGTTTTGGGTTGCAGTTTGGGCACTGGGTCTCTAAAAGGTTCACCATCACTGCCCTAGACATAACATCAACACATCTACCTCAGCTGCAGGAGACCTCAAACAGCAGACACCAACCAACTGGCAGAGGACCTAGCCAAAGGCTCTGCATAAAAGCTTCATGATGTTTTTTGTCTCCCAGATAAAGTGTCACAGCAAGGGGAAATCCAATAAAATCTCTATGGGCTTCCCAAGTTTTGTTTGAAAAAGAAAGCCAATGGTTTCTAGCACGTTTGAGCAGATGAACTTCTCTGATGATGAAGAGATTTTAAAAAAGTACTTAAAAAGTATAGTTTACACAAACAGCATCCATAATCCAATGCAGTATTCTGAAAATAGCCCATACTTATTCAGTTTTTTACATTAGTGGGTCAGAATCATAGAGTTGAAAGGGAACTCCAGGGTCATCTAGTCTAACCACCTGCACTATGCAGAAAATTTACAAATACCTCCCACACACACACACCCAGTGACCCCTGATCCATGTCCAGAAGATGGCAAAAAAAAACTCCAGGATTCCTGGACAAACTGGCCTGGAAAAAAATTACTTCCTGACCCCAAAGTGGCGATCAGCACTTCCCTGGTGTGTAAGAAAGGGCCACAAGAACTAAACACTGATGCAGTCCTTCCTGCCCTCCCTCTCATGATCTGACACAGTGATCTGAGAAAAAAAGTGTATATTTTTTCAAACTAACTTTTTTTTAACCACACAGCATCACTTATCTGTTCATAGAGACCAATTACAAGCAGAATTCAAGACAAGCTGCTTGCTGAGCATGAGGGAAAGCTGCACGTAAAAGATATTTAAGAGGAGGAGCAGGGGCTCAATAGCAAAGTAAATGCTTTTTATGTTCAAGATACCAAGCATCTCCATTTAAAGGACCTCAGGCAGTTCAGAGCAGGAACAAGTTTTCTGCCTCAGACAGTGGAGAACTACTGCTAATCAGCAGAAGTAATCAAAGCCAGTGTATCAACTCTAAATGCTTCTGCAGTTAAATCTTCAGTGTGCATGATTTAGACAGATGTTGCCCCCCCCACACACACCTTTTATAGATTGTGTTCCTTAGAGTGTTAATATCAGAGAAAAGCTCTAGATTTTTTTCATTAGTATTTTGGATTCCCAAGATGAAAGCTACAGCATTAGGAAGGCAATGGCTAGAATAATATTTCATTTCCACTTTTTCCCATCACATAAAAGAGCAATTTCAAATTTTCAATCAACTCAGGCTAGGGTTGCCAGGTCTGGGTTGGAAAATACCTGGAGACTTTGGGGATGGATCCAGGAGAGGGTGGGGTTTGGGGAGGGGAGAGGCCTCAGCATGGTACAATGCCATAGAGTCCCCCCTTCAAAGCAGCCATTTTCTCCAGGGGAGCTGATCTCTGTCAGCTGGAGAACACTTGTAAAAGTGGGAGATCCCCAAGCCCCACCTGGAGGCTGGCAACCCTAACTCAGGCAGAGGAGAGCATTTCATCCCTCACATATACATTCTCTTCTTTCCTAGAGAACCCAGAATTATTTGCAGTGTTTCCCCATCTAATGCATGGTTACACAGCATCTAAAAAACCAGCAGTATACTATCCAATGAAGCATACATTAGCCTCTCTTCCCCCCGTAGCTACTAAAAAATAATAAAACAGGCTTTAGGTTTTTTTCCACATGTGTAAAGTAGATAATGGATACATACCGTAGTCCCTGCAAGCGATTTGGCTGCAAATATTTCCTGGATTAATTTACGCTTCCCCCCCACACACACACACACCATTAGCCAGAAACAGGAATTCTAAGAACACACAGGTTCTGTGGGAGCCAGGCAGAAATGTCACTATTCACCTTCCACACCACAACCTCAAGCCTTTCCAACAACACACACAACATCTTTAGAAGCCACATTCTGTTCTCCTCCTTTTCCAGGTTCCTTGGTATCCTGATGGTAACAACCCACAGCTCACCACAATAAACGACACAGACAGGGGAAGGGACTGGGAATCATTTTTATGACAGCTGAAAAGAGGTCTGGGCTGAGCTTCTGTTCCGACTCAGTTTGCAAGTGTTTAGCCGAGGTGTGGGCGGAGGCACAAGCCAAAGGAAGCATGAGATCCTAAGTGAGACAAGCCAGGGGTTTCAGGACTAGCCAAGAGTGTGATGTACCATAGTGTTTGTTTTGTTCACTGTTCGGGGTCCCCAATAAGAAGAAAATCAGATCAGAAATACTGAAATAAAGTGAGGGAACAAAAACATGTAGGAATTATGATGAAGAAGGCCAGCAGCTGCTCATTTTGCAACTACTGTTTTAAAAAAATAGTGAAACCTGGTCCGGTGGGCAGTGGTTGTACTCTAACTGCCTTTCCTGCTACCTCCACTCAGAGCTTTTCTTTAAACTGCAATTTGGAGTATGCAATGACTGCTTTACCTTAGATTCGGGTGGGTAGCCATGTTGGTCTGAAGCAACAGAACAAAGTTTGAGTCGAGTGGCACCTTTAAGACCCAGAATTAAACTTTGTTGGTCTTAAAGGTGCCACTCGACTCAAACTTTGTTCTGTTGCTTTACTTAAGCCTACAGCCCTACTTTAAAAACAGATCACTTTTTACACAATCCCCTGGGATGTGGGCAACAGGCATGAGAGGTTAGTAAGCTGCTCTTTACCAATTTATTTAAAAGGAAACTATTCCTAGGGTTGTATCCAGCCATCATTCAGTGTTAGGAACTTATAAGCATAGATCTTCCCTTCTTTCCTCTCCCAGAAGTTTATTCACAGTGCTGCAAAACCAACATGGACTACTGCCACCCCAGCAGGAAGAACGAGACAGACAACAGTCTTGGAATTAAACAAGGGCCACTTTATTAACTTACAAGACATTGCAGCAATGGGACAAAACAAAACCTAAGCAAGCCTGGAACAGGCAAGGCAGGCGTCATTCCCTGACCGGCCTCCTTGCCCTTGTCGGGCGGGTCACCCCAGCCCCGGTCTTGAGCCAGTGATCTAGCTCGCGCCCGGCAGCCTGGCAAGCTGGTTGCCACCTAGGAGCGCCTACCCCTGAAGCCTTAAAACTTGCAGGGAGGTGCCGACCTAAGAGGTTCCCAGAGGCGATCATCATTTCCTACCCTGGGCCTTAAAACCCGAAGGCAGTTCCTGATGACCTCCTGTTCCCTAACGGGATATGCCATGAGGTGCTCACCAGTTCCGTTTACTTGCTTGCACAACCTGCCACAGCCAAGGCCAAGCCTCTGCTTTGGCCTTTGCTCCCCATTCAGTGACCAAGCACCAACCGTATCCCGTGCTGCAAATCCCGCAAATATTACATTGCCCTTGTCTTGACAAATGCACCCCGTCCGGCCTATACAGGTCCGAAAATTCAACACGGAACGACACCCAACCCAGAACAATCTTCACGCCGGGCCACCTTGCTCTTATCCTCACAAGGTTGGCCTCCGCCAGCACCACAAGGGCCTTGCCCTTCATCACAGCCAGTAGCACCCGCCCTCATGTAAGCTCTTCGTGTGGAAGGGGCGAGGGCCAAATACATCGCCCTGTCGGCCTCAGCCCTCCAACCTGCCATACCTCCTCTGGCAGCCGCACTGGGAACTGATCGGCTTCTGGAGCTAGCTGCCGGAAGCTCGTCATCTGTTTGCGAGAGAGCGTCATCGACCCCGTTACTGACCCCCAGAATGTGCCTGGCCTGAACATGATGTTATGACGTAAAACACTGCAGCGTAAAGGCCCGCACCCGGGCCATGACCCTGGGAGACCTTGATGTCAGGGAGTTGATAACGTGTATGGTAGACATGTTATCACACCAGAAGTAGACTGTCTGATTGGAAAGTTCTGCCGCCCATATCCACACAGCTGCTCTATGGTGCGGTAGGCGGAGGCCCGCCATTGACTTGCGGAGTCTCCTGACAAAGGCCCTCCCGGGTGCCCCAACCCTACATGTAAAATTGAGATGGCCGGCCAGTCGCTGGAATTCCAGCAACACATTTTTTTGCCTGTGACATTGCCATGCCCAGGTGCTCTCTTAGGCACAACTCCTAATGGGGAAACCCTCAAATTTTTGAATAGGGGGAGAAGAAAAAAGGGGGCCAAGGACTCTACCTTCCCTACATTCCCTAGCTATCTTTTCCCGCACTATATGCTCCATTCCGCAAACTGATTTTAAATTTGGAGCCATATATGAAACCCTAGTCCCCTGGTAAGGTATCCTGAAGCCATACCGCAACCCTTCCAAGAGGTAAACCCGGTCGCAGACGCGAGGGCAATTCCGCAACCAGTTTCCCAAAATCAGTAAGTTAATTGGGCTGGGCCCCTTTTTCAAGGGGGGGTTGAGAACACCTCCTCCCCCTCCGTGCTTACCGCCCCTGCCGCTCCACTTACCCCGTGGCTTGGGGCAGCTGGCAAGGGCATGGGGGCCTGCGCACAGCGGACACTCATGTCTAAAGGAACATGCCTTGCGGCTACAGGTCCCATGGGAGGTGAACTCCCAGCAAAGCAGGCGTCGTTGAACAACCTGCCCCGCCTGGGCGCGGGTACCTGGCGGTACTTCACCTCTCCTCATAGAATGGCAGCTATGTGTTCTCTCCCCCCCCCGGTGTTTTGGCTGGGGACATTACTTGCAACCATAAGTGAGGGTGGATCTGATCCCACCTAATTGCTGGATTCGTGGCTGCGCGCATGCAAAATTCTTTGTCGTATTGTGACCAGGCCGGGCTTGGGAAATCGGTAAATGCCTTATAAATGATGTCCATATACTGGAGCATCGCAGAAGCCCTCCATGGGTGGTGCCTAACTATAACTGCTGCATATATTAAAAATCCCGGGTACCAGTTTGCCCAGTTTCTATCCACTACCCTCCTTTTTAAGCGCTCCTTCTCGCGTTCATCAAGGTCCTCCCTGTCCTTCTTTTCTAGCTCCCTGTACAGTAATGAGAACACGTCCACGAACTCACCCCTAAGGATCTTCTCCTTAGTAGCGGTGGACAAGTGATCCCCCAGGGGGAGAGCTGCATCCCCGCTTGGAATCGCACCTGCGTGCACTGAATCATAAGAAGTGGCACTGAGAGAACCCACCCCGGCCAAGGTCCCTGGTTGGAAGGTGGGGCCACATGTGCACCCGATGGGCCACTGACTGGTGTTGGTTGCGACCCAGGAGCACCCTGAGAGTAGGGGCCCCAAGGCCAGCCTGACACTGGGTTTCCCCAGCTGTCTGCCTTACCTCCCTGCCCCGGTGGCCTCTTGTACACCTCCACCTGTTGGGCATTCAAGCCCTGATTGTGTGAACCAGACGGTGCCTCCTCCACGTCCTCCACCGGTGCGGGCCCCCCGCCGTCCTCCAAGAACGCCAAGCGGGCTAACACCTGTGCTTGAAAAGAAGCATTAGAATCTGTCCTAGCCTTTTTACTACCACCCCCCTCCAGTGGTGTACCCCTTTCCAGGGCCTCCAGGCACCGGAGAATTGCCATGTTAACTGGGTCATCCTCCTCCTCATGTGGTGGCGGAGCCGGACGCGCCGGGGGCCCTCTTGGAGCTGGCTGTTTTCCCTTAGGTTTGGGAGCTGGCTGCTTACCCTTAGGCTTGCCTTGCCCCTTTTTCGAAGCCATGGTATCTAGACACGTGAAGTGGCAACAAACTGTTAACCAAAACAAAACAAAAGCAACAACAAACACACAGAACCAGGCTGTTAGAAGAAGAAGAAGAAGAGGAGGAGATTGGATTTATATCCCACCCTTCACTCACTTGGAGTCTTAGAGCGGCTTACAAAACTCTTTTCCCTTCCCCTACCCACAACAGACCCCTGTGGGGTAGGTGGTGCAGAGCAAGCTCTTCCCCAAGCTGTCCTTGAGAGAACAACCGGTACAGAGCTATGGCTTGCCCAAGGTTATCCAGCCAGGTGCAAGTGGAGGAGTGGGGAATCAAACCCGGATGCTCCCAGATTCCACTACACCAAACTGACTCTTAGGGAATGCGAAGGGCCTAATCTGAGGGGGCCCCTGCCTTAAAAAATGGGCTGCCCCACCAAGCAGGCCGCTGTTGGCACTATGGTATTGATAAAGTGGAGGGGAAAAAAGTACCCCCGTGACCTAACCCACCCCTTGGAGGGCCTGGCCAGCCCTATCAAAGAGAGGAAGAAGAAGAAGAGAAGAAGAAACTGTAGTTATAGCCCGCCCTCCTACCTTGGAGTATCAGAGCAGCGTATAAACTCCCTTCCCTTCGTGAGGTAGCTGGGGCAGAGAGCGCACTTTCACGCACCTTACCCCTACCAAACTGGCTCTCAGAAGTGGGTAAGGGGGAGGAATAAGCCCCCTCACACAACCCACCCACAGATTGTAGGCCCAAGAGGCCCCCAGGAAGAACCCCCCCCAGCAAATGAACGCGCAAGGAGGGCACGCTCCAAGTTGGCCACCGGCCTAGCATGCAAGAGGGAGGGGGAAGGAAGCACCCCCTGCCAGCTTATTATGCCAAAGGACCCCACCGTGCAACGGAGAAAAGAAAGAAACCCCCCCCCCCCGACAGCCCGCTGCACCAAAGAGGCAGCCGTCGGCCCAACGCGCAAGAGGGAGGGGGAATGAAGCTCTCCTCCATCGAGCCCGAGAAAAGAAGGAAGTGGAGCAACCCCAGTAAACCCCCCCCCCCGGCAATGAACGCTCCCGGAGGGCCGGTGTTTCGGGAAGAGGGAGGAAGCCCGTCTCCCACAGAGAACACGCTCTCTAACGGGCCACCGCCCCTGGAAAATCCCCCCCCCAACAATGTGCGCTCGCAGAGGGCTGGGGCCGCCGGACAAGAGAGATGGAAGCCCCGTCTAACTTCCCCCGCGGAGGGCAGGCCCGATACAGACCACCACACGCTAATTGGTGTTACCGCCCCTGAGGCCCGCCGTCGCCGCTCCTCCACCGCCGGGATCCACTTCCTGAGGTCTGCCGCCAGCACCACCGGTCCTCCGCCGTCATGTCCCGCCGCCGCCGGTCCTCTGCCGCCGCCGCCGCAAGAGCTGTCGCCAAGGCCTGCCACCGCTTCTCCTGGGTCCGCAGTTTACTCGCCGACCACGTGGACCCGAGGGCACACCAGCCAACCAAACAACCACTTCCAAACACCTCCTGCTGACGTCGATGCCGTCCTCTGGGCTTCAAGGTAGGCCCGATTACAGCTCCCAAGCTCCGTCTGCGTGCTCCTATCGCAGCGAGCACGTTGGATCAAGCGAGCACGTGGACCCAGAGAAGAGGCTGAGCTAGAGCGGGGCTCGGCCTTTTAACAGGCCGGCCCCGCCCCGCTGGCTACAGGACACTGAGCGTCCCTCCTGTTGCTGCCCCGCCCTCCCGCGGTGCGGCAAAGCAGCACCCGGGCGCTATCGGCGGGGGCCGGGCATCCGGGAGCTCAGATCTCCACACGGGCCAGTGAGCTGCATTCAGGAGGAAAGGATATTGCTCTTCCTACCTCTTGCATTGGCTCCACCTTTCCCAGGGTCCAAAATGGTTGTTGCTGGGGGAAGACAAGATGTGTGATACTTGCACAAACACGACTGGATCCGACCCATTATGAAGAAACACATAACATAAACCTATATTACTATTGAAAACTTTCAATGTTTTAATTTAACGAAATCAGAAACACAAAAATACAAAGAAACAACCAGCAACAACTCCATCCACTTATATCAAAAGAATATGCAGGTCATAATTTTGTCCTGTTTCAAAACATAACAAACATTGACCATCTCTCTACAAATCCATCCAGTATATTGCAAATTGTATATCTGAATCACATATAGTAAGTCAGTGGTATCTTACCCCCATACTATTTGTCTACAATTTAACTTAACTTTGTATTGAAAGTGCCTTTATATTAACCTTTGTTGACCATTTACATTTATTTTGGAACTGTTTACAGATCAAAACATCTAACACTAAAATTATAGGAATTATTTTTAAAACTATCTTCACATTCTCTGTAAGTGGACTGGTTTAGGAGTTGCCATACATGCTTCTTCTCAGCCATTTAGACTAACTTAATACTCTAGCATATCTTAAACTGTTAATTCTAACAGTTTGACCAATACTATCTTTTAATAGTAAAAACCTCTCTTATTCCCTACACTTTAAACTTCTGGATTCTTTAGCTTAGCCAGTATACTCCCTAACTACCCAAACATGAGCCTATTCGCATCTCCACAGGCAGGGCTTGAGCCTGTGTTTTGTTCACAGGCAGGGCCTGGGTTTGAACACTTACTTCCCATCTGCACATGTTGGCTTGTCCCTACTTGCGTCATATATACAAGGCACATTTCTCAACTTAATACACTTAGGAGAGCAGATGTGGAAATAAACAGTCAAGATACACAACCATTATTCAGACAAAAGCAGCTGGCTGTACAGCACAGGAGAATCAGGACTACAATTTGAAAAGCACAGTAGCCAAGACTGAGCTCTAAGGCAGCAAGACCCTGGTTCAAATACCATTTCTGCTATGAACGGATTATGTGACTTTAAGTAAGCCATGCTCTCTAACCCTCCACATGCAATAGAGCAATAACACCACTGACCCTTATAAGACTGCAAGAACACCAAGATAATGTATGTGAAACACTTTGAACTCTCAAGAAGTACTATATAAATGTTTCATATAATAATAATAATCAAAAGTACCTATACAGAACTAGATGCATGCTTTGCTTCCACTGGCTTCAGCCTACAGAACTTCAAGTGGTCATTCATTTTTAATTGGGCTCTCTCCAACAGAAAACAAAGAGAACACATAGCGAAAGGCCTCTGGTCATTTTTCTGTACTCCTCAGCATCACTGTAGCATCTCAAACGACTGCTGTCTTGAAGGAAGACTTTTAGAACATTATATTCAAGACCATTGCAAGGCGCAATGCAACAGAGACTACCAAGACACCTGGAAGGGCAAGGCTGAATTATCCTTAAGCACAATAAGCCTAAACCCTTGATTTCAATCTCAGCACAGCCAAGAACTCACTGAGTGAGGTTTGGCAAGTCACTGTTTTGCAACCTCAGCCTTATACTTTATGTGCATTACTGCTATATAGTGATAAAAATGTTGGCCCATCTTATTTTATTTACAACATTTATATCCCACCTTTCTGACCACTCAGGATCACCATCTTACAAGGTTGGTGGGATAGCTCTAAAAGCAAAGAATGTGTGCAAATTCAAGCATCTCAGACTTTTTGAACTCAGACTACCTTTTCTAAACTTCTACTACTGTCTGTGGTTTTCCAGGTGAGCACCAAACATGCATTGCATATGTGAACATGTAGACAGAACTTTGTACATTGGGCTGGTGCAGCATGTGAGGATCTGGACAGCTATCCCATGCGGGTAGGGGAAGAGAGCAGACATAGGGACACTTAAGGAGAAACAGCTTTTGCTGAACTTCCTTCTTTCCAGAGCAGACTGTGATAATGAGGAAACAAGGGTACAACTACACCCACAAATCCAATATGGACCAGTGAATGTCTTCTGCCAAGGGGAACTTAGGCTGTGATCAGACAGGCTATTTGACCCAATTTCATTGTTCTCCCTTACAGATTAAAAATTATCATTCAGACAGTGACATCTGTCTCCCATTCTGCAATCGTTGGCAGTCACAAGCTGACTTTCCTGACACTGGAAAACAGCAGACCTTTACGGATTGAACTGGTCTCACCACACAATTCCTGATGCCTGAACTTTCTCTTACAAAATCAAGCCATTTGGGAAGCTAGAGAACACACTTGCATCAGTGCCATTTTAAAAATGCATTTAGCAGTGTGCACTTAGGCAGATCTTCACCCCATGTGTTTCTCTTTTTAAAACCTTACAAAGAAAGATGCCTATGAGCGTAAGCTGTTTTCTGCCTACAGCTCTGCGGTACACATGGTTGGGAAAGGCGTTAATGAGAAGTTGTGTTTTTCCCAGAGAGGGAGGGGGAAGGGAAGCAATCTGAGAACACTGTCATGATTCTAGCTGCGTTCCAAGCTTTTAAATACAAACATCAGTACACAGGACAAGGCTTCTCTATTTTCTCCCCCCAGCTTTGAAACTTTTGAAATGTTTAATTTTTTAAAACCACAGTTTAAAGAACACTGCCCTCACAGCCACCTCATCCTGCAATTCCATTAGCCACCAACTACCAGGCGTCTGAAGTGATACTTTTCATGAGCGTTAATGCGTATGCTCAAAGGACAAATAACAAAGAAAAGCTCCCACTCCACGGCTGCCATCTGACTGGTCCTCCATGGGGTGAATGCAGGGTGAAGTAGGTTATGGATGGGATGTCTGATCAAATTTCTCCGTTACAAAAAAAAGAGAGAAATTTGAGGCAGGGCCAAACCGTGCTAACTTTGCTGTGTGACCATAACTTTAATTTACCCAGGTATCAGCAAGAAGGAAAGGCCACTACTTGCCTCCAGATGCTATTCCTCCATGGAACTTTGCCATCCTCCCTCCAAGTGTCTTACTTCCCTCAAGTTTTCAAAGTCACTGCACTAAGAAAAACCCCATCTATATTAATACAAAGAGTTCTCATAAACACTTGACATATTTGACTGATTTTGACAGAGACAGAAAAGTATTCCTCCATGATATCATGGAACATTTCAAGGACATGCCGGTGTACATGTAAAGCAGTAAAATGTAACCACCAAGACAGAAGAAATTTTGCTACACTGAACCTGCCTACTTTTCTAAACCAATATGGTACATTTTGTTTTGGTTTTCAGTACAGGATTGCTAACTTCTTATGAAACAAGATGTGCAGTTTTCTTTTCCTTTTTTCCTAACAGCCAGCTAGAAAACAGTAAGTAGGACAAATATTTTTAAAAATTTGGAGTGGAATTGGAAAGAGAAACAGTGCGACATTCTTGTTAATACTTCATCAAAGGTAACACAGAAGGCCAGAAAAAACAGCAAGAGACCC
This sequence comes from Lepidodactylus listeri, assembly GCA_029233225.1. Taxonomy (NCBI): domain Eukaryota; kingdom Metazoa; phylum Chordata; class Lepidosauria; order Squamata; family Gekkonidae; genus Lepidodactylus; species Lepidodactylus listeri. The sequence goes on from JARCFY010000011.1 coordinate 50,825,329, forward strand.
AACAACAGTATGCTAAAGGATCACAAAATCTTGACCATTTCATATGCTCAGCTGCAACAGCACTATGTAAATCCTAAAAAATATGAAAAGCTAAGAATCAGCACGTAATCTAGATTCCACATAGGCTGTATGCAGCAGATAGTAGAAGGGGAAAAAACTACTACAAAAATTGAAACAATCCATCCAGTGCTCATTTTTGGAACACCTAAATGTCAAAAGAGAAAACAGATTTCACTGGCAGTGTGGGATATCAAGTTACAATGGATGGGATCTAAAATAACAATACCATGCATTATCATGTATTCACACTGAATTGCAGCATATCAAATGCAACAATATTAACTTCCACTTTGTACCTGGTGTTAACAACAACATGGTACCCGAACACTGAAAGACAAGTGGGATACCTTATACAATCAATGGACTGAATCTAGAAAACATTAAGTGCACTTCTGATCCATTGATTGCAGAGGCACAGGCACTTACAATTGTTCTGGACTGCAGCCAGCGGCTCAAGGAATTCACTCTGGTTACCTGGTTTTTCATTGCCAACCAGGACTTCAGTATCCATCTGAATTCTAAAGTGGTTCCAAAGTACACTTGCCCAAGTAGAAGGCATTCTGCTTCAGCAAGGAAGATCTGTAATTTCCATGGATTTCCAATTTAGGCTGTAGTCCCTCATGCTGCATCCCATGCTATTTCCCAGGAGTTCCCCAGTCCTCATGAGCAGCTTTTTTTGGCCAGGTGTACTACAGAAAACAGGGAATGAAGGAAAGATGTATTCTACTGAAAGGTAGTGGTCTTTAGCAGTTAGCATGTCAGACAAGGACTAGGGGGACCCAGGTTTGAATTTCCACTCATTCATTAAGTAACCTTGAGCCAGTTACTATCTCCCAGCCTAGCATACCTCATAGGGCTGTAACAAGGATGAACTGAAGGAGGGGAGAGCCATGTGGTCCATGCTATACTCCTTGAAGGGAGAAAGAAAATATAAATTATCCAAAGTTCTACACTAGGTTCTTGGGATCCAATCCAACAACTACAATTACTTATGAAATCTCCAAAGATAGGGGTTTTTTACATACAAGGTGAAGAGAAAAAACTTCTCCCCACTGTGTTCCTAATGTGCTAATGTGGGAAGAAGTGTCTTTCAGAGAAATTACGATCCACTGGATATTCTCCTAGCAGCTTAACGTGTGTTAAGTGCCATCAAGCTGTTTCTGAGTTATGGCAACCTACGAATTAATGTCCTCCAAAACATCCTATTGTTAACAGCTTTGCTCAGGTCTTGCAAACTGAGAACCATGTTGGGTCTTCTTCTTTTCCTGCTGCCTTCAACTTTTCCTAGCATTATTATATTTTCCAGTGACTCTTCTCATAATGTGACCAAAGCACTATAGCCTTAGTTTAGTAATTTTAGCTTCTAGGAAGAGTTCAGACTTGATCTGATGTAGAACCCACTGATTTGTCCTTTTGGAGATCCATGGTATCTGTAACACTCTCCTGCGATGCCACATTTCAAATTAATCAACTTTCTTCCTGTCAGCAGCTTAATAGCCTTGGGTTAGTTGTTTCAAAGCTAAATCCAAAATCAGGCAAAGGATTTGAGACATCAAACATCAACATTAAATTCTCCAAAATACCACCACTTCAGGAACAAGAAACTGGTATTATCAATCAAACTATTTACTTAATTTATGGATTCCCGAACACAGGACAGCTTTTGCTTTGGCCTGCCTCAGTATTCTTCCATCTACTTTATTAGAAGGGAAATACTGTGGTGTGCTGTTTCATGAGCATTTATGCCCTTATGCTGCTGTGGAAATTGAAATGGCTGACATATGCTGCTGCATTGACACTTCTTTAATGATCTTAGATATATATTTATTACACCCATCTTCCAAAAAATCCCAGGAAGATCAGAACAATGGTATACCTCCTTTCCAATTGCAGGGCTTGAAGAGTTCCTAGATCTATACATCTGCCAGAGTCTACAAAGATACAGGGCTGATTTAGTGACAAATACCTTTTTTATATTACTTAACAAAAGATTGTATATATATTCTTATAACCACTCTGCCATCATATGTTTTACTCTGCTGGTCTGTGACTGTAATAAACTGATTGAGGAAAAAAATTCTACATATTTACCTTTTCAATTAATTTTTTGTTATTAGAGCCAGCCACTTCTTCAAACAACCCACACAGAGATCAAGGGAATTCTGACACCATTATTTAAGAAAAAAGAATCCCAAAGAACATCCCACAAAAAAATTACACCGCTTATGATATCAAAATGATCTTTCATCCAATAATGTTTCTACTCAACCACATTAGTAACAAAAGCAAAACCAGTGCCTATATAACAATGAAACATAAGAATTTCTGCTCATGCACTGAGGTTCTCCTTTTCACATTGTACAGAAGGATAGAAACGTCATGCAGAGGGAGGTGCTTTTATGAAGAGTGAACAAAGATCACAAGCTTGTCTCAGGAGCTGAGACGTCAAGATTCAATTATTCTTCCTCACACAATTCAGAGACAAAAAAACCCAAAAACACATATATCAGATCAAATAGCTACAGCAATTCTAAAATGAAAAGGATATATCAGAATCAGTGTGGAATGTGCCTCATCTATGCAATCCCTGATGCAATACACAATTTATCTAATGGTACCACACCATAGATTTTACCCTGTACCATCTTTCAAAATCTGAGGTAGCACTGCATTTTTAAATTTGTAAATGGAAAAATTTTTTTTAAAATACAGTTTATGATCACTATCTCTTTTCATTAAAGAAATATGCTTACAGTAATATACAACTGTATCATGCTGCTACTATCTTAAGACAGTGATAGTGCTGTGGCTTACAGGTTTACAACAGCATTTCACTCACACTGGTTGGACATCTAGGATTAGAACATGCACTTTCCAGAAGCAAAGGATCAGTTAACATACAAGACAGTTTAACACTTCTTACAATGAATTTTTTTTAAAAAAATCAGCAATTCTTGCAGAACCCTAAATGACAGGAAGATATAAATAACAGCAAGAACTCTGAATGCAGCAACATTATTTGTCAAAAGGGCTTTTTATTACTGAAATTATTCACAACCCCAAGAAAACTGTAAGGAAGTTGTTAGGTACTTAAAACAACTATATGGTTAGTCTCCTCACTGATGGGTTTTCTTATATGGGATTACCTACAATGAAAAGATAGCTCATGCATATGCTAATATCCTTTATTTAGTGAGGAGGGACATCCTCCAATGCTCAGATCCCACAAAGAATATTACTAGAGCCCTGACTGTGTGAGCTTGACCTGTGTTGTACGAATCCAGTCATAAGCCATGGCCTCCCAGCTTTGTGCAAACACAACTACTGAACTAGAATTTGCTGACAGACTGATAACCAAATCCTCAAAATATAAACACCTATCACAATTTTATCCTATTCCTTCTCCAGGGAACTCAGGGCAAGGTTCTCTCTTCCCATTTTATCCTCATAAAAACTGTAGAACATAGATTAGGCTTCAAGCAAGCTATTAGCCCGAGGTAACCCAGTGAACTTCATGAGTGAACAGGAATTAGAACTTGGGTATCCACAACCCAATACACTACACATCTCTGCCTCTAAAATAACATCTTCCATGTTAATTTCGCCTCAGTTCTCCTGGAGTGTGGAAGGCTCTATCAATAATCTGAGCAGCCAGTTGTAACAAATCCTAGAATCCCACAGAATAGGCACCTGCATTTGTAATGGCTCACTATACTGCAGCAGTCCAACTGTAGACCATGCAGAAGCAAAAGTGAAAGGCCTCGCTTTCAAATGGTATTATGCTGGAACACAGAAATATGGAAATCCAACAGTATGAAAATGCAACTGGCAGACTGCCACATTGACATTACTGGGAAATCATGAGAAAGAAACTGATGACAGATAGTACTACCCCACCAGCTAGATTAAAGTCCAGTAGCACCTTAGAGACCAACAAGGTTTTCAGGGTATGAAACCCTGAAAACCTCCTACCCGAAAAACTTGCTGCTCTCTAAGGTGCTTCTGGACTCAAATCTAGTGTTCTACTGCAGACCAACACAGCTACTCTCTGAAAACAGTTACCCATCAGTCACTAATTTGTACCCAGAGAGAGAAAAATGGCCAGAATTAAACAGTTGGCTACATTGGTATAGCTTCAACTAATAAAGACATCTGAGTTGTGGAAGAATTTATATTTCCCCTCAAAAATTCAGGCGGGGGGGGGGGGTTGGAACCCCTGAGTTTTTAGAAGCCTAGTAAGCACCATCTATTCAGTTCAGTGATCGCCAATGTTTTTGACTACACAAGATATTTCAAAGAGAGTACAGCCTCATTAAGTTTTCATTTGTCAGTCCCAGAGGCTGACCAAATGGCTTCTAGCCAATAGCTCCTAGCAGCACATGGTTACCAGTATGTACCACCAAAAGCTTTTGCCAACCCATCATTTGGTACAGATTAAGTACAGGCACAGAGATTTTAGCTGGTCCCATCTGCCCAAGTTTGGGGGTGTGTGCTTGGGGGGATGCCCATCTCCCTGTGCTTGGGGGGGGGCATCAGTGGGAGGGCTTCTAGTGTCCTGGCCCTACTGGTGGATCTCCTGATGGCACTTGGTATTTTTGGCCACTGTGTGACAGGGTCACACTGGATGGGCCATTAGCCTGATCCAACATTGGCTTCTCTTAAGTACTTATGCTCAAATAGAAGTGAGTCAGAAGGTGGAATCTGCAGTCAGTATTACTGAACTCCTGAACCCTGCTCAGTTCAAAAGTAAGACCCCTGTTAAGGCTTATTTTCTACCTAGAAATGTAATAGACACATGAAATGCTGTATACACACAATCCACTGAATAAAATATCTATGGTGGGAGAAGCCCTTCTAGTAAGGCTTTTATATAAGAGAACAAAATGACACTGACTACATGTAGACAGCTACCCACATACTTTTGAGGAGTCACTTGCTCACATTGCATGATACATTCTAAATAAAAAAAATCAACACTAATTACTATTGCTTACAATCCACAGAGAACAGGAAGGTATCCACCCAACTGGAGTCTAAATCATACTAGAGCCACTACATTATCATGTTGAGAAGTTACTTATCCTGTTTAATTTTTATTTGATGGTTTGTTTACTTACGTAAATATTTATTGTTTCTGTTTACTTTCTATGAGCAAAGGAAAATGTATTTAGAATATGGAACACTGGTCAACAGCGCTTGAAGTAAACTGTATAATCTGCCTAAAAGCACTTTGATTCAGCATTAGGAGACACAAGTACTGACTGTAGTGTATTCAGATAGTTTTACTAACCTTACTTGGTCTGATAGCACTGTGTTTTCAGGCACCATGTTTCACTGGAGAAGTACCAGGAGTTTGGTCTAGTGTGAAAGCTAAAAGGCCAAACTGTGGATCGAGAAACCTCCAGTTCCAGTCTCATTTCTGCCTTGAACTGGCTGTCCTTAGGAAAGTCACTCTGCCTCTCACTCTACCATCTGCAAAATGGGCACAGTAATAGCCTACCTTATAGACTGACACAATAATACATGTAAAAAGCTTTGAACACTTTGAAGCACTGCAGTGATGTGAGATGTTATTTCACTGAACCAAGTAAGCTTGCTGGCTTCAGGGCTCTCACATATGTGAAATGCTCATGGCAACAGATTATTTTGTTAAATGTTGAGGATTTCACTTTCAGTGTGGATTGCCATCTTAACTTCATCCAGCTGTAAAATAACTGGGCAACACGCTTGGTTAAAAACATCAGATGTAACCGGAAATGGTATTTGGGATATCACTCCCTTGTATAGTACTGGCTCTCTAAACTGATAGGAATAGCAGAGCTACTGAGTATGGTACCTTATGCAGACTACATCACTCTTTCTCTCTTTCTTACAATTCAACAGCTTTCTGGAATATTTACCAGTAGTAAATTGTGGCCCAGTAGTTACATGGCTTCTTCTTATGAAGTGCCTCACATGTCCATATGACAAACTGTGGGCACAGTGACAATCTTCTCCTTCCTGTTCAGTAAGCTAGAGTGGTGATTGATATCTAAACAACATGACAATAAGTCCACTACAAGCTAATAGTGTAGTTAAAATATTGCGACAGGGTAGTCACAAAAGGCAGCTTTAAAAAAAACCCTAGCATATAAAACAAGAACATATATAAAGGTAAAGCGTGCTGTCGAGTCATAACCAACTCGTGAGAACCTCATGAAGTTCCACCTTATGGGGTTTTCAAGGCAAAACACGAGCAGTGGTGGTTTGCCATTGCCTTCCTCTAGAAGAATGTGTCATCAAGTCACAACCAGCTCATAGCAATCCAACTGACAGGGCAAGAGATGAGCAGAGGTGGCCTGCCACTGCCTCCCTCCTCAGAGCAACCCCAGTCTTCCTTGGTGGTCTTCCAACCAATTACTAACCATGGCCAACCCTGCTGAGCTTCCAAGTTCTGATAAGCCTGGGCTAAGCTGCGCTATTCAGGCTGTACTTTGCAAGAAAATCTAGGTGGAGGAAAAGATGAATCAAACCACAAGATTTACAAACAAAGATGAATCAAACACAAGAGTATGAGGTAACTTTCTTCCCCCTTTGGTTTGAACAGCTATTATGCAGAATGAGTTTTTACCTGAGTAAGATGATCCAAAAACAGAGTGTGTAAGTACAGAAATAAAAATAACTCAAAAACTACACACTAGTGACCACAAGTTACATAATAAAAATTCACCACATTTATTCAAATGTATTGTCCTGCATACATGCACACCCACACACTTTCTGAACATCTGGGAAGTCAGAAGTCATTCTATTGGCTTTCCCTATCCCCACTTCAAAGAGACACTTCATTGAAAATAGAGTTTGTGTCAAAGTGTTGTTTCCCAGTACACAAGAACTTAGAGAAATAACAACATATGATTCCCAATCATGCAGTTATTTCCAGGTTCTCCATATGCTGAAAGGGGCAGACCAACTAACAAATATAATACTTCCCCGCAAAAGCTTTTGCGCAATTTAGGCCCAATTCCAATTATGTCAACAAATCAGTTCATTTAAAAGAGGCCTTTTCCTGTACTTTTAGCAGACATCCTTAGAACTCCTCAAGATGACTTCCACCTTCTTCAAACATGTTTCCTTTTCCCCCAACCAGCTGGTCAACTATAGCACTTTGCCAAATACTAAAGGGGGTGGGATCACCTTTTTCTAAACTGTCTCACTTAGTAACTGAAATAACTGATCTCCTTAACAAGTGGAGTGAGTGGTTAGCAAAAAAAAAAGTTGTGTGCATCTTTAGCATGTAAAATGGAACAGATAATGGGAACAAAACTACTGTTTTGAAGGTCAGCGTTGGGCAGTGAAGGGGGCTCAGATGAACTTCGCTACTTAGTGCAACGTTTGCTCTTGTATGTGAAAGTTTATCAAAAAGGTGGCTGTAGAAAACAGTAACTTTCCCTGGGTTTTGACATGGAATCTTTAGGAAATAAATCAGAATAATGTATTGCTGCACCACAGTATTTTCAATAGGAGGTCTATCCTTCACCATGAAGCAGAACAGCATTATGTCAGAAGATGTGCTAGGCATTGTTCTTATCACTTCCAGTGGGACTCCTAGGAGAGTCTTAAGAACCATTTACTGGCAGCATATATTGATTTTGCTGCTGTTTCAGTTACAAAAGCATTATAGCACTCTTTTGGACCTCAAAATAAGCTGTGTGAATAAAAAGAAGGGACACCTAAAAGACACCAGATCAGAGACAAACTTGGGAGGCTTAGGTTTGTTTCGATAGGAAAGCATGACAAAAACAGGAAACAGATCAAAGGTTTGAGTTTTTGCTAGACATTTTTCCCTTCTTAATTTATATCCCAACCTTTCTCCCCAATGGGAACCCGAAGAAGCTTACGTCAATCTCCCCTCCTCCACTTTAGCAGCACAAAACCCCTGTGCAGTTAGGTTGAGACTGTGTTACTGCCTGGCCCAAGGTCCCCCAACAAGCTTTCATGGCACAGTGGGGATTCGAGACTCGGTCTCCCAGATCCTAGTTTGACACTCTCCCCACTAGATCATGCTGCCTCTCATTAAAAAACATAAGGAGAACGGAGAAAAAAGAATACACCAAAACTGACAAAATGAAGATGACTCGAATAGGGAACATATCAAATTTTTTAAAAAGTGTGGTGGCACAAGAAATATATTCTATTAAACCTCTTAAGGAGCAAATCCTACTGAACACAGCAAGACTGGAGTCTAAGAAAGAGGACCAGCATCAGTGTCTCCACCTCTCAGACCTCAAAATACTTATTTGATAGCAAGTGGCAGAAATGTGTTTAGGATTACTGCATTGCTAGTTGGGAATCCTCAGCACTAGCTCTTCAATAGCCTAACCACTAGAAAAGGGTGGGTGGGGGCGAGCAGCATCCATTTCTAGACTGCATCCATTTCTAGACTGAATACTTGGACCAGCTCCCACCGGCCAGGCTCCCGTTCCCAGTTGAGAACCTGATTAATAATAAGCTAGAGATATCGGGGGGGGGGGGGGGGGGGAGGGGTTTAAAAGAAATACCACCAAGAGCTTGCTCAGGCTTGCACGCCCAAGCCCCAAAGACTCAGCACTTTCCCGCTCAACTGAACGACTCCCCCCCCCCCCCAGGTTGCGGAAGGGTTAAGCCGCCTGGAGTCTGAGCGGTTTTGGCTCCACCAGCTGATTCCGAGGGCGAGGTATAAACAGAGCTGCCGGATTCCAGGGGGTCTTCTCTAGAGTAGCTCCGCCGAGTTTGTCCCGAGCGCTCGAGGAAAACAGATACAGCTCCCAAGTGTCAGATCTTAAGCTCTCTTCCAACCCGCCTTTTAGTGTTTATTCAGCAAAAATGAGACCTCCTCGGTCAGATCCCCCCGACGATTCAGAACTCAACCCGGCCCAGGAAAACCCTCTCTGGCATCAACACACCCACACACAGCGGTGATTGACTCCTGCCAACTCCCGCCCGTGGACGTCTTGTCAAAAAGGATTGGGACCACCTTAAGACGCCAACTAATGAAGAAAGCCGTACCCGGCGCGAAGCAAGGCGCTCTGCCAGCGAGCGATGCCTTCGCCTAATGGAGTCAAATACGCCTTAAGTGGCTAACTGGCGACGAGCTAGTACCGGGCGAGCCTTGCCCAGATCCGGATACAAGCCACTTCCTTCTCCCCGTCACAAGAGATAGCCCGTGACCGGCTACTTTGGCCACCCGCGCCAGCCAGAGTCCTCCGGAGGGAGACACTTAAACCGTTGGCTGCGCTGCTCTCCATACGGGGGGGAGGAGGAGGAGGTGGGGTGCAAAGAACCGAAGGAGCCTGGCGCGTCTCCCTCCCGCGAACAGCTCCCTAGAGCCGCTTGGAAGCGCTCCCAACTTCGGCGCCTGAAGTCGGGCTACCGGAGCGCCAACTTGGGCGGGAAAACAGCGCCGCGTCCCCACTCCAGGCACTGCTGCGGTGGCGGGCAGGCGAGCAGCCTCGCGCCGGAGAAGCCTGCAGCTGTGCGTTGCCGCCTCCACTGGGACTTACCTATCTTCCCGCTGCCGGGCTGGTAGCCGGGCTGGAGCGCTCCGGGCTCCCGTTCCAGGCTTGTTGCAGTAGCAGCTGAGAGCAGAGCGTCCTCCTGCCGCGCAGCTCCCTGGAACACGAGGGAAGGAGGAACTCTCCCGGCCACTGCCCACCAAACTCCACTCCCACAACGGCTGAAGCGGCTCCTGCTCGGCTCACTCGCGGCAGCAATGGGCCACCCAGCTGTGAGCCCAGAGGAGCGAGGGGAAGGCACGTGCACGCGTGGAGCCAATGGCAAGAAGCAGTCTCGTCGCCGTCCTCTCTTCCCCCGCCTTCTTTCCCAGGCCATGTGATCCCGCCTTCAGAGCTTGAATTCAGGTTTGGGACTATCCCGGGAAAGGAATGAGAGCGAGAAAGGGAGGGAGGGATTGCTAAAGCAGAATGGCCGTTTCGAGGCGCTTTCGGCTCGGTAGATGAACTGGCAGGAAGGTTTGAGTGGAAGGGATGATGTGCGGGGGGACTTAAAGAATATTTAAAAAGAAGTTGGATACAATAAAAAGAGGAAAAAGGAGTTAAGGGCATATGGGTAAAAATGTGGACGTGTAACATTAGACCAGATGGCTTAGTTCCTGTGTCAATTATAACGCAAAGCTTTTACTGCAATACATTTTGTTAATCTTTAAATGCAACAAGGTGCTTCTTTGGCTTACATTTGGTGGTGGAAAATGCCGTCAAGCCACAGCTGACTTAAGACGACCCCATAAAGTTTTCAAGGCAAGAGACGCTCAGAGGAAGGGGGGGGGGGGGGTATCATTACCTGCCTTCGCCTCACGACCCTGCTGTCCCTTGGAAGGATCCTTTCCAAATACTAGCCAAGGCCAACCCAGCTTAGCTTCCGAGATCCGACAAGACTGGGCTAGCCTGGGCTACCCAAGTTAAATCTCATTTATAGTCCAGTACACTCCAGGAACTTAAGCAAACTCCGGAGCACAGCGGAAGACAGGAGGGCCTGGTGTGATGTGGTCCATGGGGTTGAGAAGAGTCAACTCGACTGCGTCTGAACAACAACAACACACTCCAGGAAGAACTTAAATGGAGTGTGCTAATTTGGGATACTCCCATCTTCTAAAAAAATATGCTAGTAGGTTTCTAATGTAGAAAATTCCAATTTCATTTTTTCTGTTGGAATAAGGAGAAATAAACTCCATCCCATATAATAGGTTTATAGGACTAAATTTTCAGAAAAAGCCTAGAAAAGGAATTTGTAACAAGAGCAAATCTTGTCCAATAACACTGCAATGCTTTCTGCTTTTTAAGTGTTGCTAGCTGTCCTGAAACCTGTATGTCCAGTTCTTCTGTTTAGATGTACATAACATTGTAGCCTTTTGCAAAGTATTTCTCATATTTCTAGAGAAATGATCTGAATTTCCAGTAACAAAAGGACTAAAAAACAAAAGAATTCTGCAACCTAAACTTGTCTACTTTGAAGTGTCTCATATTTCAGTGAGTCTTGATTTAAGTGTTGCAGCCAAGCAATCAGATCCTTATCTACTTTCTTTTTGAAATCTTTCCTCCAGTGAGCTTTTGGCAGTATGCATGGTTCTCTCTTCATCCATTTTGCCTTCAAAGTGGACCCGGAGCCAGGATTTTTTATTGGGGGGGCTTTAAATTATGGGGGTAGCCCCCATCCACACACCCCATGCGAGCAGCCCTGATCCCACCTTTCCCTGCAACCAGCCAGGTGTGCACTCTCGCTCTCGCAATAGTTGCACCAACTTCTTGGCGACTGGGCTGGGGCCCCCCCAGGTGGGATCACTCCAACAGAGAAGAAGCACCACCCAACCAGCCCACTCCATCCACTTTCACCACAGCTGGAAAAAGAGAGAGACAGAGAGAGGTGGTTGGGGTGGGGCATTTTCACAGGTGACACCAAGCCAGGAGGGGAGACCTAGGCATCTGAGCCCCACACCAGAGAAATGGTCCAGGATGGTGGGCAGGTAGCACACTGGGAAGCCATTGGTGCTGTAGCTGAGCACTGGGCTGGTCTTGCCCATGGAACCGTCGCCTAGCAAGACACACTCCAGCCCAGGCAGATGCTCCAACACTTGCCACCCCCATGGGCCATGCAGAAGCACTGTCGGCAAAGCTGCAACACCCAGCATCAGTCCTGAAAGGAGCTGAGGGCATGCACCCAGTGGCCACCGAGCGGCAGCACACTTGCCCCACCCATCCCCACCAGGTAGGCACTGCCTCAGTGGCGGCAGTGGAATTCTCTACCCAGTGAAGTCAGGAGGCCTGGGTGGTAAGTTGGGGGGCCAAGCTCTGAGATGCCCCACTGTAGCTACAGGTCTGCTTCAAAGTACCTCTGCAAGATACTTTAGGCTGACAAGAGTAACTCACCCAAGGTCCCCTAGTGAGCTACATGATCAAGTAGTGATTTGAACCCAAGATTTTCCAGTCCTAGTCTGACAATAATGCCTATGCCATACAGGCTCCTAGGTAGAGCTAAGTGAGTTTAAACTCACTGATGACAGTTGGCTTAACTGTGTTTAACACTGCACAGGACTGGGATTCAGGGTTTGTATTTAAAGATCAGATTTTTCTTTACCAAATCTTATGTCTGGATTTGGTGGACCCAGGCCCATAGCCATGGGGGGGGGGGGGGCTGGTGAGAGTGATGCCCCCTCGTGAATGTGCCCTATCTCCTCATTAACCAGCGGTGCCTTCTCCCCCCCCCTTCTGCTTCCCAGCAAGGCCCAAGCCAAGCCAGAGCCTTGTGAGTACAGGGGAGAAGCAGGGGAAGGTAGGCGCCAGCAGCCATATGCTGGCACAGGCACAGCCACCACAAAGGGAAGGATGAAGGCTGTCCTGAGTCACCTGCATGAGTGGGAGGTGCTTGATGGAAGTGCCTACCTGGCTTGCCTGCAGAGGGGAAGTGTGTCTCAGACCATACTCTGCTTGCTGCTGGCCAGCTGCGGTCCCGGGAGCAAGAGTGACGGGTGGTATGTGCCCTTCCCTTCGCAACCCGAAACAGCCGAGGCCTCTCTGGCTGGGTCTCCACCAATGGCCCTGTGACGGCAATTGGATTCTCCCTGGCCAATGGGCAGCCCTCCTTGCCCTGGGCCACGCCTTGGTGGGTGTCCTCCTCCTCCTCCCCAGGGCTGGGCTGGGCTGTGTGGTGTACCACCGCTGGTGCCAGAGGAGAAAGGCTGGGTAGGGGGCAGTGGAGCATGTGCAGGGGTGCCTCAGGGCCTCATCTGGCTCAGAGTGACCACCAAGTGGAGTGGATCAAGGGTGCACTGCAGTGTCCACAGCCTCTGCAGGAGCCCCTGAGCAGAAGACAGCCCAGGCTGTGCTCCTGTCCCAGGAGCAGCCCCAGGGCCTCTGAACCCACAGGGAGCACAGCTGGGGCAGGGCCTTGGCAAATGGCCCCCGGGATTGATTTGGTTGGGATTTTCAAGAGATGCAGGAGCCAAAGGGCCAGGACTGCGGCTCTAGGGAGAGGCCAGAGCAGGCAGCCATATGGGAAAGATGGTGAAGATGCTGGAGCTGGGAAGAGGGAGAGGCAGGGGCAGCAGATGGGGGACAGGGTATCTAAAGAAGACCTCCTGGGTGAAAATCCAAAACCTCATCCAGTTGGGAGGGTTGCCTATGCAAGTGGGGAGCTACCAGATGGCCACGGCCAGAGCAAGGGTATGAGCATCCCTGGAGAGGACACCACAGTAATGGAACCCTTCATCGCCAAGGTGAGCGGGGAAAGGGGTGCGAGCCAGCTTCCTCAGGAGTCAGCTACACTGTACTAAACTGCCCCCTTGTTGCCCCCCAACAAAAAAAATCTGACTAGGGGCCTGGGTGGACCTATCTGGTCACTAAACAAAAAAAATGTTTTATTATCAGACTCCCATACAGAAATATCTTCAAAAGTATGTGTCCCAGCTGAACAGGCAAAGCAAGAGACAGTGTCAGAGCAGTCCAGAAAGCAAAGTCAAAGCCAGTCCAAAGGTCAGTAATTTGTTAGGTGCAGACAGGTCCAAGGAGCAGAATCCAAAGTCCAAGGTGAGCCTAAATATTACAAAGTGCAAGGCAGGTGCCATGGTTGCTGGGCTCACAGAGATGCAACAGCTGGAAAGGCATGCCAGCATGGTTTAAGTAAGTAAGGCATGCACAGCTGGAAAGGCATGCCAGCATGGTTTAAGTAAGCCTCTCACAATGAGCTGTGTTAAGCAAGGCAAGATCCTGCAATCACTCAGGACTGCTGTCAGTCAAACACCTACGTTGAGCCATGAGACGTGCAATACGCCTTCTCTCTGTAAGTTGCTGGTGAATTCAATCTCAGCATTGGTCTGCTACTAAGAGGGAATCAGAGGAGTCATCCTGCCCCAGCTGTTTGTCATCATCCTGTTAGGTAGTCTGCCTGGAGTAGTCAGGGTCAGTTGACTCCTGGAGCTCCTGACTTTCCTCAGCTACTTCTTGTGAGCCAGGGGCATCGAGTTTTAAAATCCTGGGTGCGGGGGCTCTTGCGTGTGCTGGAACCATGTCGCCGCTGCCACCACTCCCCCCCCCCCCTGGCCACTTCTGCCTCCCTCCGTCTGGGGGCCAGCTGGGCATTTGCCCAGCTGGCCCCTGGACGGAGGGAGGAAGGGACGGAGGGAGGGAGAGGGAAGGAGGCAGGAGTGGCCAGGTGGGGGGAGGGAGAGGCAGCGGCGGGCAGACCTAGGAAGGGCCCGGGGAGGCGCAGTGGGGAGGCACAGCAGCGGGCGCTCTGTTTTGCCAGGGGGGTTCAGTCCCTCCCAGGAAATTTCAGGGGTGGCTCGAGCCCCCCCGTAGTTGATGTCTATGTTATGAGCTGGGCCGAGGCTCTGCGACACTCCAGGAGTCTTCCTCCAGGCTGCGTTCTGACTGGTCAAGCTGACCCACAACAGTATGATACTTACACTAAAGACAGGGTTATTTTGCTACCTACACACAATGGGACAACTAATAATTGACCTTGTGGAGGTTGACTTGGAGACTTCCCCTTATGGATTCCCACTGTTTTCAATTAGGCTTATGTAAATTCAAGAGTGCCCTGCCTTTGTTGATACAAGAATTGCCCAATAACAGTATTACAGCCTAATGAGTGATCAGCTCTGTAGTTTCTTTAGGACAACTATCAACAGTGCCCTGAGACCTCTTGGTACAAGTACAGATGTATAAATATATGCACCTACAGGCTAGATTCACAGTTCTACTGAAGTCAAGAGCACATCTACTGATTTCAATATGACCACTCATTGTATTGTGGAGTTCACTGTGCTACAGACCAATTGTATGTATGTATACTTGAAAGTACCATAGAACTCAGTGGTGACTAACTCCCATGTAAGAGTGTATAGGAAGGAACATTTAAAAGTGGAGTACTATCTGCATATCCATGCAAATATCTCTCCATGAGTATTAAATGGAATAGGCATCTTTCCAGACTCCTATATAATGAGGAAATAGTAATTTACAGATAAGAACTGAAGTACAAAGCAAGCTGAGTTTACAATAAAGTCTGTGGCTAATCCAGGAATTGAATTTCTTAACTGAGGTTAGCATCTGATTTTTTCGATTTGTGGTTTTTAAAAGGAGGCAAATACAATAATGGCCAGGAGAAGGGTAGGCAGTGCTGTATTATACAACTCAAAAACCCTGGAATTGCATTTACACAGCAACCATCAGAAATCAGCACGGAATACAAAAGGCTCTGCAGTGGTAACTGTATTACAACTACAATTAGTGATTTATTTACTTCATGGATACTCCCCTTTTCTCCTCAATGGGGACCCAAAGTGGCCTACAATCTTTTACCCTCCTCCATTTTATCGTCGCAACAACCCTGGGGGTAGGTTAGGCAGAGTGTGTCACTGGCCCAAGGGCCTGGTGAGCTTTCGTGGCAGAGTGGGGATTTGAACCCAGGACTTCAGACCCTAGCTCTGACCATTGCACTGTTTCAGCATTTGAAAAGGCACATGGGGGGATGGTGAACCAATATCACCTGGTCTGTCCACACCATTGGCTCTCGAGGCATTTCTAAATGGCTGAATACTCCTCTAAAACAGCATCACATCCACAGGTCCAGTCTGTGGATGCCATAACATTTAATTTGGCCCTTAGGGATAATGTGACACTAAAAATGGCAAAAAATGTGATGACTGACAGTTACTTGACTTTACTAACCTCCAGCCCTACCCTTAAATCGTCAGGTGATGCCTCCCTTTTCTACTATTGTGTAGTTTGCGTCATTTCCCCCCCTATTTCACTAAGATCCTTCCTTGGCAATTATGATAAGGCAAGCTTATCCTAATTTTTAGTGTGTGTGTGTGTTTGTTTATTTATTTGCTTGGATTACCACTAGTGCGCAGGACCCAATCCACCATATAGGAAAAGAGACTTTGAAAAAATATCATAATAAAAATGTTGCATAAACACAATAAGATTCAGATCCTAATTCACCAGTGCAGAAATGTATAGTGCTTTTCAAATTCACAAGCCAGGCTATTCTTCCAGAACTGAAAGAGTTATTGGGGGGGGCATTAAGTTGTGACATGAAAAAGAAGGTCCTTTCACAAAGTGATAGCACTGTAGAGAGCATAACATGTGCTTTGTTGTGCAATTCTGTATCAGAGTCAGTAGCAAATAAACAGCTGTGTAAAACAAGACTGCTATTCAGTCAAGAGAATCTGGTCTGACAGCATCATAAAATACAAGACAGAGGCTTCAGTAGTTTTTAGTATTAACAAGACATAATATTCCAAGGAGACCATTTTTATACCTTATTAGTTTCCTTTGAAATATCCATATACCACCACAAAAGTACAGTTATGATTCAGGATAATTCTATATTTATTTTGGCTTTTCACAATTAAGTAGGGTGTCAGTTTTTTAAAAAGTCTTCTATGTCTAACAGGTGCATAACAGTGAAGAATTACAACAGATTTAGCTTTTCCCTAGATGGAGATAGAAAAATTGAGTGGACTGCATCTGTTGAACTTCTGCTTCTCATGCTGAATAAAAACCAAGAAACTGTTTTCAGTGCTATTATACCAGCCCATCCGAAGAAAGAGACATCCATGACCCCTAATTATACCAAAGTTCCATCTTAGATCTGATCTGGGGGAAGTCTTTTTTCTGTTAGTGTGACTCTGAATCATGTATTATTTCTCTCTTCCTCCATTTTATCCTTATGACACCGTGAGATAGGTTAGGCTGAGACAGAAAATGTCTAGCACAAGGTTACCCAACAAGCTTTCATGGCAGACTGGGGATTCAAACCTGATTCTCCCAGATCCTAATTTGACACTATATCATCACCTTATACCTGAGCAGAGCCATCAAACACACATTGCCCAAAATTTATATTTCAAACAGGAGGGAGCCCTCCAACCTCATTCCAAGTCTCCAGTAATAGCCCCATTGTACTGGTCTGGATTAGGCTAATTTCTGTGCCCGGAGTGTGAGTATTTAAAAGTATTTTTCAATGGAAAATAGATATGAACCAAGAGCAAGAACGAAGTAAAACCAGGGATAGATTTGTGTGGAAGGCAAAAATCTCTTCTTGAACCAACTCAAATTTGAATAAAATGAATTTGAAATACAGGACAGTCTGAACATGGCTTAGTGTGTCATGTTTCACACTGGTATAACCATTGGCTGCTGACATAGCAGAATTTATTTGGATTTCCAACATCTAATTGAAGACGAAAAATTATTTGGATGGTGTATAAGCACTGGAGAGTAGTGGCAAGTTGCCAACAGCCAGAGATTTTCCAGTAATTGTATTAGTCCTTAGCTGCAGGAAAACTTGGCTCGGCCACCAGTTATGATACATTTCAAAATGCATAACAAATTCTGCCTTCATGTTCATGATGTCATGCATTTCCTTGACTGTCACTGCAACAATATTTATTACTGAACCTAATAACCCACAAAGTTGTAACCCACCAAGCTGAAGGAAGCAGCCCACTAGCCATATACCAAGGTCTATCAGGGCCATATATCTGGTTTAGCTGCCCATTTGGCAATACAAAATGAGAAAGGGGAGGGGGGAGAGCGTGCAGCTGATGACTTTTATGAGCCTGGATGGCTGGTGGGCTGCATTTAGCGAGGTGGGTAACAAGTTGTGCAAGCCTGACCTAACAACACAAATTCTAAAGTGATTTATAATAAAGCATGGGAAGTATAGCATAAAATTATGTGTCATTTGCCTGGCATGCCTTGCTGTTAATTATCAGCCAGTGATTATTATATTAGCCGCATGTAGAGACTAATTATGAATCACTGGCTAGAAGGTAAATATAAGTCCCTGACCCTGAGAATGTAAATCCTACCTCTTCTACTTCAATTAGGCTTCTGACTAAAGACCCTTGAAGCATCCAGCAACCCACATTTATAGTAAGTGGGCATAGATTTCTTTCCCAAACACACACATAAGCTTATGAATTTGGTGTTATGACTTCAGGTTTAGTATATTTGAGATGTGATGGATCATACTCAAATTATGTGATCCAATAATGCAAATTATTAAAAAGCTCCCCTCTAGGGATGGGCAGGAACTGGGAAAATGTGGTTAAGTTCGTGCTTTGTAGTGTGCTTGGTTCATGAACCACGAACAATCATGAACTTTTAGGGGCCAAATGAAAGGGTTCAGTTCATGAGGTTCATGACCCACTAGAATGCCCCCCCACAAGCTAGAGACACCAAACTTACAGGGGAGCTCTGCCTGACTCTCCTCTACCTGCTCTTCAAATTTGGTGAGGATTGGATTTACAGGGTCTGAGTTATGTCCAACCAAAGAAGGTGCCTGTCATTTCCCCAGAAATCACTTTCCTATGGGCATCTTCTTTGGGGGAACATATCTTAGACCTCATTAATCCAATCACCACCAAACTTAGAGGGCAAGTAGAGGAGAGTCAGCCAAAGATCTCTTGTGGGTTCGGTTCCTCTAGCTTGCACAGGATCTGTTCTGTTTACTCCTGAACCTGCATTTGTCAAAATGACAGGCAGTCGTTTTGACAGGTGCAGTTTCATGAGGTTCAAGTGTGTATAGAGAAGCAAGCTAGAGAAACAAGATTTGGTGGTCATGAGGAGGAGCATCCAGGGGAGGTTCCCTGCAACTCTGATGAACCTAACTTGCACAGGATCCTTTCTATACACTTCTGAACCTCCACCTGTCATGGACAAGCAGTCATTTTGATAAGCACAGATTCAGGAGGTTCAGCAGTGTGTAGAATGGATCCTGTGCAATCCAGAGACATCAAAGTCACAGGGATCTCCCCTAGATGCTCCTCTAGATGACCTGCATGTTATGTTGCTTTGAAGTTTGGTAAACATTTAAACTTAGCAGAAGCAGTCTGTCTGGAAATGTATCCATTCATGAACCAGCACAAACCAACATGAACAGCTTGAAAGTTTGTGGAAAGTTCAAGCCAGTTGACCTGCCACAAACTTCACTTTGCAAACCACAAACTGGCCAAAATTCATCACAAACTTCAGTCTGGGAGCCAGTTCATGCCCATTCCTATACCCTCCTATTAAACAATGTGGAGAAAACAAAGAAACAGCAGATAGAAACAGTGTTTATCTAAAATCTAGAACAAAATCTCTTTCAAACGGTTTTCTTAGAAAAGCCTCAAGAAAGGAACTGAAAAATGATCATTCCAAATGGTAATAAGAGCTTCAAAAACTTGGTGTGGAGTTTTTCATCAGGCAGGCAATAAGTATATACATCTTAAATAAGACGAACAGAAGTTCAAGCTGTTTAATAATAGCGCTCTGTGGAATATGCCTGCACAAGTGTGATCCAAGCCAAAACAAGCCCACCAGCTGAGTGTGGATGACAACCTGGTCTTCCCAAATCTTTTTTGCTACCCATCTTGGATTACAAAACCTGGATGAGGTGTCAAACACCGGACAGACCACAATACATGGATGGTGTATTTGTGATTGGTGACTTATAACTTGTATAGGTCTTCAGAGTGCCTTTCGCTTAAGCTCTTTTAAAAGTTGTTTTTTTAAGTAATTTCCCCTGGGATAAACAAAATATCATGACTAAGCCATGGTCTAAAGGCACATGATGCAGCAACCTTGCTAAGTTGTTGTTACGTGCATTTGTGTTTTTATATTTATATTGAATTGTTTGTTTTACATACACTTTATTTTAAATGCTGTTTTAATGTTGAAGTATTTGAATGCTTTAATGTTTGCCACCTTGGGGAGTGTATTTGGGTGGAATAAACAATAAAGCTAAACTAGTCTGGGTCTTTTCAAGAGCTGAATGGGAGACTTTGTGGGAACCCTGTCTATGCCATCTTCTGTGAAAGGAACATGAGATATAAATGTAAACAGTGGGTTAGGTCCAGCCAGCTCTTTCACTCAGTTGTCAAATTCTGCTCCTTACTACAACCAACAAGGCCTTTGTCCATGCAGGTCCCATAATCCCCAACATAGCATTTTCAAGACCCTGGCTTCTTTTTTACCTGTGAAAACCTGGTTGGAGCCAACTGAAGATATTTATCCTAATTCCATCAATGTTTCACCTTGTAATTGTTGCAAGTACTGACCTGTGCAGATTCCAAAAGAATTATCTGGGTACAGTGTTGTCAATGACAGAGATTTATTTGTCATCTGCTGTACAAATGCATTTTTATTACACAGGTTTGGAATAATGGTCTTAAATTACAAGAATGGGGAAACACTGGAATTTTCAGTGGAATCCTAAACAAAGTTGCACCCTTCTAAGCACCTCAATGGACTTATAAGTGTATAACTTTGTCTAGGATTTCATGGTTAGTGTTCTAAGAATTATGCTACAGATGCTATAATATTCCTAGGCTACAGGGTCTTTTTGATCACTACTAAATAATTTGAAAGATTTCTGGTAATGTTTTTGGTGATTTAATAAACAACTAACTTTTGCTTCATTAAACGGCAGAGTTCTTCCAGGGTCATTGTCCTTGCTTTGCTGGTTCCTTGAGGAAACAGTCCAAGTAGATAGCTTCCTGAATGTGATCTGTGATCTCTATCTCATTTAATTTGATTCTCAGTGCCTGTTTCAGGGGAAGAAAAACAATTTAAATTCAACATAGTTTTGCCATATCTAGCATTCTTAAACCAGGAATGACAAGAGTCATAATTGCAAGATTTATTCCTATTGATACTAGTAGGATGTTGATGTACTTATCCTAAGTATGAGATTAACAGAGATTTTCATAACAAAAAAGAGAAGCAGAACAATATTACCTTTCACACTCACTGAATGCTATAACATAGATAATTAATTCTCTCTTTAGGATTCTTTCCTTTTCATAGATAGGGCTTCTTGCCAGTACATAGCACCAAATAGTGACGAGGAGAGAGAGAGAGAGAGAGAGAGAATATGAATCAAGATAGGTAGCCATGTTTGTCTGAGCTGCAGACCAGAAGGTCGGTAGCTCGGCAGTTTGAGACCCTACTGCTGTGAGACCCTACTGCTGTGAGCTCCCATCTCTGGCCCCGCTCCTGCCAACCTAGCAGTTCGAAAGCAAGAAATTGCAAGTAGATAAATAGGTACCGCTTCAGTAGGAAGGGAACCGCATTCCATGCGCTTCAACATTTAGCCATGCCAGCCACATGACCATGGAAAAGTCTTTGGACAGTGCTGACTTTTCAGCTTGGAAATGGATATGAGCTCCATCTCCTAGAGTTGGATTCGACTGGCTTTCGAGCAAGGGAAACCTTTACCTTTACCTTTTAGCAGTAGAAAAGAGTAAGAGTCCAGTAGCACCTTAAAGACTAACAAAATTTGTCACTGCCCCCCCCCCCATGGAGTAAGGCCCGTTGTGGGAAGAAATACAGTGGGCTCTAGAAGGAAGCTCCAGGTGAGTGTCCCAGCGGTGGCTGGTGGGGTGGCAGAGGGAAGGAGAAAATAGAGGGCGAGATGCCATGCTTATTTCCTTCTGTTTAGCTATAAGGCAGGGCTGTCTGAAGTCATTTTGCTGCCCCAAGTGGGTAGTATGGGAGGACAGCCTCATGGTAACAGGTACAGTTCCCTCCACCCGATTTATGTTGATTTGGGGTTATGCAGTGGAAGCTAAGGTAGAAAAGCACCTCCTTCTGTGCCATGTCTTCTGGGTTCCAAGGGTCTGGAAAGCGGCTGCCACCTCTGGGTTGAGAAATACCAAGCCTGGGGAGGGCGGGGTGCGGGATGCGGAGGGACTTCAGCAGGGTATAATGCCATAGAGTCCACTGCCCAAAGCAGCCATCATCTCCAGGAGAACTGATCTTGGTCATCTGGATATCAATTGTAATCGCTGAGAAATTTTATGTAGGGGAAATGATGTGCTGTGGCTGCAGAACACAGTGATTGGCAACTCCAGTAACCGTTGAAGGGAAGTTTGGGAGATGTATTTTACCTCAGGACTCATTCAATGACTCCCAACAGCAACAGCAAACTGTTTAGAATGTTAGAGGCAAAGGCCAATCAGACCACATATGCAAATGACCTCTTTGTTCCAACTGGCTATGTGGGAGAGAGGAACAGCAAACTATTTAGAATGCGGGAGGAGAGACTCAGGCAATGCAGCCAGTGGATAGGGACAGTTTGAGTGACACATCAGGGAGCCAACTGATTTGGGACTGCATGGAATGTTCAGCAAAGGCAGAACCTCTAGCAGACCTCCCAAGGTATGCAGAAAACTTTGTAAATTAAATGGGGAAGGGAAAATAAAACTGATCCGAGAGAAACGGGATATGGTCCAGGAAGAAATAAGAAGAAGAATGTGCTGTCAAATCACAACTGACTCATGGCGACCCCAACCATGGGGTGTCCAAGGCAAGACATAAGCAAAAGTAGGGTTGCAAGGTCCCTTCAAGACTCCAGCAGGATGACTGGGGGGACACTCCGGGAGCCAAAGCATTGCCCCCGACATCCCGATATCACCAGATGTCATGTTGCACTCCGTGCCTACATCACCCAGAAGTGATGTAGGCATGTTGCGGGCAATGCTCTAGTTTTTGGACAAAACTCTATGGTAAAATCACCCTTAACCATAGAGTTTTGCCTGAAAACCAGAGCGTCACAACCCATACGTCACTGACGTGCCAGCGTCACTTCCGAGTGATGCAGGCACATCACTCCACATTGCTATTGGGGGAGGGATTTCCTGCTGCTGGCCAAACCAGGGGATCCCCCCCCCCAACTGGGGACTGGGAACCCTAAGCAGAAGTGTTTGTCATTGACTTAAAGGGGAGAGGAAAGTAACTTGTTCAAGTCCCTAAGAGCCTAGAAAACAACTCGCACAGTAGCGATGGCAGCTCAATGTTGGGTAATTCTTGGAGATTTGGGGTGGAACGTAAGGAGGGCAGGGTTTGCGGAGGGGAAGGATGGGACCTCAGCAGGATATAATGTATAAAGCATCCATTTTCTTCAGGGGAACTGATGTTTGTCTTCTGAAGATCAGCTGTAATTCCAAGAGAGCGCCAAGGCCCATCTGGAGGTTGGCAGAATTATTGCAATAAGAAATTTTGGAGACTGGGGTGAGAATTTTCTCTCTCACATACACACCGTGCAAGTTTTTCACAAATTCCCAGCTTGTACTAATAACTATTTGGCAACAGGTGACAAGCTTTCAGGCTGGGAGATAGGAAACTAAAATCCAAGGAAGGCTGAATCTTTTCCAGACTTCATAATAGGGTAGCTGAACTCTGACATTAGTTATAAAGGCCGTTTGTGAAACTTGGCATTCTCAAGTTTGTGACTACTCTTGCACATGTTATGACAACTGGAAATGGGGTCTCTCTGAGGCATGATGCCCTTTGCTTGCATGCCAGCAAATACATGAGATTTCAGCATTGCTCAATGTAGTGCTAACTCTGTCAGCTCTGTAGCAGTTCCTATTGTAGGCAGAAAGTCTCCTGCAAAGCCGGGAAGGGGTAAGATACCTAAAAGAAGAAATTGATGTATTTCCTTTAATTCTGCTGTGCCCAACCAGGCAGGATTTCTGCATTCAGGGGAGTTCCTGCTGCATATTCCCCCTTCCGGTAGAATCACCTATACCAGGGGAATAGAGGCCTTCATTCTTTCCAGTTATCTTCTTAACTTGTGTAGCTGGATTACAGGTTGGTCCCAAGAAAGAGAGGCTGCACTGTAAGAGAGGCTGCAATTTGGCAGTTCTGAACAAAAAGTGAAGAACTGTATTGCCAGTCTGGCAGTGTTGGTCAAATCTACATCTGACTTTCCCACTGGAATCATTCTAGTTTCAAAAAAAACCCCTCTATACCTGTTTCTAGTTTCAAACCATACTTGTTCTAGTTTAAAAATTACTGTTTACACTGGTTAATTGCCCTCCTGCGGTCAAGCTAACATTATACTGCTTTAAAGAGATCCTGTTGCTTAGTACTCTTCAGATCAGGGAGTGAAATTTGAAACCAGCGTGAAATGAGCGTAGGAAAAGACAGCAGTCAAACTACTTCAGAGGGGAGGTGTAAACTGGGCCTCAAAGAAGGGAGTATTAGCCATCAGCTATAAGCCCTGGGGAATTACTGTGATGGATCCTCTTGTATCTGTTTGCGGTAGCCATTTGTTTGCCTTGCCTTTGGATGGGGGAGTGTGACTCTCTGCACCTAAAACCCTCATGTAAGTGTGCCTGTGAACCATACTTTCTAATTTCATTTATTATGGGTAAAATTTTCAACAGATCATTAAATCTATATTAAATATTCAGTTAAATTGGTAAATATTCTCAGCTGCTGGTAGCAGCCTCATGCTATACCAAGCTATGATACCTGATCCTGGTTCTCGAAAGGAAACAATGAAATAAAAAAAAAATCATATTCAGTTCTACAGAGATGCTCAGACTTCACGGGGGGAAAAAAGCTGTGAACATGTGGAGAGCAACGAGAATTTTCACAATCCTGCCAGGCTTTGCTCTGTGGGAGTCAATGTCATTATTTTAATGATGATGTTTACCTTTCTCTCCACAACCGGTTTTGACATGATAGAAGGAGGCAGTTAAGAAAATCTGTCTCACTGATAAGTCAGCACAGCTATTTCCCTAAACTGTTTGGATACACTTTCTCTTCCTTTCTTTTTAATGAAAATACTCTCAAGTAGGTCATTCACATTTTTATTCTTTCCCGTCATCCTTTATGCCCTTCATGAGAATTTATCCTTTTGGAATCTTAAGTTCCTACCACAGTTGTAAGTTAACTTGGGTAAGCTAAAGGAAAGTTTTATATGATATGTTGTCTCCTGTATTTGCTCTCAAGTCACAAGTGACTTAGGGCGACCCCAAGCAAGTCAGAAGCAGAGGTGATATGCCATTGGCTTCCTCTGCAGAATCTTCCTTCATGGTCCCCATCCAAATACCTTGGAAATTTAGCTTCTGAGATCTGATGAGATTGGACTATACCATAATATTCCATATCAGAGTAGCACAATATGCCTCACTGAGATCAGAGGTAGAAAGAGGGCTCACTCTCTCACATGTTTGTGTGTGTGTGTTATCAGGTTTTCTTCTCTTCCAGCCATCATTGACTAGGTATGGAGGGGCCCTGGGCAAAATTATTTTCCATGGCTCCACTGTATCCCCACATCTATGGACAGACCAATGTGCATACAGTGGAGAGGGAACATGCATGCCCCATTCAAAACAAATGTGTGATATGCCCCATGATTGGGAAAACTCCTTTCAGAACTTAAATGCTGTGGTTTGAAATAGTGAACTCTCTGATCCCCTGATGAAACTTACAGCGAAACGTGTTGTGCCTTTGTATAACAATAAAGCTGTCACCTGGCATCTTTTCCCCTTATTTGGCTTCCTGGCACATTGCTTGGTGGAGCCCTATTTTTTTCTTTCTCAATAGATTCTGTGCCCATGACTGGATGAACATGGGGGGGGGGCAGTACCAGCATTCTTGGTTACAAGTGGAGGCAGCATACCAAGTCCCACTTCACATGTCCCGTGAACCAATATGTAGCATATATAAGTACCTTGTATGGAGGATAGCTCTATCAGTGGCTACTAGCCATAGTGACTGAGGGGAACCTCTATGCTCAGAGGCACTAAACCTCTGAATCCCAGAGCCAGGAGGCAACACCAGGGGAAGGTCTCAGCCTCTATGCCCTGCTATTGGCCCTCCAGAGGAACTGGTTGGTTGCTGTGTGAGACAGGATGCTGGACTAGATGGAACACTGGTCTGATCCAGCAGGGCTCTTCTTATGTTCTCATGTCACTCTCAGCAGTAGGGCCTGAGCAACTGCATCCTTTATACACATTGGATAAAGTGGCTCTGCTTCCTACATCAGTCAGCTATATGGTAAAGGAGAGAGAAATATAGCCCAGTCAGCATGGAGTGCAGGAAATTGATTGCTTTAGGTAAATAAGATTATAACTAACTCCAGTAGTATATAAAAACAGAAAAAGATGGAGTCTTACATTACATCAGGCAAACAAAGCTCTTCTTGCATTTTCATGTCAGCAGAAACAAAAGACTCTTACAAAATAGTCACCAAAGGTGGAAGTTCTACTCCTGAAGAAAACCAGGAACAGAAACTATAAGTGATTATTTAATGACTAACCACCCCCCCCCCCCCCCCCATGGAGCTGCCAGGGCTTTTATTTTGAGGCAGAGCATAGTTTAGGGGAAGAGAAAGGAGCTTTATAATCCTTTCTTCTCATATACCTGAAAACACCATCCTATACTGCTTTTAACCGTGTATCACTCCATCCCCCCTCCCTCAAAATAGCAGACCTGGGGCTTCTTATGGGAGATTAAGGGGAAAAAATCTAATATGACTATGAAACTAAAAGAAGTTCTCATGAATCCAGACTGTGCAGAAAGTGTGCCAGTTTCCCTATTGCCAGAATATATGTCACAATCAAGTATGTATAATTTGTGAGACCTGTATTATAGTTTTCCACTTAAGACTGATTACCTAGTAGTCATTTATTCTTAAGGAATAAGTGCTTGCTTAGCTCTCTTGATGAAATGCTATATGTAAAGGAATACCACGGTTTGTTCAGGAACTAAAACTAGTTGTTGCAGCATCTAACAAGTATGAGAGCTAAACTGTAAAATCAGAGGCAAACACAAGGATATACAATATAGTACTACCCTGTACTAAGACACTTGTGAAAATCTCATCTCAGATCTTCATATATAAATACATGATAGTCAAATATAGCAAAGGAAATAGCTAGATCTAATTCCATCAGAATGTGTCAGGAAGTCAAGCTAAATAATAATAATTAACATTTATATAGCACATTTCAAGGGTTCAAAGAACTTCCCGTAAATTATCTTAATAATCCTAGATGAGATTCGTGTCCCTTTTATGTCTTTGACAACTATGAATGAAAGACAGGGTGGCTGTTTTCTCTTACTTTAACCTCCTGCTTGTGCTGTTAGCTGGTACTTCAAGCTATGGTCAGCAGGAGGAAAGAAAAACAAACATCCCAGCTTCAAAAGATCCTGCTAGCTGAATGACAAGCCAACAATGTGGTTTGTAGCTGCCACCATACATAATTAATTCTGTTGAATTTAAACACAGAAAAGAAGGTCAGATGCCTGCCTCTTTAACTAAAACAAAATGAGTAATATTGAGCACAATTCATTGGGAATTTCTTCTAAAACAGCCTCATTAAAATGAATGGGAAGCTATGCTTGGTGACCCCATCAGTCTGTTAACTTCTTGTAGGCTTTCATTTTGACCAGGGCTTTTTTTGTAGAAAAAGCCCAGCAGGAACTCATTAGCATAATAAGCCACACCCAACAGCAGAAACTCATTAGCATATTAGGCCACACCCCCATGTTACCAGAAGAGTAACAGCCACACCCACCTTTTGCTTCTTATTCTGTTTACCTTGTTTGTTGTCAAAACCCAGGGCTTTTTTTTGTAGCAGGAATTAATTTGCATGTTAGGTCACATACCCCTAATGTAGCCAATCCTAACGAGTTTCTGCTGTTGGGTGTGGCCTATTATGCTAATGAGTTTCTGCTGGGAGTGGCCAACTCAGGAGCCAGCCGGAACTCCGTTCCTGTGTGTTCCTGCCCAAAAATAGTCCTGATTTTGACAGCTCACTAAAATTCAGTGTGGATCCAAAATGGCACTTGCATGACCAAATGTAAGGCTGCAATCCTATGCACACTTACTTTGGTGAAAGACAACTGAAGATAGTGGAACTTACTTCCAAGTAAACATGCACAAGCTGCACACTTTTATTTTGTGCTAATCTTGTATATTCTTCACGTACCTGAAGAAAACAGATATGGGCTTTTCATAAACTTGTCTCATGAATAAAGCTATTTTAAGTAGTGTGGCTCTACCCAATATATAGCTGTATTCAAATGCAGGTCCTTTGCCACCAGCTAACTGTGATGTATCAGATAAATATAATTCACAATTTTTGGCTTCAGAGAACAAAAAGGGTTTATAGGCTACTATAGTAAACCGAGAAATGGAACCTATATATCTCTAACCCAGCAAAATTATAGTCAGTACAGAAGAGGACATCTGTGAACTCACCACATGCATTTAGCTACAGTATGCCCTAACTCATATATTAATGTAGAATAGCATGTCAACACCTACGTGGTCCATTGCACAATGTACCCATAGCAGTTTAAAATTAATTAGCTGGTCTTTATTTTAAAAATAATGATCCAGGCATTGTTCACAATCTCCCTGCATGATTCATTATCACCAGATAAGCGAAACAGAAGATTCTACTAATTTTTGTACAAAGTATTGTAACCTTTTCTATTCTTTAGATAAGTTATTTGCATTTCTGGTATATTTTGTTCCTGGCTGGCTGGGTGGGTTCTGTCTTATCTTAGCCCTAGTAGCAATTTGTAAAAATCCACACGAAACAGCCAATGAAAAATTTAAAATAAAGCTCCATCTGATTCCAAAACCCAAACTTAACTCTCCAGTTGCCAAATGATGAGTCACGTGGCGGGGGGGGGGGGCTTTAAATGCTTCTTTGTTATTAGGATACAACTCATTCTTTGGTAGTGGAGGCTTCAGATCATATTCCAGATACTCACCTCAGTCTGGAAAATTATGAGAGCAGTGATTCATATATAAACCTGTTTTAACACTTAATGGCATAACAAGGCAATCCTAAAACAGTTATACCCTTCTAAGCCTACTGACTTCACTGTTAATGCTGGGCATGGCATACATCACAATAGAAGCCAGCATTCCAGCATAGAACTGGCAAATTTGGGAATCAGGCTTCAATGTGAAGAACCAAACACTTCTAGAAGCAGGCAGGAACATGGATCTTTGTGTGTATGTGTATAGATGATATACTGATATCTCCTCCTGCCCCACTCCCCCAAAAAAGGGCATCTTGCAAGAAATCCCTATTTTATACTCTCTTTGTAGGGTTGCCATAGTCAAGTTTCCCAAATACGGGAAATCTAATTTGTATTGGGATATTTTGTTTATATAGCAAAGTTTTGCATAGTCATAGAAGCGTGATAGTAAATAAATAAATAAATCTCCCAAGAAGTATATTGCAAAAGAAGTAAACTTACAATTATTCAAGTAGAGCCAGTTCACATTCAGGTTGCAGTCAAAAGGAGAGACAGAAGCCTAATCTAGAGTACTTTCCCTATCACAAATGGCGAGCTTGTCAGACATCATGTGTGTGGGAGTATGAGGGCACTGTATCTACAGGAGAGACCTCTAGAGACATGTGTCTCCATGGAAAGCCATGTGCAGAGAGTGAGAGCACAAAGCGAGAGAGGAGAGGTCAGAGGGAAAAAGAGAAAAAGAGAGGCAACCTATTCAAGGACAGTGATGTAGCACCCCCCACCAATGTCAAGGCATGCTGAGTCACTCACTCCAAAAATTTGCATATTGTGCAATTTTTGCTAATTATGCAGATTACACGAATTGATTGTAGCATTATTTGCAATCAGCTTTGCAGGTCTTCCTGTGAGTCACAACAAATATGTAATAGGAAATGTAGATCTTTATCTGATATTTTGCTCATGAGAGGATTTGCTGATTCTCTTCCAAGACAACAGCAAAGCTTGTCTTGGAAGAGAGAAAAACAGAGCAAGGGACTGAGCCCTTTCATCACTAGTTCAGTTGCTCCAGCAATTCACGGCTCTGCATCTGTTCAACTAATTTGTAAGTAGAAGTTCTCATGTTAGGATGGTCTCTCACTCATTTTTTTCTCCCAAGTCTTGAGCTCTTGACAGTGAAATACTCCACAAACACACCTCGTAGTTTGTACCATCTAACTTTAGTGGAAATAGAAAATCCTCAAAGGTCAATTGAAGCAAAATTTTCGCTGATGCTCTGTGTTCACATATTCCCTAAGTGATTTCAGTGGAGGTTCATGGTTTCCATGAAACTTATTGTCAATAAAGTGAGAATATGACAGTTGCAGCATTAAAGTATAATCCTAATCAATTTAGAAGTAAATGCAGTTCATTTAAATGGGACCAATTTCCAAACAAGTGTAGATAGCATTGTAGCCTTAACATCTCAACTATCTCCCAACAGCACTCAGTAACATTAAGTCTAAGGGTTCTGCACAGTTAAAAAACTGACTACAAAACTCAAGATTAATATATTGTCTGACTGATACTTGAACTCTAAGAAGTGCTGTCACAGATCTGTCACACATTCATTGCTGATAGTAAATTATGCAGCTGCTTCACCCCACCCCAAGTTTGTAGAACTTGAATATGCTTTTTATTGGCATACCCAATAAAAATATATGCTAAGGATCAACATATAGAAGATCAAGTAACACAAATATTCTTCTGAGTGTGCAATCAAACTGAAGAGTACACTACTATGCAAAAAAGTAAGGGGTTATTTAATGGAGAAGCACCAGCAGCTTTGCTATAATTTTGGTACAATTTGCTTAAAAAACAACTGTTCCAGCTCTCCAGAAAGATTCTCCATAGGGAATAATGGCACTGAATAATATTGGAGTCCTGGGGTGGGGGGGACAACCCTGATCCAAATACCAAACTGGTATTTGGAACCCAGATAACTGGGGATACTGATATTTTTCAGCTCTCTGATATCCAGATATGGAAAATGTCATTTTTTTTCAGGGTGCATATTCCTAACAGTGGCTGAAGAACAGATGGCACTGATTTATTACAATAAGGCTGTGAACAGACATGTCGTTTGATCCGTTGCCATTGTTGTTCCCTTATGGACTTAAAATGCATGCTCAGACAGCAACATCTGTCTGTCATACCCCAGTCATTTGAGCCCTGTTCCCCCCTTTACTGTGTGCTTCTTTGATAATACCTGTGAAAGTCCAGTCCTGTTGGTCTGAGCAAGTTCCAAAATGGATTTCCTGTTGTCTGAGCACTCTATTGTGCACCCAAGCCACCATTTTTTACTAGTTAGCAATGTGCACATAACTGCATTTTCTCACACACACACACACACACACACCCCGCCCACAGGGGCTGCTCAAAAGTTTGTTCTCTTTATAAAAACTTCCCAAGGAAGATGCCTTTGTATTTCAGCTTTTTTGTGTGTGTGCTTTGGGGAAGGGGTTAATTGAAAAGTTTAGAGAGGAAGGATGGCAGTGAACTACATAACCCAGCAGGGTCATCAGTGCTCATGCGCATGGTCAGAGGACAAACTTTTTTTTTTTAAAGGTTGATAACCCCATGGACTACATATCCCAGCAGGCTCATCAGTACCTGTGGACATGTTCAAAGGACAAAAAAACAAAAAAAAATGGCAGACAGCCTCATTCCCTGGCTGCTGGTCTGATCACTTAAGGATAGGGTAAAAGTGCTTAGAAGAGTGCTAAAAGGGCTGAGTCTGATCATGATTATCTGTTACAAAATAAACTGGCTCAGTTAGAAGTGGGGCAACAGTAGATCGAATGGCATGTCTGACTGTAACCTAAAGCCTGCCATTTGACTACTGTGGGTGGGACATCTCCTGCCCCTTGTTCCTGTTGCCCACCAGCACTCTGGCAGGTGGTAGGTGGGGGGAAACACACTATCTAACAACAGTATTATGTCACTTCCATAGGGTTTCCTAGAGACATGCAATGTCTCTGTTTTCAACTGAAGTGACATAATACCATTGTCCAACAGAGACACATGTCACTGTGTCATCCCTCCCCCCCCCCCCCCGATTCTCTCTAGTTGCTAGCCATTGGCTGGCAACCTAAACTGCAAGTGAGAAGCAGTGAGAAGTTCTAAAGCAGGGTCAGCATTGGCATACCCTGAGGTGGGGCAGCTGCCAGGGCCCAGGGTTTCTGGCAGGGCCCACTACTGCAAAACCCCCTATGCACATTCTTCTAGAAAAGGAATGGTGGCACTTCTGGAAGGCTCAGTGGTGGTGTTCCTATCTACACACACCGCCCAGCACTATCAGGGAAAGAACATATGGTCAGTAGGAAGGCTCACAAATGGGTGACGGGAAGAAAGAAACACAGTCAGGTAGAGAGGTGGGTGGGCTGGAAGGAAGGCATGAATGAGTGCCCTGATGGTGGATAGAAGAAGAGAGGGGGCTCCTGGGCATTCTGTGCCCAGGGTACCACAAGACCTGGAACCTGCCCTGTTCCAGAGGTAGTGCTTCCCAAGTTTGGTTTCCTTTGTGTGTGTGTTGGGAGGAGAGAAGTGTGTATGCATATGTGCATGTGAGAGACAGAGTGATACAAATATAAGTAAAGACAAAGAGGCACACCTACAAGGCAGCAGATCCACTATATCACATCAAATTTCACAATGTGCTTCCCTTTGAGCTGAGCCACAATTTTCTCTGTCTTTTCCAAATTGCTAATCTCTGTTTCTACAAATCTTCCCTACCCTTCAGCAAGATCTAACCATCATTTGTTTGTGTCTGTACAAATCTGTAACATCCTCTCCTCATCCCAGCCCAAGCACACAGTCTCATGAGTCATGAAGGAAAAAAAATCTGTTATCTCTGAAATGACAGACATAGGCCGAGGACAGACTGGCAATCTGAAGCGGGGCAGGCACGCTTCGCAAACGGAGGAAAGGAGCACGTTCAGACATGCGCATCTGCCCATCGGCTCCGTTGCGTACTTACCCGTCTCCCAGCCGCTTTCCTTCTTTACCCGGACACCGGTTTTTCCCGGTGTTCAGGGGCCTTCCTCCGCATGCCTCCCGCTTCCAAACAGTGTGAACTGGAAGAAGCGGGAGGCATCCGGAGGAAGTGTGAACGCACCGGCAAAAAGTTTTGTGCATATGCGCATATGCGATAAACATCAAAGGAAAACAAAAAAAAGTGCAGCGGCACGCGCGAGCCGCGCACGCTGGCTATGCGGCAGTCTGAACTCTCCGTGGCAGTCTGAATGCTCCGTATCGCCGCTGATCCGAATTGCTCTGGCCAGTGTGAACGGCCAGCTCCGTGGGTTTTTTCCCCCGCTCCAGTTCCCTCCGCTTTGCCTCCGCTTCAGATTGCCAGTCTGTTCTCAGCCATAGAATATGCAGTAGTAGTAATGGACTTTTAGTCTGGGCTGTATCCAGGTCGCCTTCTCTCATGCCTGTGCCTTGAACTGGGAGTGTGTGACTTTCAGAAAACATCTACAGCCTTTAAAGAACTCTTTCTTTTGTCAAAGGCCCTGTCAGAAGACATGACATATATCAGTTCTGGTCACATCAGGCAAAACCATGTTATTCATTGTAATTGTTATTCTCCCATCCATCCTACAAAGAGTTAAGGGTAGCACACATTCTACTCTTACAACGGCCTTGTGTGGTGGGTTATGCTCAGAGATACTAACTGGCCAAGGCCATCCAATAAGCTTATGGCAGAGAAAGGATTTGAATCTGGGTCTCTCAAATCACATTCTGGAACTCACCCTCTCACTATTTGGCCACTTCCTCAGCTCTCAAGATATAGAGTACAAGTGGGAGACCAGTAAGGACTTATCGGGTACATATCTTCCCTCACATCATTCTCCTCTCCTACATTTTATCCTCAAAACAACCCTATGAGGTAGGTTATGCTGAGAGGGTGTTACTGGCCCAAAATCATCCAGTGAGCTTCCACAGCAGAGTGGGTATTTCAACCTGAGTCTCTCAGATCCTACTTTGAAACTCTAACTACTACACCACACTGGCTTTCATAGGGTGGCTGCAGCTGTATAGTAGCAAGTAGCTGAGTCTGGGTTATTCATGCAAATGATGTGGTAGCAAGTAATCTAGTGGTTGCTGCTGGGACGGACCCCAATAAGTCCTCCCTCAAAGGCCAAAACAGGCCTTGAAAGGACCCTCCTGCTGCTTTTTCCTTAGACAAAACCTTGTCCTGAAGGCTAGCAGTACTGTTTGGGTTGCCTGTCAACAGTCACTGAGAGTACTTTTTTAACGGTCCTTTTATCTTTGGGGGGGTTACCCCCAATGTGATTTTTTTTTTTTCTGCAGATGAGAAGCTTTTTTTTCAGGCTTGCAGAAATATTTGTCTTGCCTGTCCATGGCCCCAGTATATTAATTTAAATATCCACAGATAGGGCCATGGTAAGAATAAGATATATTGATGCATGTTTCGCAGTTGTCTAATAATCACAAAAAGGATATATTAATGTGGTGATTACAATCACTTATATAATTGTCAGAATTATACACTGCTACACACAAACAAAAGAATCTTGTAGCTTCCTGGAGGACAATTGAACCTTAGTACTAGATTTAAAAATTGCTAGCAGAGTTGAGATTGACAGCTAGAGGTCTGACCAGTTCACTGAGCTAGTGCTTGGCTTTCCTTTCTGGTATTCAACTCAGTGATAAATACGAATTCAAAAGGCATCTTTTCATCTAAAGCTAACTGGATTTTTTAAAAAAACGATTTTTGAGTCAAAAAAGCACAGAACTGATACCAAATCAAATGAGATGCCTTTTGGCTCTGAAAATGTATTTTGACATAGTCTGCTATGGAAGAGGAAAAGCTTTTAGTTGGACAGTATATACTCTCCCCTCCCCCAAGGATAGCCAGCCCATTCTCCCCTCTGTGAATACAAAAGGTTTAGGCTTTCTTCAAAATAAAAACCAGTCCACATGACATTGTTTGAAAAGGAGAACACTTTAAAAAGAATATTTTTGTCTCTACATTAGATCAAGCGAGAGGAAATATTGTATGTATGTGTTTATGTCCTAATAAAAGCTCATTTTGGATTTTACCTATACATACGTATGCATAAATGAACAACTTACCCTATTTATTTTTAACCTTATGTGGACAAACCAGTGGGAATGAAAGCAGATAAAGCATGAAAAATACCAGTTTAAGTTACTCACTAAAACACAAAGTATGCAACCAAGGATATTCAGGGTATATATCACTTTACCCATTATTCTTAAATATCTCTAAATCTTCAAAAGCAAAGCCTTCAAGCCATAAGCAGCTTTATCTTATTTTTCTAATATGTATATAGGTGTTAAAGACAATGACAGTTATGATTGCAGCCTTGATACCTTATTTAACAAAGATTGTTCCTTCACACAATTCCAGAAATGCTATTCACACAATTTCAGAAATGCTCCTCCAACCACTGCAACATCTGGCTCATGTATACAAACAGAAACCATCTTAAATCTGATATTTGTAACAGAGTCTTTTTGTTTAAACAGTTAGCAATAAATACAAAGACCGATTTCTCCCAAGGCGCTGCTCCACCGTCGCTCTTCCCTTTTCCCCGATTGTGTGCGTCAATTTCCCAGTATTTGCCCCACATCACATTTTGACCTGCGGCTTCACCCAATTTCCCCCGCTGCTTTGTGATTCTGTTTTTTGAGGATTGCAGAGCCATGGGGGAAATTGGGCAAAGTCATAAGTCAAAATGCGGTACGGGGCAAATAGTGGGAAATTGACACACACAATTGGGGGAAAGGGAAGAGTGACAGCGGAGCAGCACCTTGTGGAAAATCGGTCAAAGTGGGGGGGTTTGTCTGAGACTATTGTTATAACCAGGGCCTGCAGTAGCTCAAGTGGTTCAGATGCTGAACTGCAGACCAGAAGGTCAGTAGTTCAGCAGTTTGAGACCCAAGTGCTGCATGACGGAGTGAGCTCCCATCTCTGATCCCAGCTCCTGCCAACCTAGCAGTTTGAAAGCAAGAAATTGCAAGTAGATAAATAGGTACCACTTCAGTGGGAAGGTAACAGAGTTCCGTGCACCTTGGCATCTAGTCATTCTGGCCACATGACCACGGAAACGTCTTTGGACAGCGCTGGCTCTTCAGTTTGGAAATGGAGATAAGCACCGCATCCCTAGAGTTGGATTCGACCTGCTTTCGAGCAAGGGAAATCTTTAACTTTATCGTTATAGCCATGGATATTGAAAATCATGACTCTATGCCTCCTCTCACTCTGTGTTTGAAATGTCCCATTGATTCCTAGGAAATCCTGAAGGTAATATCATGAATGTATTATTCAAATGATGTTCCCAGTACTCACAGAAGACATGCAGCCAATGTATATCATCCCAGGGTGTGGTTTTGCTGAAGCTGAGTAGGTCTCAGACTGGGAACTTTGCATGTGATGCCTTGAGTTTTACAGGGTAAACACAGAATTTCTATTACAATATCAAACATGAGATTTATTTATTTAAAATGTTTGTGCTGCCTTTCTGATTGACAAGCGTCCGAGGCAGCTTGTGATAACAGAAAACTGAGATACTATTAAAAAAATTAAAACCAAAAGACCGTAGTGAAAGGTGGAGGGAGGGATCAGGGTGTGAAAAGTCCTCTGCCCCATCCTCTTGCTCCAACATTTGCTTGTTTAAAAATGCCCCTGAGAAAATAGTCTCCAGGCCAAGCATGCTACTTAGCAACCCACACCATACACCTATACCACTGGATGTTTTTGGTTTGTAGGAGGGTTAGGATTTGCTTTAAGCAGATGAATTTGAAACTCTTCGTTCTTTCTAGCTATGAGTTCAACTTTCTGCTCAGTTAGGAAACCCACTGGACCAGTCACTCTCTCTTTCAGCCTAACCTAAATCAGCAGGACAAAGTTTGAGTCCAGTGGCAACTTTAAGAATTAAACTTTGTTGCCACTGGACTCAAAATTTGTGTTATTGCTTCAGACCAACATGGCTACTCATGTAATCTAAATCAGTGGGGTTGTTGTGAGGATAAGGATGAGGGAAGAATCATACGTGCTATCCTCAGCTGCTCTGAGGAAAAATTCTTCCTTAGAATTGAGACACGTTGGCTTCTTTGGTTTATCTCAATTCATCCAAAATTTGTCGTCCCCCCCCATTAACTGCCAAAAAAGTTCTAAAACATTTAATGGATATTATTCTTTTGATTGGGCTGATGTCTTAATATTTTGGCTTATTTTAATGTTGTAAGACACCTTGGTTATTCCACCAAATGGAACAATGGGGTACACATTTCTAAAATAATGATAGAACTGGGGAAAGTGCTTTGCTTATCTATATAATCTTCTTGGCCATCAGTTCAAACATCTCCTTTTAACCGATGCCATGTAACCCTCAGTCCCCAGTCTAAGATGCATTTCACTAAAATCAAATAATCATGCATGTGGCATTAGTACTATAATAAAAACTTGATCATCAGTACTCTCTGTGTTCCAGAACAGTTTCAAAAACCATTAGCTTCTTAACAATGTGAAAAATTGGACAATCAAAGAGGAGGAACCTCTATCAATAGTGAGAAACATAGGCATCAACTAAGCAAATGCCCAGCTGGCCCCTGGACAGACGGAGGGAGGGACGGAAGCAGGAGAGGTCATGTGGGGGGGAGGCGGCGGCGGGAACATGGTCCCAGCGGGTGCGCACACACGGAAGAGCTCCCCCCCCCCCGATTTTGAAAACTTGACACCCCTGGTAAGAAATAATTCTCTTCAGAGTTATACTCATTTGGAAATGAGAACAAAAACGGGGCAAATATGAAGGATTTTTTAAATTATGCTTTTTAACTGGAGCTAGCATTAGAGGTATTGTTTATTTTATTTTGAGATCTATATCCTATCCCCCTTCCCCAACTCGGGGCTTGGGGTGGCTCACAACATTTTAAAAATGCAACAAAACAATAAGCTTCATCATTAAAACAACTGAAACAGTTAAAATCGTGACATTCTCCCAGTACCTAGAAAATGTTCAAAATAGAAAACCTCTGGCAAACAAATAATAGCTGAAAACAGAAGGATTAACCAGAGGCCTGCAGAGACAATTCTGCTTTCCACGCCCTGCGGGACTTGCCATGCATCTCCTCTGTCATGCGTCTCTGATAAAACATTTCACCAGGATGGGGCAGCCCTGCGTAGAGCGCATTGCAATAGTCCAGTGTGGAGGTGACTGTGGCATGGACCGCTGTGTCAGGATCAGGCCAAGCCAAATAGGGGGAAGTAGAAAGAAAAATACCGATCTTGCAACTGTGGACACCTGTTTGTCCAACAGAAGTGAAGAATCAGGTCACACCCCCAAGCTTTTTACTGAGTCCTCTGGACTTAATAGGATGCATCAAGGTAACAAGTGGGAACCTGCAAAGACTTGCTGGAGACATCTCATTTTCTGCTCCCCCACTATTTCCACTTTCCCTTTCCTGAAAGCCCTCATAGCCTCTCCCCTTTTCCTGCTTCCTTCACTCCTTCTGTGATTTCCAGCCTCCAGGTGAAGCCTGGAGATCTACTGGAATCACAACAGGTCTCCCAACTACAGAGATCAGTTTCCCCTTAGGGTTGCCAGTTCCAAGATGGGAAATTCCTGGAGGTTGAGGGGTGGGGTGCAGCCTTGGGAGGGTGAAGTTTGGGGAGGGAAGTGATCTCAGCAGGTGTAATGCCATAGAGACCACCCTCCAAAGCAGCCATTTTCTCAAGGAGAACTGATCTCTGTCATCTGGAGAGCAATTGTAATTCTGGGTGATCTCCAGC
Organism: Lepidodactylus listeri; assembly: GCA_029233225.1. Lineage (NCBI taxonomy): Eukaryota > Metazoa > Chordata > Lepidosauria > Squamata > Gekkonidae > Lepidodactylus > Lepidodactylus listeri. The sequence goes on from JARCFY010000011.1 coordinate 50,863,750, forward strand.
TCCTACATGGAGGTTGGCAACTGTAGTTTCCACGGAGGAAATGGCTGCTTTGCAGGGTGGAGTCTGTACCATGATACCCTTCTGATATCTCTCTCCTCCTCAAACCTCACCCTTCCCTGGTGTAGGGATGCCAGCCTCCAAGTGGGTCCCGGGGATGCCCTGGAATTAATCTCCAGACTACAGAGATCAGCTCCTCTGGAGAAAATGGATGCTCTGGAGGGTGGACTCTATGGGACTGTAGTACTGAGGTCCCTGTCCACTCCAGGTTCCATCCATAAATCTCCAGGAATTTCCCAATTTTGGAGCTGGCAACCCTATACCTCAATCCCCTGCCAGTGGCCAGGGGGAACCCGTAACCCTACCTAGGCTCCACCCCCAAATCTCCAGGTATTTCCTAAACAGCTGACAATTGTATCTACTTCCCACCCAACATCCAACTTACCTTTATCTGCTTCTCTATCTTAAGCTTCCCTCCCAGCAGTCACTACCTAGGAAAACTATGAGCCAGTTGTATGGTGCTGGCCACTGGGCCAAGCCCACTTCAGGCCCGTAGCCAGGATTTTTTTAAATTTGGGAGACCTTTAAATAAGTCAGGGGGCACCCCACACAGACACTCCCACCCCCCAAGGGAGTGCAACAAATAAAATAAAAAATTGGGGATCTTTGGCAGTAAGTTGGGGGGCCAGGCCCCGAGATGCCCCTCTGTGGCTACAGGCTTGGCCCACTTGCATAGTAGAGAACCTTCAAGGACTTGTGGGATGACACCTCACTTTCCCCTGTATCCCCTTCCTTGAATCCCCCTCTGCAAATTATTTCCTCTTTCTGCCCTCCTCGCAATTTCCATATCCTCTCCCCTTTTCCTGCCTCATACTCTCCTCAGCCATTTACCAACTTACCTTTTATCTGCCTCCCATCTTCAGCTGTATTTATTATTTATTTACTTCACTTATGTCCCATCTTTCTCCACAGTGGGGATCAAAATAGCTTATATTGTTCTCCTCTCTTCATTTTTTATCTCCGCAACAACCCTGTGAGGTAGGTTAGGCTGAAAGTATGTGACTGGGCCAAAATCACTCAGTGACCTTCCACAGCAAGATGAGGATTCAAACCTGGGTCTTCCAGGCCCTACTCTGAAACTCTAACCACTAGAACACACTGGCTTTCATAGGGTGGCTGCTGTTGAAGAGCAGCAAGCAGCCAAGCCTATGTGAGTCATGCAAGTTGGGTGGTGGGACTTGGAAATGACCTACAATTACAGCTGAATTCTAGACAACTTATCTGTCCCCCTGGAGAAAATGACTGCTTTGGAGGATGGACTCTATGGCATTATATTTGACTGAGGTCTCTCCCCTCTCCAAACCCTGCCCCTCCTCAGACTCCACCCCAAAATCCTCAGCAATTTCCCAACCTGGAACTGGCAACTCCAGGCCTGGCCCCAATGAGTCCTTCCTCAAAGACCAAAAATAGCCCTGGAAAGGACCCTGCCGTGTCCCCCTGCCTTTTTACTCACAGAAAGGCAGCCTGGAAAACTGTGGTTGCCGAGCAACAGCCACGGAGGGAATACATTGCTTAATGCTACAGGTGCTCCTTTTATCATTGGGGAGGGGGCGTTAAGTGTAAATTTTAAAAAAAGATTTTATATTTTTCTGCAAATTTGGGATTATTTTCAGGTTCTTAGGAAAATCTGTCTTGCCCATTCACAGCTCCAGTCACTGGATTTAAGTATCCTAAGATTCGCCTGACTGCTATTAAAGATATTTGACAGATATGTAGTTTGATTTTATTTTGAAAAATACTTCAGATCTAATCTAATCTAATCTGCAGCTTCTAAGAACTGCAGCTCCTGTGTGAAGATATTTTTTTGCTAAAATTGGGGGGAACTGACTACTAATAAATAAACAGGATGCTCTTGGGATCAAATTTCTCCTTAACCATGGTCTTTTATATTCCAAGGACTGTAGAGCTGCTGTCAAGTTTAGTTTGGTAGGTTGTTAAGTGAAAGAGAAAAGGTAATTTATTTACCTGTGCACTATATTTGCTTTAATGGATTTCAGCATCCTGGATTTTCCTTTGTGTCTTACCCTTTTAGGATCACCTATTCCTAAGCAGCAAGCACAGTTTCCCCTTAGAAGTGAGCAGATGCAGCTATTCCTTCCCATGATCACATAGTAAATGGTGTAACCAAGATATGATTATGAAAAATAACATGTACAATCATGAAACATAGATCCAGAGGAGTTAGCTGTGTTAATCTGTTGCTGCAAAATAGTAAAAAGCCCAGTAGCACCTTTAAGACTAGCAAATTTTATTGCAGCACAAGCTTTAGAGAAACACAGTTCTCTTAGATGCATGGAGGGTACAAAAGAATGGGGTGAGATATATAGATGGTAAGGGGAGGGGGCAGAGGATGCAGAAAGTGCCATGAAAATGCAAAGCAGTTGCAAAAGTCATGAAAAAGGTAGGATGCACAATCCAGGCTACATGTGACCGCTTCCTTCTGTTGATGAATTTGACTGGAATACCTGAAAGGCAGTTACTTCTGGTAATTTTTATTTATTTGTTTGTTTGTTTATTTATTTATTTGATTTATATCCCACCATCCCTGCCGAAGCATTGGGTCCTGTAATCACAAGCCCTGGATGGAAGACCTCTCCTTGCCTACAGACAGCCCCCCAACCTTAAACGACTTCTCACTAACAACCATGAACCATCTAATGGAGTCACCAACACAGGAACCAGACCCTGCAACAGACCCAGATGCCAACTCTGCCCACATATCTGCCCAGAAAATACGATTACAGGACCCAATGGCATCAACTACACAATCTCTGGCTCTTACAGCTGCTCATCCTCCAATGTGATATGTGCTCTCATACTGGTGTTTTCCCACCTCTTAACTTAGGTGGGGAGAAGAAACAGTAGAAAATTTATAAAACAGCATGAGTACAGCTGAACTAGCAGATACAGGATGGGTTGTAAACTAAACCAGTTCTCCCCTGCAAATCATTCCTCCTAAATTCTGCATTTTCTCTCTCTCTTGCTAATCTGTTTTGGATGGGTAATTAAGTCAGAAATGTTTTCTTATATTATAATAGAATTCTGTAGGCCAGTGGTCTTCAGACTTTTCAAACCTCCTCTTAACACCCAAGATGGAAATTGCTGCAAGCTTGTGACAGCAAATCATGTGACATTCGTAGCCAAGTAACATGAAGTCACTTGACAGTGCAGTCATGTGCCATCAGGGTCACATAACATGAAGAAGAGGAGCCAGACCTCATCAGTACCAGGGCCATTTCCATCTTCTAGCTGCAGCCTCCTGTGCCACTAGGGATCCCCCTGACTGGGCATAGTAGAAGGTTGCTGGAGAAGGACAAGGCAGCAAAAACAGCTGGCAAGAACTGTTCGTGGGCAATGTTGATGCTCACAGGGCAAGAATAGGCAAGATTTCTCGTATTTGGGGGTGTGTGCTAATTTGATTTAACCCTTTTTCTTCATCAGTTAAAGGCATGCTCAGCTCCTGCCTATGTTAGCTTCCCAGAGATTGCCCAGAACTTTCCCTAAGAATATAGTTTTCAAGTGGCTAAGGGCCACTTGGAGATTATGATCCTTCTGCACAAAAACAGAAAACAGCTCCATCCTGCCAAGTATTTTGTATGACTCACACTCCAAGTGAGTCATACAAAGTTCCCCCTTATTTCCTGACAATCATCAGGTGAAGCTAGGCCTAGAGAGAAGTAATATTGAACAGTAAGGCTCAAGTAACAATGGCCTTTATTCACTATATTAATATCCTTTCTTCCACCATGGAACTCACTGTAAAAATCCCTATGAGGGTTTCCCAGCCAGGCACTGACTAGACTCTGAGCTGCTTAGCTTCCACTAGGTGACCATAGCAAGTGCCCTTGGACCATATCCCATTGTCATTGATATCCTCTCATAGGGTCTTTCCTAATCCCCCCATCAACCCTGAGAAAGCCCTTTTGCGCTATGAGCAAGCAAGGCTTCAGTGATCTGTAGCTGATGCAATGAACATGCAGCTGAACCTCAAATACGCTTAGCACACAAACCAGGATGCATCTGATCTCATGAAATTATTGATCAGTTCAGCTATGTGTTACCCATTATATAAAGAATGTATAAGACCACTTGTCTCCAGACAATTGGCAGCCCAAGCAAGCATTAGGCTACTGGATACGTGCACCCCTGCACACAAATGCATGCACCAGACTTTTGTGCACCCAGTACAACAGACTCACTTGTGGAAACTCATTTGTGCATGTGTTTGCTGGATCAGTTCAAGCATACATTTGTTCAGAGTTGCATGAAGGCTTGTGAGCCAGAATCAGAAGACTGTCTTGCAAGCCGGGCTGCATTTAGAAGGTGTTTGAGGCAAGAATCAATAAAAGGGCTGGGGTGTCAGTTTGATCCTTGGAATTTCTATGAGCAAGCAAGTTATCAGGTTCTCTTTAGCATGCAGAGAAATGATCGATAGAGCAAGAATGAACACAAGGAACGATACACAAGAGTAGCAGGGATTGGCTGGACTACGTAACTACAACCAGAGCTGAAAGAGTCCACAGGCAATGGTAGCCCAATTTCCAGGAACTGGGACTCAACACAACTAAAGAAACAGCTCTCAGGTGTTCTGTCTAGTGCGGGGGCTGATCTGGACGTCTATGAAGCTTGATTATCAAACCAATAAGTAAAAAGGTCTTTGGTGTTTTTTTCACCTTCTTGGCTCACAGCAAGATCAATCTTTTTGTCTGCAGACCTGAAGGTCCTCACTTCCAGCCACAAAGATACTTCCTCTCTACTACTTTGACAGCTATGCATTGTAGGTGCAGTCTGGAAATTAAATTGAGCATTCTTTCTGTTCCTTCTCCCAAGTGGCAATAAGAATCTAGTTGACAATTTGGTTGATGCACAAAGGAAACGAAAACCAGGTGACGCTGTCTCTCTCTTTGATTTGCAAGGCCACCTTGACTGAAAACCTGTCTTTGTCATTAAGAAAGTGAGCCTGACAAAAGATGTACCAGTTAAAGGAATGTCACTTTCAGTGATCTACTCTTCTATGTGCAGATCTCATTTTCCCATCAAGTTTTTCTCCCTGTGTTTTCTGTGTCTATGGGTAATTCTGTATTTGCTGAGGAGAAATGAACATGCCTGCTTAATAGCAGTCTGTGCTTGTTTTAGCAACCTTCCAGAGCTGCAGAAACATGCTAGTCTCCTTTTATCTAAATGCTATGGGTGATAAGTATAAAGATCCCAGTGACTGTTAAATTCTATTGTGTTGCATTAGGTACTCAGGGATGGGGGGTGGGGGTGGAATGAACTGATAAGTCAACAGTAAAATAAAAGAGAACTACAAGTGACATGCTCAGAACAGAACAGAAGTTTGGGGGAAAGTACCAGATACATCTTAGCTATACAACTGCATTTCTGTGTTAAAAAGAGATGCAGAAAGCCTGCTACTGAAGCTAGATTTTGAGCCAGGATTTTAACTGCAGGAAAAGTCCATATCAGGGTATTCTTGACAGACATGAATATTTTCTTGCTGGATTTATGTGGGAATTAGGTTGCATGTGTGTGCCTGTACTAAGCTTGCTTTAACTGGATCCAAGAGCGGTGTGATGTCACTTCTGGTTTAGCCAGGAAATGTCACACTGTTGACATGATGGCATCCCCCCATATTCTCACCTAGCAATTTCTTGTGGGTTGCCAGTCCTACCTTATATGTATAAAGAGGCACATACGGAGAGGTGGTAGGGAGGGAGGGGGGTAAACATTAAGGCCAGGACTGGCCTAAGATTCTTTGCTACTCTAGGGACGTGATCATATGCACCCATTTGCCATGGAAGAGGGATGATTCACCACCAGATCAAAGCGGCGTAATCACACCAGCACATCTGGGAAGTGTCCTGCAACCGTCATCAAACCATCACAAACCATTCTGATCCGGTGGGGAATCATGGTAAAAAGCTACTAGTGAAACTCCAGTATCAAATAGTTTGCTGCGGTTCAAAGCTGGAGTTTCCCTGTGTGATCACTCCAGCGCTGAAGTGTGCCATAGTGTGATCACATGCTATCCCAATGCCACACTGTTGTTTTTTCCCCCCTTCTCCGTGTGCACATCATCGAAAGCCCTTAGGGTGGGGAGGCGATTCATCAATCCCCAGTTTGAGTGCCTCGGAAACCAACCACAAAACCCCCCAACTTGCCCGCAGTTGCGTCTGATCATGCAGTGGCAAGTTGCCCCGGCAGGTCCACAGACCTGTGTGATTATGCAACTGCGGGGCAAATTGATCCAGAGCAAAAAAGCCTCGCTTCCCCACCAGATTATCTCACTCGTGTGGATTAGGTGTATTAAGAATTTTGTTGCTACTAGCTGTATCACATTAAATAATAATGAATTGATACTATTTTTATTTATTTAGCTATTTTATACCTCACCCTTCTTAACAACTGGAAGAATTCATCACATGTAGTGAGTGGGGGACTGAGCCCAGATCTGTCTAGTCCCACGCTGACATTCTTACATCACACAACTAGGTGTGAAGTAGGACAGCAGTCTTTGGCCGCAGTCACATGGCCCTTTAATGCGAGAGGAAGGGCTGTTTCCTCCCTCATTTAAAGGGACCATCTAAAAAGGCCGGGGCTAGTCCCGCGCTGAAGCGGGCTCAAATGCGGGTTCCTCCGGCATTTTTCAACCCCTGGAAAATCGACCGTTTTCCCAGGAGTCACGGGAGGAACCCGCATTTGAGCCATCTGGCCAGCCCTCTCTTGCAATCATTGTGAGAGCAGGGCTGTCCAGATGGTCCCGCCCACCATTTTCCCCCCTTTTACACTTGGGCGCTTGGCCACTCAAGTGCCCAAGTGTAAAAGGGGAACCCTCCCCCAAACTTACCAGGTGGCTGGCGGGGCTCGGGGAAGGGTGCCTCCCCTGGCCGCCACCACCACTGGCTGCCGCTGAACAAGCCGCCTCCGCAAAAGCTGCCACCGCTGCTGAACGCCTTAAGACTGGGCTGCCCGCTGCTTCTTCCGCTGGCGCTTCTTCCGCCGCTGCCCCCTTTGCCACCTCCTACGTCTGTCGCCATCGCCTGCTGCCTCCTCCACCTCCTCCCGCCGCTGCCTGCCGCTGCAGGGGTTGGGATGTGTAAGCATCCCAACCCAAGGTAAAAAAATGCGGCCCATTTAATCTGGGAGAGCTCCCAGATTTAAAGGGGCCGTGTGATCACAGCCTCTAATGATTATGTGGAATTGTTAATAATTATGTGGAAGAGGGAATTTTTGGTGGCACCACTTTTTCACATTCAGAACTGCTGAGAGCTACCAATGGTGCCAAAAAATTTCCCAGTGCAAATATCATATGAAAATGGTAACACAGTCCCTCAGGGAGGGCCTGTGGCTCAGTGGCACAGCATCTGCTTCGCATGCAGAAGTTCCTTGGTTCAACCCCCAGAATCTCCAGTTAAAAGGAAAGACCTCAGCCTGAGATCCTGGAGAGCAACTGCCTGTCTGAGTAGACAAGACTGACCCGGATGGACCAAGGGTCTGATTCAGCATAAGGAAGCTTCATGTGTTCATGTGACACTGCCTGGAACTATGGGGTCTCTGGGTAAGAAAAGTTCCTGGAATTTTGTCTCCCTGACCCTTCCCCCCGGCAGCCATGTTCATAGCTGTACAACAAGCTATACCTGTTCTAGGCAACTGTTGTCTTTTCCTCCTCTGCATCTAGTCACTGAAGAAGCAGCAGTCATTCCTGATAAGGATATAGGAGATACAGTTATCTTGAGAGATGGTGAGCTATGCTGCAGAATGCCCATTTAAGCTGCTGCAAAAATGGAGAAATTTTTGCTTCTTGGCTGCCATTCATACACCTTTTCCACTCTCTCAAACATACATGCACACAAACTCCCACTTTAGGCCGTGTTCTTCCAGTACCACTTAGGCGATACTCATTGTGAAGTATATTCTGCATATGGATAGTTTTTCCTGTTCTTCAGAATTTAAAAAGTTTATCATTTATTTTGTTCAAGGACCCATCCAGGCTTGTAGGTGGTGAGCCTCCCCACCCCCAGATGAGGGGAAAAGGCAGGTGTTATATGGCCAGGGCAGGGAGCAAAATTTTTAAATGGCATTTTGTAGTTTCTCTCTTATTTTACCCTATTCTTCCTCCCGCAATGGGCCAAGATTACCCAGTGACTGTTATGGCTTAGTGGGGATTCAAACTCAGGTCTCCCAGGACAGTCCTAGTCCAGCAATCTAATTACTCCACTCCATCAGCTGTCTTCAGTGTGAGCCTCTGCCATGTTCACAAGTTGCAGTGAATGCGTGTACAATCCAGGTACAGCATACAACTTGATTATTTTTTGTATGTGCATCAAGTAATTTTCATGCAAGATTTAACACAAGTACAGCAGAACATGTGATTGAAACTGCACACTTGTATGTGTACTGGTCCCTAGTTTAATTTTTAAAGCGAACACACAGTTCTTTCATAGAAAGAGATGTAGGATGTATGTGTTCTCTGTAATCTGTGAACAGGGCTTCTGTGTAGCATGTACACTTGTTTGTTCTTTATACATTAATTGCATGTACAGCTGAATGTGTGCTTGAAACTCCACATTTATCCAGGTATTTTTATTTGCAAACATGTTGGCTGTTTCTTACAAACAGGTGTTTGCACATACATCTGACATATTTGGGACTTTGCTGAAAATGAAGCACCCTGGGATGCATTCTCTCTGGTGCTGATTTTCCATCTTGTAGGAACACCTCTTTGCCTCCACCTAAGCTGTATTTTTATATCTGTAAACAAACAATATGTCATGAAAATATCCTAAATCTCCCGTGCTCCTTCATTCAAAGCAAAGCAAACCCTGGAACTTCTAGACACACAGGGGAGTGTGAAACACACAGCCATAAATATAAAAAGTATGCCACATGGGACAATTGTCCCACTTCCCTGTCCATCACATTTAGAACTTCTTACTACATGCCCTTTTTCTCCACTCCTGTCTGCCATTCCATTGGTGGTGGCATGGACATGATATGATAAGAATGACGTTTCACCAGTGATGACTAATAATGGGGAATGTAATGTGATAATGGCAATAAATGCTTTTACATGATACTGGCCTATACATTTCTCAGTACTGCAGCCAAGGCAGTAATCCCTCAAAACAGGTAGGCTGTTAGTGGCAGCCACCCCCTCCACCTGATATGTTTATTTGTGCACCAACCTTTAGACTGAAGAGCTCTTAACTAGTCTGGATTCAACTGTAATGATGGAGTCATATTCTTTTTACAAGGCATGGAGGGATAATAAATGCAAGCAGTATTAATATGTATCATACATCTTTGGCTGCCTGATGAACTTGCTCTGTCTTGGAAGTGTATTATTTTATTTCCTAAGACCTTTAAGAGCCTGTTAACATTCAACCATTTATAGGAATACAACAACAAATAATTCCACAAAGGCCGTATGACATAACAAATGGAAACTGTTTGATTTCTGTTGAATAACAATGCTTAAAAAACTGTTTAATTTCTTTAAAAAAGACTTTCAATCATTTTGCTGTTTCCAGATTCAATAAGTGACTATATAGCCATAAACCAAAAAGGCAGCTTAAAGACTTCATAGCAGTTAAAAATCTGAAGTAGCAGCAAATAGTGAATGGTTCCATTGTCTGTTTATTTATTTACTTACCCGCCTTCCTATAACCAGAGATATGGAATACATCAAATTTTTACCATGTAATTACAGCACAGTGTTCTCTGACATCCTGTTGGCATCAGTGTTCCTTCTAAGCTGAGTTAGTGTGAGCAAGTTCCCAGTTTTTTAGCCTCCAGCTCACACCTTTTTGTCTTCGCTCAGGAAGGATGGCTCCAGAGTAAACTAATTTATGCAGCGCTCGCTCACAACTTTAATGCCAGTAGCTCACAATGTAGAATTTTGCTCACAGGACTCCACAGCTTAGAGGGAGCATTGGTTGGCATTAGGTTAGCATTAGCTTTTATCTCACTCAATTCCCCTCCATACTCCAGTTCCCATCCCATATGACTTTTGTATATGCAGGTCCCATAACTCTCAGCATGGAGTCACATTAAGCAGCAGAAAATGGAGTGGGATCCAACACCATATGCCTGAGCTGTGATATGGTACTGGAATATTGCTCCACCCAACCATACAACCATTGCTTCAGCCAGAAATTCCCTTTCTTCCCTGGAGTGTCCCAGCCCATGTAGCTATTTCTACGCATGAGTTCAGAAATCCTAGGAATGGAAGGCATTCCCAAAACAGAAGTGAATGCAGGAAAATCGGCATTCCATGCATTGCATGTCTGGATAAAGGTCAGTCTCTGGTGTTTACCTAGACTGTTGATATCTGGAGTATAGATTATTTTCCAGTTTAATATTTGAGGCACATTTCACTCTTACACTCAAAACAATCTAGGAGTATAAGGGCAAGCTTATGCAGAGCTGCTCCAATCTAAACCAGTTGATTTCAATAGGCTTAGACTGGAGTAATTCTACATAGTATTCCACTGTAAAAATATATTTTCCTCTTCAGAAAAATGGGCAGACACCCACTCTTGCATCTGTGGGTTAGCAAACAATACTGCTTCTGGATGTCTCATTTTCTTTTTTGTTCATTCAGTCAGTGCTCAATAAGATTGTGCTTTCTGGTAATGCTTTTAGGATCCCTGCACACCTGTCAGAATAGTGTGGGTTGTGTCAGAGAATCCTGGTGCATGCATATTCTCCCTCTGAGGTTGATAATATGACCCATATATTGGCAGACAGAGGAGGAATCAGTATTACCTGGGGCCTCCCTTCTCCAACTAGCACAGCATGATGGATACATTCAGCATGGTCACTTCATATTTCAAGCTATACTTTAGCCTCTCTTGTCACATAGCATACATTTTGGGAATCACTCCACCCCTCCAATACCAATGGCTTAAGGACCTAGTTTTCTTAAATAGTTAAAAAAAAAGGTTAATGATGGACTCTAGTAGATTGTTCCACAATCCAGTTAGGGTTGCCAGGTCCTTGGTTGGAAAATACCTGGAGACTTTGGTTGGAAAATACCTGGAGACTTTGGGAGTGGATCCAGGAGAGGGCAGGGTTTGGGAAGGGGAGGGGCCTCAGCATGGCACAATGCCATAGAGTCCACCCTCCAAAGCAGCCATTTTCTCCAGGGGATCTGATCTCTGTCAGCTGGAGATCAGTTGTACAAGCGGGAGATTCCCAGGCCCAACCTGGAGGCTGGCAACTCTAAATCCAGTAGAAATGCTAACCTTATATAATTAAGGTGCACTTTTGGGATATATGTTATATGCAAGACTAACACCCTGATCCTAAGCCTGCTTACCTGGAACAAAGTCACACAGATCAGATTTTAATAAAATGTGCCTTGGAATGCACTTACAAGTAATGTTATGGAAATCTATTTTCCACAGTATCAGGTTCCTGATACTGAAGTGAAATATACATTACTAGGAATAAGGCCCATTGTGGGAATAAATACAACAGGCTCTAGAAAGAGGCTCTTGGAGAGTGCCAAGGCCTTGGGCACTCAGCATCAATTTACTGTGGCAACCTTAGCAGTGTATAATGACACAGAGTCCACCATTTTCTCCAGGGGAACTGATCTCTGCTACCTGAAGAGCAGTTGTAATTCTGAGTGATCTCCTGCCCTCACCTGGAGATTGGCAGCAGTGGGTTCCCCAAGAGGGAATAGCTGGTTTGGAGGGCAGAGTCTATGGCATTGTACCTATCTGAGGCCTCACCTCTCCTTAAACCTCACCCTCTCCAGGCTCCACCCCTCAAATCTCCAGGAATTCCCCACCTGGAGTTGGCAACCCCATCTCATTCCCAGCTAAACATCAACCTACCTTAATTTCCCCCTCACTTTTCAGCTTTCCATCCCCCTCCACCTGCAGCCTCTACTGTGCTCTGAAGCCCCTCTTATAAACACAGGTAACTGCCATTTCGTTTCACCTACCAACAGCCACTGAGGTAACAGTTAATACCTCCCAGGAGGGAAGCAGAAGCATCTTCGTCAAGAGAGAAAGCCGTCTGCCAGAAATTCTGACAGGGCACAGAGGCTGAAGGAGTGGGTAGGGAAGAGGAGCAGCACCCAGCCAATGGCATGCGAGTATTCACAGCCAGTGGATAGGGACAGCTTCTGATTCACCTGGCAGGGGATCAAAAGCTGGGGTGGCGTGTGGAATGTTCAGGAGCGTGCCACCACCAACAGAGAATTATGTATAAGAAAGAAACCAAGACTTATAATGTACTCTGGCATGCACTGGAAAGTCCCTGTCAACCATCATCCTACATTGTCCCAGTCAATGGATTCATCTACAAACACAATCAAATGTTCCCCATAATACATCAGTATATAAACACATACACTTGACCACATGCATTGTTGCTAAAATGATGAACTAGTGTTCCTCACGTCGTTTTAACAGTTATTAAGATTGTTTCCTAATGTAAACACTTTTTATATTGATGGACATCTCATACTGGCCTGAGAAAAACAAGAGAAATAAAGGTATTAGCTACTGCTGAGGAATAATATTTATAAAAAATATTGTTACAAACAAAACATGACAGGAATACATTTGAACAAAGAGTCACTGACAATGCAACCCTGTTCAGAGTTACACTATTGTAGTAATTGGCTTTAGAAGGGTGTAACTCTGCTTCGGATTGCACCATGAGAGACATTTGGTAAACTTACAGTCATCCTTATGAACAGTATTATGCTCTTTGAAGTCATATCAATATTCTTTATTAGCAGACTTCAGTTGCTTATCAGCTTATCCTTTGATGTTTGCAGCCAGAAGACAAGGTACTGTAGGCACACCGTATACTAATTAATCTTGCTGTACATGGCTAATTACTTGCTATTAGTACTTAGTTTAAACTTCATTACAGTACACAACATTGGACATTGATTTAGATCCACAGATATCGTATCAGACAGCATGACTTCAAGTGTTGCCAAAAGCTCCTACATTTAATATTTCATTCTAGCTTTGGTTATGTGTAGTACAATTCCCCAAATCCCAAACCAATATACCATCATGGAATACAGGTATTGAGAAACTGCAGTATAGTAAGAAGTCTACTACTCTTCTAATCTGGATGTCTTTCAAAAATTGCTATGGTTTTGCTTCCATGGAGACAAATTATGTTTGTCAGACTAAAATCTTTCTTTTTATTATTTCATTAATTTCTTTTCGATGATATATATTGTCTGTGAGAATGACATTTAAACAGAAAAATATGCTGGTACTCAATATCCTTATTCTGTAATGGCATTTGCAAGAAGATTTTGTTTGAAAGTGGTGAACAAACCTCACAACATTTTTAGTACAGCAATCTGCAGGAAATTTTGGGGGGGTGGGGCAAGGTGCCACACTGTCACTTCTGGTCACGTAACCAGAAATAACATCACATCACTGAGACACTGTAGCAATCCCCAAAAATTCTGTGGTAAGACCACAGAGTTTGAGGAGATTCCTAGGGCATCATAATGACGTGTGACATCATGTCCACACAATTCCCTTTTCACACAATTTCTCCTGCTCCTTCACTGGGAAGCAGCGGGCAGCTGAGGTGAGGTGTCAGTCCCCTAATTGTTTAAGGCCTAATTATTAAAAAAACTACGAATAAAATGAATAGTGAAAATATTAAAAGAGTAATTTCTAACCAAGAGTCCAGCAAATTTATCCTAGCATCCTCTCTTTGTCTCTCTTTTTAGTTTAGGAACTGGGCAAATAAGCTAGTCCCACATATGCATAGTTGCAATCTATAAAGTATACTGCAATGACAGGATTGCAAGAAGCAGTAACTAGCTGCAGATGTTCTAACAGTAGAGAGACATTCAGTGTACAAGAACTAGCCTTCAGACAAAGCACATATCTGAATAGACAGGCAAAGAAGAGTAGGTATCTGGAGAGGCAGCATACACCTTTTCTCAATAAGTAAATTTTAAAAATAAGAACCACAACAAGAAGTAGGAAAAGGAAGACAAGAACTTAATAAGGTCTGAACACTAGAGGGTATACATTATAACTTCCCCAGAGTTCATCCTAGTTTCATGCTCCCTCTAAGCTGTGGAGTCTTGTGAGCAAAAATTCTACTTTGTGAGCTACTGGCATTAAAGTTGTGAGTGAGCGATTTGGCTACTGCATAAATCAGCGTGTTCTGGAGCCATCCTTTCTGAGTTTAGACAAAAAGGTGTGAGCTGGAGGCTAAAAAACTGGGAACTAGCTCACACTTACTCAGCTTAGAGGGAACACTGCCTACTTCATAAAGCTGCTCAGGTGTTGTGACCTCTCCAATGGTCCCCCCCCCCATGCTAATAAAAGTGCAGGATCAATTTTAATGGGGGGAAATGGGCAGGAAGGATTAAAACTCTCCTCTCATACCAAAGCTTTGGTCAGAACTCAGATTCTCAGCCTCTGCAGTTTCCAAGCATCGGATGTAACTTGATTGATTAACACAAAGAGTGATTAACACATGGAATTCACTACCACAGGAAGTGACAGCGGCTACAAGCATGGACAGCTTCAAGGGGGAATTAGATAAACATATGGAGCTGAGGTCCATCAGTGGCTATTAGCCACAAGGTATAGATAGGAACTCTCAGTCTGGGGCAAGTGATGCTCTGTATTCTTGGTGCTTGGGGGGGGGCAACAGTGGGAGGGCTTCTAGTGTCCTGGCCAGTGTCCTGGCTACTCAGTGGTAGTGTGAGGCCTCCCAGCAGTCAGGCCCTCCCTCCAGCCCTTCCCCAAGTGGTCGGAGGAAGGCCCAGGGTCAGAAATGATGTCCAGGGATGTGTGACATCACATCAGCCTGAAAACCTGGATGAGACATCAGTACACTGGGGGATACTTTGGCTCTCTCCAAACACTTCATGGTAAAAACTGTGTTTTCCCGATGACCGGAGCATCATCCAATGCACTGACATCATGTCCAGGTTTTCAGGCTGATGTGATGTCATGCATCATCAGAAATAATTTTTGTCCATCACCATACCAGAAAAGCTCCCAGCAATGCTGGCTGATGGCCTGGCATCCCTACTCCAAAGAAAGACTCAGCAAAGCAGTCTAACCCTAGCCAACAGTCAGTTCAGGAAGTTACTCCATCTTCAGCAATATCTGAAACATTATCATAAGAACAGGTACATAATGGAAATGAATAAAGTAATTTCTGGAAGAAAGAAGCAAAGATACATTTTCTCTTTTCTTCACAGTTCACTAGCCAGGTCTTTCCTCTGTCTTCTATGCCTCTTCACACCATTGCAACTCTCTAGAATGTACACAATGCTATATCCTTTGTAGGAGAACAGGAAACAGAAGATGTGAACAGGAGGCTAAAGCAGGCACTCTTTATTCTAGAGGGGTTCAATCATGCAATATGCAGTTCTGGATGCTGGATTTAGAGGAATAGTCTGAAAGGAATAGTCTGGAAAATTACACATGGATTTCCAAATTTTCATAACCACAGTCTGGTGGCTAGGTTCATTTAGAGTTTGAGGGAACAGCTAGCTATTTTCTTACCCCAATACTGAAAGGACATGAATGACCACATGATGCTCCACCTGATAGTGTATGAGACTACAGCTTATGAAAGTTTAAACATGTACCCAGATCTCCCCAATTTGAGCATTACCTGAAGTCTCCCATCAACCTCCCTTATGGGGTGTTAGTGTTAAGAGGGTCATGCTACCATGAAGAGGGTTGTGTGGGTAATTTTGGATTCTACAGAAGAATCTAAAGGTGGACACATTTACAAGGCAATGACTTTCCTTGAAAAAAATGAAGAGGTTGTACAGTGTTTCATGAGGGGAAACCTTTGTGAGAAATAATCTGGAATAATTATACAAGAAAATAGAGTGCTAAATTGGATTACCATTGCATACTGTTAGGTACCATTCTGGGAGGAAAAGTGATACCCCAAGTCCAGCCATGTCTTAGGTATGTCAAAAGTTATTCATAAAGAATCCCACAAGAGGACAACATTTATAACCTCAGAGGGTCAGGATCTGGAGCCTGGATCAAAAAAATTAATAATACAATCATCAGCAAAGTGGCCCTGAAACAACACTCACTGAAACAGAAAAGTAAATTAAGAGTGGAGCCCAGCCATCTGGCCATAAGGAAAGAATAAATGAATGAATTAAATAATAAAAATTCCAAAGGCTAAATCTCTCATAGCTGATAAATTCCATGTACCATGGTTCAAATGCATTTGGACATCATTCATCGACTGAGCTTATTCAGTCATGTAAAATACCAAGAAAGCATTAACACTTTCCTTTCTGTTTTGTATGATGCTTCTCAGCCATTTAGTGATTCTTTGCCTGATTTATCTGGAGTTCCATAAATACTCTTCTGCCCCAGTTTCTGGACATTCTTTGGTAACCTGTTCTCTATCTTTTGGTTTCTAAAGCTCTAGCACACAGGACAGGATCAGGGTCAGCATCAGAGGTTTATCATGAACAAACAAGGCAGCTCAATGACATAACTTGGCATACTACAGACATTGCAAAGTTTGGTAGGTCCTGAAGAATTAGTGGAAGGATGTTAATTTAGATGGCAGTTAACTAAAAATCAGTGCTGCTGTCATTGCTGAAAGATGGCAAGAGCTCTGTGCATTCTGCAGCACTTTTCACCCATGTAAAGGCTTTACAGAAGAGGCACAAGTAGTCTTTGCCTCCAAGAATGAAACACTGCCTGTGGATCTGCAGGGCCAGATTGTTAATTCAGTTTCAGTGGCTCTGCTCTAGAGATGTGTATGCCTTGGTGTAAGAGAAAAGCAAAAAAGGAGGAAAATGCCTTAAAAGACCTGCAGTGCATTAAATCCTCTTTTAATTACCACATCCTTTAGCTCTCTGGCAAATATCACTGGTTTGAAAAGGTCTCTTTATTAAATGTATTTCTAGATGAGATAAAAAGCCATGAAGATACCTGTAATATATTTTGGCACTTGTCCTTCATTATAAAATGTGTGGCTACTGCCACCATCTATTCCCTGTAGACCTTTGTTTTTGCTTCTTAGGTGATTAAGGATAGAAAGTTAAGTTCTTTCCATTGCACACAGGGAATTATATTGATGTTGATGGAGTTAATAAAATGTAACAAAGGTGTAGCTTAATTTAATTTATAGAAAAATGTGTTTTCAATAAAGTTGGAGTCCAGTGGCACCTTTAAGACCGACAACATTTTATTCAAGGTATAAGCTTTTGTGTTCACATACACATCTTCAGAAACTTTGTTTATCTTTGTACATCTAGCAGTGTGTGTGGGGAATCATACAAGCTATGCCACTCATGGCATCAAGGGTGTAGACTTTCCAATTTCCGGGGGGGAGGGGCTGGGCCAGAGGGGGGTAGGGAGGGGGAAGATAGAGAGAGAGAGAGAGAGAGAGAGGGAGTAGGGTTGCCAAGTCTGACTGCTTAGACTTGAGTTCCTCGCGTGCACACTGGGATGATGCCACCTCAAGAGCCTCTTCCCCCCGCCTGGCTCTCCCGCACCCCTCTCCCCACCCACTCCTCCCTCCCTCTCTCTCTCTCCAGGCTCCCGGCTGCCGCCTGCCACTAGAGCTCCCAAGAAGCCACTGCCACCACCACAAGAGCCTCTCCCTTGCTGCCCGGCTCCCCTGCACCCACTCCTCCCTCTCCAGGGGTGATCTGGGTGATTGCCCAGCATGATGATATCACTTGATCGCCCCCGGAGAGAGGGAGTGGGTGCGGCAGAGCCAGGCAGTGGGGGAGAGGCGGTGGCGGCAGCTTCTTGGGAGCCCTAGCTATAGGCGGCAGCCGGGTGCCTGGAGGAAGGGGAGGCGTGGTGGCAGGCAGGCACTCCATTTTGCCAGGGGGGGCTCATTCCCCCCCCGGAAAACTTCAGGAGTGGCCCGCACCCCTGAGCCTCCACGTAGTTGATGCCTATGCATGACATAAATCACTTGACAGGCATGAGGGAGCAATACACCTGGATTCAGAGCAGGTGTATCCTTCCCAATCCCACACCTAAGAGATAATCAGCCTGTTGAAGTCCCATACAGTGCCTACCTACAACCAGGGGAAGAAAGGAAGAACACAGTATCCCCAGGGGTCATTTCGTAGAAAAAGAGGTACAGGAGCTCATTAGCATAACTCATTAGCATAACTTATTTGCATATGCTACACCACCTGACATCAACAGAAGTATGTCAGAAGGCAAGAAAGAAAGAAGAGAGAGAGAGAGAGAGAGAGAGAGAGAGAGAAAGAAAGATGGCAGAGAGGGGACTGCTACTAATCCAAGCCTCAGAAATACCACTATTCTGGGAGGATAGCTTCAGTGGTGGCTGAAGCCTTCAGAAGGCCGGTTGGAGGAACAAGGACCTTTCCAGGGGACGGGGTCATTTTGCTGCAGCCATGACACAAGCAGGCATTCCCTGTGGGGGGGGGGCTGGCACCAACTCCCGGAGCTGAGCTCCCCCGAGCTCCTGCTTGAAATGACCCGTGAGTATCCCACCTGAGTCCAAGAGGCTTCTTTCCATAGCCTGCGTCCCTATCTGAGAGCTGACTGGAGCTGTGGAAAGGCTTCTGTTTGTACCTTCAATTAATACATGCAAGCTGAAAATGCAGTAGCAGACTTGGGGATCTTCTGAACATGCTGTATGGGGGTAGGAGGATGAGGGCTCTATGAAAAAAGGGGAACTTGAACAAAATAACCCCATCTCACTTTTAAATGTGTGGAGCTTGTGCAAAATGAGATGGGAAATTCCTCCTTCCCATAGCTCCTACATGCTGGATGGCATATCATTCAGGAGATTCTTAAATCTCAGCAGCCACTTTGGGTGGCACAGGGGGAAAGAGAATAGAAGATTTGCATCCACGTATCCTTCCCATTTGCAGGAATTTGGATAAAACTAATATCCTGAAACAACCACATGTGAAGACAGGACTCTGGGATAAATGGGGTATTGCTCTGGTTAAGACTGGCTTTCTTAAGTTCATTGAAACTTAAAAAGAAGTATGTTCACATTTGCATTCTAAGACATCTACAGTGCACTCCTAAACAGAGTTGCACCCTGACTTCAATGGACTTAGAAGGGTGTAACTCTGCTTAGAACTTTAATTAGTCAAGTCTAGCAATCAAAGACATTTCCTATTATGCACCCTTCACAATGATACATTATTTGATGATTAAATTATATGCCAGCTCTTTTTACATAGGAACTTGTAATTAAATTGATGTTCGTACAAAAATGATTAAATACTTGAACCTAGTTATAAAAGTTTGAAGTATCCTTTACTACAAGTATGCATTATATATGCAGATGGAACTAATGTTTAAAAAAAAAGCTTCTTCAGATAAAGCCATATTTGGGCTCCAGTTTCAGCTAACTTTGTGGTTACATTAATTATCTAAAATTAAGTCTAGAGGTTCAAAAGCCTTGGGGGGTCAACGCATTTAATACTGAACCATGCTGAGCAGTAATGATATTTGCAAGAAAATGAAATAAAAGAACTGCCTTTGAACAACGGCCACATTCAAGGGTGGACATGGAATTTCTCTGCAGATCTTCAAGCAATAAAACAAGTAAAACAAAAGCTTGATCAAATCCTTCACGTCTCTAAGCCTGGCAAAATATCCTCTGAATTTGTTTTTATCCTCCAATAATAACTCTGACAATTTTGGGGGTATCCAAACTTCCCAATCCCCCAATTTTAAAATTAACTTCCCTTCTTTACAAGTTCCAGAAAAGACAGGCTGGGGAGTGTTGTGGATCAGAGAGTATGGACTCCTTCTCATCAGGCAAACAGGCCAAAGACTCAAAGGAGGAGGCAGCTGGACACCTACATCACCACAGAAGAAGGCAGTTGAGACATCTCCAGGAGCCACCCCTGTTCTGCAGGAGGAGTGCGAAGACTCCCAGTCAGCCTGCTCACCCTGGGATACACCCCTGCCTTCTAATTTGGACTCGGACACTCTATCTTCCACTTCAGAGCCTGCTGCTGAATCAGAGGTCTCTCCTCCACCAACCCCTCTGGCCTCACAAAACCCTGAACCACCTCAGCCCTGTCACAGTACTCGCCGCCATAACCAGGTGCAGTACCTTTAAATCCTAGTGGCTGGTTTTTGGAGGGGAGGGGTCTGTATGTCTACCTCCTCTATGGCATTGTACCATGCTGAGGCCCCTCCCCTCCCCAAACTCCCCCTCTCCTGGATCCACCCCCAAAGTCTCCAGGTATTTTCCAACCCAGACCTGGTAACCCTATATTTGTCTGACCACAAATGCCACGCAGAGCCATTATTTGTCCCACAGGGAAAACACAGAAGTGAGCAGTATGTTTGTCTCAGTGGGGCAAAAAGCAAATGAAGGGGGTCATTTGAACAATGGAAAACCGCAAGGTTCAAGATGGCCCCTCCTACCATGGTCCCAGTTCTCAGTTTGGGCCCCCATGATTTTTGTATAGTTTGCCTTTAATTTCTTGGGCACATTTCTCTTAGGGCTGACATGCTGCAGACTCATAAAGGAAGACAGGCCTGCCAAAGACTACATTCTGAGGCAGAATAATACATTATGACCTCAGTGACATCAACAGTATGGGAAGGTTAGCACTCCTGTGTCAAGTGCTCCCTCTGTGATGAGTACCACAATTTCTCCTGTTGTCATATCAGTGTAGCATTCCTTAGGGTTGCCAGGTCTGGGTTCTGAAATACCTGGAGATTTTGGAGGTGGAGCCTGAGGAGGGTGGGGTTTGCGGTAGAATTGCCAGGTCTGACTCAGGAAATATCTGGGGACTTTGGGGGTGGAACCAGGAGACTTTGGAGATGGAGCCAGGAGCAAGGATGTGACATCACCTTTGTGATGTCACATCCTTGCTCCTGGCTCCTTTTGTGATATCACTAGGATTACCAGGTGAGGCCAATAAGTAGGAAGGGAGTACTTGCTGTCACATTTAAAGGGACTGCATTCCTTTTAAATGTTTTCCCTCAATTGGAAATAACAGAGGATGGGGCACCTTCTTTTGTAGCTCATAGAATTGGACCTTGTGGTCCAATCTTTTTGAAACTGGGGGGGGGGAGGGGTTCAGGAGAGACACCACCAGCTATGCTGAAAAATTTGGTGCTTCCACCTGAAAAAACAGCTCCCCAAGAGCCCAAATGCCCATAGATTGATTCTCCATTATACCCTATGGGAACCAGTTTCCATAGTGTATAATGGAGCACCCAGCGGCCTCCGCCCTACTTTCTGACAGCCCTGAAGTGGGGGGAGGGTTTCTGTACCAGGGGATACCCTGCCCCTAACTGGGGACTGGCAATGCTAGTTGTGGGAGGGAAGGGACTTAAATAGGGCATGATGCTATAGAATCCACCTTTCAAAGCAGCCATTTTCTCCAGGTGAACTGATCTCTGTTGCCTGGAGATCAGTTATAATAGTGGTAGATCTCCAGCAACCATCTGAAGGCTGACAACCCTAGCATTCCCCCAAAGCCTTTGCCATGAAGCAGGCATGTGACAATGTCACAGCTCAGCTATCCAAACGTATTACAGAGAGAGCTCAACATGGTGGTGCAGTTTTCAATGGCCTTCTTGTGCTGGTTGTAAAACACATATCTCCATCATCAGGGCTCATTTTGTAGCAGGAGCTCCTCTGCATATTAGGCCTCACACCCCTGATATAGCCAATCCTCCAAGAGCTTACAGTAGCCCCTGTAAGAAGAGCTCTGTAAGCTCTTGGAGGATTGGCTACATTGGGGGGTGTGGCCTAATATGCAAAGGAGCTCCTGCTATGAAATGAGCCCTGTCCATCATTAGTCTGAAACTGGAGGGGATAAAGCCAAGCAATGTTTCTTATGTCTGTCTCTCAATTCAGTGGACCACATTTGCTGAATGCTGTGCTAATTTAACCAGAGATACTAAGGATTATGTTCTCTTCTGAGCAAAAATTACTCCCAAGCACCACCAGGCAACAATTCTCGTTGCATGAATACAAACAAGCATTTTGCATATCACCAACTCTGTGTGTTGTCCATCACCTGTACTGTCATTTCAATAAGCCTTCACAAACAGCTCTTAAAAACAAGCAAAAGCATTAGTAGCATATACATGCATTCTTAAAAATTACAGTTCCAGATACTGCAGATGTCTTATACTTGGACTTTCTTTAGCATCTTCACCAGAGAAAATAGTCTTCAGATGAACTGCTAGCGCACATGCTGATTTGAACACAGAGTAAAAGAAACCGTGACAGCTGCATTTAAATAATCAGAAACTATGCCTACAATAATGAAAAGGGCTATAAATGAAATATTCTTTTCGAATAAAGGGCACTAGACAAATTTAATTTACAATTTTAATCCTGTAAATTGGTTGCTTTTATTTCAGAATAAAGCTCAGGAAAGGGGAGTATTTTCCATTATTCTTCTGCAACATATCACCATAGCAATAAAAAAAAAACCCCTTTGGAGAATAGCTAATCTCTCTAGCAGAATATACAGCAGTACCACACCCCCATGCTTGGATTTAAATATAAAGCTAGTTGTTCAGATAGCAGATGTACTTAGCTGTGCTGCATTTCATGTGAATTCCTTCCCGTTACTTCTGGCCCCTGCTTGTCTGGTATGAACTCCCTAGCATGCTGTCATTCCCACGGAACTCTGAAATGCTAACACAGTGCATGTAATGCCAGGCATTTCAGCTCAAATGGAAAGCTAGTGGGGAAAAATGCAGCGGGAAAGTGTTATTTGTACAATCAATTTGTATTGGGGCCCAAACCACAAGGAGATATAGCTGGTATGACATCACAATGAGTCATTTGACATGACATGACAATACATAAGGCATTAAATATAGACAAATATAGGTACGTTGGTTCATGTTGACAGGATTCTGTGTGCTGTTAGGCCAACCACATGCTTCTTGGACCCATGTTCCTCAAGGCTGGTAAAAGCTGGCAATAAGAGAATATGGGGGCCCTTGGTAGACACTATCAACCTGTCCCTGGAGTCAGGGGTTTATCCAGTGGGGCTGAAAGAGGCTGTGGTGGTAGTGCTCTTGAAAAAACTATGGATCCTAGGGATCCTTCCAATTACCACCCAGTTTCAAACTTGTTGTTTCTGGGAAAGGTAATTGAGAGAGCGGTAGCCAAGCAGCTCCAGAATTTCATTGATGACACATTGGCACTGGACCCATTCCAGTCTGGTTTTCGCTGTGGCCATGAGATGGATATGGTGCTGGTCACCCTTACAGACAATCTTCACAGACAACTGGATTGAGATGGGTGGGCGCAGCTGTTGTTACTTGATCTCACAGCAGTGTTTGGCACAGTTGACTATGATTTTCTGACCCACTGCCTTGCCAATGTGGGAATTAGTGATGTAGCCCTGAAGTGGCTCACCTTATTTCTCCTTGGTCAGGCACAGAAGGTAGTGCTAAGGGAGAGGTTGTCAACTAGGTACCCCTTAACATGTGAGGTTTCTCAAGGAGCTATCCTCTCCCTGATGTTGTTTAACATCTACATGCACTCACCTTGCCCAGCTGATATGGAGTTTCGAGCTGGGGTGCCACCAGTATGCTGGACACCCAGTTATATCTGTGTGTTTTTTTAATTTTATTTTTATTAAGTTTCCAGAAAAGAAAAAGAAAAGAAAAGAAAAGAAACAAGAAAAAACATACAAAGATAAAAAGCATACTAACAGATACGGAGTCTGCACTGTATATATCTATATTAACATTTCTACTAGAATCCATATCTAATTCACCAAACTAGTTTGTCTCAGTTTTACAAATGCATACAATTAAAGTTGGTTCATTTATTGAAATATTCTTCCAGCCATTTATAAAATCTTGACCAAGTATTTTCAAAGATCTCCTCTCCCTTATCTGCTAATTTCAATGTTAAATTGTCCATTTCTGCAGTCTCCAATAGTTTATAAAGTATTCCTCCTTCGAGGGAACTTCTTCTCCTTTCCAATACCTTGCATAAAGTATTCTAGTAGCAGTTATTACATGGATAATTAAATATTTATCTGATTTGGTAAAAGTTTCTGGAATCATATTCAGCAAAAATAATTCTGACACAAATGGTATATTCATATACAACATATTTTGCAATATTTCATGTATCCAGGTCCAATATTTCTTTACATATTTACATGTCCACCCCATATGAAAAAAGGAACCGACACCCAGCTATATCTGTTAATGGGTGGCTGCCCAGACACCACCCCACAAAATCTGGCTGAAGCTGTAGAGGCCATGGTGGAATAGTTAGAGAAGAGTCAGCTGAGAGTGAATCCAAACAAGACTGAGGTTCTGTGGCTGGAGGGGCGGGGGGGAGTTGAGGATGGGGCGTCAGCTTCCCATGCTTGATGGTGTGTTGCTGTTACCAGCACAGACTGTAAGGAGTTTGGGTGTGATCCTGGATACCCCCTTATCTATGGAGGCCCAGGTAATGAACATTGCCATGGCAGTGCAGCAGCTGGCCTTTTCCTGTCTCACCCCAACCTAGCCAGAGTAATCCACATAATGGTCACCTCCAGACTGGAATACTGTAACTTACTTTATGCTGGCCTGCCCTTGAGACTGATCCAAAAGCTCCAGCTGATCCAGAATGCAATGGCATGAGTCCTGATGGGAACACCATGGACAGCACATATTCAGCCTGTGCTGCATCAGCTGCACTGGCTTCCAGTGGGGTACTGGGTCAGCATACCTGTGGGACCACCTCCTCTAGTATGTCCCCTGAAGAGTTACGCTCTGCGGAGAACAACTTACTTGTGATCCCTGGCCCAAAAGACATCCAGCTGTCCTCAACCATTTTGGCTGGCACTCCCTCCCTCCTACTCTCCCTACTCCCATTCATCCCCCTACAAGATGGGGACACAGTTGTAATTGGAGATATTAACACCATCTGAATACTGGAAACTATGATTTGTTTTAATTAACTTTTAAATTGTTGGTATTATTTGATTATAATTTTTTTTATTATCATTCATCGCTCAGAATCCTGAGTACTCAGATACTGAGTGATTTATAAATCCAAATTATTTATGAATGAATGAATAGGTAGGTAGGTAGGTAGGTAGGTAGGAAGGAAGCAAGCAAGCAAGCAGGAAAAGGGAAGAGTCTGGGGGGAGTTAGGAAGGAGAAAGAAGAAATAGGGGGAAGGGGAAAATAAGACTTCTGCCACAAATCCTTACAAGCCCCCTGCTTGTCATATTTTAGCTGGTAAATCCAAGGAATTATATAATCCAAATTCTAGTAAGAACATAAGAAAAGCCTGTCAGATCAGAAAAGTGGTCCATCTAGTCCAGCATCCTGTTTCACACAATGGCCAATGTCCCGGGTCCTCCCGGGGCTCCCGGGAAGCTGCAGGGGCGGCGACTGGCAGGGAAGTGAGGGAACCCCCCTCCCCATCCCGAGGAGAGCCGGGCGCACCTGGAGACAGCGTCGGGTCAGCAACCACCGGGAAACAGGAGGGGAGAACAGTCAGCACAACAGCGATGACGGCTGGAGGGCCTGGGGCTGGACGAGCCCGCGGACGGCCGTGGGAGTCACGGAGGGGCATGGGAGAGACTGCAGGGGCCAGCAGCAGCGTTAGCACAAGGGCACAGCTGAGGGCGACCGGGGCCGGCGGAGGCATGTGCAGCATCTACAGAGCAGCTGGGAGCAGCAGGGAGGAGGGAGGGGCCGGAAAGCAGGGAGGACGAGCGTCTTTGTATTTACTGGGGGGCGGGGCTTGGGCAGAGGTGAAGCCGGGAGAACTCAGGAGAGAATAAAAAGGGGGAAATAGGAGCCGATGAGGAGGGAAACAGGACAGCTGGAGAAGGCGAGAGAGCGAAAGCCAGGAAAGGCACAAAAGAGAGAGAGAAGCGTGCCTGAAGTAGGCTTGTTCCTGGGCAAAGGAAGGGAGGGTGATGCAACCCCCCCCCTGTTGCCACATCTGAGGCTCTTCCTAAAAGCCTAGGTTCCCTCCTGAGGACCCGGCTCCATCTCATCCTGGCCCCCGTGAAGGTTACTCCAGGGCAACCCCCATCCCACAGGTCAGCAACAGAGAGGGAGAGACATGATCCTAAGAGGTTGCTGCCATACCCTACCAGCCGGGGGCGCACCCCCGCATGCCCACATGGAGCGCAACAGCCAACCAGTTGTCCTGCTGGGCAAACTGGGAATAGAGGCTGAGACCCTCTTCTGATGCTGCCTCCCAGGACTGGTATTCAGAGGTTTGCTGTTTCTGGATATGGAGGCTCCCTTTAGTCACCATGGATAGTAGCCACTGATGGACCTCTCCTCCACGAATTGGCCTTAATCCCCTTTTAAAGCTATGTTTGTGGCTATCACTACCCTCCCTGGCAGTGAATTCCACAGTTTAATTACTCATTGAGTGAAGAAGTGTTCTCTTTTGTCTATTCTGAAGCTATTTCCCAACAATTATATTGGGTGCCCCTGAGTTCTAGTATTGTGGGAAAGGGAGAAAAAGCTCTCTCTATCCATTCTCTCTAGCTGATATAAACCTCTATCATGTCTCCCCTGAAAAGTCCCAAACTCTGCAGCCTTTCCTCAAAGGAAAGGTGCACCAACTCCCTAATTATCTTGCTTGCCCTTTTCTGTATGTTTTCTAGTTCTGCAATATCTTTTTTTTAAAATGATGAATGGAACTGTACACAGTATTCCAAATGAGGCTGCACTATAGCTTGTTACACCACCACCACCACCGGCTGTTTTGGTATTTTAAAAGGCATGGAGGGAACAAGTTTGTTTGTACTCCTCTGTACCTCAGGTCTGATCAGGACTGGGCCCTCACGGCAATTTTAAAATGGCTAAATTTTACTCTAAAATTGCATTGATGGCCACAGGTTGACCCCATGGCTGCTGCTGTGTCTAGTTTGGGCTGAAGTCCCTACAGAATTTGTGTAGGTTATGCAGCACCTTGATACCACTGAGCACATAGTGATAAGCAGCTTTGCCTCAAAAACAAAGCTTTGCCTGTCCATGTACCTCCGATTTTTCTTGAGTTCACAGGAACCTCTGTTTGTGAAGCATGAAGAAACTCATATTGCTCTCTGTGCTGTGCTTACTCTGTGTAAATTTAATAGGTGCCTTCATTTCAGCACTCACCACTTGTGCAAAAAAAAAAAAAAGCAAAAAAAAAAGTGGAATGTTCAAGGAAAATATCTTTTTAGAGGTTTCTTAACTGGAACAGAATGTACTACAAATCTCACCAACAATGTCCCCATTTAGCTTGAATACAGAAGATGAGACTAAACATGTGAATTTCTTTGCTTATTCCTAACTGGGATCCAGAAAAGATAGTAAGGACATTCTTTCTTTGAAGTGCTACTTCCCCAGCAATTAATGGTTAGTTTCAGTTGTCTACAGTTTCATTATCTTTAGTCCAATAACTTTCATTTAATGATTTCCACTTACGATTGTTTTATGTTTCCTATGTAATTGTCTCTGGAAAATCAGTTTATAGATCATTTCCTACTAGGAATAAGGCCTGTTGTGGAAATAAATACAATGGGGTCTAGAAAGAGGCTCTGGGCGGGTGCCCCGGCCTTGGACACTCAATGTCAGCTTGCTATGGCAACCTCAGCAGGGTGTAATGACACAGAGTCTACCATTTTCTCCAGGGGAACTGATCTCTGCCACCTGAAGAGCAGTTGTAATTCTGAGTGATCTCCAGTCCTCACCTGGAGATTGGCAACAATGGTTCACCAGGAGAAAATGGCAGGTTTGGAGGGTGGTTTTATATGGCATTGTACCTGTCTGAGGTCCCATCTCTCCTCAAACCCCACCCTCTCCAGGCTTCACCCCTCAAATCTCCAGGAATTTCCCAACTTGGAGATGGCAACCCTATTTCCTTCTCAGCCAACCATCAACCTACCTTTATCTGCCTCTCTGACTTCAGCTTTCCATCTCCTCTCCCCTCCCTGCAGCCTCTACCTCTTTCTCCATAGTAGGAACCAAAGGAGTTCACATCATTCTCCTCTCCCCCTTTTGATCTGTGCAACATCCCTGTGGGGTAGGTTATGCTGAAAGTCTGTGACTGGTCTGAAATCACCCAATCAGCTTCTGCAGCAAGAACCTGGGCCTGGCAGACCCTGCTCTGAAGCATTAACTGCTTTGTCACACTGACTGTCATAGTGTGGCTAGCTACCTCAGCAGGGTATAATGACACAAAGTCCACCAGTTTCTCCAGGGAACTGATCTCTGCCATCTGGAGAGCAGTTATAATTCTGAGTGATCTCCAGCCCTCACCTGGAGATTGGCAAGAATGGTTCCCCAGGAGGAAAAGTACATTCTTTCTCCACAGTGGGGACCAAAGAACTCATATCATTCTCCTCCCCCCTTTTGACCTGCACAACAACCCTGTGAGGTAGGTTAGGTTGAAAGTCTGTGACTGGTCCAAAATCACCCACTCAGTTTCCACAGCAAGAACCTAGGTCTCCCCCTGGAGAAAATAACTGCTTTTGAGGGTGGACTCTATGGCATTCTATTCAGCTGAGGCCTCTCCCCTCCCCGAACTCTGGCTTCTGTAGACTCCACCACAAAATCTCCAGGAATTTCCCAACCTGGAGCTGGCAACTCTAGTCAGGACTGGCCCCAATGAGTTCCTCACAAAGGCCAAAGTAGGCTTGAAAAGGGCCGCTTGCCTTTGCCTTTTTACTGACAGAACCAAGCTTGGTTGCCTAGCAATAGCCAATGAGGAGAAAGTGAGCCACACAGCAGTTTTGGCAGTTTATTCAGACAGGGAATGGCAATGGGCGGGGTAGAGGTGTGGACTCAGCACCCAGCCAATGGCACACAAGTACTCTTGAGTGGCAGTTGATGGGCTGATGGCTGATGGGGCACACAGCACAGCCAATGAGAGATCCGGAAAGTGCCAATACACTGGGCTTTTATATATATATATAGGATGTGCACCCAGAAAATTTTAACATAACTAATGTTCAGCACTTACATACAGTTAAAAAATGTGAATAGTACCTTAACCTCTTTCACAGATTTGAAAATTATTCAGCAAAGAAAGGGGTTCCAAAGAGGGCTTAAAAATGGGAGGACCTTCACCATTTGATATCTCGGTCCCAAAGGAGAAATTTTACATTGTTCATGTTAAACCTTATTGTAATTTCTTATGTAAAACATTGGCAGCCAAAATCAACAATCACTAGCAAAATACAAAAGAGATCAAAGCTCAAAGAGATCAAAAAGAGAGACAGCTCAATAGCACCTAATCTATACTGCAAAAAAAAAGTGATCTGCTTTGTGCCTAAATGATATACAGGGTACAGATATTACCAAACTTTTGCAAGTATCTCTAGAACCACCAGTGCTCCCCAGAAAGCCCAGTTATGGCCTGCGATTCAAGACTGGTAAACAAATTAATAAAGTGATCCTATTCTCAAGCTATGCCTGGTGGGTAAGATAAAATTGCTCTTAAACTCCTTTGTACATATAGAAGGGAAGATCACTACTGGTGGAAAACATCATGCCGTGCATATAGGGTTGCCAAGTCCAGGTTGGAAAATACCTGGGGACTTTGGGGGTGGAGCCAGGAGAAGGTGGGGTTTGGGGAGGGGCCTCAGCATGGTACAATGCCATAGAGTCTACCCTCCAAAGCAGCCATTTTCTCCAGGGGAGCCGATCTCTGTCAGCTGGAGATCAGTTGTAAAAGCGGGAGAACCCCAGGCCCCACCTGGAGGCTGGCAACCCTGCGTGCATAGCTAAAGTGAGGATATTGTTAGTGGGCAATGTTATGGTCATAACACAGCTTGCAGAAACCCATTGACACTGTTCCTTTTGTGTCCTCCCCCATTTGAGTTATATTGCTAACTGTCTTATTGTTGGAACATAGGACTGCAATAACATTACAGTTGGTGTCTTAAGAATACTTTCCTGAGACCAAGCCCCATAGAATAAAATGTGTCTTACTTTTGAGTGGGCCCCTATGTTGGTGTTAGCCTAGTTATCAGAACTATAGGACTGTTTTATTATGGACTTCTCTTTAATGTGATTTGAAACCAAAACTGGCAATTAATTGGTCACCAACTATTTTGAGACTATTTGCCTGGTTTCATGGAGCTGAAAATAAGAACTGGTTTTGTTCTTCATGAACAATATACTTTGGGTCACAAGAATTAGTACACTGGTAAAATCAATGTTGTCATTTTCTTTTGTTTACAGAACACATTGTATACTTAAACCTAAAGGGAAATTCTGAAAGAAAAGGGGCCAAATTCACTGTAAAACAAAGGAAGGAAAACAGATAGGCCCAACTTGCAAGCATGTCTAAATATACCTTTGGATTTTAAAATAATTTTTGGTTTGCCTTTCAGTAACAAAAACGTTTCATCTCTATCTGATGAGTCATACCCAATAACCAAAACCATCACTTGCTAATAGGACTTCACCATATATTTTCTTTCAAATGGATGGATAGCTACTAATTATGCAAATAGGCTTCACCCTAAATTCTGGCTTCTCATGTGAGATACACAGCTTCCTCTTGTCCATCCTCCTAGCTTGTCTTCACATTCTGCATCAGCTATGTGCTTGGAAGCTTGATTCTGTACATTTATTCTGCTTTCATTTTGGTGCATCAAAATATACTAGAGAGAATTCAGTTCAGATAAAGCAGGGGTCCCTAACCTTTTTTGAGCCTGCAGGTACCTTTGGAATTCTGACACAGTGAGGTGGACACAGCCACAAAATGGCTACCACAAATGGTTACTGCAGGAGGCACAGCCAGCCACAAAATGGCTGCTGCAGTTTACCTTCAGTCAAACAGTCTTTGTGTTGTGGTTCAGCTGCTGCCAAAGCAACAATTTTTTTTTAAAAAATCTGCTATCCAATGGTCAATCAAAAGCTTTGCTTAGCAAAAGACCCACTTTCTAAAAAACACTTGGCAAGAAAGAGCTTGGCTGGCACCATGGCACCTCAAGGTACCACACTGAGGACACCTGAGATAAAGCAATCCTCCCTACCAAATTTCAGACATTTTGTAGGAAATTAAAGGCACACCAAGGAATTCAGACCAGAAGGAGAAAAGGACCTGCAGATAGGATGGAGGGAGGTTTCTGACAATCCCAAATGGATGGTGAACACTTTTTCAACACAGGTATGGAGACAGTAGCTCTCTTCCACAAAAGTGTAACAATTGGCAGCAAAGTAAAATAACACAGTTAACTGTGGCGGAAACATCTAAATATTCTTCTGATTGGCCAAGGTGCCTGTCACTGTTATCTATCTCCCCTCCCCCACTTGCTGGTGCTTTCCTCAGACTGAAACAGTGCAGATTAATGACTATCCCCCATTATTTCCAAAGGTTATTTGTTTGGTGTTTTTAAAATCTAATTCAGTACAATAACACTATTAAAGAACAAGATATACTGGCTTTGGGCTTTGATTGGTTACTATCTGACTGCATAGCCCTACTTTTTCATGTTTCATCTTCATACACAATAATGCAATCACAAATTTCTTAGGCATTGGATCAAGCTGTAAATAAGCAGCAACATCTGTACCTAGCTGAGAAAGGGCTCTTAAATGGGTTTCCTCTGGCAGCTCACCTGATCAGTTTCTTTTCAGAGCAATCAGAAAACAAACTGTACTATATGCCACTGCAATTATCACAGAACATCTAAGCCACTAACCTGTATTAGAAAGCCCCTGAGTATTTCTTTATTTTTTCTACCTTAATTATTTCTACAGTTTTATTCTTAAGGGTACCTGTGATAGGGTATCATTAGCTTTGTACCAACAGATAAACAGAAATTGGACTTAACTAGACTGATGCACACAAAGAATAAGTTTGTGGGGGAAAGCGTGCCATCAGATCTAAAAAGTGCTGAGCTTCTAGCTTGTTAGGAATGTATCTCTATGGAAGATCGTAAAGAGAAGGTATGGAGTATCTTTTATGCTGCAGCAGACCATAAAATATAGTTAGGTTTCCACAGCAAGTCTCCCTAAGGGAAGATCACTCAATGGATACTGTTATATAGCTATAATGTCATAAATGCGTGTAACCTGTGTAAAATAATAGAATTATTATAACATCACAGAGGAACTTTAGCTACTATCCTCTGTTGAACATCTTCCACAGAAATCAATACAAATTAGAGTCCCTGTATATCTGCAGAAGTGGAACTTTGACAGTATTAACACCTGTGTTATCTGGAAAGGGATTATATTGTTCCCATTCCAAACCTATCTGCTGTTTTTAATGTCATAATGTGTAGGATAATGGCACACAGAGGAGGAAATTGGGGGGGGGATATAAATGCAAATTGAATAGCACATGTCAGTTCAAGAAATTGAAGTTTTTCCTTTTTATTGTTCTCTGGTCTGTCCAAACATGATTGGGAGCCAGCATGCTGTGGTTACTAGTGCTGGGGCTACAGGTAGGGAAAATGTGGACAGGATCCTTGGGAGTTTGAGGCCTACCAGTAGGGTTGCCAATTTCCAGGTGATGGTGGGAGATCTGGAATTTCAACTGATCTCCAGATGACAGAGAGCAGTCTCCCTGGAGAAAATGGCTGTTTTGGAGGGTGGACTTTATGGCATTTTATTTATTTATTTATTTGGATTTATACCCCGCCTAGCCAGCAAGGCCAGCTCTAGGCAGCTAACAATCAATAAAATCAACAATCACAAAATAGTTAAAATTATATCCCACCAAAGTCCCTCTCTTCTGCAAACCTCTCCCTCCCTAGGCTCTACTCCCCAGATCTCCAGTTATTTCCCAACCCAGAACTGGCAACCCTACCTACCACCTATGGCAACCCTACCTACCACCTATGGCAACCCTACCTACCACCTCCCAACCCTACCTACCACCCAGAACTGGCAACCCTACCTATGTCCATCACCTTTCCTTGGTTACTTAAATCTGGGGGGGGGGGGCTGGATGACTGGGTCTGCATGGTAGTTAATGCTTCCTTAAGAGAGGTGGTGGTCACCCCAGCCTTCAAAGGGGCTGTGGTGTGTCTGCTGATAAGGAAAGCCTACCTTGGACTCAGGTGATCTCAATGATCTACCAGTCTCAAACATTTCATTCTTGGACAAGGTGACTGAATGGGTGGTGTGTGGACACTGTCAGACTTTCTTGGATGAGGCTCCTTGGTCTTACTTGAAGAGTAGGTTTCAGAAGGAGGTGCTGGGCAACTACTGCTCAGCTCCTTGGCCCTTGGTCTTTGGGGCACCGCAAGGTTCCATCTTGTCCCCTATGCTCTTTAACATCTACATGAAACTGCTGTGTGAGGTCATCCAGACATTTTGGCTGGGTTGTCACCAATATGCAGATGACACTCACCTCTATCTTGTGCTTTCAACTGATCCCAGGGATGCCATAGAAATCTTGAACCAGTTCCTGGAGGCAGTTTTGGAGCGGATGCAGGCTAACAAACTGAGCAAACAGAACTCGGTGTCATTGTGCTACAGGTACAAGGCTTTTAAAAATATATTTGTGACTTTCCGTTTGATACTTGTGATTTCCCAATTGTGAATTTGTGAAACTTACATAATGACTTGCTGATGAATGTTTAATAACATATGAATAGTTATTGAATGAGACATTAAGAGACATTGATACATGACTCTTTAATTTTTGTTGTTTATTGTGCACTGTTTGATAAAATATACTCATACTTCATAGATTTTACTTGTGAATATACAGTGTTATTACTCCATTGTTGAGAGGCTAATAAACTGAAGCATAATCTTGACAAGATGGAAGCACTACTAGTTGGCGGAAGGCCTGAGCTGGGATTTAAGGTGTTATCAGTTCTAGATGGGGCTGTGCTTCCCTAGAAAAATCAGGTCCATCGTCTGTGGGTTCTCTTGGACCCAGCACTACTGCTGGATAAACAGGTGGCAGCTGGGCTAGGAGAGCCTTTTACTAGCTTTGACTCATTAGCCAGCTATAGCCTTTCCTAGGCAGAAAAGATCTGGCCTCTTTGGTGTATGCCCTGATTACATTTAGATTAGATTACTGCAATGTGCTCTATGTGGGGCTGCCCTTGAGAAGTGTTAGAAACATCAATTGGTACAGAATGCTGCCCCAAGATGTTGAGTAGAGTGGGGTGAAGTGATCATATAATCCCAGTCTTGGCCTGTCTACACTGGCTCCCTATTTGTTTCCAGGCACCATTCAAAGTGCTGGTCTTGACCTTCAAAACCCTATATGGTTTGGGATAAACACTCCTGAAAGACTATCGACTCCCTTATGAACCTGCCAGACCAACATTATCATCTTCGGAGGCTCTGCTTCACATGCCCCAGTTTCTGAGATTAGGCAGGTGGCAACACAGGAGAGGGTCTTCTTGGCTGTGGCACCAAAACTCTGAAATTCTTTCCCTAAGGAGATTAATCTTTCCACTCCTGTTGCTGCCTTCCATCAGTGGGGCTTTTTGTTTCATTTGGCATTCCTTCAGTGATCCCTCCTTCCTGCCCAGTGTTTTAATTGTTGTTTTTATGTCTCTGTATGTATTTTAGCTCTGTTTTTAAATGTTTTAATGATCTATCAAGGATCATTAAATGATGTGTGTGTGTCGTTTTTTTGTGGGCAGGTTGGTTTTAAAATGTGATTGTATCATGCACGTTTTAATTTCATAGCTGCATTGGTGGCCCTTGTGAGTATAGAAGAGTGGGATACAAATTGTGTAAATAAGTAGTAAATAATAAAGGTCTTGGTTTATATCCTCAGTCAGTCATGAAGCTCATTGGATGCCATAGGACCAGTTACTGTATTTGGAAATAAGTAACCTCACAACGTTGTAGTCAGACTAAACTGGAAAAGAAGAAAGCCACACATACTACTCAGCACTCCTTGAAAAGGGGTAAATATGTGCTAGATATAGATGGCTTTAAAAATGTGATAGAGATCAATGTACACTGGGTTGTTAAGGAATCTTTAATTTAGTAGACCAATACCTTCGGATGTCAGGCACTTCCTGTGAGCAATTGCAAGAAGAAAGTTGCTTGAGTGAGGGGAAAGATTATTTGGAGCAGAGGCTTAGCAAGCCTTTAAGCTCAAGAAAAATCAGTAGACAACAAATTAGGTAATAGTTCCCATAACTGTCCTCATTTCAATGGACCGAAGCAAAATAGGCTTAGTAATTTAGCACAGTGCTGTAGAAACAGGGATTGGACCTGCACAAAATTGCACTGAAAAGGGCAAAGAGGTAAGGAACTCTTTTAAGGCAAGTCTCATTGTGAACCATCCGTTCTGTAAGGACTTTTAGTTGGGCCAGGTTCTTCCTGTCCATCAGTGGTGCCCACTCCACAGATTCAGGATAGCCAGGTTCTCAGTTCCTAATAACCAGAAGAGCCACATGACTACTGCATGCCCTGCACACAAGCAACAGTACAGAACTATAGTGTAACTCTTTAAATTACCAGAGCATGTATAATTGTCTCTTCCCACTACTGTTCATCCTTACCCAGCTCTTCTGTATCAGGAGTGAGGGGAAAGGCTTGCAGGTCAGAGTCATGACACAAAGCAGTGTGCATGCGTTTAAGTTCTCCAGAACTCCCAAAGTTCCCTTCAAGCTTTACTCAAGTTCTTCGGAACTCTCTCTGTGCAACATTTTCTGCTTGCAAGGTGTTTAGTTTTTATGGGCTAGCATTCAACAGTCAGCTGCATATGTTAACTTAGACTCATGCACAGAACACCTACATCTCCACAACACTGACATAATCATCATGGAGAAGTTGTGTTTTAAAAATAAACTATTAGTTTTTGCTTGGGCCCATAATAATGATGAAATTATCCCAATTTCTAAAAGAACTGTCCACTTTCCTGGAACATGGGGCAGGTGCAACATTGGGGAATCATGCTCAGATGAGCCTCAGATGGCGTGCCAAAGATGGCATGTGGCTCCCCAGACTTTGGAAGAAGGACCAACCAGGTGAACATGGCAGAAGAATTTCTGACACCTGGTGCCATACACAAGTATTTCCTTAACAGTCCAAAAGAGCTATAGAGAGGCACCCCATACAAATCCTATTGGACTAGCTACACTTACAGCTTCTGGTCCCCCGTTGATTTGAGACTCACATGTATCCACTCAAAAGACTTGCGATCCATGTTTCTTCTTGAGTAAAAGAAACAGATGACTCATCAAAACAGAATGCATCATTAGAGGGCCTTGTGCTTCTAAATTCTAAATACATTCTGATAGAAGCAAATCATAGTCATTTCCTGACAAACAAGATAGCCTAAAATGAGAGATGCATTTGCATGCCTCCTTTTCAGATAACATCAGGGTCAATTTAGTTGCATTTTAATTTGATGAACTAACTATAGTCCAACAATCTGACTTTTTCAGATGACACAGCATTCAGCAAATGCAGCCATATTACCATTTAAGGAATAAAGTGTTACATTGGGGAAGAGCCTGAAAATTCTGTATATTCGTGAATTCATGAAGATACTTTATCTTCCATTCCTGAAACTGACAGCACGTGTCACCAGAAGTAAAATCTCGGGATATTGCTTGAGAACTTAGCTAGGCGTTATGTGGGTTTGGACACCAAAAATTATGCAGTGGACAGTTATACAATACACTTGTCATTTTTCACTGTGAAAAGAAAATCCCTCAAGGAATTCCCAGCTGTTTCAAATGACAAGCAGAGCTGAATGGATGTATTCATGTAAAGCTTTGACTTGTCCAGGCAGAGATTCAGGAACTCTTAATATTAATAGTAAAAAAAAAAAAACACCCAGTATTTTCTGGCAGGTAGAGTTTTCTGTTGAGGTGAGACAACTTTGAAGACATTACTGCTATGATTTTTAATAGATTCTCATTCCATTTATTTAGTTGGCTGTTGTGCAATGTGTTCCTATGCATGTTGACCCAAATGTAAGCCCATTGAGTCCAATGGACTACTTGCATTTAAATATGCATAGGACTGCCAACTTTAATTCATCCTGCACAATAGAGAGGGAGAGAGAGATGTTTAAAAGACTTCAAGATGAGAATTGGTAAACTGGGCTCCCAATCAGGGTCAGGATATAATACCATTTAAACAAGACCTAGACCAATAGCCTAACTAGTCCAGTATCCTGCTCCCCACAGCAGCCAATCACATGCCATTAGAACACTCACTAGAAGAGCACAGAAACCAAAGCCTCTCTCATGGTCACCCCCCTCCACTCCTAGCCAGCATCAATTCATGGACAGCACAAAAGATGGGCTTCAAAAATCACATCACTGCCATACAAGGGAACTTCCTCATGATGGTTTTCCTATATTGAAGAAAATCAAAATTTACTTGCATTTCTATGGTGATAGGGGAGCAACTCTATTCCTGCAGTCTCAGGAATAAAGGGAGAAGGGGAGGGAAGGATAACACTGCCCTCAGACATTTCTTCAGGATTCATACAAGCCTCAGTAATCTGGTTAACACAATATAAACTTGTAAGGGGTGGGTGGACACAGAAAAATTAACTCTTGCTTTTTCTCAAGACCAGCTCTCCTGAATGGTTCCACAGACTGTGAAAAATACAGTAAAAAACCCATATCCAAAATAATCAATTTTTTAAAGAAAGTTTATTTAACTGTTGAAAACAGGATACAAGTATCCAGTTTGAAACTGGCATTTCTAACTGAGCAACAAGGTCTTGGATCCTATGAATGAGTTTCCTGAGCATAGGGATGCCAGCCTCCAAGTGGGACCTGGGGATCCCTGGAATTACAATTTATCTCCAGACTACAGAGATAAATTCCCCTGGATAAAATGGATATTTTGGAGGGTGAACTCTGTGGCATTATATCCCACTGAGGTCCCTGGCCTTTCCAGGCTCCATCTCACATCTCCAGGAGTTTCCCAATCTGGGGTAGCAACACCACCACCCCTCCCCCTCGCTGGTGGCAAATCTACTTGTGCACTAGATAGTTTCTGCCACAGAACACACTTCCTCTTCCTCTAAAAATTCCATTTGTGCAAGGACCCATTAAAAAGGCTAGCTCTCACACAAATGGTAGTTTTAGCAGAGGAAGTGTACTCCGTAGCAGCAAATACCTAGCATTCGCAGAACTGGTACATAGGATCCAGGCCAAAGTAATTCCTATGTAAACCTTACTCAAAGGCAAACACTAAAGTACAAGCAAAAACCACACAATACTTTTTATTTGACAATACTTTTAAAATGACAAACAGTGTTCAAGCTTTTGAGTTCTCCAGAACTCATCAAGCGTATGTTCAAAAGACAGGGGGAGGACACACATCTTTCAGGCCATCATATGGCTGTCCTCATCCATCAGAATACAGACAGAGCCTAGAAAAGAAAGAAAAGTAAATAGTTACAAACTCATCTAACTAGTTATTTTCAAGAAGAAGAAGAGGAGAAGGAGGAGGAGGAGATTGGATTTATATCCCGCTCTTCACTTGGAGTCTCAGAGTGGTTGCAAACTCCTTTCCCTTCTTCTTCCCACAATAGACACCCTCGGAGGTAGGTGGGGCTGAGAGAGTTGTCCTTGAGAGAACAGCTGTGACAGAACTATGGCTTGCCCAAGGTCATCCAGCAGCTGCAAGTGAAGGAGTGGGGAATCAAACCTGGTTCTCCCAGATTAGAGTCTGCACACTTAACCACTACCACAATAGAACCCTATTATTTACCTTTCTGTCTATTTTCCTGGCACCCCAATTTCAGCTGGAGAGAGTAGGGTTTATCATTGAATCTGAGTTTTGTTTTTGCTGGAAGTTGCAGCTGACTTATGGTGACCCCGTAGGGTTTTCAAGGCAAGAGACATTCAGAGGTGGTTTGTCATTGCCTGCCTCTGTGTCATGACCCTGATATTTCTTGGAAGTCTCTCATCCAACTACTGACCAGGGCCAACCCTGCTTACCTGACGAGATCAGACAAGATCAGCCTAGCCTGGGTTATCCAGGTCAGGACGAACCTGAGATGCCCCTTTGAAAACAAAATCAGAAAAGATCTTTGGCTTTCTAAAGTAACTTCAAACCACAAAACCAGATTGTGTCTTTGCACCCCCCCCCCCCCAGTCAGTTCCTATTGGTTAAATTTCTTGGAACCTCTTAACTGTAAGGTGTGTGTGTGTGTGTGGGAGCTTTTAGAAATGGAACCCCTGACAGAATAATTAATGGATATTGATGGTTGTGTGTCACAGGGCTTTAGATCATCTCTGTGCCCCACTGGGATTTGTATCCAAAGGGCTGTACTATTTGCTTTTACGACTCCATTTTAAGTTTCACAACACATAGGTATAAATGATTTCCAGGGATATTGGTGGAATGATCTTTCGATCATTACAACTTGTGAAAAAATAAAATGTATGATCAAGCAAGAAGCAGCCTTCTCTTCTATTGTTTCACAGATAAAAACATTTGCATTACATTGCTAGAGAATGAATTAAGATAGCCTCTAAGCACATACCTGCTACAATCTCCCATTTAGATATAAGAACATATGAAGAGCTCTGCTGGTTCAAAAGAAAAAGTCAGCCCAGTCCAGCTTCCTGTCTACCACCACGGCAAATCATTTGTCCCTGGAAGGCTCAGGGGCAGGACACAGAGACCAAAGCTGTCCCCATTGCTACCCCACTGTCAATTTGTATTCAGAAGTATACTGTTTCTGGACAAGGCATTTCCAGTTGTCCATAGCAAGTAATAGTCATTGGCCTATTATACACAGGTATTTTCCCTTGCTCTCTACGTGCATGTCTGTCAGGTTTTCTTTGACATTCTGCATTGGATTTCCCTCCAGTGTGCAGTTTGCTTTCTGGTTGCTGTTTCTTTGGGTTTTTGGAGAGTGCTTTTGTGTTGATCTCCCCTGTGTTTCGCTTCCAAGCTGAAAGTAATTCAAAACAGATAACACAGATTCCCTCAGATTTCCTTCCCACCCTTTTGCTGTCTGTCAAAGATCACTCTCCCACCCACATCGAGATCATTCCACCCACTCTGCACCTTTTGCCATCCTCCCCCTTCATTGGTGTACAAGCTCCATTTTTTTCCTCTATTAAAATTTTTAATTGTTTTTGACCAGCGGCATAAATCTAGCGATATAAGACTATTGCTAGTTTTGGATTGCTGAATTAAAAAAAATAAAAACAAGGAGGGGAGTTTAAAAGAAGCTGTGTGAAGTTTAGTTCCCTGTTGGTATTGACTTGAAAGGGGGATCAGTACAAAAAAAAGGATCTCAGTGCTGCATGTATACAAAATAAAATGGGGGGGGGATTGTCAGCACGGAATGACATTGAGCTCCCAAAAGACATCAGGGCCCTGTGGGACCTATTACAGTTCCACAGGGCCTGCAAGACGGAGCTCTTCCACCAGGTTGACTAAGGAGCTGCACCATATAACTGAGGCCTTGGCCCCAAAATTAACATCAGTAGTAACATCAATGTCAACAGCATTATTAACAGTTGACATAATCCAGGCTACAATGGGAGCTGACTGCCTGTTTGTTGGATGATATTTATGCTGCTGCTGTGTATGAATTATCTCAGCACTAGCACTTTATATGTTTTATACTGTTCTGATTTTATTTAAATTTGTTTT
The DNA here is from genome assembly GCA_029233225.1 of Lepidodactylus listeri. Taxonomy (NCBI): domain Eukaryota; kingdom Metazoa; phylum Chordata; class Lepidosauria; order Squamata; family Gekkonidae; genus Lepidodactylus; species Lepidodactylus listeri. The sequence goes on from JARCFY010000011.1 coordinate 50,904,297, forward strand.
AGCTATCTTATATCCTCTGTAAGCCACCCAGAGCCTGCCACGGTGGGAAGGGTGGGGTAGAAATTAAATTAATAACAACAACAAGAACAACAACTAGTATGCAGATTAAATTAGAGAATCACAAAGAGAAAACAACACAAAGTTGCAAGGAAGGGCAGGAAATTAGCATTACTATGCATCCGTGCTAGGGCATCAGCAAAAATACCCTCCCCATTTTTTTTCAGTTTAGTGGCACAAGAGTAAAAAAAGCTCTCCAGGACTTTTGCCAGAGGACTCCTCCCCCATACAAGTTGCAGTCCTGTGCAAAACATGTTGGAGTTGCAGCCTACTTTGCACAGGCACGTGCGAACACACACACAGCCAATGACCACAACTTGCAAAGCCAGTGTCAATGGGTTCTACCATGCATTCTGTACCCTCAACATGTTTACCCATATTATGAGTATGTGTGACTCTTTCCCATTTTTCACAATGGCTGATAATACAGCAGAAAATCCCCTAGTGCTTGACAATGTGGAAAAAAAGGCTTCACAACTGCTTGTCAGTTTGTTTGTTTTTTAAAAAAAGGCTTGTCAATTACAACATTGGGTTCCCCCCTTTTCCTGTGTTCCTTTCTGTTCCTTTTCATTCAATGAACTAACACTAAATCTGAACCGTGAGGATTTAAATTGAAGGCACTTGCTGGATGATACTGTGCAATTGCTATTGGGCAATTGCATTTTTTTAAAGAACTTTGGACAACCCGCCTCACACACATCACAAGTGATGTTCCACCCTGATTTAGAAAACTGCCATTTTAAAAATTGTATCTGCAGAATAAATACACTGGAGGAAAAAGAATAGTGGATAAGGCGGGCACAGAATCCAAAGTCAAGATTAAAGGCTTACTGCTCTGAAAATCTGCAGTAAGATATGCATGCATAATGGGCCATTGACTGACCATTATTCCATTAACTTGTTTAATTCCCTTTTAAATCCATCTAAGCTATAAGTCATCCCTTTGTCTTATGACAATGCATTCCATAAATGTATGACACATTGTATGAAGAAGTATTTTTAGTATTTGTCATAAAACTACTGTCCATCATCTTCATTGAATGCTCACAAATTCTAGTATTTTGGGAGAAGAAAAAGTTTTCTCTACCTACTTTCTCCACTGCATGCATAGTTAAATATCTAGGGTCCACTCCTCCTGTCTTTTTTTCTAAACTGAAAAGCCCCAAATTCTTTACATGACCTCAAATAAAGTGTTGAACACCGTGATCATTTTGGTGTCTTTGGGGGGCATCTTTTCCAATTGTACAGTATCCTTTTTGAAGTAGAGCAAAAAGAACTGTTTGTACAGTATACAAAATGCAGCTGCAGCATTTTATTTTCAGTCTAAAATATATGTGTGGTTACTGATATGCTTCTTTCCAGTAGTGTCTAAGGTTGACTGCTTCCCTATTTGGTTGACTGGAAGCAAGTTGACTGCTTCCCCAATGGGGAAAATTCTAGCATTTGCCCTGAACTGTATAGTTAAACCATAGAGTTTTGAGCGAATGTTAGAGCATTCCCCCCTGGCATGATGACATCGCTTCTGGTTCATACTGGAAGTGATGTCATTGCACTGGGTATGTCATATGCCTCCCACCCAAATCCAGAAATCCCCACCTCCTACATTTCCCAATCATTGCTTGACCTGCCAATCCTAGTATTCCACTAGGGCAGATATATTTCCAAACATGAAAAGTAGTGTATGAAAGTCCATGTACGGAAAAATGAAGCAAAAAGAGAACCATCTTAAAACAGACAACTGTCTAATAATATGCAAAAGATAGTTGCACATTAGTATGCATAAGCTGTATAAAATCTTAATGTTGTACAATACATGAAAAAATGGACAGATGCGTTGTGGGCAAGAGATGAATTAACAGTCAACCACAAATTCTGTTCTTAATATTTAGAATTTTCCTAATCACTAAGCTCCTTTACAGTTTATTGTAATTTTGGATTATACACTCTACAGAGAACAGAAGTGGAATTTTGCTTAGTTGTATTTTTCAAAAAATAAGATTACAGTCTGGAAATGTATAGGCCAAATTTAATCTTAAGTAAATGTTTAAAGCCAAGTAATACATTCTTGAAATGAAATTACAAGAAAGAAAAACTTCAGTAATAACTGAGAACAGAAGTGTTCCAGTGTATGTATTTTTATATACTGAGAACAGAAGGATATTAACATAAATTCTGCCTTACCACCATTTGTGAACCCAATGGGACTAAATAACGGAGTGATTGCATCAAAAATTGGTCTGACATTTAAGGGCAAGGGTTCCTGAGGACATCCCCTGAGGCTTTTATTGGGAAGGGTCAGGAGAAAGAATTGTGAAAACAGAGCCCAGTGTAGGCTGTTCCAGCTGCTTTTCTGGCTACCTTTTAAGGCACAGTCCCTGCTTGAAAGTGCCTTTCATAATTCAGAAGCTTAAATGCTTTCATCCCAAGAGAAGATGGTCCAGTCAGCCTATTGATAACAGCTTGAAATGGAACAAAAACTAGTTACCTTAAATAATAGTCACATTTAGGAAATATTTAGGTGGGCACTGGGCAGCTAAAAGCCCGCACAGCTAGCAAACTAAGAACCATCAGGAAATTCTACATGCCCCAGGAACTCAGCTCTCATTTCCAGCAACCAAATGTAATTCCACCTTTCATCAAAATAAATCTTGATATGGGTATGGGAAATCCTAGGATGTCATGTGACAGCCACCATTGAAAACTTATGCATAATTAAGAAGTATGTATATTCTTGTCCCCAGGGAAGATGATCCACTTAGCCCATCTGGTAAGTCCTCATAATGGAGCAACATGAAAACAGCCACTTAGTCATCTTAGTTTATTTAGGGAAATTTACATAGGTTGACATTTGCAAAGAACAGAATGGTTTAGATTCTGCAAGGTTTCTGCAGGTGCAAAAAGGGGGGATTTTTGCCAATCCCTCTAGAGTGAAAAACAGTTGTGTGGGGGAGGTGCTCCCTGTTGTGCAGCTGTTTCGGGCGGTCTTCTGCAGTCTCTTTAAAGTTTAAAGGCATTGCAAAAGACAGCCTGAAACAGCTGCACAGGGGAGTGCTTCTCCCTTGCAGCTGTTTTTTGTGCTGTTTTGCAGTCCCTTTGAAAGTTCAAAGGGACTGCAGAAGACAGCTCGAAACTGCTGAATTATGGGGAGTGCCTTCCCACTCAGCTGTTTTTTGGGCTTTCTGCAAACCCCATTTAAAGGGACTGCAATCCCTTTTCAATAGGGTTTGCAGGGCCATGAAGCAGTTTGGTTTGTGAACAAGACTCCCAGTTTGGTTTGTGGTTCCCCATTCCAGAATGTTGGAGAAAGCCTCTCTGTTCTTTTTCAGGTTACCCTCTACCTCCTGTTCTGAGTGAGTTTAAAGAATGCTGGTGTAAAATCTCCCTGCCTGACTGCTCCAGTTTGATGAGAAGTGGCCAATTCACTGTATTATTACATTGGTCTTGGAAACTGATGAGATTATTGCACACTTGTATTGTAACAAGCTAACTTTGAGGTAAGATGTGTTATTATGTTTCTTTTTTGGGTACTTGTTATCTTGGTTGAAAAAAAAACTAGTGGAGAATTTATCTTTTAGAATAATTTGTTTTTTGGAACTATAGGTGCTAGTCCTCTTGGTTGAGGATCTAGTGGCAAATTTATTCTCTTGGATTGAGCAGTCTGTAATAAATTGAAATGAAGGAATTAATTTTGGTGCCTTAAAATCTTCATTGTTGTATAGATGCAATAAATTAGTTCAATAGTATTTTGGTTGTGTCTGGTTCCTTTAAAATGGAGTTTTGTGGGGGGTTTGCACTCAGGATAAAAGATTCCTAGTAACTGAAAGTTAACAAACTTCCACCTGGATTATACAAAAATATTCAAGTGGGAAAGATCTGATTACTTCAATAGAACTTCTTGCAGGCCAGAGTCCAGGGTGGACATGCTCTCCTGCACCCTTTCTTCAGCAAGCCCAAGGGTCAGACCTCAGCTGAGGGACAGGAGGGGAGTTTCACTTGCACCCTGAGACTTCTCTTTGCAGCACTGTGCCAGTTATTTGGCTGCAAAGTCATGGTCTGGTGTTCCTCCTCAGCTCTCCGTGGGCTGGCCTAATAAAGGATTATCTGAGGGCAGGCTGACCCTGGATTCCCCTAGTTCCCTCTCTTCGGGGGCAGGCCCACAAGCAGTGAAGGGAAACTGGGTCAATGGTCTCCCTGGGTGGGTTTTCCCCTATCCTGCCCCACCATCCCCTGAGATTTTAAAAGGACGATCCCTCTGTTAATGATGAACAAACCAGGTAAGTACAAGTCACAGCCTCTTTATTGGAATGCCCATACAATTGTCTTTTGCAGCCAAGTTCCCACACTCCCTGTTCCAGCTGCTGAATCCCTTCCCTTCTGCATGCCATCAAGTCTGCCTATTTCCTGTTCTCCCAGCTCCTCTTTACAATCGCCCTCAGATCTTGGCCTAAAAGCTGTGGCTGATTAGGTGGGTGGAGAAGGGTGCCAACCCCCCTTCGACCTTGGCATCCTCTCCAGCCCGATGGGCTACCCAGTTAAAGCCATCATCGTAATTACCCAGACACATCCTGGCTGCTGGCTTACTCCTTTTCGGTATGGGGGTGTGTGTGCAGGCATTTCCCTGGTCATTCAGTTGGGTCCAGCCTTCCTCCATTGGCTACATCCTCACCTGGCTCCTTTCTCCACAGCCCCTAGTTGGGCTGCCTGGCTCAGTGGGGCCTGGGGAAGGCTGTCCCCCACCAAAGTCCCCTCTAGAGAAGGTGAGTGCAGGAGTGGGGTTGCCACCCCTGAACATCCAGGCAGGTGCATTAAGTGTTTAATCAGAAGTCATTCCCACTGTTTTTAGAATATCACCCAGTTATTTGCTCAAGTAAAGCACTTTACATAAAGCCACTCCCAGCATTATACCATAGACAGAAAAAAACCTCAAAAAGCCCCACCTGACCCCACCCACTTTCCGGAAGCACTCAGCAGGTACCATAGCACCCGTAGGCACCGCGCCAGGAACCTCTCAACATATAAAAAAGCACTTGAAAAGAAAATTAATCTAACCATGGATAAGAAAGCTTTTCAAAGCAGGCCTTGCCATCACTGGTAACACACATTATAGCTTCCTTGACTAAAGGGTTAGCAGCCTGCCGTTATATTTTCTGCTGCAGTTGCTGCTTAGATTAGACTGAGAGCTCAGCTGACACAGGCAGGATATCTTGGTGCTGAGAAGATCTATGCAATCACCCAACAAATGAATTGCCTGTGGAATAGGTTAAAAACATTGCCTAAGTTTCAGGTACAGGAAATTTAGATAGGATGGAATGGCAAGCAATTTCTAGGAACATTGGAGAGAAAAGATTACATACTCATATGGTAATTAATCATGTAGACTCCACATTACATCTCTGATCTCATCAACAGAGGTTAAATCATGGAGATTGATGTTACCAGAAGACTGTCAAATGAAGGACAAAACAAGAGCTTCCACAGATTTTTCAGAGATTTTTGGTGTACTCCAAGATTACAGGAGATATTTAGATTACTTACTGTATGTCTTGCATGCAGTCAGGCTGCCATCACACACACTAAATAAAGCACTTTCAATCCATTTTCAGTGCACTTTCCAATTGGATTTTGCCAGTTCACACAGTAAAATCCAGTTGGAAAGTGCATTGAAAGTGGATTGCTAGTGCATTATCTAGTGTGTGTGATCACAGCCTCAATGTCTTCATTTCAGCTAATGGTGCAAATACATATATTCCCTGCCTGTTTGATAAAAAAAAATCTATTTTTGAAAGTTATTTACCTCAAATTCCATTTCACAAGGATTTATAAACCAGGGCAGCTCCTGTCTTTCCCTCAAGTTCCTGTACTGGGTTTAAAGCCTAAACCAACATCTAAGGAAAGGGTGGGACAGTTTCAAGTTTAAATCAAGAGCAAATATATACACACTACTATGCAGCATTCTTATTCTCTTTGTTCCTAAGAAGTAATAACTCCTTTTACTATTTGGCTTGTTTGGGAGTTCACTCTAACTACCCAGACCTTCTGCCAAATCCTTCTCCATTATCCTTTGTCTGTATAAGGCTGTTCTGTAGCTTTGAGAATCTAAATTCTCTCTCAGAGCAGTTTTAATATATTTAAGACAATGGGGTTTCTCTTCTTCTCTCTGTAGAAGTACTTTTCTGTCTATTGCCTGTCAGGAAACACTGACTCCCAAATGTCTCTTCCCTCAGAAGCCAAACCCTTTGGCTACTGATCCAGACATTAGATTTCAAACAATGACCAAAAGGCAAAAAAACACTTTCCCTTCCAGATCAGCTGTTTTATTTCCTCTCTCAGCTGATGTTGGCCAATCAGAGAGCGAGCAGAGCAGCTAATCACACAAACTTCTCTCCAGGGAAGATTAACTCATGAACTCCCTGACTCTCTGACATAAGCAGCATTTTTAAAAGCCTGCTTTTCTGTGCAATCCATCACAGTTGTGTAGATGAGTGAACAAAGATGAAAAGGGCACAAATATGCATTGTTAATTTACTGCCAGATTTTTTTTTAAATCCTCTATATTATGCGCCTTCTGCCACCAGCTGAATATTTCTTCAGTGTATTTCAGGCTTTTATTGGATGGTGCTACTTATTTGTCCAGTCTCCTCTTTAACAAGGAATGCTGCTGGTTCGGTTTTTATGTGTCTGTGTGGTATGTGTTTTATGAGTTTTATCTTGGTTTAGTTGCTGTTCGGTAGGTCATTTTATAACAGAAGTGTGACACAGACATTTTGGGCTGTAAAATCAGGAATCTTAAAACAGGCTAGGGAGAAGCCTGTTTACTCACAACTAGAGAAATAAAGGAACAGGGGCCTCTTTGTTTCCAGTATTCAGTAACTCCCAAAATGACTTTCCATTTCTTTGCTTCATTCTATATTACATATTGAATTTATTCTCACAGCCTTACCATTTTTAAAACAGTGAAAGCCACAGTTATCCTTGGTACCAATTTAACATGTTCCAAGGAACACTCCAGTGACCCAGAAATTACAGGCAACAGTCTTTGTACACCGGTCATGCTTTGAAGAAACACATGGTACTGGGCAAAATTGAAATAATGAATACTTTCAAAATTATTGCCAGCATTCAGAAATAGAAGATGGTACCCCTTATTTCAGTTGATATCATCAATGCTCCAAGTAAAAAAAAAATAAAATGAAGTCTTCAGTATTGTTACTAACTTCAGATTTTTCAGCAATACCAGGCAGTCATCCTGCCTGCCTGCCTGCTTGCCAAATGAGGTTGCTGTCAATGCTGTGGCAATGTATACTTGTACATTGTCAGAGCACGATATGACTGACAGTTTCAGTAACACTTGACAGCTTATAAAATGTTCCTGACCATTGCAATAAAATTAGTGAGCCAACATTTGCCAGTAAGTATGAAGAATAATGATGTTGAATTTGCTGAGTTTTTTCACTCAGTTCTGCCTGGTTACCCCTCCTCGCCACAGCTCTTACCCCACATGATCTTTGTCTATGCAAGTCCCATGATTCCCAGCACACAATTCTGGAGTGTTATTTTCTTTTTCAAGTGGGCAGCCATCTTGGTCTGAAGCAGGAGAACAAATTTTGAGTGCAGTGGCACCTTCAAGACCAACAAAGGTTTATTCAACGTATGAGCTTTCGTGTGCATGCACGCTTTTTCAGATACAATTCCTTTTTCATCAGATGAAAAGCTGTCTAGATTCAACCCATGATGTCTTTAAACTGTCTTCCCATATAATTCCTACAACAAATCAGAGTTGTGGGGTAGGAAAGTACTTACTGAAGATCATCCATTAGCGGTATGGTTGCCAACACTGTGCTGCCAAATGCTGGGAGATATTTAGAGCATGAATTATGTGATGTCACTTTGAGATAATACTCTAGGGGACACCCCCCAATCTCTATGGTTTTTACCATAGAGATTGGGGGAAATCCTAGAATGTCACCATTGGTGCCATTTTCTCCTGCACCTCAACTATCAAGCATGGGGGACTGAAAGTAGGAGCAGGAGATTGGCCTAGTGGCAGTAGGCAATCATATGCCTAATCAATAGCATATTCACATGGAACCTCTGTGTTTTACTGGCAAACTAAACATATTAAACAGACAAATTTGAGGTCCAAACTGCACTATACAGGGGAGATACATGACTAGTTCTTTTGATGTTTGTTTTCAGACTAAGTACTGGTCATGGGAGGGGGAACTGGCTTGGTGCCATAGTCGGTGAGAGTGGGATTTAGCACCTTCCCCTGTGCTAGGTCCTGGACAAAAACCACCACTTGCTGAATTGTCCCCCATTTTAACCCTCAATCAAACAATATGCATAGTCGATATCTCAACCCTGAGACAAAGTTTGGGATCTATCATACCATTTCAAGCTCTATGCCTAAGGCAATTAGTTCAAAACTTGTTTTATGATCTCAAAGAAGTATGCATGATAGCGAGTCCAGTTTGCTTACTCAGTTGTGCTGATTTATACAGCCAGGAATTCCTTAAATATCTGTCACCCAACAATCTTGTGGCTCTTGCCTTTGTATGTGATATTAATTGATGGGCAAGATTCCCACTCAGCTATCAGAAAGAAGTGTGTGATTTGAGTCTTCTACCAAAACCACAAAATTGATTCAGTTTTCAAGCTGTGATCAGCAGAGTTGAACATAGTGTTCAGTAGTGTTTGGAACAGATCTCATATATTCAATTCTGCAAAAAGGACTTTTGCACATGCATGATCACATATGGATTTCTGGCAGCTTCTCCTGTCTGCCCCCATTAGCTACCACTGCCCCTGTCCAGCTGCTGTTTGCCACATTTTTGAAGTCCACAGTACCTTAACATCTCACAGTTAGTGACTTCATAGTTGCCCGGTGACTCTCCATATATCATTTTTAAAAATGAATTGTATTTATGCACAAGTATTATGCTGCAGCATTATGGAAAGATAATCCTGTTTTTTCTTTCTGATCCTCCAACTAGGCTTTGCCTTTGAACTTTGCGCATGGCTTTGATTTACATTTGCTTTGTTATATGGTATAAAACTGCATTGCTTAAATGTTGTTTTCCTTAGCTTCAAATTTAAATATAGTTCAGAAAAAGAATGGCAGTTCTGAGCTCAGCTATGGATTTGATAGGAAATAGCATATTGTGACTGTGGAAATTTGTATAGTGGGCTAGATGCACATTAATTCCAGAAAAGCAAATGTGTGTATGTGTGTGGGGGGCTAGGTGTACTGTAGCAAAAGTGGCATAAAATTGGCTAGAGTCAGGCTGCAGAATCTGCCAAAATCCTATTCCTTTCGGAATGAGCTATTCATGGCAGTGTCAGATTATATCAAAAATAAATCAGATCATCTCTCATTGTCAGTGCAGTGCAGATACATCATAAGTGTCCCAGAAACTAGGCTAAACCAGCTCCCATGTCTTAATCTCACCTCGATTTTATCCTGAATTTTCTACCTACCTGTAGATATTCAGCTCTGTCACCAGGTGGTCTACTTTGATATTTGCAAAGAGCTAATTTGAAAAAGAGGGGAAAATCACAAAAAGGAAATAATGAAAGGGGGGGAAACTCAAAGAAGATCTGTGATGTGTTATGACAACAGCTGGTACTTTGAGATTCACAGGAGAGATATTTCTAATGGTTCCCCCTTCTAATATTTAATTTAGTACTCTGCCACATTTCCATGGGTTTGATTTTTCTGTGCGAAAGTTGCTATTCCAGCAGGAGGCAAAGGTTCTACAAAAATCCCCCACCAATCAATCTTCAGCACATTTTCTCATGCCTGTTCATAGTCACGGTTTCTTCAGTCTGCTGCTGCTTGAGGACTTGATACAACCACACAGTCACACACACAGAGACAGGCTTTGTCGCTGCATGATTCCAGATAATCAAGAGTATCTATTGCTCAGGCAACTGGGCCAGAACTCCCTGTCTTGCTGTACTGCACTGCTGGTGTCATTGTCTGTGGTTATTAAACTGCAAGACTTTTACCTTGTCTGGCTGTAGTCATGCACAGTTGTTCATGACTAATTGCAGACCAATATGTTTAGGAAATCACATTTGAATGTGCATCCAAATACATACATCCCTGTCCATATTCTAGCCCAACTAGTCAACTGCCTATCTCAGGACTAGGGCAGGGGAGAGTTACCCTACTTATCTCAGCAAAGAAGACACCTTTGCCCTCTCTCTAATAAGCACCACTTGTTTTCAAAGGGGGGGGATACATTTACAGGAAATGGACAAAAAAATAATTTCCCACTAGGTTAGTGTGTTAAAGATAGGGTTGCCAAGATCCAGGTGGGGCTTGAAGATCTCCAGGAATTACAGAGATCAGTTCCCCTGGAAAAAATGGCTTCTTTGGAAAGTTGTCTCTATGGCCTTATACCCCTTGGAGGTCCCTCCCCTCCACAAACCCTTCTCTTCCCAGCACCACTTCCAAATCTCCAGGAATTTCCCAGCCTAGAGTTGATAACCCTAGGTAAAGAGTCATATAGAATTATACAATTATGAAAGAGGTACTATTTGGAGGAGAGGCCATCTGCCTCCTGGTGGTGTCTCGGAAGAAGGAAGTTGTTAAGATGGCTGCTGGAGTTGTGGTGCCAGATAGGGCCTCTATGCCCAAGTTGTATGTGTAATAGAGTCTGGGGGGAGAGGACATGGGGGCACTAACAGTCATGGCATGTCACTTCCTGGACAAAACCAGAAGTTACATCAGTCCTCTCTAGGACTGCCTAGGTTTTACCATATAGTTCCTAGTAAATCCTAGAGAGGACTGATGGCATTTCTGGGTTTTTCATGGAAGTGATGTCACACTGGTACCAATGGCAATTTTTATATTTTCTTCTCCCATCACTCTCTGGAGTTCAGTGGGCAACTGCTTCTGAGAGTAGGAGATATCCCTCTGCCATTGAGAATATGGCAACCAAACCTGTTCAGTTCCTTCACAAGTAGAAGAAGAAGACATTGGATTTATATCCTGCCCTTCACTCACTTGGAGTCTCAGAGTGGCTTACAAACTCCTTTCCCTTCCCCTCCTCACAACAGACACCCTGTGAGGTAGGTGGGGCTGAGAGAGCTTTTTCCCAAGCTGTCCTTGAGAGAACAGCTGGTACAGAGCTATGGCTTGCCCAAGGTCATCCAGCAGGTACAAGTGGAGAAGTGGGGAATCAAACCTGGTTCTCTCAGATTAGAGTCTGCACACTTAACCACTACACCAAACTGGCTCTCAAGTAGCTGGGAATGGGATCAGTTCTTAGTAGAACTTAGACAGATCTTCTTAAGTTTCTGTTATAAAACTTGGCTTGATCCAAATGTAATTAGCATTAGCTAACCAAGTTTGTGTGTGTGTGTGGATCTGTCTGTCTGTTTGCCTGCAGTGTCATGGGGAAAAGGGAAGATGATCCCATGTTTAATGATGGAGGGTGACAGTACAGTCAAGCCAAAAAGAAGTGTCCTTTAGCATTTGTCTGCCCCATTCATAGTCCCTGTCCATCTCCTATACACTGAACTATTACTCCCTGATTTTTTCCCCGTATGTAACTTATTTCCTTCCCATCTTTACTGGCTAGATTCTGCATCCTTCAATTGCTTATTCTGAGCTTCAATCAGGGGCACTATACCCAACATCCTTTGAATGCCTCTCAGCACTTGCAGCTATGCTGGCTTTGCTCTCCATCAATGTGTGCAGCTCTTCCCTTCCCTTCTCCATTCATATGGGTAGCTTTCTTCATCCCTTCCTCCTGCTAAGTAGTAACAAGGTTCACCTGAGTTCCCTTCCTGTTGTGCTAGATATGGTCTTGCATATACACTGGAGAAAAATGTAATTAGCCATGGAAACTTCCAGCTTTATATCCTTTCCCTTCTGCTGAGTTGGGAAGTATATGTGCACAGTTACCTGAGGCATTTGTAAGGGAAAGGATGGTTTTTCTGTTCCTTGGTTGAATAGATCTATGCTGTGTGATTAGAGAGAAAAAATAATCTTTAAAGCCAATTAAACAAGCAATTTTTGAAATAAACTCATCTATTTTCTTGTTCTAATATGGTACCAGAGGCCCTGAATATTAAATATTAATCAAGAATTATATATCTTGCCTGGTCGTGCTTTTTAAATTTAACACACAATAGATGGAGCTTTTTGGTTTTCTACCCTAAATAGCTGGGAACATGAAAACGATTTTATAAATATTTTTTTACATGCTGTGCAGTTCTAAGCATCAAATATTTAATACCCTCTTTAACATTTAAAGTATTGTTTAAATCACTTTGATTTTAATCTTCAAGATGGCACTTTTATTTTTCTCAGCAAGAACAACTGCATGAATTCACACACACATGGAAGCTGTTTACTTCTGAAATATTGGCCAAGCATGTGCTATAGTTATTGACAGTTTGTCCAGGTGGGAAACTAACTGTTGTCTATGTGAGTATTGTAAGGCTTAGTGGTGGCTAACTCCATTGTTGACTAAATTTGAGCATTCCTAGGTCACAAGTATTGATAATTTGGGAGGGGCCTGGGAAATAATCTTAACGTTATCCTACTAATGGTGGTTGGCTGATAATGATTCTGGGATAGTGGCGGACAGTACCATAAAGCTCATATATCTGCCAAACAGTTTGGTTTTTTCCAAAACAATTTCCCTAGGAAGGGCAACCAAACCATTGCTAGTTGAACCATTTGGTTGAAGGGCAACCAAACCCGGCTCATCCATCTGGACACAAAATGTCTTACTGCCTATCCCTTAGCAAAGAAGCATTTGGAACTTATTCATGGCACTGTTAATAAGGAGAAGTGCAAACACCCCAAAGACGCAAAAAATGGCTTTCAAGAAGAGCTAAGAGGATTTCACAGACACTTCCTCTGTCTGAGCTCATTCTCCATAAGGGAAGCTGGAGGCATACTAGAACATGCCCCAAAAGCTGCTTCTCCCTGTAGACTCACTAGGGGAAAAGGTGAAAATGGATAGTATCTTATGCTACCAGATTTTTGACATGAGTGGCAAACGAGTTTTTAGAAAGGATGTACAGCAATTAGCTTACATATCACCTCCCCCACACAACCAATTGAACCAACTGATAATTTAATACAATAACCACATTACTATTGTTGCAAATATGTAATCTGTAGTAGTGCCTGGTGGGCGCAAGATTTGCCACTTGTTTGTTTCTACAGATTATGGATCAAGTGCACATGTAAGATAATATTGTCCTTGCTTCTTGGCAGGACATTACATACAACTGGCTTAATGAATGGTTAAGTATATACATATATATTAGTACCTGCTAAATGATCATCTGTATTCAGATTCTGCAGATATGTTGACTGACATAGTGTACTACATTAAGTATGGCACACAATTCATGAATACTATTAATGCTGAGTGTTGGGAAAGTAAGGCTTTTCCTGACAGTAATCATTTAGGGAAATGGACAAAGTCAAATGGCCAGGCACAGTCAGAGCTTCGCTCCAGAACACAATAGACTGGCCAGATTGTAATTTAGACCTATCGGTCAGCCAGGATGCAAATAGGGGCCAATGACCTAGGGAGATTTAATTGTATTAATTGTAATCCTATCAGAGTGTGTGGGCGAGGCCAGGGGCACGGTTTAGGTGCGCATATAAGCAGAACCCTGAGCCCAGCTCAGACATGTCATCTCCTACCACCTAATAAACTTCATGTGCGGATTCACTGAGATGTGTCTCCAACCCCAGTACTTTTCAAGTTTAATGGTCAGGACTTATTTCCAGGGATGTGTAGACTCAATTTGGATCAGAACCATGGCACTTAGGGAGAAAGGGCTTCAGCCTTCCACCTGTCCCAGTTTCCTAATCTGAAACAGTTCCAAACATCTGTTGTTTTTTTTCATCTGGGAAAATTTACATGTACCAATTGTTACTTTTAAGGCCACTTTCAGGCCAGGAAAATGGTGTGGGGAGAAGGCACAACCCCCCTCTTTCCATGTGTCATGATCCCAGTTTAAATTGGGTCTTCATAAACCTGGTATGATAACCCCATCCACTTCTCTCCCTCAGAGGAAAGATTTTTCATCCATTTTTCTTTCTCTTTCTGACTGAGCAGCTCTAGTGGTCCGTCTTCTTCTTTTCAGAAGAACTGTGGCTGTCCCACCCTGTGTCAGTATGATATTTTACTGCTAGCTAAGCCCAGGAACCTGAGGGAAGGGACAGGATCACCCTTTAACTTAAACCACTGAAAATGATATTTGAGACTTTTAAAAATTCAAAATTAATAAAATATTTTGTAATTCAACATGGAGGGGAAAGGTCAGGTAAAATCACTTTAGTACACTTTCTTTGAGTATTCTCTGACTCTTTTATGTTTCCAGAAGGTTTGTACACTCTTTCCAGTACCTAAACCCCTTCTCTTGGAATGCCAGTACTCGTATTGAGTTTTTAACTGACTCTTAAGGTCTTTAAAGGCAGTTTCTAACCGCACCTGGCCAGGGATCTCTGCATTCTTCAGAGCTAACTTCGTGTTTGATTGCATTGGGAAATTCTCCTTTCTTTGGCCCAAATGGGAGTCTTTGCCTAATTCACAAACTTCCTTGCCAACTTTCTCACAGTTCTCCTGTCTGTGTTAAACTGCTCTCTGTCAGGGCTGAATTCAAAAACTGTCAGTACTCGAGTCTTCTCAGCTAAGGCTGAGGTAGAAATCTAACTGAATTCTCCTCATCATCCAGTCCAGAAGTTTTTCTCTGCCCAGCTGTTGCTAGCCAATCGGATCTCTTGTAACAGCCTGTCAATCAACTCTCTGGCTCTGTGAATAATTAACCCTTCATAGTAATTTATCTGTTTACACAGCACTTCTAAGGTTTCAAAACTGCAGTCTGTCACACCTGTGAATTAAATCCCAGCAAGGAAATTCCAAAACCATCTGTTGAATGTTCTTGTGGCAGTTGTGAGGACTTTGTAATGAGAAAACCAATCTGAGGTGAACAGTTGGCCGCATTTTTTCTTGGTTATAGAAAGATCTCTTGTGTATATGTGTGCATGTATGAAACTGTTTCATTAATTTAACAAAGTTCTGTTTATCCATTTTATCCACCTCATGCATAATGTTATACACCTCTTTCATGTCCCTATTAGTCGTCTCTTTTCTAAACTGGAAAGTCTTTAGCCTTTCCTCATAGGGCAAGTGCTCAAAATCCCCCCCCCCCCCAATTGTAAAGAACTAGACATCTATTTATTGTCTAAATACTATTAACTATCATTAATAGGGGGGGCATGAATTGTGACTCTCATTACATAAGCCATTTCATGCATTAAAATTTTCCTGCCACCTAGTGGGCAAAGAATTTTTTGTTGCATGTTGTTGTCAAGGTGGCATTCCTAACAATGTGGACAGTAAGAGTTTCTTTGACTGAACAGAGAACTTGAAAACAACAACAACATAGAATTCCATATTATAATTTAATTTTGGAGAGAAATAGTGTCCTTAAGTGAGCTAAATAACATCATAACGCTTAGACAGATCCACATACATAGCTCTTAGCTTGATTTAGAGCATATGAATTTTAACACACCATTAGGTAACATTTTGAGGTACAGCAAATCCCATAGGCCAAAAATAACTGTAGAAAATTTGATAATTTAATAGACTATTTTAATTAAAAAGAATAATCTGAATATATGTTTAATTTTTTTAAAATTAGTCTGTACTCTTGTTAATCTCAGTGGCTTCAACCCAAAGTACCATGAAAGAAATTCCAGTTGTGGAGTGAATTTTTTGCTGACTTCTTTGCATCCAAAATGCTATGGTGGGAAAGAGACACTAGTGGAACTTGTGCAAGGAAAGGATTTCTCCTAATTCCCCATTTCCACAGTATCTGTGGTGTTGTATCCCACACCATTTGCAAGGTCTCCCTGACACTTGGGCATTCCGGGGATTTCTGTAGGAAAGGCAAAAGCTGCAACGAAGAGTTCCATAATAGCTGCTAAATTCCTGGCTCTCTGCATCCATGCCAATGAACGGTTTAACACCAACTCTTTCTAGTGCTATGTGGGGAACTGGCTCTCTAAAACTAATAATGGTGACATAATGGTGGCATAAGAGTAATGGGAAAACTGGGTAATTACAAATGACCTTGTTTTACAATATCTATAAATAAGGACTGCATATTGATTAAAAATATAATGTAAATAGGCAACTTTATGATGAATCAAGATAAGGGTCCAAAAGACTTGTCACCAAAATATTATTTGAATATGCTGAACAAAGGGGAAGGAAATGTGCATTACTTCATCTTAGTGAATGGTGATCCTGTGCACTGATACCGTCCCAGAAAAATATTTGTTTCTGAATTTAAAAAGAAGGACCCCTTCTCCACGATGCCTTGATGTACAGTGAGCATGCACATTGCTTTTAAGAATCCATGGAATGTTGATGGTACTTGAGGGTCAGTTCACTGTCACTGGAGAAAACAAGCGAGGAAGGGGAAATTGGCCTGACAGAGCCCTTTCTAATTTATAATGACCTGGAGGGGGTGATTAGTCATAGTGCTGCGCACACCACATGCTTTGTATCACCCAACCCTTGTTCTGCCACTTCCAACAAACCAGAAAGTGATGTGCTCTAACTACTTTGAAGTCTTAGTGAAGGGATTAAGTAGGATTAAAGGAAAAGTGATTCTTCCAATCCTAATGAATCTCATTCGCCTAGGAATCTTTAAGATCTTGAAAGCAAAGAGACCCTTTTAATCGGTAGTATTCAGGTATGTAAATCAGTGTGAAATTATGTCTGGAGGATGTATGCTCTGACTCATATGTCCTCCAGTCTCAGTTTCTCCCCAAAATTCTGCCATCCAACCCAGAGGGCGAAATAAAAAATACCTCCCCCTAGATTGCACTGCTCAAGTCCTGAGCTAGATAAGCAGTCAAGGGAACTGTGTTATGGTGCAGACTGTGGAAATTCAGAAACAATAGTGCAGATGTTTATCAAAATCATGAGGATGATCCAGACAAAATTAAATGTTAAAATCATTAATTTCAATAGCAGAGGTTTGATTTTTCCATCCAAGAATGTTTATTTGGCTGGATCCTCCCCCCATAAATTGATTCAGCACAAGGTGAATAAGGGTATTTTGCCACTGTAATGTAGGAAAATTATCTTTGTCATATATGTATTTATACTTGTAGAGTATCATTCTGTATCTCTGGATTGTGGGTGGAATTCATCCAAAGTGTCCCACTAGTTTCAAGGAGAATGCAAAGCAGTTGTTTAAATCTCTCCCATTAAGATGCATAAGACCTATATGCTTAAAAGTGGCTGTTTTGCATTCTGTGTTCTTTATATGAAGGTAAAGAAAACATTTTAGTGAAAAATTCTTAAGTACTCCCAGTGAAGGATTGTTAGCCAAGGGGAAGAACATCTGATGTATTTATCCCACTTTCCTTCTCCATGAAAAATTTATGTGAACACCATGAGCATTGAATAGCTATTTGCAGAGCATTTTTAAATTTTAAAGTAAAATGAAACAAAGATTTCTATGTTGTTTTAATGAGCTAGATAAATCTGTATGAGGAATTCAATTTTTAAAACTCTCAGTTGATCTCTATCCCTGCAGAAGTGACATTGTGAACTAGTCTAAAACTGATCTACTATCTCACCTGTGTCCCGGTAACTTACCCCCTACAGAATATAGCAAGAAAATAGTGCATACAGATCCCCACATTTGAGCTCCCCACCCCTTTAGTCAAATGAATCTGATTTATAGCTGTAATACTTCCTTATTAGCATTTTTACCATGTTAGAAGAATACTAAAATATTTTGCCCATTGGAGCATGGCAAGACTGCTGGAACAAGTCAAAATACAAATGAGTCAACACACAGTAAAGTTAAAAAAAACCCAACCCCCCCTCCAAACAGCCAGACTAAATATCCATCATTTGTTCAATGCTTTGTAAATTTAAGGAACAGTAAAATGATAAATACAAAGATTGAGACATAATGTAGTCTTAAGTATGCTTTAGATCTGAAATGTTTATAGAAAGATGACCCAGGAAACTACAGGCCAGTCTGACCTTTGTTTCAGGGAAGTTACTGGAACAGATTCTAAAGGAGACAGTCTGTGAGCATCAGAAGGGCAACTTGATGTGGGGAAGTCAAAAACAGTTTCACACATGCACACATATACACAAGAGATCTTTCTATAACCAAGAAAAAATGCGGCCAACTGTTCACCTCAGATTTGTTTTCTGCATTACAAAGTTCTCACAACTGCCACAAGAACATTCAACAGATGGTTTTGGAATTTCCTTGCTGAAATTTAATTCACAGGTATGACATACTGCAGTTTTGAAACCTTAGAAGTGCTGTGTAAACAGATAAATTAATATGAAGGGTTAATTATTCACAGAGCCAGAGAGTCTTGAGAGACAGGCTGTTCCAAGAGATCTAATTGGCTAGATTTTAATAACAAGGGGGTATGCTAGTCTGCATGAGGTTGTGTCACCATCCCTGGCTTGGGGTATTGGGCTGTAAGTTCTCTTACTATAGCAGGAGACTTCTCACTGGCAGTCCCCAACCCTTGCTGCCACACAGTAGGTATAGTAGCACATCGCAGAAGACAATTGTAATACGAGGAGATTGTAATTGTAATACTTGTAGAGAACCACAAGTTTCTCCCTCTTTGCCTAGATTGCTCTGTGACTTCTTTCCCTTCCAGCATTTTTGCCCATGGAATGACTCTCATCAGGCCTCTGAGTTCATTAAAGTCTGTCCTATGATCTAACACACACATCTGGCTACAATCTTTCTTAGCCCTCCACAGCAAAAGGGATTCTAGGAGGACATAGTCACTTCCTCCTATACCACCTGTCAGAGTATCCTTCTGGACTGCTGTGACAAACAGAGCTTTCTCAGCCCCACCTACCTCACAGGGTGTCTGTTGTGCAGAGGGGAAGGGAAAGGAGTTTGTAAGCTGCTCTGAGACTCCAAGTGAAGAGCGGGATATAAATCCAATCTCTTCTCTTCTTCTTCTAAATGGTTAATGTTGTAATGTGGTCTAAGAACCTTGAGTGACAGGAGATTCAAATGGAATTCTTTAGTTAAGAATGTCATTTAGGAGTGGCAGTTAAGAAATGACAGTTGACTGGGAAGGAAGGGTAGGGGAGAGGATTAAGAAGGATCCCCATTCAAACATGAGGGAAATAGCTCCTAGAAGATGGGGGAGATCCCTAGCCAGTGGGAAGGAAGGAAAATAGAACTTGTGTGAGTGTTCCTGCCTTCATCAGTTTTAGTGTCTGTGAGATCAAGAAACTTATGCTTGTTTAGGTAAGCAGAGGCTGCCAAGAAATCTCTCTCCTCAAGTTTTAAAGATCTGTCTGTTATGCCTAGACCACTCCTCCCTTGGAAGGACGAGTCTGGTGCCTAGGAAGTGACACAGGCAAACTTCTTTCTCAGCATCTCACAGGGTCACTCACTCTAGACTCTTCCCTGGTCTGCAAATAGGATCAAAATAGATCCTACAATCACATGGAATGTGTGTCATCAAATATTGACCAGAGACTTGTCTGGGAAAACTGATCCTAAAGGTGCATTGTGAAAGGGTCAGGTTTCTGGCAGCTCCCTTCTCTCTTTAAATCCAACAGTGTCAAAGACTGACTTCTCAGAAAAGGCAGCAAAACTAACCAGCTCCCTACCTTGCCTGGCCTTTCCCTACCTGGTTATCCTAAGTAAGTACCTAGTCTAAGCCATTTTAATCCCATAACACTTCTTGTAATGGTTTTCCTGTCTTAGCAATTAGAGGTCTCCAAATACAATAGACAATTTCACATGGATGTCACATTGCCAAAGGGCTTCCAGTTCCATTACTGTGTCAACTATGGTGGGGAGTTCATGGCAGAGTGAGGAGACTTTGTCTGCAAAATAGCTCACAAATGCCTCACAGCCAATGTTCAGTTCCTTACTCTTTTGTTTGCCTTGTGGCAAAGATGTTAAAGCCCTAATTGTTCTAAATAATTGGGCTAGGCATGAGCTTGCAGATGCGATGGCGGCCTCATAAAATTCCTTCACTGCCATCTCATAGACTTTCATAAATGTCCTCCCAGCTTTGTCATGAGTCCTCCACCACCCTCACTTAAGCCATCTCAGTTCCCGTTTCATCCTCTGTAGCTCCAGGGTGTAGGCATGCAAATTTATATAATCAGGGCTATTTTGGGGCAGGAACGCACAGGAATGGAGTTCTGGCTGGCTTCTGAGTTGGCCAAGCCTATACTCTCCCCACCTTGGCTTCCCCAGGTGCCTCGCAAGCCACCTGGGAAAGCCAATCCAGAAACTGCCTTCCTTTCCTCGGGTTCCCCATGCGCCCCATAAGCCGCAGGGCACCTTAGGAAGCCGATCCTGGGAAGGAGCAGCGCTGTCAGGGGTATGGCCTAATATGCTAATGAGTTTCTGCTGTTGGGTGTGGTCTATTATGCTAATGAGTTCCTGCTGGGCTTTTTCTACAAAAAAGCCCTGCATATAATAATGATAACAATGTACTTGATAAGTACTTACAGATATGTCACTGGCCCACACAGAGCACCTCTGCATTCTATTGCAATAGCAACTGCAGGAGCTCTTCTGCCACCTGCTGAAGTTATGTGGCAAAATAACTGAATCCTCTGCCCCTTCTCAGTGGTGATAGATGGTTGTTCTTCAGAGAACTGTTATATAAGCCAGCCCTTACCCTTTGTTGGCTATGAATTGCTTTCCACCTGCACCTCATAAGTAAAAGGTGACTTAACATTACAATATGAATGCTTTATTCTTGTTTAAACTAATGACATGTGAAAAAGAATTAGGCCTCTGGATTATGTTACTCCAAAGGTAATGGTGTAAGGCAGAATAATGTTGATAAGAAGACATTCTTACATGATAATTGGCATGGATCCCTTTTGTATGAATATTTCCTTGTGTGCCTAATGAAAGATATCTGTGAGAATAATTTTCCATGTCCCATTGAAGGCATTTAGACAGAATGGACAAATGAAAAAGAAAACATTCTTCTATTCCATTGATTTTATATGAAACCATTAAAACCTGTTGGCTAAACTGATAGGAGCCCATTTGTCATCACTAGATTTTTTTAAAAAGATTTGATAGTATTGATTTTAGCCTCTGCTTGCTCTGTACCACAAGGTTATCATCAAAGCCCACTTTGCCTCAGGAAAATTGCATGCACGCCTTATAGAAGTTGTGTCTAGAGGTACAATTACTCTATTTTTCCTTCATTTTTTAAAAATGTCAGGATTAATACAATAAACCAGGTATCTAATGTCCTTTATTTAGCCTCAGTATCTGTTTTTATCAGCCCCTACCCAAGAGGCTGGTGCTGGGCATTACTGTATTGTTCCAGAGTGTGATTTACAGCAATTCTGACTTTATGCATTTTTGGGAAACTGTGAGGGCACACATGAATGTGACTTATACAAAATCAGATGATTGGTCCATCCAAGTCGGTATTGTCTATTCAGACTGGCAGTGGCTCTTCAAGATTTCAGGAGGAGGTCTTTCACATCACCTACCACTTGATTGTGAACTGGAGGTGCCAGGGATTGAACCTGGGTACTTCTGCCTCCAAAACAGGCTTTTCCACTGAGCCACAGCCCTTCCCCAGGCCACACTACTCAATAAGTTTTTTGATGAGTTGTATTTGGGTTCCCCCAACTCAACTGGTTTTCACACAAGTCACACAACAGATCCAGGGAACACCCCTTTTAAAACATGACTGGACTCAGCACAGCAGCAAGGCTTCCCTCTATCTATGCCTTTCATCTTAAAATGGCCTCAGTGAGGAGGGTTTTTTTTACATAACTTAGGAGCTACAAGTGGAGTATTCCAAACAGGGGCAAAAAGAAGCAAATAACTCCCCACTGAGACTTTTGGCTCATGGAAAAGGCATGAGAAGAAGGAGCCCCTTCCCCCTCCCACAGCACAGTCCTGACTCAAATAGGCTCCTGCAGGATTTAAAGCAATGTTCTTTAAAGCTTCTGGGTGTCTCAGGTGAAAAAAAAAGAAGGGGGGGGGAACGTGATCCAAATATTGGAATCAAGAACGGAAAAGGTTAACAACAAACCAAGTTGAGGGCCTAATGTTAAAATCAATATCTGTCTGTTTGTGACTGATTTCCCACAAGCGCTGCCCCGGCACCGTTCCTCCATTTGCCCCGATCACCTGCTTGAATTTCCCACTATTTGCCATGGGGTGCATTTTGACCAATGGCTTTGTGCGATTTCCCCTGTGGCTTCAGTGATCCTGTTTTTTGAGGATCACTGAAGCCGTGGAGGAAATCAGAGGAAATCGTGCAAAGCCAAAATGTGCCCCACAGCAAATAATGGGAAATTCAAGCAGGCAATAGGGCCAAATGGAGGAACGATGCCGGGGCAATGCTTGTGGGAAATTGGTCTGTCTGTCTGTCTATCTCTATATCCTAGGAATAAGGCCCATTGTGGAAATAAATACAATGGGCTCTAGAAAGAGGCTCTGAGAAAGTGCCCCGGCCTTGGGCACTCAGCATCAATTTGCTGAGGTGACCTCAGTAGAGTATAATGACACAAAGTCCACCATGTTCTCCAGAGGAACTGATCTCTGTTACCTGAAGAACAGTTGTAATTTTGAGTGATCTCCAGCCCTCACCTGGATATTGGCAACAATTGTTGCCCAGGAGGAAATGGCTGGTTTGGGGGGTAGAGTCTATGGCATTGTACCTGTCTTAGGTTCAACCCCTCCTCAACCTCTACCCTCTCCAGGCTGCACCCCTCAAATCCCCAGGAATTTCCCAACCTGGAGTTGGCAATACCATCTCTTTCCCAGCTAACCATCAACCTATTGTTATCTTCCCCTCTGACTGCAGCTGACTTTTGCCCTCTCTCCTGGAAAGCAGTTATAATTCTGAGTGATCTCCACTCCTCACTGGGAGATTGGTAACAGTGGTTCCCCAGGAGGAAATGGCTGGTTGGGAGGGTGGAGTCTATGGCATTGTACCTGTCTGAGGTCCCACCACTCCTCAAAACTCACCCTCTCCAGGTTCCATCCCTCAAATCTCCAGGAATTTCCCACTTGGAGTTGGCAACCCTATCTCCTTCCCAGCCAAGGATCAACCTACCTGTATTTCCCCCTCACTGTTCAGCTTTTCATCTCCCCCTCCCCTCCTGCAGCCTCTACCATGCTTTGAAGCCCTGACTGCCACGTCACATTGGCTGTCATGGGTGGGTGGGGCATCTCAGCAGGGTATAAGGACAGAGTCCAACATTTTCTCCAGGGGAGCTGATATCTGCCATCTGGAGAGCAGTTGTAATTCTGAGTGATCTCCAGCCCTCACCTGGAGATTGACAACAATGGTTTCCTTGGCTGGGAGGGCAGGATAAAAATTAAAATAAATAAATAAATTTCCCAGGAGGAAAAGTAGTCTTTCTCTGCAATGGAGACCAAAGCAGCTTACATCATTCTCCTCTCCCCCTTTTGACTTGCACAGCAACCTTGTGAGATAGGTTAGGCTGAAAGTCTGTGACTGGTCCAAGATCACCCATTCAGCTTCTATAGCAAGAACCTGGATCTAGCAGATGCTGCTCTGAAGCACTGATTGCCATGCCATGGATTTTTGGGGATTGGAGACATACAGCATAAGATCATCTGCATACAAAGTCAATTTATGTTCCATGCCATTGATGGTGAGCCCAGAAAAGTCCTCTGCCCTACGAAGATTTTCTGCCAATGGTTCGAATGCCAGCATAAAAATCAGGGGAGACAGTGGGCAACCCTGTTTCATTCCTCTTGTTGGATGAAAGATAGGAGAGTTATGCCCGTTGACTCTGATTCTGGCTGAGGAATGCAAGAGCAGAAGGTTCAGAACTGTCATGAATCTAGGACCAAAGCCCAGTCTCTGGAATAATGCTGTTATAAATGCTGGTAAGGAAGGTAACAGTGTTCCATGCGCCTTGGCGTTTAGTCATGCTGGCCACATGACCACGGAAACATCTTCAGACAGTGCTGGCTTTTCGGCTTGGAAACGGAGATGAGCACTGCCCCTAGAATCAACTGGCTTTCGAGCAAGGGAAACTTTTACTTTTACTTTATAATTATGGGGAAACTCCAGGCCCCACCTGGAGGTTGGCAACACTAGCCAATTGGGTTGGGAGGAGCCACACATATCTCATTGAAATCATATTGTGCAGTTTGACCCTAAGTCAGCAAAATACACTTGGCTTTTTATAGCCAGTTGCTGCTTTTCGTCTCAGCAACACAGGAAGAACTAGGCCTAAAAGACAAGCAGGAATCATCCCAGTCTTGTTGTGATTTTTCATTTCTAAATTTTACCCCACAAGTTCCAGATAGTTCTTGCAAATTAAGAGTTGCTACTGAAGCTCCTAAAACAGTCTCTAGCAGAAACCTCTACAAGTATTTCAACATTTTGTTGAGACAGAATACAAATTTCAGTTGAACCCAGTGTTTCCTAGACAGGGACACTCCAGTCTCACATTCATAAAGATTATCTTTGTTCCCTGCGTGCACATTTAATAAAATTCACGCTGAGATGTGGTATGGCTTACCCACCTTTAGAGCAGCTCACCTGCTGTGCTAATCTGTGAGCTGTTGCTGAGTTGTGTCTTTTGATTGGTAGGAGACACATCCAGGGCAATGACTCACTCAGGGACACAGTGAGTGAGGTCCTCTGAGGGCTGGTAAGTTTCTGCATCAGGTGTTATTGGAACATTCAGTCACTTCCAATGCACAGACACAGCAGAAGTGTTTATCCTTGGAGAAGGCTGAATGGAAGAAGGCACAGCTAGAGCCTCCCAAGAATCACTTAATGGTTTAATTTATTTCTTCCTTGCAACACATTAGCTGTTTGCTCAAGTCATTGTGTGCTCCAGCACAGTCTTGGGAATTACTGATCTACTTAATTTGTTCTTGACATACATCTTTGCTCATAACTCCAAGATACTCTAAGATGATCTAGAAATAGTAGCCAAAGCCTCTCAAATGTCTGAGTGGGGTGACTGGATGGTGCATGATTCTTTATTACCATAGTGCTAAAGAAAAACAAGATGTAATTGATAACGGACTGTATTTATCACAGGCAATACTAGATACAAACCTGATATGTTTGAAGATACATCTGAGAGTGACTTGAATTGCTCTAAACATCTCTGATTTGCTGTTACTTCTGATGAAGGCACATGTAGCGCTTCATTAGGAACAATATCAATCCAAAAACTTCTAGAGTATTTCAAGTCACTCTCAGTTAAATCACCCTAGGTTGTCATGCCTATTAAGGTCAGGCCCGTAGCCAGGATTTTGTGGCTCGTGGGGCAAATTTTTTTCTGGTGGGGCTGAAGTTCTTAGTGCAGAAAAAAAAGCCAGAATTCTGAGGATGATGACTCAGCTACTGTGGAATCAAGCCTTTCAAAATCAAAGCATAGCGGCTTCTGCAAATCTTAGCCCCAGAGTGTGACAATAGCAGGCTTAGAAGGGGGAGGGGAGAATAAATTTTCTGGTAGATGGTATGCATGGCACTGGAAATACTTATCTGAGTTTGGCCAGTAAACTCACTCCAATTTGTATAAAAACACATAAAACTTTGTTTACAAAAACAGGACAAACAGCACATAGGTTTCAATCACACTGGTGGCTTGGCGTGGTACGAAGGCGCCACTCTTTGCACTAGAACAAGTAATAGTGAGAAGGGACAATCAGACAGTACCTCTTGTGGTGGTTACCCTGAGCCCATGTCCTGTGGTCAAGCATCCAGACAGTAGATGCATGACAATCATGGACCACAGTGTCTCATGGGTTTTTCTTTAATCTGGTTGCACAGATTAAAAATACCATGGCTGAAACGGCTCTCATGTTCACACTTCCCCTCTGGATTCTGTTCGCCACAACACCATTCAAACATCCAGAAATGTGGAGTGGGAACGCAAGCATTCAGTAATACCAGACTTTCCCTTGTACCTATTTATTCCAGATCTACAGCGGGGCATCCCTGGGTGCTGACAACTGCCACACAGAAGGCAGAAGTTCTTGTCTGGTTGTGCTCTTTTAATCCACACAGGTAACACTACTATTTCACTACAAACTGCCCATGTGACCACAGCCATAGATAGGGGAAAGAATGTATACAGTTCAGCAAGTAATGCAAACCAAAACAAAAAACATAGCTGGCTATTCTACTCACTTCTTTTCTTATCAGGCATGTAGCTCTGGCATCTCAACTGGAATTCCTGACGAGCAGAGTCTCTGAACACATAGCAGCAGGGTAGAAGTTGAAGAGAGCTTCAAGGCAGTCTCTTCTCTCTCTGAGTCTTCACAATATATATATATATTTATATTTCTTAAATTTATATCCCGCTCTCCCCACCAGAGGCAGGCTCAGAGCGGCTCACATCATTTTAAAATAACATATCAATATTAAAATCATACATCAAACATTAAAATACAACTCCATACAACATTGGCGGCAGAATAAAATCAACCCACAGGTGGGTCCGAGAAGCATTCCCATACGTCTCTGTGTGCAGATGATGGTGCCACGGACGGGCAGGCAGATGGAATACCGGTAGATGGGCTGGCAAGGTGGAACTGGGCCAGGGCTAAGATGTTTGCCTTAGGCGGCCCCTACCCAAAGGCCTGATGGAAGAGCTCCGTTTTGCAGGCCCTGCAGAACGGCATCAGATCCCGCAGGGCCCTGATGTTCTCTGGGAGCTCATTCCACCAGTACGGGGCCGCCACTGAAAAAGCCCTGGCCCGTGTTATGGCCAGCCGCGCCTCCTTCAGTCCGGGGATGGTCAGATGGTGTTGGGTCCCAGACCGTAGTGCTCGCTGGGGAGCATATGGGGAGAGGCGGTCCTTCATGTAGATAGGTCCCAGGCCATATAGGGCTTTATAGGTAAGCACCAGCACCTTGAACCTTATCCGGTACGCTATTGGCAGCCAGTGCAGAGCCTTTAAGGCGGGCTGTATATGCTTCCCCCTCGGGAGGCCCAGCAGCAGCCGTGCCGCAGCATTCTGCACTAGCTGCAGCTTCCGGATTTGGCACAAGGGCAGCCCCATGTAGAGGGCGTTACAGTAGTCCAATCTTGAGGTGACCAATGCATGGATCGCTGTCGCCAGTTCATTGCGTTCAAGGAAAGGGACCAGCTGCCTGATCAGCCGCAGATGATAAAAGGCCGACCTCGCAGCCGTTGCTACCTGGGACTCCATCGTTAATGCAGAGTCCAGGAGCACTCCCAAACTCCTGACCTCTGCCGACGGCGCCAACGGCACCCCCCCGAAGGTCAGAAGAGGGATCCCCAACCCTGGACCGCTCTGACTCAGGCATAGGATCTCCGTCTTCGTCGGATTCAACTTCATTCAACTCTGTCTGAACCATCCAGCCACAAGCTGTCTGTTCTACATAGGTGTTCTTAACCATTTAGCCAATAGAAAGCTGTTACCAGGATAGAGCTCTAAATTGCAAGCTGCCAACTACTTTAAATGACCGTTCTCAACTGCTGCAAGTTAATCACTTCTGCCAGCCTAAGCAACAATTCTGATAACAAGCTGGCAGGTGGGGGTGATGATGACTTCTATAGTCAAGAAAACTAACACTTAGGCAGAAAAACTCTCTTAAAGGAGACCAGTTTCTTGACACAGAGTTAGAAGGGATCCTAGAAGGTACCTTACTCCAACCTCCCTGCTCAGTGCAGGAGTTGGTCAACTACAGCACCCTACTCTGCTTAAAGGAGCATACACCTTTAAAAATGTTTTAAAATTACTGAAAGAAGCATTTACAGGGTAAATTCTTGTGGGATTGTGCTTTTAAGAAAGAGGGCAGAGCCCCCCAAAGCCCCACTCTAGCTACGGGCCTGACTGAAATTATAGCAAGGGCAATCAAAAGGAAAGTTCTCATGAAACAGAATGGAGCCATTTCTAGAGGGTTCAAGTAGAATAGTTCCATTAAAGACACAAATAGTACAGAGAGATGTTTGGGGAAAATTAATTTACAATGTTTTGCAGCTGTATCCAAAGATTTGAAAGAATGGCATGTGTTCATCTACTATTTCCAATTCATCTCTGGGAGCTTTTACTTCTGTAATTTTGTGTCCTGCCTTTATGTCACACTAAATAAGAGTACTGAGTACTGGATGCATTTCCTTCATACTACTTTGGCAGCACTCTATTTGAAGTTCTTTATTTTTCTTCTGGAAGACACTGTCCTTGTAATTGCTATAGATCTATTCTACCTGCTTCTTCTTGTCCCAGCCCACAGAACTTCTGGGCCTCCCTAATTTAATCCCCTCCTTTATATAAAACTCAAACAGATTTTTGGAGTCATAAATTAATAGGGCAAACAAGCAATAAATAAATAAATAGCAGTGTGCAGTCTTGAAAAATTACATTTGTGGACTCTGTTCTCAGGCCTTGAAGTGGATTACATAAATACTTTCACATCTTCCTTGTAAAAGATGGAACTGTCTTAGTCTCCTCTTAAACACAGTCAAATTTGGCTTCTGCAGGACAAAAAGTGAAAACTGCAGCCATGTACAGGTTCAGACTATAACCCCAAAAGATACACAGGTTTGGCGTCTCACAGAGTATCAGTTGCTGTGAATCAGGACTAATGTCCATTAGCACCCTCTCCATTTTTGCCACTATGCAACCCAATCCTGAATGTCTTCCCTGAAGTAAGTCTCACTTTTTTCAGTAGTGCAGACTTCCAAGCAAAAGAAGTAGATTTTCAAGTTGTTCTTTCCTCATTAAAAACATAACACAAAATTTATGGTGGTCAACATTGTAGCTTTAGTTTATGAAAAAGAAAAACAAAGCTCATGATCAGTAGGGAACTATCCCAGAGCAGACACAAAATCCATTGGCATGAACTGAACATCAATATATATCAGCCTTGTCTACACAATGCTTGATGTGCTCACATAACAGATCCAAACCAATGTATTTTACCCAGAATTTCTTTCATAATAAAAAGGTTGTTTTAGAAGTTCAGAAATTAAAATTATTTATGGCTTATTTGTTTTGCAGCCATTGTAGGGTCTGATGCATTAAAGGAAAATAGGATATATGAATATTTTGATTAGAAACCTTCACTGTATACATCAAAGCTGTAGAAGTTTCAGCAGCAAGCACCACATGGGTCTGCTTCCTTAGGAGCGAAACACACCTGTCATTTCTGCTGGTTTTGGGATATCTGTGCAACTGTAGCATAGAGTAAAAAACAGGTTCTGGGAAGCTCATGGTGCATCCAGCCAACAGCAACATTCAGAATTCTGTTGGGCCTCAGTCCAGTGTCAGAGTAATCTGCTTTGCATGCAGGAGGTCCCAAGTTTAATCCCCAACATCTCCACTTAAAATGAGTTAGCAGTAGGTGATGTGAAAGACTTCTGCTGGAAACCCTGGATAGAGCTAATTTCAGTTAGAATAGACAGTAAGGACCTTCAGGCCAATGGTCTGCCCCATTTTGAGACACCTTCATGAGTTCACTGGCCATATTCCATATCACATTTCCTTCTCCACTGAAACATGTTGGGATTGTACTAGATCAATTGATATTCACTGAAGAAGCATTTTCAAGTTATCAAAAGCAAATGATCAAGGCATTTCACTGTTCAGTAGTTATCACCCAACTGAAATAAAGCAAGATCATCTCTACACATTTTGCAGCATAATAGCACTTCTGTTGCACCATGTTCAGAGCACTTTGCCTACATCATATTTGGTGCGCTTTGCTGTTGCTGACAGTTTATCATAGCCCCCTCCTTTGAATCAGGCAGGGATTTACCAATGCTTAGTCAAACAAAGCTTTATGACCACATATGAAACCCCCATAGATCTGTAGAATTTTTAAAATCAAAAACCATTTATATTCTCATACAAATTGATTTTAAATGCTGCATTAGTATGATGAACTATTATAACACTGTGAATAAAGCACTATTAATCATGCACAGATATTAGCACCACACAATCTAAAGCCGATTAATCATTTACCGAAGCAACTGTGAGCCATTTATAAATTATGTAACTTTCAGCATAAGTGGTGATTGAAGCATAGCAAGGGGGATGAGCAAAGGTGTGAGATGAGGAAAACGTTTAGCTTTTTCTGTAGCAACATTTTTGTCAAACTGAACATCACTAATTTAAGAGGAGAGAATATTTGTCCCAGAAGGAGAACTGGATGGACTAAGAGAGCTGGAGTATCATAGTGGCTAAGAGTGTTCAAAATCCCTTGTTCAACTTTTCTCTACACTCTAGTTTTCTTGGGTGGATTGAGAAAGCCACTGTCAGCACCAGTCCCTCCTATATGAGGCTAAGACTGCAGGCCTGTCTTTCAGGGCTGCTGTTATGATTACTGAATATTCTGAAGTACTATGTAAGTGCTACGGATTATTGTTAACTGAAACAAGAATCCTTTCTGAAAGGCAATAGTATATGTTATAAAATACAAGAGAAGGGTCTACAAGGAGGAATCCCATTCTCTTCACCAGCCCCCACTTCTCCCATCTTTCTATCTCTGATTTCCCTCCCACCTCCTCTGGTTCTGCTTCCCTCCCATTGCTAGGGAGGGGAAATCCCATTCTCTCCCTGCTAGCCTTCTTCCCTCTACTGGCTGTGTTCTCCTCTTTCCTTACCTCTCCATGCTTTCCCAATTGCCCTCTCTGCCTATGGACGATGCTTGAGTCCTCCAGCTTGAGTACAGTGTGGCAACTAATCTATAAAAGGGTTTATTGCCTTTTCTCAAACATTGAACACCAGGTGGGTGGCCTGGTATCTGAGAGGGCACTAAACCTTCTACAGATTCTCCAGCACTATACAATGCATAAGCATTGCTGGGAGTTGTCTTGACAACTCAAAATGGCACCCAAGATCTCATGAGATCTCTTTATGATATCTCATTTGTTGGGTTTTTTGTAATGCTCTTTCATCACTCTTTTAAAATTTCAGATTTTTCTTTAATCCTTTCATAGGTCTGGGTGTCACTCTTGTGTGGATGGGTGGGGTCAGGTGGAGGAAGAGGTACTATGAACACTGCAATCTTGGATTAATTTATTTTGACAAAGAATAGGAGTAAAACTCCATAAATTATGAGTGGAGTTTGCTGTTTAAATATTTTATAACTTTAACTTTACAGAAGGTCAATGTATGCCACTAGGTTTTTAATAAATGCACAACACTTTGAAGCCAAAACACTGTGGTAGCTCTGCTGCATAGTAGTTTATACCATATATGCTGTCTTTCTCCAGCAGCTGAATTCATGGGTTAATGGAGAGCTTGTGACATACAGAAATTCCCAGGTTCCAGCCCTGGCATCTTCAGTTACAAGATCTTGGGTAGTAGATATTGAGAAAGACTTTTTTTCCTATCTGAGATCATAGAGGGCTATTTTAAACCAGTATACAACAGTATACAACAGTGAATTAGCTGAACTAATGACAGGACATAAGGCAGCATCACAAATATGCAGTAGTTTATATGACAAGAAGTTTAATAAGCATGAGTGAACAACATCCCTGGAGAAAGAGAAACATTCGGAAGTTCTGGATGGCTGGTTCAAGATGTATCTATGGGAAGGATTTCAACACTATTGCTGTTCAAACTGTTTCTTTAGTGCCTCAGTGCCATGCACCAGTGATACCACTCTGGCATTGGTTCTGCGTTGTTCGCTCTTCATGAGGCGCATATCTCTTCGCATCATCCGTAATTCTCTCATGACACCATCCTCTGCCAAGAATATGGAGCTTCATAAGTTACGCTTCTTCTGTCAGTCAGTTTATATTCTTGGTGCTTGGGAGGAGGGCAACAGTGGGAGGGCTTCTAGTGTCCTGGTCCCCCTGATGGACCTCCTGATGGCACCTGGTATTTTTGGCCACTGTTCGACAAGAGTGTTGGACTGGATGGGCCATTGGCCTAATCCAACATTGGCCTCTCTTATGTTCTTATGTCCTTATATCATCACATAGCCAACCACAGTGAATAAATCACATTAAAGCAGAAAGAAGCACCACCATCTCTGTGCCACATCTCATATGCAGATGCACAGGATAAGGTATAAAGACTGGCTGAGTGGCCATAGACATGCCATTCAAAAGACAGGTTGTTTATTACTGATACTGTAACTATGGAAACATGAAAAATACTTGCTTCCCTTCAGCTACCAAATGCCAGTTGGTACATAAGTAACCATAATGTGTATTCCAAGTGATCCTTAGAGTAAAGCAGGCACCCCCCAATCTTGCGGAGCCTGTAGAC
This sequence comes from Lepidodactylus listeri, assembly GCA_029233225.1. Taxonomy (NCBI): domain Eukaryota; kingdom Metazoa; phylum Chordata; class Lepidosauria; order Squamata; family Gekkonidae; genus Lepidodactylus; species Lepidodactylus listeri. The sequence goes on from JARCFY010000011.1 coordinate 50,936,613, forward strand.
ACTTTTTGAACTTTGAGAGCCTCCAACCACAAAATGGCTGCCATGGAGCTGAGGCCAGTTACCAAATGTTAAAAGGTTCCAAGTCAAGTTTCCTCCCATGATGGAGATAGCTATTTCTGTTGGTATTCCTTGCAGACATGAAGGTGATGCCTCCTGAGCTGTTTCAAAGTGCCTCTTGCTCCAATTATATGGTGGAAAGTATCACTGACTTTTTACTTTAAGGGAAATACACTTTATTTAAGAAGCAAGTTGGCACCAAGAACCCCACTGGCAGGTGCCATTGGCACCCACAGGCATCTTACTAGGGATCACTAATATAAAAGAATAAGACATGGATGCTCAATCAAGGAGAAACTATCAAGAAGTATCAATAAAATCAGAGAGGGAATGTTCTAGACCTGTTCATGAAATATGCATCCACATTAGATAGGACACCATCAGAATGGGAGGGCACAGGTAGAGGGAAGGATACTGTACCTTGTTGAAACAATACTTACGATGATCAGTGATGTGTCCAAGAAGTCCAGCTATATGATGACAGATTGCAAGTGTTGAATCTTGAATGGGTGGGGAAAGTAATATTGCTGGTTCCCCTCTTGCTCTCTCACCCACAGAATTCCGGCTTGTTGGAAATTGGGGTAGCAATGGAGAATCCATGGATGGGTAAATGATGGGTGAGCTTTCACTAGCAGAGGGCTGAGCAGATTGGTTAACCTGGGTTGTTGCTGTGGGCTCATTTTGGATAACCTGAGATTGTTCAGCAAACTTTCTAGGACTGTGATGTGCCTCCATTTGTTGACTGAGGAGCCTTCATCTGTATATTGTCCTCTGTAGCCCTTCAAGGAAGCAAACATATTAAAAGTAGTGGAAGTCTCACTACAAGCAACTGCCCTAGCTTTGAAGGGTGGACTCTATGGCAAGCCTTTGTACTTGCCCTGCCACACTCTCTCTCCTCGCTGGCTGAACACTGGCAGGAAAGAACCCTTGGGCAAATGCTACCATCTCTGAGAATTTCATTCCATTGGGATGGGGCGGGGGGAAGCTGGGGGTGGAAATGCATTTCTCATTGAAACTAATGAAAATAAAAAACAAATGAAACAAATAACTTTAATAAGCAGAATCATTTTCAAATTTAAAAAATCTGAAAAAGCAAAATTTATTTGCGCACATACGTAACATAAGAACATAAAAAGATCCCTGTAGGATCAGACCAGTGGTCCATCTAGTTCAGCATCCTGTCTCACTCAGTGGCCAACCAGTTCTTCTGGGAGCGCTAACCATAGGACATAGAGGTCAAGGCTTTCCTGTGGTGTTGCCTCCTGGAACTGGTATTCAGAGGTTTACTGCCTCTGAACAGGGAGGTTCCCTTTAATCAGCATGGCTAGTGGCCACTGATAGGCTTATTCTTCACAAATCCGCCTAATCTCCTTTTAAAGCTGTCTGTGCCTGTGACCATCACTACATCCTCTGACAGTGAATTCCACAATGGATCTCCCATATGAATGTATTCCAAAGAGCAATGGGGATAATAATATTTGTAGATTTCACATCTGACATGCTGCTTCACAATTTTGTATTTGGGGCAAATTCAGATAATAATAATTTTAAAATCCTTCCAGGAACCAGCCCTAAAAACTCGGTATCCATAAAGAATCCTGTGCCATTTGGTAACCTGGCACTCAGCATTTAATGACATACTGTGTACTTATGTGTATAGAGTGGACATATGAATTGTCTAACTGTCTAGTTCACTCTGAAAGTATCTGGAACAGTTCCTTGTTTGACATGTTGATAGCTAAAACTGAGAACCGAGTAGTCTGAATTTTGATCTGTGCAGTTTTTAAGAGGAACAGAATTAACTTAAATTTCACTCCTAATAAAATACAGAATTTCAAGCTGTGTATGACCAACCATCATTTTACTCAGTTTGAAACTCAGCCAGTTTAGCAAAATTGTTCTGCCTGAACTGCTTTTCTAGTCATCATGATATTCCTTTAAGAAGAATGCACAAATAAAAAACTTTGAGATTTTAAAAGAATCTAGACCCAATAGCTTGGAATTTATGACCCACTTCTGTGAAATGAGGAAGGCTGTTTGCTTAGCGGGAATCACAGGCTCCTACCTTACAGGATTGTTGTCAGGGTCACAGCACAGTAATATATGTGAAGAACTTTGAACATTTTGAAACACTGTATGAATGCTAAGCATCCTTATAGCAATCACAGTAAACAAATTATACATTAATGGTGCCATCCTAATCAGAGCTATACTCTACTAAGCCCATTTATTTCAGTGGACTGAGAAGGGTGTGCTTATGTTTAGCATTGCTCTACAAGTCTTCCCTCCATACAGAGCTGACCACGTTACTACCTTTCTGATAGGACATTCATATACTGAGATGACTCTCTCCTTCCATTTTCATCCATGTAGTGACAACATATCTTGTTGCAAGAGACAAACCCATATAGTAGACTGTTTAGTCAGAAACTGGTCCTTTGTGACATCAGCAGCACCTTCACCAGCCACTTTTCCAGGCATTCCATCTGATTTGCATTCCTGGAGTTCTTGGGGCTGGAGCTTCATTCAATGTGCTGTATGTGCATGATCAATTTATGTACTATTATGTATTTATTTTTATATACCTTACTTTTCTCTGTAATGGAGACCCAAAGCAACATCATTCTCCCCTTCTCCCTTTTGACCTCACAATGACAGGCTGAGAGAGAATGACTAGCCCAAGGTCACCCAACAAGCTTCTCAGGCAGAGTGTGGATTCCCACCTGTATCTCTAGGGTTGCTGGTTGACTTCTGGCAACTGGTGCAACATGTAAAACACCACCAAGGTCATGTAAAATGCTGTCAATTCAATGGCATGACATCACTTTCATTGGGTGTTCAGATGGGCAGCTGATCCTACCACTGGCCCAGCTCTAATTTGATCTAGATCTTTTTTATCCAGTGTTGCATGACCAGACAGCTCCCTTGTTAATCGCTTTACTGTGCATGACTCCATGGTGGATTGTCTAGACAGCATCCACCCTAAGGAGGTGTGCGGTTGGTTCTTTTTTAAAAAATCCTGTTTGCGCATGCACATATGTGCCTCACTGTGTACTTGTTTTTCTGCACATGTGTGGACTTTAATGGTAAAAGCACCACCAGCAGTACCTTCCTCTGGGTACCATTTCAGTTAACAAAGTTCATAAATATCACAGGAGCTTCAGAAACATTAAATTGTTTGTATCTTTTGAGCGGAGCTCTGCAGACATCACATGTTTAAGTGGTTATGTGCACATTGCTAAGACTTTTTTTAAAAAGGTGGCCATTCTGGATACCATCCCTACGGGCTGATTGCACGCTGGTGGAATGACCAGATAGGGGAAAGTCTGCCATTGGCCCATCAGCAATCTTAGGACCAGACTTTCACCAGTATCGTTTAAGTACAGCTCCCCGATGGGGATTGATGGGCGTATCACGGAAGCGGCATGTTTCCCAGATGTTGCTGTCTGGATGTGCCCTTTTAAATCCACCAGGCACTTGTGCCTGGTGTGGCTCAAAAGAGCTGTTTGAACGCAACCATTGTGAACCTGGAGGTGATGTTACCCAAGTACGATAATATTGCTTCTGGGTTCATACCAGAAGTGATATCATGTCATTGGAGCAGCAGCGATTTTCACTGCATTTCCCCCCTGCTGCCCTACCTGGCAACAGCAGGGATCAGGGCCAAGGGCATAGACTTTCCAATTTCCCAGGGTGGGGGCTGGGCCAGAGGGGGGAAAGAAGGGGGAGGGGAAAAGAGAGAGAGAGAAGGGTTGCCACCTGCAAGATAGAAGTTCCTCGCATGTGCGCTGGGATGATGTTGCCACCGCTGCCACTGCAAGAGCCTCTCCCCCCTGCCTGGCTCCCCTGCACCCCTCTCCCCACCCACCCACTCACCCACCCACTCACTCCTCCTTCCCTCTCTCTCTGGGGCTGACTGCCCAGCATGATGATGTCACCCATAAGTGACGCCATCACACTGAGCATGTTGCTGGGGTGACACTCTGGCAATCACCCTGAAACTTTATGATGCCATAGAGTTTTCAGGGTGATTGCCAGAGCGTCACCCAGGCAATGTGCCTGGCATGATGACATCAGTTCCGGGAGACGTCATCATGCTGGGCAGTCAGCCCCAGAGAGATAGAGGGAGGGAGGAGTGGGTGTGGGGGAGCCGGGCGGCAGGGGGGGAAGTAGGGCTGCCAAGTCCCCCGGTAGAGCGGGGGAAACACCGATTTTTAGTGCTTCCCCCCGCTATTTCAAAGTTGGCCACTGGGGGGACAAAATGGCTGCCTTAAAAGGGAAATGTCTGCAGAGAGCCTGCCCTGCAGTAAAAAGCCTCACCAGACATTACCCCTTTAAGAAGTCAGCAAGAGAGCTTCCACAGCAAGAGAGGTCCGCCCAGAGATTAAGGAGGGACTGAAGGAGCTGCTTTTGCATGTGGCTGGCAACGTTGCTGTAGTAAGTTTCTCTTCCAGCTCCTTTCCTTCTCTCTCCCTCTTTCTTTTTTCTGTCTGTCTGTCTGTCTGTCTCTCTCTCTCTCTGTCCCCATCCAGCAGAGGTCTATCAGTGGCTATTATAGCCACAAGGTCTAAATGGAACCCTTTGTCTGGGGCAGTGATGCTCTGAATTCTTGGTGCTTGGGGGGCAACAGTGGGAGGGCTTCTGGAGTTCTGGCCCCGCTGCTGGACCTCCTGAGGGCACCTGGTATTTTTGGCCACTGTTGTGACACAGAGTGTTGTACTGGATGGGCTGTACTGGATGGGCCGATCCACTGTGGCTTCTCTCCTGTTCTTATGATATGAAAATCATATTTAGCACTTGTGTAGCACTTAGTGCTTCATATTCTGCCGAGATGAGGAAGGATTCAGTAGGGCTGTTGCTCAGTGATAGAGCATCTGCTTGACATGCAGGAGGTATCAGCTTCTTCAGCTAAAAAAGGATCAGGTAATAGGTGACATTAAAGATCTCAGCCTGAGACCCTGGAGAGCCACTACCAGTCTGAGTAGTCAGTACTGACCTTGATGGACCAATGGCCTGATTCAGTATTAGGAAACTTCATGAGGTCATGTGTCAGCATGTGGAAGCAACATCACAGGATGTGACATCACAAAATGATGTCACTTCCTTTCTCCTGGCTCCACCCCCAAAGTCTCCTGCCTCCACCCCCAAAGTCCCCAGATATTTCCCGAGTTGGACTTGGCAGCCCTAGGGGGAAGAGGCTCTTGCAGCAGCTTCTTGGGAGCTCTAGCACAGGTGGCGGCCAGGGCGGGGAGGCGTGGTGGCGGGTAGGTGCTCCGTTTTGCTCGGGAGGGCTCAGTACCCCCTGGAAAATTTCAGGGGTGGCCTGAGCCCCCACGTAGTTGACACCTATGATCAGGACCTACCAGGCCCTGTCTGTTTTCCAGATCCTAGTCTGATGTGCTAACCACTATACCATACTGACTCTCAATAACCTGATAACTAGAATTTGTTTTTCATTTTGATGTGGCCTGATGTGATTGGCCATTTAAGATAAAAATACATGTTCATGCTTTGGGTAAAAGACAGTAAGAAAGGGAGGGTGCATAAGAAGGCTCTTTGGAGTAGAGGAATACATTAATACATCTCCCTAATACTTACTTCTTATTTCTCAAATTTCTTTTCCCATCTCACAGTAAATTCAGCAAGTTTTACAACACATCCAGCAAGATGAAAAATTTATATTGCCATTCTATTAGCCCTCAGTTGTCTGCTATATAGCTTGTTAATTTTAAACTGAAATAGCAAGGCTTTTATCATTGGCTAGAAATCCATAACTTTAATCTTTTACATGCCACAATATCAACCTTTAGCCAGTATAATAAAAGTGGTCTTCTGCAATGAACATCGGTGTTCAACAGATGTGGATACCTTCCAGGCAACACAAATGAGTGAAATCTCCACACAAAAGCAAAGTGAACCATTCCTTTATTATACTCAGAATTTTATAGCTTGAACACAGTTTTTATATTTGCCATTATATGCACTGCTAAGCCCATGAGCCTGCTCACTAATTCAGAAGTGGGGAGTTCTGCAAGCCTTGCTAACGAGCCCCTTCGGTATATCACAGTATTGTTTTCAAAAGGTGACCACAGGCCGAGTCCACTGAGAATGCAACACAGTTGGGTAAGTGCTATAATTAAGGCTACTCTGCTGTAGACTTAACAATTCAGGGCCAATTTACACAGTTAATAAACTGATTGTGTCAATTTGCTATAGAGTACAAATACAAATATTATGCAGAGAGACAAAATGTATGCAACTGGTTTTCTGTGGCTGTCACACATAACTGCTATTTCATATAGCCAGTCAATCCACACAGGAAAAATGGTTACATGGACTGAAGGAAACAACAGCCACCCCCCGCCCCAATAAATTGGTCTTCATGCTATCACTGAAGAAAGGAAGCTGATGCACCAGGAAAAATCTGTGTAAATAATTCCCCAGAATTAATGTTGTCAATCTATTGCTTGGCTGAGAACACTACACCAAAACTTGTTTGTAGAAACCATACCATCATCCTAGCAATATCCTCTGCTTTGGATAAAATATTACATTCCAATAACTATAGAAGATGCTTGTAAAGGACCTTAAAATGCTTCTGATCCTAAATATGGCCGACTTACACTGATATGATTGCATCCTTTTCTCTTAATATTAGTTCATGCTACTCACTTCCTTAATGGAAGAGCCATTTTAAAATTCTTCTTTTTTTTGGTGAGGAGAGAGTCTTTTGCATTTTTCTAAAGTCTGTTGACTGAGAATTCTACAGGTTGATCAGGTGGGAAGCAAGAAAGCCTACAAGCAGGAACTATCTAGCTCCAAAACAACACCCTAAAAAGTTTCTTTGCAAGCTTCCTAGACAGACAAGAATTGTTTATTTTTCCACTGACCAAATTCAAGTGCTGTACATCTATATATCTAATAGCAAAGGGTCCCCTGTGCGTGCGGATACTTATTTCCGCAGATCTGGGGCACATGGAGGGTAAAGAGGTTTTTCTGCACATTTGGGGCAATCCCCAGGGGTGAAGAAAAATCAAAAATGTTTTAAAAAGTGTACGGGGGATATTTAAATCCCCCCCAAAGCAAAACTGCATTCTGTGCGCATACGTGTTTACTGAGCCGTGGGAAACGCAACTGTCCGTTGCTGCCAATGCCGCCACTAGGTCCGCCAGGAAAAGGTAACTCACGGTGGCAATACTCATCCCAGCTGCTGCTCAGCCTGTCACAATAAGACCCTCCCGCCACCAGGGGGACTCCCGGGGCTACTGTTCATCTCCCCCTCCCTGCCCGACATCTAGAGTCCTGCACCCCATCAGTGGCCGCCATGGGCTTCTATTCAAAGGGGCAGCAGCACTGGAGGAGTGGCTGGGCACAAACAGAGCAATGAGCGGCTGTTTGGTGGGCTGCCCTGCCAGCTTTTTGCCTTGCATGCTTCCCCCCCTTTTTAAGCTGCAACTTTGTTAGGTGAGGGAGAGGAGGAAGCAGCAGCGGCAGCAGGAGCAGCGGCACATGGGAGGAGGAGCGACCAAAGCCAGCCAGCCACCAGCCCCCCCCTCCCCTGCATCAACCATGCCGGAGAAAGCTCAGGCTCCAGCAATATTTTGTTGCGGGTCCCCTCTTGTTTATTTATATACTTAAAACATTTGTATGCTGCTTTCCCACCCAAATAGGATCCTCAAGGGGGTGAATATCAAAACATTAAAACATTTCAACATTGTGCCATTTAAAACATTAATATAGCATTTAAAATAAAATATATATAAGGTAATTAGACAATGCAGTAAAACATATAAACACAAACACGGATAACACAAGGAGAGAGAGGGCTAGTAACAGTTATTGTATAGATAGGTATGGCTTCTGGTATCTTCCTTTGTGCGATTTTAGATACAAACTAGAGTGGCAGGTCATTAACATCCATTAAGGAAATACCTTGTCTGTGTTTCAGTTAAGTTCATCAGGTTGGCACCTACTGTTTGTTCCCAATTTATGGTAGCCCACCAGGTACAATCTAAAGTTCTGTAACTCTCACATTATGGACATTGGCTCCCTGATGAGGTGAGAGGGATCCCATCTCAAGTGCTGCAAGACTATCTTATTCAGTAGGGGTTGGATCCCATAACTCTCTTCAGCAAAGTCTTTCTTCAAGGGAGAAAGCCTAGCTCCAATGAATAACTTTCTTCTGGTGGAGAAAAGGCTCTCTTTATGGAAGGAAGTCTTTCTCTGCTGGAGAAAGGTGTGGTCAAAGAGTCTACTTGGTGGAAAGGAGTCATAGGATTTAACCTAGGGCTTCTAATGGGGTGTAAACTACAGTCATATTTTTTGGGGAGGAGGTTATTTGGGAATGATTTTACAATAAATAAAATTGTTCACCATTAACTAACAAGCAATGCAAGAAGATGGCTGTTTCTTTATTTGACACAAGATAAAACTATGGCAATATTCCACAGTAATTATTCCTACAAGAAAAGGAACAAGCAGGACATGAAGCCAATAGGGTTCTTTGTTATCTGTCATCCAGAAACCAATATTTGGAGGTATACTACTTCTGAACCTGGAGGTCATGGCTAACAGCTATTTTGACATATAACAATCACATCCACAAAGTTGAGTTTGTAACATTGCATTTTTAATGCCACTTTAAAGGTCTAGTGGCTGAATTATCATCTCTCATGTGATGTAGAAAATAATCTATTTAAATTGTTTAATAACTAGCACAGATGATGTACTAGCTGCAGTTCTTAAACCATTTGCACTCAGTATAGTGATCTCATAGATTTCAATTAATGTTCTACAGCGCAAAAAAAGGAATTCTAGCAATGGACTATAATCACAAAGAGCTAGGCATGAATAATCCCAGTTTCAGTGTGTTTTAGCATTTCTTACATTTTGCTTAATTGCGAACCTCTAGAATAGAGAGATGCGCACAAAAAGTCTCATGAATACTAAAAGTGCTGAAAGCTAAACCAAGTCACATCCAAAAGTTAAAACACATGAGAAAATGCTGGCTTCAGGTTTTTAGTGTCAGTAAAACTCTCATCACCCATAATTCATGGATATCTGCCAAGGCAAGGGGGAAAAAAAGCTCTTTGGATTCCATCCAGAAAAAGACTGGCATTGATTTTAATGGATTATAAGTGTGTTTAACTTTCTTGGATTGCATTCAGTGGCCCTGATTAAAAGATCCCTGAGTGTGTGATATATATGAGCTGCTGTGTATGTGAGAATCTGGGCATGTCCTCTCAGCCAACAGATGCTTAGTGCTGCAGCTTTGACAGCACAGTTCACTGGTTCAAGGAAAGAAGAGAAGGAATCTGGATTCAGCTCCTCCACTCCTGCCCTTACACTTGATTGGCATTGTCAAATTGGCAGCTCTCTCTGTCTGTCTAGCACCCCATATGCACTCCAGCCCAGAAATGGAAACTGCAAGTACCACCTTTGGGAATGGATGTGAGGAACCAGCCTTAAAAAGCACAGGTGGAGTAGCATTATTTGTCTGTACATGGTTCCTAATCCAGAGAATCTGTGAACAAGTCTACTTCTGCATGCACATCACAGGGCTGGGGTGACAATATATATGAGAATGTCAAATGAGGAGCTTCCAGTTGATTATCATGTAATCATCATGCACTACTGAACAATGGATGCCGTGGAAAAATGCAAATGCAAGTCAGCATGAAATCAAACAATGATGAGAGATACTGTAGCAGAGATTTACAAGATGCTTGAATTAAATGAAAAGCAATTAACAAAAGGACAGTGAAAATCTATAGCGAACCCCTTTGCTATTAATCTCAACACCCAGGTGCACAATTCTATCTATAAGAACACCCAGTTCCATGGTATTAAGTGGAATTATCAGGTCCTTGACTAGAATGAATGAACACAATGTGGGATGCAGCCTGGGAGAAAAGAGATTATCACAGCCCCTTATTCGTTGTCTTGTTGTTATGACCTTGATCAGACAGTGATTTGAGTTGTGTCACTCATAAAAGGTCTGTCACCACTTAAAGGAGAAAAAGAAAATTTCAGATTGATGGTATAAATGAATGACTCTCCCAGCAGAAATGAAATCAAGACTTAGAGAGAAGATAAGTACGTGGCATAATTTTTGTTCATAATTATATAAAAAGGAATCCAGAAGAACGTCTGTTATTCGGATCTTGGTTCAGCAGCATGATTCAAATGCAGAGTGTGTCACAATCTTCTCCTCACTCATTTATTTAAATGTACTGGCTATAGACTATAATGCAATCCAGGAAATACAATGAGTGAATGACTGTAAAATCAACCAGTTGCAAAGACACCAAGAAGGTGATAAATGGCTATTTAAAAAGTAATGCAAGTAACTGTTAGCAATGACAAATTCAACATTATGCAAGATAATAAAATTCAAGAGCTAAGAAAATCATTTAAAATGACTGTTTTGCATAAATAATGATATTATACTGGTCCCATTATCAGGTGGGGGGAATGAGTCCCCGTTAGCTGTTAGGTTTAAATGACTGGCAGCCATTAAACCCATCCATTTTGTTCCCCCCACTTAAAAGCTGGGGAGAACAAACATGACTGGTCTAATGGCTCCCAGCTATTTAAACCTAACAACTGACGGGAAGACCCACAGGGCTGTTAGGTTTAAATGGCCAGCAGCCATTTCAGGGGCCAGTTTTGCATTCTCCTGCTTGGAAGCGGGTGTGTGTGTGTGTGTGTGAAACTGCCTGGTTTGATGGCTGCCAGCTGGCCTGTGAACTGCTCCCATGAACCAAATTAACCACTGAGAAAAACAGTTTAGTTCATGGGCAGTTTGTGGGAGAAGCAATTGCATGAACTGAGGTTTGCAAACCAAGAAACAGGCTTGGTTTGAGATGAATTTCAGTTCATAAACCAGTTTGTGCCCATCCCTAGTCCCTATAGCTTCCATTAAATGGCTACTAAGTTGGCAGACAGGAAGATAATTGCTTTGCTAAAAACACTGTCTGTGGCAACTCCTTTTTTCAGGCTCTTGTACCTTTAATAGTTTTTAAGTGAAGGAGAAAAGGTGACAGGAGTGTTGATCATTGCTCTGACATGGATTTACTTTGTTTAATTCCTTAGTGTTCTCCTAAACCACATGGAGATTTCATTCCACACAAACATGTTGTTCTTGATATTCTAAAATACCACTTTATTTATATTTATTTATTCATAATTTCCATTTATATCCCACCTTGCTGGGCAAACTGGCTGAAGGTGGTGTACAGACATAAAATGCAATAGAACAATAAATAAAGTATTAAAACCACAGTCACATATACAACAAAATGCTGATAAAACATTGTAAATGGTGGCGGCATTCAGAAAACAATCCAATAGTGAAAGGCAGCATCCAACGGTGTGTCATAGGCCAGAAGATGTTCCTATGGCACGTTCGTCAGTGGCACATTCATTAGTGGCAGCTCCTAATCGAAAGCCTCATGGCTTTCATAAATGCCTAGACTGTTATTGGAACAGCATATCTGAACTTTGCTATCAGAACAGAGTTTTTCTGTTCTTTCTGGGTATTATCTTTTTAGGTGAAAATATGTAAGCAATGCCTCCTTCACTAGTGTTACCTCTACAAGCATTGATGCTGACAATGGAGGAGTAATAGCAGGACAATGGGGTCTGGAGCTACTCACATGACCTGGGCTATTCAGGACGTAGTGGCACTGCAGCACCTCTCAAAAAACCTGGGGAAGAAACTATCTTTGACAGGCTAGTTGTCTTTATCAATTTGTCTTGTGAGCAGAAATAATTTGCAGCGCTGCTGTACCATGTCGTGGATTCATGGGCAGAAGGATATCTGCTAGTGGTGTACAGCTTTCTTACCTCCCCCTTCCTGCTACAACCCAATACGCTCACTGAAATGCTGCTTCTAGAATGTCAGGGGACCCTCAGATTGGAATTTAGGCATCTCTCTCTCTCTGGATTTCTGTGAGCTTCTATGGACTAGATGGCTCACTTTTCAGGGAAAATATTTCTACAACTTTCAATAGAGAGATCAAAAATGCAGATACATCATCCCCTTGCAATTATCACTTCCGTTTGTTTTGATCGCATGTTGTCTACGACAAACATACTTACAGGTGTACAAAGGCTTAAGGAAGATTTTTGCAATCCCTAATCACCCGTGTTCCATCTTTCTCCACCCTGTCTTTGCATGTTGCTTCAAGCAGCAGTTTCTGTTCTAAGCAAATCCCAATGTTATGCAAAGTTGCATTCATTAAAGTTTACTACAACAGGACTGCAAGAAACATCATCTCACTGAAGGCTTTATTTTAAATTAGGGGTATACAGTCAGATTTTGGAGATCTCCTGGGATTCCAGCTGATCTCCAGGCAACAGTGATCAGTTCACCTGGAGAAAATGGCTGCTTCGGAAAGTAGTAGACTCTATGGTATTATACTCCACTGAAGTCCCTCACCTTCCCAAATCCTGCCTTCCTCTGGCTCCACCCCAAAATCTCCAGGTCTTTCCTTACCAGAGCCAGCATGGTGCAGTAGTTAAGAGCAGTGGACTCTAATCTGGGGAACTGGGTTTGATTCCCCACTCCTCCAGATGGAGCCTACTGGGTGACCTTGGCCCAGTCACAGTTCCCTCCCAACTCTCTCAGCCCCACCTACCTCACAGGGTGCCTGTTTGTGGGGAGAGGAAGGGAAGGCAATTGTAAGCCGTTTTGAGACTCCTTAAGGTCTCTAGCAAGGGCGTAGACTTTCTCAATCCCTGGGGGGGGCGGGGGCTGTCTTTTGTGCGCGCGCGCAAAGCGCGCGCGCACGCTCGGGACCATGTCCCGCTGCTCCCCCCCTGCCCCAGGGAGCCGCCGCCGCCGCTTCCCTCCCCCGGGCCGTGCCCGCCCGCCGCGCTCCCCGCCCCCCTCCCTCCCCCCGCTCACCTTGGGCGCCGGCGGGGTAGGATCGCTGCTGCCTGCAGCCGGGGGCCGGCGCCCGCTCCGTCTCGCATTTCCCGGGGGGGCAAAATGAACACCCGCCGGTGGCCAGTCAGCCGGCCATCACCGCCTCTCTCTCCCCCCCACCCCGCCCCAGGGAGGCAGGAGGGCAGGCCGGGGGTGGGGGGGAAGGAGAGGCGGCGACGGCCGGCTGACTGGCCACCGGCGGGTTTTCATTTTGCCGGGGGTGGCTGAGCCCCCCCCGGGAAATTTCGGGGGAGGCTCGAGCCCTCGAGCCCCCCCGTAGTTGACGCCCATGGTCTCTAGTGGGGTATAAAAACCAACTCTTCTTCTTCTTCCGCTTCTATCCCAGAGCTGGCAAACCTAGATCCATCTCAAAACTTAAAGGAGAATTTCATGATATTTCTTACAAAGAGAAAGAAAAAAACAAGAAAAGCATTGAACAAACTCTGAACTGCAGTAAAGATAAACTGTAGCTCCCCCTGGAGTTAGAATGGACTGAGCACACCTTGCATCAGTAATTACATTGTTCAAGCGACTTACATGCAGTCTTCCTTCCCCTTCTCACCGTCTCTAGTTTGATCCTAGCTACTAACAAGGAAATATGACTTATCTTTGTAAACAACTGTTTCATTCTCATGATAATCCTCTGCAAGAAGATACACACACACACACACCCCCCCAAATGGGCTGCCACTGGCTACAGTAACACCAAAAGGAAGAAAAATGATAAGCAGCAGGAATGGAAAGTAAATACTGTGACAGACATTTAGACCGTTAGTCACTGGTATCTAATGGCCCATAGCAGAGGAAAGGATTTCATTAGTATTGCATTGTTGAATAAGCACAGCAGGAAGAAGACACAGAATATTCTTAAAATGGCAGTGCTGGCATAATTAACAGACAGTGATGTACGATGATGAGAACTGGAGAGCTTTCAAGAGAGCTTCCTCATTCACTCCAAAGTGGCACTAAAGTCTGTATATGCATATACATGCAAACAACAACAAACCTACATGTGGAAAAGAGCATATCAGGGGGGGAAATAGATTAGACTGGGGTCCTTCTTCATGAATATATACTACTCTATTTGTTACAATTCATATTCCAAAGGACAAAGAGCTTTCCTATGAGTTACAGATGATTATCTCTCCAGCAGTGCTCCAGACCCAATCCACATCATGTACTTTCAGGTGCATTCCCCAAGTCAATGTTAAACCTGTTAAACCACTAGGGAATTAAAGATGTTCTGTGCTTATATAAGAATGTTTAGTCTTTGCTGACTAATGTTTCCTCAGGACAGGAGTTCTTGGGCTGTGCTGAGCAGGCGTATAGGAGACTAGGGAGAAAAATTCCATCTCGTGCTTTCTCTGGGCATCTTGGCTCTGTATACCAATGTGTTATTTGTACAAGGCTAAATATGTCATGTGTACAGAGCTTCCTTCTGGTCTCTTTTTCAGTTCATCGCTCAAGTGACAGAAGCTGACTTCTACCTCCCTTTGACTTTCCCCTCACAATCGGTGCCCTTCGTTTCACTCAGCCTGTTTTCCATAATCTCACAGGAGTGGGCATTACATCTCTTTCATAAAGGTGTAGCAAAATAAGATCAATATTTCCATAACACGCAGTTATAAATGTCATCTCTGCTGACGGGGGAGGCATACTGCACAAATAGCTAAAATATTTTCTGTCAGCCTCTCTTGTCAGCTGGTGGCCTCAACTGGAAGGGCGGGGTATAAATCTGATAATAAATAAATAAATGCTCTTAAGAGAGTGTTCTTGTCAACATATTCTGCCAATTTAGTCCAAGCCATCTTGTGCGTAGCTTCAGTAGATTATATAATTCTGTTTTCATATACCTATTTACCTTTTTGGTTGTCAAAGTACACTGCCCTCTGTGAACATGATATCTTTTGAGATGACGGAGAAGCAATTCAACTTTTCTTCTCTTTCACTGAAACCAGTTCTCCAACCTTCACTAATTTTGTAGAATCCGTACAGATGCCTGCTCATCTACTTGATATATTTAATCTCAAGTAGGAACTGAGAGTCTATACAAGCATTTTATGTCAGGAACCTGAAATTCTGAGATATAAACTGTCAGTTAAGCTTTTAATAGATGTGGCAAAGTGAGAATCAGTAGAAAAGGTGGACGGTGAGTAGTAACAAATTGAGAAAATACATACACTTGGGGTGCTGTAAGATATCGGATGTGATATAAATATCAGCTTATCCAGTTTACCTGCCAGAGCACACATAAATCCCATAATACCTGTGATAGTTTTGTGCTAGCCGGAGTCGGTTAAAACTATTACTGCTGGTAATACTGTGATCTGTCATCTCTGCCTCTTTTAGAGTAAAACAGTCCTTAAGAAAGTAATCTGTTGTATTTTAGCTGTGTCTTTATCAGGGATGCTGAGAACTTGGAAATTAAGATGATAGTTAAATGTAAATCACGCTCTTTGCTGGATTGCCTTGATCTTTCTGTTCAGAGTTTGAATGTGGCCATGATAGGCCAAGAATATAGACCACAAGCCCATGAGACCTCTGCTTTATTAATGGAACAAATGTTTAACAATGAGAATTTGGTGGATGAGGGGAACTATAATCCCCATGAGGTACTAGAAGAATGTGCATGTGCCAATGACAGTTTGCTTGTCTTTGCCATTATTGAACCCTGAGTCAGGCAGCCATAAGTAACATAGAATCACCTTACATTTGTAAATTACTGGGAATGGGAAAAAACTGAGAATACACACATACACAATACATACATACACATACATATATATGTGTGTGTGTATGTGTGTGTGTGTGTGTGTGTGTGTGTGAAACCTTCAGGCAGAGAGGCAGCAGTGGCCGGGGGGGGGGGGGGGAGAGACCTGCAGGAAAACCATGAGATTACTAATGTACAATGTGTTTTTTAGCATAAGTAAGCACTTTCATACTGTTTGAACACTACTGAACAGTTTGTCAGACATTCAGCTGCATTGATTGCATCTGGCCAACAGATTATGAGCAGAACTGGTGGATGATAGAGCATCCTTGGTTTGTATAAGAGTGCTGCTGTACTGAATTATTGTTTGCTTTTGATGGTTGTTAGCATTTTGTTGTAAGCTGCCCTGAGCTCTACAGAAGAAGGGTGCAGTATAAAAAGTTTAAAGAAATGAATAACTGTGCAAGCCATGCTGAAAAGTGCTGCAACAAGTCTTTGCATGTGTGCGTTGGTTAAAAACAACCAATTAATGTGGTGCCCGCACAGTTAATCATTCACCTTATGAGGTCAATAATAATCTGTTGTAACAGAGGATGATTTCAGGCATTACACAGAAACACCAACAATGAATAAGGGAGTAACTCATATATTTGATCCATGGGAAGAAGTTTCAGAGATTCAAGATCAAATGTAATATTTGAAATTATTACCATCAAAACCTTGAATTTATTTTAGAAAAATCTGCAAATAACTGCTGCTTATACCAGATTGTTTCAGGAGGAGAGCTGTGTTGGTCTGCAGTAGAAGAGTTAGAACCTTAGAGATCTTCTGCCAAAGGGAGCTTTGACTCTTGAAAGCTTACAACCTGAAAATATCGTTGGTCTCTAAGGTGCAACTGGACTCAAACGTAGCTCTGATTGTACCAGAATTATTTAGCATGGTGTGTTTTAAACCTAGTACAGTTAATTGTGTTCTGTTGTGTGGAAGGGCTATATTATATCCTCCCTATGCTGAATGAGGTCACTGGTTCATATAATCCAATACTGCCACAGCTGACTGGTGGTAACTTTCCAAGGTTCCAGGCAGTCACTGGTTCCATTTATATTGCCCATGTTTCTTCAGCTGGAGATTGCAGACTGAGCCTAACATTTACACATTACAGAGTACACAGGTTGGGTATGTGTTCCCATGCTGCATCCTGCATGACAGTCAGATGTGAGTTGCAGGTAGTTTTCAGTTCCTGTACACATGATGCCTGATTTGGATCATAACTACAGTGTGTGTCTAAGTAAGGGCTTCAGCCCACTCCCTGATGAGGCACTGTTTGCTTGGACTTGCAACCTCTTGAAGAAGAAGAAGAAGAAGAAGAAGAAGAAACTGGATTTATACCCCACCCTTCACTCACTTGGAGTCTCAGAGCAGCTTACAAACTCCTTTTCCCTTCCCCTCCCCACAATAGACACCCTGTGAGGTAGGTGAAGCTGAGAGAGCTCTTTCCCAAGCTGTCCTTGAGAGAACAGCTGGTACAGAGCTATGGCTTGCCCAAGGTCATCCAGCCAGGTGCAAGTGGAGGAGTGGGGAATCAAACCTGGTTCTCCCAGATTAGAGTCCGTGCACTTAACCACTACACCAAACTTTATGAAGTGCAGATACCAGGGGAAATTTGAGGGTAGGGGCAGGAGAGACTTGATTGTGCATTTCCACAATTCAGGAACTATTGGAAAAACACTCCAAGGGCTGCAGCAGGCTCTCAGTATTTTAAAGCATTTCTCTAACATATTATTAAAAATTGGCATCACGTCTCTGTATTTGCCTTGAGTTTCAGTGAGAAAGGCAGACTATAAACAAACAAAGAAACAAATAATGTGATAGTATACCTGCCATTTGTCATGACATGAAGATATACAGAAAACATGAGAAAAACTGGAAACTAAAAGCAGTGCACTGGAATAACAGTGAGGGAAGATGCTGTATCGTGTAAACATAGGGCTGGTCTGCATTCTCATTTTTGCCACTTGTATGTCCTATTGCTTTGGGGGGGGGGGGGTTCTTTTCCACACATGTTTTGCTCCCTCTTGTGGTCAGTTTGATATTGCATCACTGTATGTCCAGTATATTTTCCTTTCCTTTCCTTTACATCTGCAGGGAGATATGCTTGATCTACAGTGATATAATATCAAATTGACCACTAGAGGGATCAAGAGAAGAACCCCCCCCCCCCCCCGAGCACACACAAGCAACAAAAATGAGACACAGCTTCCATTCATCAAGCGCTGGAATAGATACAAATCTAAAGAGCAGTCTAAGGAAGAGCTCCTAAGATATATCTGAGTAGGGGTTCTAGCACATATAAATATAGTGCTAATGAAAGGTTTCTTTATAAGCAGCAATTTTGATAGTAGACTTTGCTTTTAGTTGAGTGTGATTGAATTATGGACTATATTTGATCATATTTTTCTGCTTTATAAGATTATTTTGTATATTAATGAGATGTATGAATGTTTTGTTGGATGGCATGCTTGTCAAGTACATATCTATTCAGTTTTTCTGTCTTTCCTCACTACATTTCCCTTCCCCTTTGCCAACCACTTAGTGCAGGTTCATGCCATGTACCTTATGGCACCACCAAAAATAAGGTATAGCCTGAGGTAAATTCATTTGTTTAAGTTACCCTGTTGAAGGGATGTATTTTATTTCTGTTTTAAATAGTTACATCCTGAATGAACACCTGTACCTTCTAGTCTTTGTCCAAACTTGCTTTAAATATTTACCCAGTTTCTGTTGACCTCCACGTACAGCGATATTCCCATGTTTTCAGCAGTTTAACTATGATGCTGATCCAAAAGCAGATCCAAGCAGTTTTAGGAAAGCCAGCTGCAGTCATAGGAAGGCACCTATTCCTCACTTGAACAAAAGTGATTAATATATATATATTTGCAATTAATTTTGAGAGGTTTTATTTTAACTTGAAACAATTCCTCAAGAAAAATCCAAGTGCTTCAGAAATAGTTTTCCTGGGTGTTCCAGGTCCAAAGAAATCCCAAGGAAATTATATGTGAAATCCAGGTTTGCTTACAAGGAGATTTTAATAAAGCATCAAAACTTAGAGAAAATGCAAGCTAAGCTTCCATTAGCTGGGCCTTGAGCATGAGCATGCACAGCAAAGCTTGCCAGAATCCGAGACCACATGCATAACTAAAACTAGGTGTCTTATACCCTAAATGCTGGCTACCAGTCAAATAATCATTAATTAAACTATCCCAAACACTTGGATGAACCAAGCCATCTTCCACTTGGCGTCCAGTGGGTAGAAGACACAACACAGGCCTTTGAAGATAAGGGCTGCTAACAAGCATGAGAGAGAGGAGAGTTTCCTTGGGAGCAGCCAATCACCGTTCTTCCACAAGACTCAGGGCAACTAAGCACCAGCATGTAACTAAGGTGAAGTCATGCAGGCCATACACTGTGACATTATTTTTTTAAAGGATGAGCCATCCTAATCAAAGAAGAATAAAAAGATACTGTAAATCTCAAAAACAGCAATAAAGATCACCTGAACTTTGGTGCCAGTTCTACTCCACTGAGAAAACATAATTGTCAAGCAAGCTGACTTAGAGAACTATGTCATAACTGCCTTTAGAACTGAATGAAAAGGAAATTATTGTGTTATCAGGAGCAGGGAAAAATAGTTGAAGCTGGCCTAAGAATAGGTTTGTATACTGGTTTTTACAATATAACAAATGATGCATGAAATAGGCAAGGAAACTAGGGATGCTTGATTACCCATTGATTCTGCTTGCATCATCCTTGGATAGAAAGATCACAGAAACTGAATGTCTGATAAGCTGTTCATCTGCAACCAAACAGCTCAGATGTGTTCAGTTGTGGGGAAAAGATGATTGTGCATGTGCAATTACAAGCTTTCTTACAGCTGCCAACAATGCTCCCTCTAAGCTGTGGAGTCTTGTGAGCAAAAATTCCACTTTGTGAGCTCTGGGCATTAAAGTTGTGAGCAAGCGATTGGGCTACTGCATAGATTAGTTTGCTCTGGAGCCATCCTTCCTGAGCTGAGACAAAAATGAGTGAGCTGGAGGCTAAAAAACTGTGAGCTAGCTCACACTAACTCAGCTTAGAGGGAACACTGGCTGCCACCCTCCTTACCAGCATGTCCCACAGCAGTTTTGCTGCTTCCACATGAAAAGGTACAATGTGAAAAGAAAGCAAAATGAAGTTTTACATCTGATGGTGAGACTTTACTCCTTTTGTGTCCCTGTGTATCTTAGTATGACAACGTAATTCCTGAATCTTACAATCAATTATTGTGATCACATTAGTCCCCACCAACTCTGCAGGCACAAGAAGTAGGCAAGGTCATTTATATGATGCTTCCTGTTGTGCAGGAACAAAGAAGGGATAACTGATCTGGGCTTGAAAAGTACATCACTTTAATGACTCAGCTATTATTCTGGGGGAAGATAGAGTTCGCCAGCTGTGCAGTTGCAGAACAGGTACAACACAGATAAAATGAAATTTATCTAACAAGACATGGCTGAACCATAGGCTGTTAGCACAAATGCTTACTGCACTACCACTACGAGTGTAGCACAAGTGGTTACCACACAGCTGCAAAGCTGCTTGGGGTGATATGCATGTTGGACTGTGAGGTCATGGTAATCTTGTGAAGGGGCTCAAGTCATATGCAAGCAAATAGTTCCATTAAAGTAAGTCTAGCTGGCAACTGTCACAGATGGAAACATAGCAGTCTAGATAAAGTCACGGATAAGAAGGCCATCAGTGACCATGATGTTTAAATGGAATGCAGAAAGACGAACACCCAGTAAAATCAGATACAGACATGGTAAGCAAGAGACTATTATCATTGAAACAATGTAGGATTTAACAAAAGCAGCGTGAGATTTCGTCAATGCATTGCATGTATTTATTTATTTATATCGCACTTTCCTCCCCAATGAGGGCTCAAAATGGCTTAGAATGTAATTCTTCCCTCCCCTATTTTTGCATAATAACAACCCTGTCAGATAGGTTAAACTGAGTGAATGTGTTTGGCCCAAGGTTACCCAGTGTGCTTTCATGATAAAAGTGGGGATTCAAAGCTGGGTCTTCCAGGATCTTAGCCCAACACTCCAGCCCCTATGCCATGCCATCTCGCTGTGCTAAAACGTGGGCTACCATCCAAGGATCTCTTTGGTCTTTGTACATCTAGATTGGGATACCCCCCCCCCCCCGATGCCACAGTTCTGTCCCTTGGCACTGTGTTCACTGTAAATCTATTTACTTATAAAGAAATATTTTTTTGATTTAGTTCCTCCCTGAACAGGGGTGACTTTATCAGCTATACTTCAAGTCAAAGACAGATAGATCCGCATGAAACAACTTGAGTTCATATTGTAAGCAATTTTGTTTCAGTAGAACATAAATGAAAGACAAAACCCTGCAATTTAGATAGATACCAGGGAAAAAGAGAACTCTGTCTCTCTGTATTTTGAAAATAACCAGAGGATATTGGTGAAGGTGACATATAGAAGATTAAATGTGAATCTCTTTATTTCTTCAAGCTTAGGTTAGAAAAATATTGTAGCCTATACTGTGCATACTATTTAATTTGTTTTTCTAAATATGACACTAGATACTTTTAAAAGGAAACACTCAGCATTTTTTCTATCAAAGCAGTTGAAAAAAGAAATTTGGAAGGAACTAAGGAATTACCATGAATGCAGTATTTTTAGAAATGAGCAATACACTAAATTATAGGAACCCCAAATCCATCCTGTAAGGACACCATGACTTTAAGTGGGTGGTGATAGAGGTGTCAAACTCATTTGTTACACGAGCCAGATCTGACATAAATGTTACTTTGATGGGCTGGGCCATGTGTGTTGTAAAATGTAATGCCAGGTACTGGAGATCTAAACTGTACAACTGGCACAGGCAAAACCAATTAACAATATTATTTTTTACTCAAAATACAAACAACGGCAATTGATTCCTAGCAGTGAGAGCAACTGAATTACTGGGGAATCCACAAAAGCCCCAATAAATGTATTTAATCATATTCAAGACTAGGTTTTTCCCCAAGGAATATCACAAAGGGGGGGAGGGTATCTGACATTTCCATACAAGTTAGCTGCTTTTTGGATATATAGGACTTTTAGGAGATGAGTCATATCCTTGCAAGTAAATAAGGTAGTTTTTTTAGCACACCCCTTCCTGTATGCCCAGCCTCAGCAGCTGAACACAGCTACAATCCATCCCTCGCTCTTTATTTCCTCTCTTCTCCTATCCTACCTCTGAGGATCTTGAGGCACACTGGAGTTCCCCTTCCCCTGCCCCATCGCCCCCACCACCACCAACCCTGTGAGGTGGTCCAGGCTGAGCTAACGATCCCTGGCTCAGGAGGAGGAGGGAACTGAACCTTGCTCTCCCAGATCTCTCCACCACCACTTCTCATCCCTCCTGCATTTCCCACAGAAGCAGTGGGGCTGAGGGGAAGCCCTGATAGAGAGGCTGTTTCTGAGGGGTGCTTTTTGTCTTCCCATGGCCCTTTTTTCCTTCATGGACTGAGAACAGGTGTGGGAAAGGAGGGAGGTCACTGTCCCCCACCCTCCCCGACACTCACTCTGTCTTCCGGCTCCAGAGCTGTTCAGATGTGTGGCAGCAACAGCAGCGACATTTTTTCTCATCGCTCCTCCACTCACTTCTAAAGCCATGATGTCTTTCCCCTCAAAGTGGCACGCACAAGACAGTCCAGTCACCTCCCAACCCACACGCCAGCCCTCTTCCTCCTCTTTCCCCTGCTGGCCCCATCCCTTAATTGGAAGTCCACCAATCCACACACCTGCTCTTGCCAACCCCCCCTCACGTTCAGTGTTTGGTGCGGTGGCCGCAGCACCAGCCACTCAGCTCCAGCCCTCCATGTAGTGGCTTTGCCAGTCTTTGCTGAGCTGCAGTCAGAAGAGGCAGGAGGGAAAAAACACAATGCTTCCTCTTTCTCTGCCTTCTCTGCCACCCCCCCATTTTACCTCAGCCTCATAGTCTTGCCCCCTAGCAATTTCCTTTCTATTTTTTGATAGCTTTGACGACACCCTCCTCACTGCATGTGCCTGTTCACCACCTCTTTCTGAGCAGCCTTGTGTTTTCCCTCCCTCTCGCTCCGGCCCCAACGGACCCCTGGGTTTTATGCTCAAGACCTTTAGTCATATGAGCTTAATAATAAAGGAAGGAAGGAAGGCCTCAGTTGTTGGACTGAAGAGTGTATTTCCTATAGCCTGCAACACAAACTCTGATGTAAGTAATGGATCAAGAGAACCATGGGATAGTAAACTGCAATATTACTGTGCCCTGGTGGGCCCTGTCTTACACAAAGGAATAGTCCCATCTCCATTTTATATTCAGCAGTGTGTGTGTGTGTGTGGGGGGGGAGGTAGAGAAAAACAGATTCCCCAGATGAAGTAAGGTTAGTTTACTACCTAGGTAGTAAAGGTTTCCATTGCTCAAAAGTCAGTCGAATCCGACTGTAGTGAGCAGTGCTCATCTCCATTTCCAAGCCAAAGAGCCAGTGCTGTCTGAAGATATTTTTGTGGTCATGTGGCCGGCATGGCTAAATGCCGAGGTGCACGGAATGCTGTTACCTTCCCACCGAAATGGTACCTATTTATCTACATGCAATTTATTGCTTTTGAACTGCTAGGTTGGCAGAAGCTGAGGCCTAGGTAGTAGGGCTGCCAGCCTCCAGGTGGGGCCTGGGGATCTCCCGCTTTTACAACCAATCTCCAGCTGACAGAGATCAGCTCCCCTGGAGAGGAGTGAGGTCTGGAGGCACAGGAGTGAGGTAGAGATATGGTTTAGCTCCCAAACAGATACATTCTATTTTCTTTTCAGAAAGGCCTCCCCTGCAAACATTCTTTCCATGTGATGGATGACTTTCTGTTTTCCTGCAGACCACTTAAGCTGGTTTACAATATAATATAAAAGCAATAAAATAATACTATCAAAGTATCAATTAACTAAAAATAACAAAAATAACCAACCTGCACTTGAAGATAGCGCAAAGCAAGATGCCAGGAGCAGATATAATGGCTCAGAATTCACAAAGGTATATTATTTCTCAAGCCAGCTCATCATTAAACTGACTACCACTATCACCACAACCTATCAGGGTTGCTTGCTCCAGGCTGGGAAATTTCTGGAGACTTGGGGGAGGTGGAGCCTGCAGAGGGCAGGGTTTGGGGAGGTAAGGGAGGTCATCAGCATATACCACAGAATTCTATACTCCAAAGCAGCTGTTTTCTCCAGGGGAAATGATCTCTGCTGTCTGGAGATCAGTTGTGATTCCAGGAGATCTCCAGGCCCCCACCTGGAGGCTGGCAACCATACTTTCAAGCTTGCTGAAATAAAGTATTTCTCAGCATTTGCCTAAAAGTGAATCTAATTGGTTTGACAGAGGACAGAGTTTCATAAGGAGGGGTGCTACCACTCAGAAGGCCCTGCTCCTTGATCCCATCATGCCCATAAATCTAACTTCAGGGCTTTGGAGCAGGGCCCTTTCTTATTAACTCAGTCTGGACTTGAGTGTGGAATATGTGTGTGCTTAATTATGACAGGAGGCATTTCTCTCTAACTCAGTCTGGACAAAGGCAGTTTAGCGAACTAACACTTGTTCTGAATTCCCATATCAGCTTGTGCATAGTCGCCAAGGAACTTTAATATAATAAAGCAGATCCTGTAATGCCTGCAAAATTTTGTGACAAAAAAAGGTTCATGCATACTCATGAAAGAAAGATGCTAATACTATTAGAAACTAACACTAAAACTATGGTGATTTATTTTTATACCAGTTTCTCCAAGCACAAAGAATAGCATATAAGTAACTGCTTTTGAGATTTTGGGCAGCATTTTCTTAGATTTGCTTTTTAAAAAAATTAACAACCCCCCTCCCCACACACATACACATAGATTAGATTCATTGCAGCAAGGCCACCACCACAGAAAAGCATTGATTGTAGCCCTACTTCAGATGTTTTGTGCATTCGCCTTGATCCCTGCTCAGACAGCACCCCTGGAGTTAGACAGCAAATGATGTCTCCTGCAATAGATAACCAGTAATTACTTTTCCTGAAACCACATTAATGTTCTAAATAATGCAGCAGTTTTTTTGTGTTAAAGTTTCATGAGCTTGATTGTAATTATTCTTCAGTATGTGACAGTCTGGGGTGTTTTAGTGTATTATCACTTAAAATGAGGCCTACACTAGTTCTAAAAATAGCTTCAGCTGTGCCTAAGGCCTTTTCTTTTTAAATTTGGCTCAGGAAGGGTAGAAAAATGGATGGTAAATCCATTTTATATGCTATTTAAATGCTCCTAGCTATGCAAGCAAGCACAGTTTAGTTAATTCCGTCTACCCTCCACTGATAAAATGTTTTCCTATTATTATTATTGTTGTTGTTATTATTATTGTTATTATTATTTCACAGTCAGATATTTGACAGGTGGATGGTGTTCTGCAATTTGCGATCAAGCCAAGTTCTTAGGAATACAGAGGTATCTTTGCAGGATTCTTGCTATTCCAAGCAATACTGTCTTCTGGAGCTGATACTGTATTATTTGCTCAGTGCCCAGAAAGTCCAGGTGTTTCTTGAAACTTCTAGGTACTGCTCTAAGCGCCCTTGTGACAACTGGCATAATGGTAACTTTCTTCTCCCAGGGATTCTCTAACTCTGTTTGTAGGTCTTTCTATTTTGTGATCTTCTCATGTTCTTTCGTTTCTATTCTGCTGTCTACTGGGATTGCAACATCAATTATCCAAACCCTATTTCTCATTTTTTTCTACAGTTGTGACATCAGGGGTGTTATGCACCAGGTGTTTATCTGTTCGTTAATTGGAAGTCTCAGAGAATTTCTGTTTCATCATTCTCCATGATCTTGTTTAGTTTGTACTATCATAAATTTCTGGCTGACAGTAAGCCATGCTTCTTGAAAAGAATCCAGTGAAAAATAGCTACAACTTTATTGTGACATTCTTTATAGTCAGTTTGAGCAATTTTACTGCAGGCACTGACCATGTGGCCAACTCTTTCATTCTTTGTCTTGCAAAGTTGACATTTGCTCTCATAACTGGTCTTCTGAATCTTGGCTTTCATACTTTTTGTTTCATGTGCCTTCTCTTGTACAGCTAGAATGTGTCTTTCCATTTCTTTCTTCAGGTGTCCATTTTGGAGCCACTTTAAGGTATTTTCATTAGGGGTGTACAAAAAAATGCCGGTATTTTTCAGCTTCAGGTATATCAGACCCGAAAAATATTGGTAAATGCCGAATTTCCCCAGTCCAATACCAGTAAAGTATTTGGATTGGGGAAATATTCAGAATTCCCAAACATATTTGGGTCTGATATATACCACCAGACGGAAAGGAGGTATGTTAAAATGCCTTCTTTCCCTCTGGTAGCCTCTACAGGTTTCCTGGTCAATTTTATTCCTGGCCAGTCAGCTGTGAGTGAAATTGACCAGGGAAAGCCTCTGCTGTCTGCCTTCCTTTCTCTAGCTGACAGGGGGTAGCTGGAGAAGGGCAGACAGGGAGCCCAGGCATGTTTAAAATGCCTTTCTTTCCCTCCCCCATCTGGTGAAGGGAAACAAAGGCTTTTAAACATGCCTCCCTCCCTGAGTTTCTCTGCAAAAGCGGAGAGGCTCAGGGAAGGAAAGGGGCATGTCTGCATGCCTGCCCTTCCCTTTCCCCAGCCAACCCACCACAGTGGGCTGGCGGAGGAAGCAAAGGGCATACATGCAAATATACCTGTAGTTTGGAGCTCAGTTGTAATTCCAGGAGATCTCTAGACCCCACCTGTAAGTTGGCAACCCTAAAAATTCATATTCAGTGTACTAGTTCTGCAGGAAGGCAAGCTGATTTCCATGGGAACCGAACCTTTAGGAATTGATTCCAATCCAGCGTGGGAATAATTGTTGGACATAAGATATGGGTGCAGGCAAGATTTTGTATAGATGGGACAGAAAATAATGTTTTTATTGGTTTTGTCAAAACCATTTTGACAACAAACAAGGTAAACAGAATAAGAAGCAAAAGGTGGGTGTGGCTGAATGACCACACTTCTGGTAACATGGGGTGTGGCCTAATATGCTAATGAGTTCCTGCTGGGCTTTTTCTACAAAAACAGCCCTGGGGGTACTGCAGGGTTTGGTACTAGGTCCAGTGCTTTTTAACTTGTTTATTAATGATTTGGAGTTGGGAGTAAGCGGTGAAGTTGCTAAGTTTGTGGATGATATTAATATTTCCCCATTATCTAATAAAGCAGTCAAATGATGCTTCCCCCATCCTCCACCCAAATGTGTTTCGGCCCAATCAGGCTTTCTTCAGAGTCAAATAATATGAGGTACATATAGGCACGTCACAGAGAAATAACAAAGAATATGTCAATCCTGAACCAAAAAAGGAATGTTCCAAAACAAAATTAATAGATACAAGACAGATTAAATCCTTCGTCCAGTGCACATGCAGGGCTTTTTCCCCCTTTATCTTTTTGTTTTTTAAAAAAGAGGTGCCAGAACTCTCAAGGGGGAAATGAAGTTTTCAGTCTGAATACTGAAAACTCATGAAATTTTAAACATTTTAAAAATAATTTTATCAAAGAGGTTCTGGAACTCCATTCTGGTGTGTCCCCCCAGAAAAAAAGCCCTGTGCATATGTACAGGTGGTGAATGGTGTTACTTTTGTGTATCTTCCAATTGTGGTTCAGAAAGTAATGATGTAATGGCATGAGCCAAAATGTCATCAATAGAAAGGAGTCAGTAGAAAACACCTGGAGGTTGGCAAGCCTAGTCGTAGGCCACAAGCCACAGGCTATGGACCAAAAGTCTTGTAATTATAAGCCATTATACTTCCAGGAACTGTTTCTATTGTTTGCGTATTTTCCTTAAACCAGATGTCCTTCTCTTCACTGTGTAAACTACAGGAACAGTGTTGCCCAGGACAACAAGGAGCAGTGCATAAGGAAAGAAAATGCAATGGATTCCAAGAGATTTGTGCTGGCACATACTACCTAAATATGCCTACTTGGCAATAAATCCAAGCTACACATGGCCTTTGTGATTGGTTGACTGGAACGCCAGGCTTGTTATTTGTCACTAAAAGGTAGCCATGGAGAGGGGTATGTTGTCTGATCTGTGTCAGGGTCTTGAGGGCCTTTGGGGAGTCAAGGGATTTTTCATATGTCCTTTCCCTTATCAAAACTTGATCCAAGGGCTCCTTGATGTCCCGGGAGCAGGAAAGAGGTGTAATACAGGTATCTATTTCTGTACTGGGACTTAAGGCAGCCAGTGAGGGGCCATTTTTTATTTGGGAAATGCTGGGGGAGTGAGAATTAACCCTCTTCTCAACAGCCATGACCCTAGTGTTTACGAGGCCTTACCTGGCTGCTCCAATATTAGGCATAAATCCTATTCACTCTCCCTTCACAGACATGCTAGTGAAATCCCAAAACATTGGGAGAAGTAGGGCTGCCAGCCTATCCTGGAATTACAAGTGATCTCCAGACTACAGGCATCCATTCTCCTGGGAGGCAGAAATGGCTGTTTTGGAGGAGGGTGGATTCTATGACATGTTAGCCTGTTGAGGTCCCTCTCTTCTCCAGGTTAAAGGTAAAGGTTTCCCTTGCTCAAAAGCCAGTCAAATTTGACTCTAGGAGGCGGTGCTCATCTCCGTTTCCAAGGCGAAGAGCCAGCGCTGTCCAAAGACTTTTTCTGTGTTCATGTGGCCGGCATGATTAAATGCTGAGGCGCATGGAATGCTGTTACCTTCTCACCAAAGTGGTACCTATTTATCTACTTGCAGTTTCCTGCTTTCGAACTGCTAGGTTGGCAGGAGCTGGGGCCAGAGATGGGAGCTCACTCCATCAAGCAGCACTCAGGTCTTGAGCTGTGGAGCTGCCAACCTTCCAGTCTGCAGCTCAGTATCTTAACCTCTGAGCCACCAGGTTACATCCCCAAATATCCAGGAATTTCTCAACCTGGAGTTGGCAGCCCTAGAGAAGACTGTGTTATGGCTGTGGCCGTGCAGACCACAGGGCAAGACCCATGCTATCAGCCTTCTCCCATCCATCCAAAAGTAAATTCCATACAATCTGTTAAACTAGCATCAACAAAGAATGCCTTTAAGTATGAGGAACCATTGATTTAAATGGCAACTGCTGTTATTACTCTCAGGCCTGCATCCCTTTAGAAGACTAGGACCAGGTTGCCTTCATATTTGTATTCCAGAAGCGTCTCAGCTGCCTAGGCATTTCTTGTCCTTCTGTCAACATTCTATGTCTAAGGGTGTTATGCAACTTCATTGTGATATAAACGGCTGCATAATTCCTCATTTAAAAGGCAGCATTGCTGCATAAATGAGCTCTAGGCTTTTGTTTAAGGAAGTAATAACTCAACTCTTGTGGGGGGAAATGAATTTCAATATGTGGACTAGTTGTAATTAAAGGTATGTTGTCTTATCTCAGACTGCAAACAAATATGGCAAAGCTTTTTGTTAATTAATGTTAATGAAGAATAAATGATGCATTTCACTGTTTATCATATGAGCAGGAAGTTTTTGTTGTAAGGTTAGTGTCTGTGAAGGGACACTGGAGAGAAAAATTAGCCACATGAGCTGCTGATCAGCTTTCATTTCATTGTAATTTCTGCCTTTCTGAAAAGAAGAAAACATAGTTTTGCTTACTGATTAGAATGCTGAACTTGGAGATCAAAATCTGAATCACAGTGTAGCTTGGTTATTAACTTGCTTGGTGGCTTTCAGGCAAGTCATTAACTCTTAGTTTAGTTATCCTTACAGATCAACTGGGTGTATTTTTGGAATCGTATGCTGCTCCGACTAGGGTAGCCTGCACATGGAGGTTTTGCTCTGGTTTGGCATTCAAAGTGGGGCAAGATTTTTTGGAAGATCCTTATGACATTTTTTTTTTTTGCTTTGTTTGGAAAGATCACAGAGTGCTTTTACATACTGCATGGATGGGAAGGTGCACATTTTCAAAGGTCTTGCCCACATTGGTGCCATTTTTCTTGTCTCATTCCCCCCCCCCCCCCCGGCTATTTCCGCACCAAGTGAAGGCTTTCAAAAAACGACTGGTAATTGCTCTATCATTACAGTGCAATAATAATGTGATGACCTATTGCCATGACCTACTAGCTCATCTGTAATCCCAGATTTATTTTAAAAGTATCTTGTCCTTTTCATTGTGGAGATTTAAGGGGAATGGCACCCTTATACCTCTAGACATAGAAACCCTTTGCTTAAAAAAAATAAAGGCCTGTTGTTCCGTGCTCTTGTACACAATTATCCCATATTGTTTCAAAGCATATTTTTTTCTAACTCACCAACTAGCTCACATAATAAACAAACCACAGTTTCTTTCACCTTCAGAGCGCCTTGTTTCCTAAACTGCCAACACTGTTTCGTACGATCAGCCTCCCCCCCCCCCAAAACCCACTATCTGATATAAAGAATATATATTTCACCTGTGCTGAAGGATTTATGTTAGCTACCAATCAGTCCCAACAGGAAGTGATGGTTATGGCACTTAAAGTCATCCATGGTACCAGGAAATGTGTGGGGTTGTCTCCAATATATGAGCCTGCCCATTTACAGTGCTCCTTCTCTGTTTCCCAGCTCTGCAATAAAGCAGATGGCCATAAAAGACAGAGCTTTTAATTTTTTTTAAGTGGTGGTACCTCAGTTGTGGTATACCTTCCTTGCAGTTATTTGACTGGAACTTAATCTACTATGTTTCTGATGCCAGCTTAAAACATATTTGTTGATCCAAGTTCTCTGTTAGACAGGTTGTATCCAATGAACCAAAACAGAGCAAATGGAACTGCAGCCCACGGGACTTAAACCCCAAATCATGTTTCCGGGTGGTTAGAGGATCTTTACAAATAGCAGGGGGCAAAGTGTGTCTGGGGGGTTTGCAGTGGGATAGGAGCATTGCTAGAAATTGCCCCCTCCTCCACCATCAACAGAAGCACCCTTCTGCTGAAGGAAAACTGCGGGAGAATCAAAATGCAAGCCTAATTTTAAATTTGTGTGATCATTTTATGCTGGTATTTTTAAATTGTTCTAGGCCTGTGTGAAGTGTTCGTAATCTTGGCATTCAGAGCAGAGATTATTCTTGGCTCACGCTTCTTGAGATCCTCTCAACAACTTATTTTTCCATAGTGAAATTTGGTGGAACTTAAGACTGCCTAGATACTACGCTGGATCCTGACAGCGTGTCACTCAATCTCATCCAATTCACTGCCTTATTAGAGCATCCATCCAACAAGGATTTTATCCATGTGGGTCCTGTGATACCTTGCATAGCCTTTTTGGTGGTCAAAGTGGACTCTCAACTCCCTTTTTCACCAGCAGAAAAACATGTTGGATTGAAGCCATTATGCCCCCTCAACCCTTTGGCCTTCCACAGTGATTTCTGAGTTTAAACCTGGCTGAGCATTGTGCCTCTCCAGTCCTTGAGCCCTTTAGGGGAATATAAAGACAAGAGCTTGACAGCAGTTATCCATCAGTGAGAAAAAAAGCATTCTGTGCATCCTCAGAGAAACACATTTTTTCACATAGGTAAGTTGCAGGAAAGTGGCTTGCAATTTATGATTAAAAACAAATACCAGGCTGAGTGAAACTGGGCATTCATTTGCCTGATATGTCCACTTCCATGGCCTGACATAATCTTGAGGCAAATCTGCCACTGAAAACAGAGGAGGCAACCCATCAGTAGGGTAAATCACATATATTTTCTTTCCCATGTTCCTACTCATTGGTTTGGACATTAAACAGGAGGGAATCAAAGAAGCAAATGGCAGAAAACTGCTTACAAATGTTCCTTATGGAAAAGAACTAGAAATTTTAAAATGAAACCTGGGAAATCAGAGAGGGGGCCTGGCATCATTCTAAGGGGTCATTGTCCTATTATACATGACCCCCATAGTTACAGGCCTGGACAGGTATCTTTTTCATTTAGTAGTGTAATATCTTAAAGACTTGAGATTGAGGGGCTTCCAATAAAAATGGGAAGGGAATTAAAAACATACCAGCCAGTATCATAATGCCCCCGTATGAATTGATGGTGTGGTCCCATTTGGAATACTGTATATAGTTCTGGTCACCGCACCTCAAAAAAGACATTACAGCATTGGAAAAGGTGCAAAAAGGGCAATTCAAATAATTTAGGGGGTGGAACACTTACCCTATGAAGAGTGGTTAAAGAGATTATGGCTCTTTAGCTTGGAGAAACGACGACTGAGGGTTGACATGACAGAGGTTTACAAAATTATGCATGGGATAGAGAAGGTAGAGAAAGAAGCACTTTTCTCCCTTTCTCACAATACAAGAACTTGTGGGCACTCAACAAAATTGAAGAGCAGTAAGTTTAGAACAGATAAAAGGAAAGTACTTCTTCACTCAAAATATAATTAACACATGGAATTCACTGCCTCAGGAAGTGGTGGCAGCTACAAGCATAGACAGCTTCAAGAGGGGATTGGATAAACATGGAGCAGAGGTCCATCAACGGCTATTAGTCACAAGGTACAGATGGAACACTATGTCTGGGGCAGTGATCTGTATTCTTGGAACTTGAGGGCCACAGTGGGAGGGCTTCTCAAGTTCTGGCCCCCCTGGTGGAGCTCCTGATGACACCTGTGTTTTGGCCACTGTGTGACACAGAGTGTTGGACTGGATGGGCCATTGGCTTCTCCTATGTTCTTATGTTCTAGTCAGGGTCCTGTTCCCCTAGTGGGGGTGGGGAATCCCCTGCCCTTATTCTCGTGGTCTGCTACTGCTCAGAATGGTGGCAGGAAAATTAAAAATAACAAACATTGTAGCGCTGGCTGCAACGCTATGTCACTCTCAATTAAAAATGGAAGTGACTTGGGATGGTCTAAGAATTCCTGAAAACTCTATGATTTTATCAACATCTTGTCACTCAGTCTCACCTAATCCCCTTCCTTATTAGAACATCCATCCTACATGGCCAGGATGAAGATCTTGCTTAAAGAGTAAATGCATATTTATTAAGTGGAAGATTACTCAGCTTTATTATTGGCTTGTAGCCAATAATAATAATATAGAGAACCGGAACTTTTGGCATTCCTTGGCATTCATCTGTAAGATCAGGTACCAGCTCATATATATGTATATATCCAGTAGAATTAAAAAGACATCAATTGCAACATATTATGTAATGAAATACCATTAATATCATAGTAATATCTTTCTTTTTATCCTATAAAACATAAAAGGGGTTTTACTTTGGTAATAGGGGTCAGAGGAGATGATCACTGCTGCTATGCGATGGAATTTTAAATACGAATAAACATTTCCAAGCTGATTTGCATATAGTGTCATTTATTTTTAAAATGTGTCTCCTGAAGTTGATGTATGTTGTCTTTATGCCCTTTAGCCACTTGCCAAAAGGGAATATTGGTGAAGGGTAAAATTTTGTCAGCATTTGATGATCTGAGTTTTCAACATTACACTCAGATCTCCAGTGTTCCCCGAAGAGAAGTATTTCCTTCATCAATCCATTCTGCTATATAAAAGGTTGTATCTCATGGTCTAGAGGGGTCATTATATTTTATTTCCCAGGCACTTGAAGGGAGAAAATAGAAACAAGAAATTCTCCAAGGTGCATAAAAGTAACAGATTTCTTTTTTACTGTTAGGCTGAGGATGTATTTTTTACTTAGAATAAATTAGAGAATGTAAGTCCTCCTAATAAGCCCATACATTATTTCTGTAATGAAGACAAAGGCAAAATTTACATCTAATCTGCACACAGTGTGAAAAATTGCAGCTAATGGTGGGCAACCAGTGGGGGTGGGTGGGGGTGGGCAGGCCCAATGGCGTGCTGATGGCACACCGTCACTTACAGCAAATGTCTGGAAGTGACACCACATCACCGGAATGACATAAATGGTTTTATCATTGAGATGTGTCCAAATTCCACAGCATCACATCAATGTCATGCCAACAATGTGATATCATTCCCGGGTATTGTGATGTTGTGCCACCAGCATGGCACCATTTTAAAACGTCTTTCCTCCTGACAGCTGGCAACAGAGGAGACTGGGAGACCTGGTTTCCTGTGTCTGATGTATTATTGTTGTTGTTTGGTTATTTATAGTTATCATCATAGTTATTTATAGTCCACCTTTATTGCTGAGACTCAAGGTGGATTACATAGTGTAAGTCAAGTACAATCATCAGGATGGAGCATCCAATGAAGAATACAATGGGATTTGGACTACAGGTATCTGAAAGCAAACAGAAATCTCAAACAAAGTTGAAAGAAAGCATGAGCCTTGAAACATGATATCTGAAGTGGGGTAGAAACTACCTAATCTGGAGAACACTTATAGTAATAGGTAGCAATACAGTAGTGTAGGCCATAGTCCCTGTCCCTTTATATCAATGCAACTTTCTGACCATTTCATTATACTACAGTCCTATTTACCTGGAGCAAGAAGCCATCTTGACTAATTCTGTCCTGCATTGTTTATGTTAAAAAAGCCAAGAGGGTAGGAGCCTTCCTAACCTTGTCAGGGAGACCATTCCATAAAGTGGTGGCCACAAAAGAGAAAGCACAAGTACGGATGGGTATTGATTTTGCCTTATTTGAAGGATGGTACTTGAAGAAGGCCCTGCTGGGCTGAGCAAAACTGCGGTGGTGGAGCACACAGAGAGGGACAGTCCTTCAGAGACAAGGGATCAAGGCCATGAAGGGCTTTGTATGTGATAGTCAAAACCTTGCTTTGAGCCCAACTTTGAGTCCAACTGCAGAATGGGAATGATCTGCATGTCCTGCCTAGCTAGGGCTGCTGGCTCTGGGTTGGGAAATACCTGGTGATTTTGGGAGTGGAGCCTGAGAAGGACGGGGTGGGACTTCAATGAGGTATAATCCATAGACTCCACCTTATAGAGTGAATAGTTCTCTATGACCTGCAGATCAACTGTAAAAGGAAGAGATCTCCAGCCACCACCTGGGAAGGTAGGGGACCATCTTGCAGGCTAGACCGAGTTGGAAGAAAGTATTTTTTGAAGCTGCATTAACTTGCTTCTCCAGCAGTAATGCTGGATCCAGAATAACCCCAAGGCTCTTAACTGAGTCAGCAAGTATTAGCTGAACTACATTGAAAGTAAGAAGCACAAGGTCCTTCAAGACATCCGATTTCCCAACCAGCATCACTACCATCTGGTCTGGTGTCAGAGCCAGGCAGGCCCCTGGGTTCATTTTTGAAAAGTAAATGTAAGCACTCAACATGTAACCTAAACACAAAATTGAAAAGATATCACTTTAATTGGTGATAAAAGAAGTTTGGCAGAATGTATGCTGAGCAAAAGCCATTCCAGTAGTACAAGCATTAACAAGCAACAAAAATAACAATACTCGGCTAAGAATAACTAAGGGCTGGCTTACTAACACAAAAACACTTGCTTTCTCAGTTGTCAACAGTTCCTTAGAGCGAATTCATTACCAAAAGTCAGAGGAGAGGGAGTAGCTTCTATGTCAGGTGGACTTCCTCCCTGAATGTCCAATGCTTCCCCCTTTTGCCTGCCCATAAGCTCCATTGGCCAGTCAGGGCATAGTGGGTTAATCAGCGTTGCTAGGCTGCAAACAAATTAGAGTGTCTTGTCCCAGGTTGCTCAAGGCCGCCAGGTGCATGCACTTACTAAGCAGTGTGTTTCTCTCAAAACAGGCCAGGGCCAAACCTGTAAAAACATACAGCTGGAACGCAGTGGATGAAAGCCATGAGATCTATAGGCCTGATAACAGCTAATCCTTACATCTGGGTTTAGTCTTTGTTTATTTGCTTTCAGCCATTTGACCACAGCAGTGAGACAATGGCTCAGGTCCTGTATGCATCACAAGGGGATTTTGAGAGAGAGATGTAAAGCTGGGTGTCATCTGCATATTGATGACATCGAGTCCCAAAGCTATGAATGATTTCTCTTAAAGGCTTTCTGGAGAGGTTGAATAACATGGGGAATAAAATTGCACCCTGAAGAACTCTACAAGATAACTACCAAGCGGAAGATAGCTAGGTTCCAGTAGCAACCATTTGAGTCTACTTCATGAGGAACAATTTAAATCAGTCCAGGGCACATCCCCTGATATCTACTTCTGCCTCCAAATGCCTCAGTTGGAGGGCATGGTCCACTGCATCAAAGGCTGCAAATAGATCCAAAAGGAGTAACAAAGAAGCATGACCTTTGTCTACATTCAGGTGGAGATAATCAACTAAAGCTACTAGAGTGGTCTCTGTCCTGTAGCTCGGCCTGAAACCAGATTGGAAAGGTTCTAGAGCCCATGAATTACTCAGGAAGACTTGGAGGTGGTCCACTACTGTTCTCGCAATCACTTTGCCTAGAAAATTAGACTAGAGACTGGGCAATAATTAGCAAAATCATTTTATCTAGGGATGGTTTTTAAAATAGTGGATGGGGTGGATGGAGTGCTTGAGGGGTAGTACCCTGGGTTAGTGACTGGTTTATGATAGTCATCAATGGCTCATGAAGCAGCCAGGATTGGCAAGAGTCCTGTGTACATGTGGTAACCTACAGTGATCCCAGAATCCTGTCAATATCTATCACAGTATCTTGGTCCAAATGGTCCACAGTCAGACCAAACAATGCATTAGTCAAGTTTAAACGTGCTAAATTTGCAGTCACATAGTAGGCTGTTGACAACTGTTGACAACAATTTGACAACTGGCCCTTTTATCTATTTTTTACAAAAATAAATCTGTGCACTTAGCATTTGTTAATGAACTTTTACTTTTCTAACACCACATGAGACGAATGAACCACAGTAAAGCACTTTGAAGTCCTACTCTGTTCAGTGGAAGAATTAAGCTTGTGCTTAAATATCTTCCTTTGCAATCAATGGGATTTAAAATGCAGACCAATTCTTAGATCCCAAGCACATGGCTGGAAAGGTCATCTGTGTAGGTTTAATGCACTTCTGTGAACAGTTTGAGACTTTGTGAAGAAGCAGCAGGAGCAGAAAGTGCAAGGAAGTCTTGTGCCTGTCTTGCTGGGGAAGATAATGTAACTTTTACTTTAGAAAAGATGGAGAAACACATATGCGGAATCTTGCTTATTCCTTGTTTTTTTCAATACATCCAAAGCTTCAGTATCTTGCACGTGAGCATTTATATATAAGTAGATTTTATTCTCATTACTGTGAATTGCTAACCATTGCTTCTTAGAAGTGCATGTCAATTAATGCCAATGTCAAGGTTTTGCCATCACTAAATCAATATTGATAAACCATGGCATTTTCTTAACAAGGTTTTATTTTGTTATTGGCTGTAACCTGTTCATTCCTTTTTTTTCCAGTTAGATAGATGATTGCTTAAAATTGGTTATACTGTATTTTACTCCCCCGCCATGTAGATTGCTTTGAACATTGTTATATGAAGCAACTAATAAATGCTTTAAATAATAAAATACTATACTTCTGTTTCAGCAGCAATAGCCAGATTCTGACAATATCACCCACACTTTCTCCTTTACCACTGAAGCAGTGAAGCTGTTATGATTTTAGGGTTGCCAAGTCCTCATGCGCACCGTGATGACGTCACCCGGAAGTGACATCATTACACTGGGCTCATTGCTGAGGCAACACTCTTTCAGGATGATTGCTAGAGCGTTGCCCCGGCAATGTGCCCAGCATGATGATGTCACTTCCGGGCTATGTCTTCACACTGGGCAATCAGCCAGATCGGGCCACTTTGGGGGTGGGGATCCCCCTGCTGGCTGAATTCGGACCAGCGGATTGGGGTCCCCTTTAGCAGGGGAATCCCTGCCCCCCCAGGGGGACTTGGCAGCCCTATATGATTTTTATTTGCTGCCTCTTTCCTACTTTTCTCTCAGTACAAGTAATGGGATGGGAAAATGCTGACTTTTGGGGATTTCAAACCTGATATGTGAGATTCAACATAACTTAACTCTGTGTAGGATTGCACTGTAATTAGTTGGTTATAGGACCAGGCAGTGTATGATGCTGCTGTTATGAAGGTTATTGGGGTGTGTGTGGGGGGGGGGGAGCGACACTGCAAGATGGCAGACGTGAACTGAACAAGTTCCTGACCCTCACTCTCTCCCAAAGGCATTTATAATGATGCACACCACACAAAACCAGCCAAAACTATGTGAAAATCATTTTGTTCAAAAAGTCAAATTTGCCTGGTGATGGCTTAAAGCTATCAGGCCCAAACCGTTCTCCTGAGCCCAAGATGGCTCCAGACTCAAAAACTGCTAACACAGGCACCACCAACAACAACATGCCACTCTGTAAAAAGACCTGTTTGACCTCAGAGAAGACCTTCACCATTTTTTAAAAACATCAGTGGCAGAACTACTACAACCAGTCCACTCTAAGCTTCGTGATTTAGCCAAGGAGTTAAAAGAAACTTTGAAAGTGTCGTCAGAAATGTGCTGACGTGTCTAGTACACATATCTTAAAAGGTACCTCAGATCTTCCGTTTAGTGTTGCCCCTTACCCGAGCTGTGTAAGAGTGATAGAAAAAGTCCCCCACCCACTCTCTAACAGGGATTCAAGAGTAAAGGCCTTCAATAGAACAAGAAGCAATAGTTTATTTATTCTCCAAGGCTAAATACCCAGGTGTTTGGCCAGCAAGGCGCTTCTGCCAAATGCCTAGTAGAAAAAAGGTTACTTTGCTAGCAACATACAGTAAAACACATAGATAAGACAGACAATAAGGCAGATTTAAGACCGTTCCTCAGCATGCGTATGGGCTGCACTGACAGAAGTTCAGAGAATCAGAGCTTCTCCTAGCTTCTAAGAGTGAGTGAAGATCCACTGGAAATGGGCTACTTTTATCCACATAGAATCAAAGAGTTGCAAAAGAGTTCTTATATTTGTTAAGTACATCAGTTGACATCAGAAAGCATTTGATGGTCAAGAGATTGTTCTCTACATTCCAGGGAAGCACATCTTGTTTACGAAACAATATAGATAACTGTTTGCATTTTGCATGACATATTTCAGTATGATGTGGGAGGGATGTTCTTTGCATGCTTGGCATGAGAGATAATGTGGTGCTTGGCGTTGTGCTGATGTGGAAAGGGGGTGTGGTGTGAAACATGAGTTTCAGGGTACAATTGATTTGTAAACTGGGGCTACATTTTAACCACAAAGGTTTTCCTGTCAGGTGTGTGTTATGGCCTAAGGTGTAGGCTACCTTATACCTATGGTGATTTAGTTTCATTCATATTCTGGAAATGGAATGTGGGGCCATTGCCAGGCCTACATACAATTTGAAGAGTAGGTCTGTGAGACAAAGGAAAGCAGATGCTAGCAAAGGCTTCTGGGTGCAGTTTCAGGCTGCTGGCTGTTTGCAAGCCAAATATAAAAATATATAGATTATACATGTAGGAAAAGTTCATTTTAAACACAAACCTATAACTATAAAATTTTTCTCACAACAATAAGTGGCTGAAAATGCTACAGAGATCAGCATTACATTTCAGAAGGAAGTCAGAGCACTTCAAGCCTCTGATAAAACTATGCTTAATAGAATACTTGCCTTGGTTTAAACTGGACTGCCCAACAGAGCCGGCAAAGGAGCTGATCCTGTGGGGAGAACTCTCCCCGCCGATTCCACTGGGGCCCTGCTGGGCAGTCCAGTTTAAACCAGACTGCCCAACAGAGCCAGCAAAGAAGCCAGTCCTGCAGAGACAACTCCCCACACAGGCTTGGCTGGGGTTCTGCTGGGCAGCCCAGTTTAAACAGGACTGCCCAACAGAGCCTACAAAGGAGCTGACTCTGTGGGGAGAACTCTTCCCGCAGTCTGGCCTGGGGGTCTGATGGGCAGCCTGGTTTAAACCAGAATGCCTAACAGAGCCCACAAAGCAGCTGATCCTGCAGGGAGAACTCTCCCTGTAGGCTCTGCTGTGGATCTCTTTGGCTGTTCAGTGCCCCCCTCAGCTGTTTTGTGCACTGTCTTCTGCAGTCCCTTTAAACAGGAGGTTTAAAGTCCCTTCAAGCAGCAGCTCAGAAACAGCTGAGCAGCAGGAGCAATCTTCTCTAGTCCCTCAGCTGTTGTTCAGGTTTGCCGATAATTCCTAAATATATCTGGGATTTTTTCAGGGACTTTTTTTGGGGGTTCCCCTGCAAAATCCCGGATAGATTCGGTATGCTGAAATGTACCCCAAAATACTGATAAGGTGTTTTTCAGGTATATTTTCGGTTTAGGTAAATGTAAAGGTATTCCTTGCTCGAAAGCCAGTCGAATATGACTCGAGGGTTGCGGTGCTCATCTCCGTTTCCAAGCCGAAAAGCCAGTGCTGTCTGAAGATGTCTCCATGGTCATGTGGCCAGCATGACTAGACACCAAGGTACTTCCGACTGAAGCAGTACCTATTTATCTACTTGCAATTTCTTGCTTTCGAACTGCTAGGTCGGCAGGAGCTGGGGCCAGAGACGGGAGCTCACTCCGTCACACGGCTCTCAAGTCTCGAACTGACAAACTACCGACCTTCCGGTCTGCAGTTCAGTGTCTTAACCACAGAGCCATCACGGCCCCATTATTTTTGGTTTAGGGACACCCAAATGAATATCCCTAATTGTAATGCCCCTGTATAGATCAATAGTGTGGCCTCATTTTGAATACCATGTAGTTTTGGTCACCGTGTCCCAAAAAGGACCTTGTAGAGCTAGAAAAAGTATTAAGAAAAGGCTGAAGAGTCTGGAACTTTTCAGTTTAGAAAAGAGAGGATTAAGAGGGGATCTTGATATAGGTTTATAAAATTATGAATGGGGTGGAAGGAGTTGGCAAAAAAACTTTTCCTCCCTCTCCCAAAATAATAGAAGTTGGGGGTATCCAATGAAGCTGATGAGCAGCAGGTACCAGACGGACAAAATGAAATACTGTTTTACACAGAGAGTGATTAAAATGTGGAATTCTCTGGAATTCCCCTCCTTCTAGTGTTGTTGATGTTTTTCATGTTGTTTATGTGTCATCAATTGAATTTTATATTTTATGTGTTTGTATTTTCAATTGGATTTTTTGTTTTGACTGTATTCTAATTGTTTAAATGACTCCTTTCCCCTCCCCTCCCCACAACAGACACCTTGTGAGGTAGGTGGGTCTGAGAGAGCTCTTTCCCAAGCTGTCCTTGAGGGAACAGCTGGTACAGAGCTATGGCCTGCCCAAGGTCATCCAGCCAGGTGCAAGTGGAGGAGTGGGGAATCAAACCCGGTTTTCCCCAGATTAGAGTCCGCGCACTTAACCACTACACCAGACTGGCTCTCTAAGATGGCATCAAAATGTTTTAAATAAGTAAATCAATCAGCTGTATAAAGAAAGTAATAACCCAGAAACTGGATCTTTTTCAATGTATGTAGGATTTTCAAGAACTGTGAACCCATACTTTATGCAATGAAAAATAATTATTTTTCAAAAGCTTTGACAAATTATTTTAACATCCTGTTTTGAGCCTGGGCATGCATCATTGAATTTATGACAGCTTTAGTGGATTGCACATGTGGAGAATCTTTACACAGCTTTCAATCTAAACTCAGCCACTAAAGTGTTCAAAGAAATGCTGCAGGCAAAATTACTTTGGAGTTGTTACACACAGAAGACTTATTCTGCTATGCATTATATCAGCCACAGTTCAAATGCATTTTATTTCTTCCTGCAGAGTCTGAAAGTGCAAAACAAACTTTTAAAAACAGATATTGTAATGCAGCTCAATTTGTCATTTCATTGAACAGAAAGTCAGGTTTCAAGGGGTATTGGTTCTTTCCAAAATAAAAAAAATATTTTGGCTCAGCAAAATTGTGTAGGAGGAAAAGTGTACAGTGTGATTTTTCTTAATTTGGGGAGGGGCCATAACTAAGTTTGTAAACTGACCAGTTTTTCATTTTCCAGTTTACTCATTCCTAGTAAGTTGCCAGATAAAGGAATTTTTAACTCTTTAGTGCCTTTTGAGGTAAAGGAATCTGCTGTACTGTGTGTTGGGACCTTTCCAGTGCTAGGTTTGCTGCCAACTTTAACTTTAATTTTAGCCCTGGCTTTTCTGTGCCTCAAAAACCACTTCTCTGTCATGGCAGCAGGTTTTGGCTACCATTTCTGTCTCCCTTTCCCCCATGATTTATCCTGGACAGAGTAAGACAGTGTGCAGAAACACACATACAAACACAAAGTGCACCCTAAATAAATTCATATTTTCTGTTGGGTCCATCCCTTGACTATTTGGCTCTGCCTTTTGACTTTTCTCAGTTCTGTTACTGAGCACCTGGGTCCTTTCCTTGATCCCATAGAGCTCTACTCGAGGTCAGTGGGTCCTGGGTTGGGCTCTAAAAATAGATAGAACCTGTCTCTGCCAGATATGTAGCTTCAATATTATAAATTGAGTGGTCTTTTAGGGAAGAAATGAGTGAGAGGAACATGTGATTTTAATTTACTTCACCATGCATGTAACATTTATTGTGACATGATTGGACTGCAAGGAGATCAAATCAGTCAGTCCTAGAAGAAATCAACCCTGACTGTTCCCTGGAAGGCCAGATGCTGAAGCTGAAATACTTTGGCCACCAAATCAGAAGGAAGTACTCACTGAAAAAGACCCCGATGCTGGGAAAGATTGAAGGTCAAAGAAGAAGGGGATGACAAAGGATGAGACTGGTAGATGGTGTTATCGATGCAATGAACATGAAGCTGAGCAAGCTCCAGGGGATGGCGGAGGACAGGAGGGCCTGGTGTGATATGGTCCATGGGGTTGCAAAGAGTCAGACTCAACTGTGCTACTGAACAACAACAATAAATTACTCATGGGGAAAGCAGAAGAATATACACATCCACACAAAACGCATCATACTTACCTACCCGTGCTAGGGTCGGCCACACCTCTGCATGAGTTCCTGGAAAGAGACTGCCTTGAAGTCTCTGCAGGCAGTTGCCTTGTAGATCATACCTAATCTTGCTTTCTTACTGCACATGCCTCCTTGTGTTCCAACATCTGTATATTGATTAAATAATACAATTAATTAATAGAGTATCAATATACTGATTAAGTAAACCTAACAATAATAACAAACTAATAACAATGATTAAGCAATAAGTGGCTACCAGTTGCACCAACAGTTCAGAACACTAGTCTTGCTCAGAGGCAGAGAATATACTTCACATACATACAAACCTGGAAGTGATGTCCTGCCTCTTTAGGAATCACTGGAAACTCTATGGTAAACCTCTTAGAATGGCCCTGGGAAATAAGAGGCAGAGGTGGGAGTGCCCTACCCACACCAGGGCCTGGCAACCCCAGGCTAGACTCAGCATGTTATTTTATATGACTGCAGTATTTAGGATGTAATATACCTCCAACAATAAATGCAAAATGTAATTTTACATAAACCATTTATTCATTTTATTATATTAATATATAATATATAACTTCTTAACACAATTGTTCTCAAAGTAGTTTAGATTTTTTTTTTAAAAAAAAAGTTAAGGGAGTTGAAAAAAAAGCTAAGGAGTGGTAGACTTTTGGTTGTAGCTGGGTTGAAGCATGTTGGAAGTATGGCTAGCTGCTGCCTTCAGTCCTTCTGATGGCCTCATGGAAACTAGAAAGAGGAGTCCTTTTGATGGAGTGAGTCCAGGCATGACAGGAGGGCACTTGGATGCTTTGTGGATTAAATATAATGGAATCAGGATTTAAGCCTTACCAAGCACTGAAGCTGCAAGAGTGCAATATCCCTTTATGCTGTAGGCCAAAATGTATTCTGATTCAGGTAGTATCTTCATTATTCTTGAAAAGGCTCCAGGAACCCTCAAAAGAATTACAGCCCTTCACATTTGAAGGCAAAAGGGAAAACGGAGAAGCAGTTCCAGAATGGAATTTTAAACAAGGCAGATTTATGAAGAGATTGATAGCTCTTCCTAGGGCACTGTTTTGGAGTTAGGACAAAATGGTTTCAGTGTTCTGCTCTCTGGTGCTTTTGATGGAATGTGTGACATGAAGGACAAACTTGATTTCTTAAGAGGATTACGCCAATCCTGGTTTTAAAAGATAATGTTCATAGAACCCTTCAGAAAAATTTCTGCATTTCATTTTTTTTTTTTTAAAAATCAATTCTATTGAAGGTAAGAGTCACAAGTCACTGAAACATATTTCAGAACCAAAGAATGCAAGTTTTAACAGCATCTTTCATGCTTTTCAGCTGTCCTTTTGCACTTTCTTCATTTTTTTTTATCCAGCTCTTGGACGCTGGAAGAAAATGTGCCAAAGCAACCTGCAGGCTGCTTCTCTGAAACCTTAAAAAAAGTACTGATCCCACAAGGTACAGCTCAAAAAAAGACCTTAGGTCTTT
The DNA here is from genome assembly GCA_029233225.1 of Lepidodactylus listeri. Classification (NCBI taxonomy): domain Eukaryota; kingdom Metazoa; phylum Chordata; class Lepidosauria; order Squamata; family Gekkonidae; genus Lepidodactylus; species Lepidodactylus listeri. The sequence continues at coordinate 50,980,721 of JARCFY010000011.1, forward strand.
GAAGTGAAGGAATGTGTGTGGGATAATCTCATTACATGGACGCTTATCATGGCAGCATTGCTCTGGTGACTTGGACAATGCTGGCATGAGAAGAATCTACTCTTGCATAGCCTAGAGGAGATGCTGATCAAACAGAAGGGTGCTTGATTGGTGGTACTGGCTCACAATTCATAGCAATCCATGAGAGATGGAACAAGAAAATCTGCTGATATCAAACATGGGCAGGTTTTGTAGACCATCAAGAATTTCATTGAGAAAAAGGGATTAACATTAATGAACCTCTGCATATGAAGAAGCAGAAGAAGAGATTGGATTTATACCCATCCTTCACTACCCGAAGGAGTCTCAGAGTGGCTTACGATCTCCTTTCCCTTCTCCTCCCCACAACAAACACCCTGTGAGGTAGGTGGGGCTGAGAGAGCTCTCTCGAGAACTGCCCTTGAGAGAACAGCTCTGAAAGAATTTATTACTGACCTAAGGTTACATGAGCAGTTGCATTTGAAGGAGTGGGGAACCAAAACTGGTTCTCCCAGATTAGAGTCCGGGCTCTTAACCACTACATCAAACTGGCTCTCCTAGAAAGCAGCTGGTTTGGCATGTCTAAACTGTGAAACACTAACTGGGCATAAAGAGAATCTCATTTACCTTTCCAACTTGGAGAAGAAAGAAACAATGCTTGATTCAGAACACAGCAGAACGTCATCAGCTAGACACATGATTATACCAAAGCAAATAATTACAATTTTCATCAAATCACTGGAGCTATCCAGTTTGATTTGGTTTTCACTTTGATTGTTTGCTTTGTGATAAAAGGTTAATTTGCCACAGTTATTATTGTGAAATTTCTTCATACAGTTTATAATGCAAGGATGAGATTGATGGATTGATATTTACAGCACTGATTTAAATAAATAACTTTGTCTAGTATCTGAGAAGAACTTTGTCTATATTCATCCAGAAAGTTGGAGCAAGATATCTTCAGGCAGAGACATTAATTAATATGCTAAGCGTATTTCCATGGAGGAGGCTGAATGCTCTGGTACACAAAAAAGAGGTGGGGACCCTTTGAAAGGCTCAGCAGGGCAAAGTCTTCTGGGCTACTTAATTAGATTTTACATGAAAAGGTGGTGTATTTTTTCTTAAATGAGTCACATAGGCAGGTTGAAATGTTTCTTTGGAAAGGAGTGAAATGAACCAATATACACCTATGCAAATCAGAGGAAATTAAAACATGGTTTATCTGGAGATGAAGAGCAAGCAATCTAATTAAATATTGTTTTTGAAATCCAATTATGTATTTGCATAGACTCCTGAATTAAGGGGGGCGGGAAATAATATAAAATTAGCAGGAAGGAGGTTGTTCTGCTGGTTGTTTTTTTTTTTTTTTAAATCATGTTTCATAAATCTGGAGGATAATAAGCTGATGGGAGAAGAAGAGAGACCAAAGGTTACACACAAACCACACAGGGTTTTTTTGTCATGTGTTCATAAGAAGATGCTGAGATTCTTAGCACAAAATTTAGGGAAATGCAGAAGTTATGCCATTGTTAGCAGAAAAATAACAAAGAGAAAAATAAATTCAGAGCCCAGTTCCACATACTTCATGTATGTATATGCTGCTTTTCTCCCCAGTGGGGACCAAAAGTTGCTTTACAACATCATTTTCCCCACTTCAGTCCCCCCCCCCCCCCCCAAATTTGGAAAGTTTCAATGAAATGCTATGACACAGAGGCTGTGATGGATGAAAGACACTCCCTGGCTGTAAAGGCCAATTCACATGATACAAAGTCTCCATGGACACTGCAAGGACCCAGATACAAGTGGGCCTGATTCTGATCACAACTGTGCCGTGTGGATAGAAGTGCCTTCAGCCTTCCTCCCTGTAATATATGCAATGGCGGTCGCCATGTGCTCCCTCTAATGGCGGTCACCATGTGGCCAAACGCACATGGCCAGGCTAGCTACCTGAGCTTGGGTCAGGAAGAACAATATCTGGCTGGATTGTAACTCGCCACTAACCTAGTGCAAGGATCCTCTAGGGAACCTATGATCTGTAACCACAATCTTAAGATCCTATCGGGACATTTGGGTGAAGTCGGAGGTGTGGCTCCGGCTGGAATAAAAGAGGGCCCTGAGCCCTGGGTGTCATGCTTCATCTTGACCAGCTAATAAACATGCTTGCTGATTTCACTCCAACGCGTCTCCGACTCCAGTACTTTGCGCTCCCCTAGTGCCATTTTCATGTCTAGTGGAGAAACCTATGTGTAGCCGTCATTCTGTACATTACACATACATTTTCTTCTGGAGCAAGTAGGGGCATGGGGGAAGGAAAGCTGAAACTTCTGTCCACATGGCATGGTCATTATGCATCTGGAAAGCACAGAACTTTCATTGCATGCTTGATACAAACTCTTCATGGTTGCCACAGCTCTCATGCTTGCAGTCCTGTGCAGAGTTATTCCACTCTACCCACTGAAATTCATGGACTTAGATGAGATTAACTCCATAGGACTGCTCTGTCAGTCAGTCAAATGGAGGAACTAACGCCATTTGCTCACCCTTGCATGAGCACAGAGAATTACTACAGCCTTTGACATAAATGCCATTGAACCTATTCAAGAAGCTGGCTTTGCTTAGCAGTTTTCAAATTTTTGGTTCAGGATTTTTGGGCCTAGTAAAAGGCTGAGGACAGACTGGCAATGTAAAGCGGGACAGCCCTGCGTTGGAAGTGGAAGAAGGGAGCGCGTTCAGACATGCGCATCTGTCTGTCGGCTCCATTTCGCACTTACCTGTCTCCCACTTGCTTTCCATCCGCTTTAACAGGACACCGGGAGAAACCGGTGTCCAGGGGACATCTTGCGCTTGCCTCCCGCTTCCAGGCAGTGTGAACCGGAAGAAGGCGGGAAGCAAGCGGAGGTGGCAGTGTGAACGCGGCGTTTTGCCAGTTTGCACACATGCGCACATGTGCAAATTGCCGAAACAGCCCTATCACGAGCTGCAGAGGCCGGCCCACGTGGGGCCACTCCGCAGCAGTCTGAACGCTCCGTATCGGCACCATTGCGCAATACACCGGCCGATGTGAACGGCCAGCCCCGGGGAGTTTTTCCCCCGCAGCAGTTTCCTCCGCATTCATCTCGCTCCAGATTGCCAGTCTGTCCTCAGCCAAAGTTGCAGAAGGCCTTTTGGTCATACCTTTTGGTCACCCTTTCATCCAGGTTGGGCCTTGCATGGCCAGAATATCTGTTCTTTGATTTTGAACTTAGAAACTTTACCTGGACTCTGTGGCTGTGGCCAGTTGTATATTTTAATCCTCTGTTGCCCTGCCTCTAATTGATCCAGGATATTTTATGAGAATACTGATCAGACTCACCCCTTTTAGCACTCTTCAGAGTACTTTTACCCCATTTTTGATCAGTCAGACCCAGCAGATAAGGAGTGTTGCCGTCGGCCATTTTTAAAAATAGTTTCTCCCTTGAACATCCCCACAAGAACTGCTATGCCTCCTGGGATATGTCATTCATGGGGTTGTCCAAAAGGACTGGACTTTAACAGGTATCAAATAAACACACTGTAAAGGGGGGGGGGAATGGGACACAGATGACTGGGGCACGACAGACAGATGTTGCTGTCTGATTGTGCATTTTAAATCCGTAAGGGAACAGCAGCAGCAATGGATTAAACTGCGCATCTGATCACAACCCATGTCTCCAGTCTGGTCAAGTAACATCTGGGTCAGAGGACCAAAGCCTGTATTAGCATTTTAGATTACCTATTTAGATTTTATCATTTTCTTTTTTTCCTTTTCACTGCTCTTAGATTTGTATACTCTTTGCACATTTCTTAATAAACCTTATTAATTATACTTTTATGGTGTTGTTTTGGGGCTTCAATCTAAACCCAGTACCTCGGCCTACACTGGCTAGAGCTACCAGAGTAATTGTTTCTGGTACTCAGCTTGCAAATGTTCCACCTTGGTTAACACCTAGTAGGGCAGGAGACTCTGTCCCTTGGTCTCCTAGCAGGAGGGTTAGTCAGAGGGGTTAGGGGTGATTCGTTACTGTGGGCAGTGAGGATTCCCTCCCCAACATTTTGTGTTTTGCTCTTGCCTAGCCTGACACTATCTTACCAAAGCCCACTCCACCCCACTACCAGCCATTCTGTATGCAGATATGGAGCACTACTAAGGTTGCCAGCCTACACCTCTACACCCATCTTCCCTTTCCTGATGTCTCTTTGTGTGGCAGCTGAAGAAAAAATTAAAAAGTGGCTGCTGGGCTGATGACATGGTGTCACTCCTGGGAAAACCCAGAAGGGACATCACACCTCCTTAGAAATAACTAGAAATGCTATAGTAAAACCATAGAGTTTCTGGTGATTCCTAGAGAGGAGTGATGTCACTCCTAGGTTTTCCTGGAAATGATGTCGTGCCATAGCTGACAGCCACCCCCCCCCCATTCCCCCCGGGTTTCTGCTGGTTGGTAGGCCATGCCTGGCAACCCTAAGTTCTACATTGGGGCAACTGAGCAAAATCTCAGTAGTAACTTAATATTTGAAGCACAGACTTTCTATGCACTACGGACATGTTTCTAAGAAGAAATAAAAGACCAAAGAGAGTGGTTGCATTATGTTGCTAAGATAGTTATATATTTAACTCTCATCTAGGACTTTTGTACTTTTCATTAGTTTTAGACAGTCTGTCTGAATAAAGGTTTGTCAATGCATAAAGAAAATAATCAGTAGCAATAACAGAGACTGGCTGATGACATCAAAGATCCTGCAGCAAAGCAGACAAGCATATTCTGCTTCCTTTGATATGGGAGCTTTGAAATTTCTACCCCATATGGGCCTCCAACTTCTAAATGTTGAAACAGTAATAATTGGTGCACATGCAGAGGAATGATCATATCTTTTTATGTCAAAACAATGCTCAATCATGATCGGTTCCCCTCTTTTATCTCAAGGTTTATGCAAGAATTTTCCAGATAATCAAGCCTTTTCAAAGAAGGCTCTTATTTCTGGCAACTGCGCCTCCTCAGAAGGCTAAACGGGACAAACTGGGACTGGAGATGGAATTTTATACTTCTCAATAGGCCCAAAGTGATACTATAAATGTTTTCAATGGCAATTCCTTTCCATACTTTGATACCTTGATTAGAAAGTGAATTAGATTTGCCTCCAGCATTTCGTGCATTCTGAGGTCAGTAATGCAGGTAGGTACTTTATAACTCCATTCACTCATTTTCTCTTAGAAAGCTGCACTACAAAGTAACCTAATTCACTTTAAAATGTTAGTGGTGCTGTAAGACTTATATTTGTCCTCAACTGAGCTGTTGTCAAGTGTACCCATTTGAAAATTGATAGACATCACCATCAATAAAGAAGTCTGTAACTAATGTCCCAGTAATTTATAATCTGATCCAATGGGCAAGAAATTACATGGACAATATATATTAATAGAAGATAACTTTTACTGACATTATGAAGTCCTAGGCTTGCAATTGACTTATGACTACACAATTGTTGTGCTATACATCATTTGTCATCATGTATCAAGTTTGTTTAATTATTGTTTTAAATTGTTTTTATGTAAATATATTTTGAAGCTGGTTTGGATAGTTTTGATCATTTGCAGCTTTGGGGTCCTAAGTTGGAAGGTTGCATAAAAGTATTTTAAATAAATTAGTAAAGTAAAATATATACATATTTGCATGTTTTGAATTTTGTTATGTCAAAGTCTGGTTAAGAAGTGCAAAGTTCACCATGTTTAATGTTTAAAAAGCCAACCAGAGAATGACAGGCAAAACTGTTCTAAGGTGATTTTTTAAAATTGCGGACTAGATGGAAGTCAAGATAAAGTAGGGGTCCCCAAGCTTTTTGTGCCTGTAGATACCTTTGGAATTTGGACACACAGTGGTGGGAACAACCAGAAAATGGCTGCCACATGGAGTGGCGCCAAATACAAAATGGCTGCTGCAGGGGGCAGGGCCAACCACAAAATGAAAGGGAGTGAAGTTAAGCATTAATATTAACTCGTCAGCATTTCAGGCAGAAGTTCTGTAGAGGAAGCCAGCACACAGGATAGGAAAGCCTCCACAGTGGCAAAAAACAAATCACAAGGGGGCCAATGTCATAGGATATGAACCAGAATGCCCAGAAAGAATTAATTCAAGGAGAAGAGGAGCTGGGCAAAAGTACATGAGAAAGCAGCAAAAAAGAAAAGAGAAAAGGATCATTCATATCTGTAGGAAACTCACAGGCAGGGGCAGTCTCAGCCAGTGGGCAAAAGAGGCAGCTACTCCATGGTTGGAGAGGCTCTGAGTGCCAACAGCCCTGCCCCATCAAAAAGGGGGGGGAACAAGAAGAGCAGGCTCCTGCCACTGTTTGTACCTGCCCCACATGGAGCTTAGGCAGCTGGCTTCCAGCTGCAGTGGTAGCTCCTGCCCACCTCACATGGGGTGAGGGCCATTCCTTGCTTGGCCCTGGAAGGGAGGAGAAGGTTTTGGGGGGGCCTATCCTGGACTTTTGTCAGAGCCCCAGAATCACTACAACCACCCTTAAAGTTCAGTATTCTTTTGGCTGACTTCCTTTCTATTCAACAGATTCTTTTGAAAGATTTTGGACCAATGAGCTTCTATCAGACTAACCGATCCCAAAGTTTTATTGCAAAAACATAAATTGTTCCTTACCTCTTGATCCATCGTTGTTCCTTCTACACCTCTGGCCACTTGACAGTCCACCTACAACAACTAAACAACTGACTAATCTGCTGCTAATAGCTGCCAAAGTTGTCATTGCACAATCGTGGAAATCACCCACCCACCCCTAGAATTCAAATGTGGTTATGTAAGATGAGGGATTTCTTTTTGCTAGAAAAAATTTCTATGATCACAAGTAAGGAGTGTGATCCGAGTGATTTCTTTGACCCATTAGACATATGGAAACCAGTTATAGAAAATCTAAAGACTGACGTAATGGATGACAGAAAACTGGCGGAACTCAAGTTTAAACTTCTAATATATTGATAGTTAATGATTTTAGCTTCTAGCTCAACGCTTGTTAGTATGTTCGATAAGATTGTAACGTACTTTTTAGCTTTGTTTGTAACCACTATTAAAAATGTTCAAATATAATAATAATAATAATAACAATAATAATAACAACAACAATAATAACAATAACAATAATAATAATAATAATAATAATAATAATAATAATAATAATAATAATAATAATGCAAAATTAAAGTAGATATAGTCTCTGTGAACTGCAAATGAGCTTTTTGGAGAGGGTGAGATCAAAATTAGACAGAACTGGGGAAATATGCTTGGACTATAATTTGACCCTAATGGACCAGTTATGTATTCTAGACCACACACTGTTGGATTGCTGCCTATCCCCAGTGCCTAGTTTCCACGAAGCATCTATTTCTTGTCTCTAGATCAACACAGGTGGTAGTTCATTGTTCACAGATGGGCTCCTCTAGCTTGTGAACAAGAAGGGCAACAATGAGTTCTAAATAGCAATATCCAGACCAGGACTCCTTTTGTAGCAGGAGCTCCTCTGCATTCTAGGCCACACACCCCTGATGTAGCCAGTCCTCCCAGAGCTTACAGTAGCCCCTGTAAGAAGAGCTCTGTAAGCTCTTGGAGGATTGGCTACATTAGGGGTGTTTGGCCTAATATGCAAAGGAGCTCCTGCTACGAAATGAGCCCTGGCAATATCTAACATATATTCTCATGCTAAACATTAATTTAGTCCCCATAAGGGCATTCTTAAACTGAAGGGCAGAATGAAATGATAAAACCTTTACGTTTATTATTCATATGAACCAAGAATTCATTAACATATACTGTTATGCAAGAATGCAATTGTCATGGTGTCTTTTGAACCAGTGGAAGGATATTTCTGGATACTAGGGGAAAATTGACTCATTCCCTTATTCAGGTTAATTACTACAATGCCCTGCATAATATAGGTAATATAAATAAACAACAATAAAAAAGAAAATGGGCAATTTATATACACAGATTTTACCACAAAAAGAAAAGTCTCATTGTAAGACTACATCTCTTTGTTTCCCCATTCTCTGCTGTAAGAAGAATTCAAAGATTTAATTGTTCATCATTCTGGTGCAAAAAAGAATGTCTAGTGGATGGTCTGGGAGCATCCAACGCAGTAGCATTGTTGAAACTGTTTATTTCTATGCAATATTTTTATCCCTCACTTTTAGCTCAAAAGGTCCTCAGTGCGTTGCTTCAGCTACATGTCAAGGGGATCTGAAGAAGTGACCTAAGAGACTGTGCAATGCAAAGGCAGGTGTCACTGAGGGGTTTTGACTGGCTGCCCCCAAATAAGTGAGGGCTGGGTATGACAGCTTCCTGTTTAATCACTCTTTAAAATGTCCTAAATTGTAAGACACTGTCTGATGGTTCTGGAAGAGTGGTTGCATCCTCCAAAAGCCTAGAGTGTTCAGTTGCAAAGAAACTGTTCTGAACATTTTGGATGCATGTGCAAACATTGTTTATGTGACCCATTTGGATTGTGGTTGATTTTTTTTTTTTAAAAAAACAGTCCTTGAGATTGCATTGATTGAACTAATGGACATTACAGGTAGACTTTCATCTTCCTTAATGGATTTTGGGCAATTCACACTAATAAGCTGTGGATGTGACTTTTATTAGACAATCTAACCATTGTGATAGCCAGTGTTTACTAAAGTTCATTCAGCCAACTGTTGAAAACCTCCTGGAAGAGGGTGGATTGCAAAGACTTGGGATGGTCTTTAAAAGCTTCTCGGGAAACTATATTTCAGCTTCTCAGTCTTCTTTGAACATACACTGCGTTTTGCACTTACCCATTTATTTTTGGCCTCTCCCTTGCTCGACTCCTCTTGACTTCACACTCCTGCTAATGCTCCCCTGTATACAGAGACCTCTCTTTAGTCAATATCCATCTCCTGGCCTTCTTCATTAACATCCCTCTCCCCAATATCAAAACCTCATGTGCTCTGAAGCATACTGTGGGCTACGGCCAGCTTTCTGCTGGCTCTGCACTTCAGTCGATAATTTATACACCCATGGCATCTTTGCAGTGTAAGATCTTTGAAAAGAATGGCTCAACAGGCATTGCAGGACATATGCCTACTGTTTTGTTTTTTAAAAAACTTGCACGCTATCCAACAATATGCATGCTATCCAACAGCAAGAAATTCAGATTTCTGATCTGAAATGGTAGAAACCTCCTTTGGTCCTCTGAATGAGTTCAGGAAGGAATACTACCTTGTGTTATTCCTGTAAAATAATCTTCTGTCCAGAAAATCTTGAAAATAAAAAATCAGATTTTTCAAAGGCAAAAGTTATTTAGTTCTCTGAACTGTACTGAATGAAATTCATTTGGTCAACAGACAAAAGATAGTTCACTCTCCTACTGATCTCTGTAGTCTGGAGATCTATTGTAATTCCAGGAGATCAGTCACAGTAGATAATGCTGACTTTGACAAACCGTTGGTCTGATCCACTCTGATAAGGCAGCTTCAGTGTTAATACCCACCTCCTTGGCCTGATTTTTTTGGCTGTTCTCCTGTTAAAAGAAATTTTCAGTATTTCTGTAAAAACTCTGACGTTGGCAGATGGAATCTGATTTGGGGTTGGCTTTTGTTATACCATCCACTTGAAAAAGGCTGCGTTAGTATTTGATTTTTTCTCACCAGAGAAGGGCCTAAGCAATAGCCAATAATGTACATGATGTGGGGTTGCCAGGTGCCTCCCTCCTGCCAGTGGAGGGATTGGGGAGGCATTCCAGGGGTGGGTGGGGATGTCAGTGATGTGCTGATGTCACTTCCGGAAGTGACATCATCACACTGGTGATGTTGGGGCAGCACTCTACTTTTTGGGCAAAACTCTATGGCAAAAATGGCTACAAACCATAGAGTTTTGCTCAAAAAGTAGAGCATCACCCCCAACGTCGCCAATGTAATGACATCACTTTTGGAAGTGATGTCAGCACGTCTCTGATATTGCATGGGGACATCTGTTTTGGGGTGGCATTTCCTCCACTGGCCAGGTGGTCAGTGGCGGGCCAAAGCCCACAAAAGCGGGGGATCTCCCACCCCGACTGGGAACCTAGTAAGCCTAACATGATGTCATGTGATAAGTTGCAAACAAGATTTCTAGAGGCTGAAGGAGAGAGAAGTGTGATCTATTAAGCAGCAAAAAGGCAATGGTAGCTTAGTGAAGGAGAGTTTGCACATGGATGAGGCCTGTATTTCACAGGGGCTAAAACTGTTCTGCTATTCCAAGTTTCTGTGGGAAAGTCCTACCCTGATATCAGCATAACAGACCTTCCTGAGGAGCAGGAAGAATTATAGACTATCTAGCTAGGGATATACTTATTTCTCAGAGGCCCTAGAGAGGCCTACAAGAAGGCAAGAGCTGTGATGGACATGGAATTGCTTGGAACAGCTTATTTCCAACTCCACTATTGAAGCCATGTAGATTCTGGGATGATATGCTTATCAAATGCACATATCAAAACTTGCACAGAAGCACTAACAAACTTTCAAACCTCATTCTGCAGTAGTAGCAGTTGCATCTTTATACTGAGAACAATTGTCTCTCTCCCTCCAGCACATATATTCCACACTGTGTTTATCATATTAAATTAAAAATTTATCCAGTTGTTAAGGAAATCAGAATTATTTTGCTAGCTAAGAGCAAGAGCCATCTAGGCCAGCAGTTGGTTTCCAGCAGTGATAAGCATCTAGGTGGAGGAAAACCTTCATAACAGCAAACATTTTGGGGGGGATTCTGTAGATTAAAAGCACCTACTTGTGAGAGACTATATGAAATTTGAGCAGGGGGGGAGAAGAAAAAAGAATTCTGTGAGCTTTCTGGGGTTTCTGTTGCCATAGAAACATACTTCTTCATGTGCTTCACAAGTAATGTCTTATCCACCATTTCACTGAAAGGCACTTTTGGATTGCATTTACACATTAATAAATTGATAGTCTTCCCTTGACAATAGAAATATGTGGAATGCAATGACGTGATTATAGGGATGATGTATCTGTATCTACTTTTCTAGTTATGCGTTTCTGGATTATGCTCCATAATAATTAATGCCACTATGGGGCAGTCGTGGGATATGAAAATACTTAGCAATAGGATGATATCTGAATATACACCCTTCTTTTTATCTAGGTTATTCATGTAGTCCGGTTTGTTTCTCAAGAGTTTTCACTAGGGAGGGAAGAGCTTAATTCTCTCCACAGTGGGTGGTGGAAAGGAAAGGAAACAGCAGGGGCCTACTCCCCCTCTGCAATATATACTTTGCTGAAAGTAGGTTAATGGAGCAGGCAGAAATACGTGATTAAAAATGTAAGCAATGGAAGGGAGAAGGGAGACAAGATGGGCAGAGCATTGTTCACTGATCCGTATGGACAAAACTTTTCTCTGAACAAGACTCTTTTCTCAGTCTTAAGAGGTACTGTTCAAATGTTGCAACTATGTGCAGTTAGCTGTTATGCGTTCTGTGAGGAACAATGTCCCAGATGCTCTATCACTGTAGTCTCAGCAAAATTTTTGATGGAACTCGGAGGGTTTATCCGCATGTGTTATTTCCATTGGGAAAAACACACACGGAAAAACCCAGAGTCAGTGTGTGCAGTTTATTTTGTCCAAGATGTCGGGCCAAGCTCATAGTACTTAATCTTCTCATGGCAGGACCCCTCAGAAGAAGAGGGCCACATTAACAGCCATGTCCTTAGTTGGCCTGATAGTAAGGAAGTCAGCCATCCAGACCTGTATTTGTTGAGAGCTAGTAGTGTAGTGACTAAAAGTCTGACCCGTGATTACAAACTTGAAAAAAATGGGGAGATTCCTTGAATATATACAGTAAATACATATATCCAGTCAGTACATTAAATCAGTATGAATAAACAAACTGTGGAAATAAGCAAAGTGTTCAAAAGTTGCATAAGAGCAAGACAGTTGAAAATGATTTCTTCAGAGCTCCATAAATGTATGATGGGCTGACCCTGCATTCTGTTTTGAGAGTTCTTATTCATAACAGAGCTTAAAAAACCCTCCAGAATTAAAATTAAATGCACCAAACAGCCGGTGAATTTGCTACACATGTTTCCCCACAGCTACATTTAGACAAAGCTCTTAATTTTGCATGAGCTCATCTTGTGCAGACATTCTACAGCTCTGGCAATCAGGAGAGACAAATCTTTTCTGTCTCCAAGGATCTAACTTCAGCTCAGCTGTGAACTGACTGGGTGTCTTCAGGTAAGCCTTAGGCTCCTTGGCCACTGCTTGCTGTCTATAATATTGGGGGTGAGGGGGTGGAAAGATAATAGTGGCCTACTTTAGGAAGTAATTTATATATTTCTGTTCAGCCTAAATCAGATTACTAGAGAATCTAGTGTAACCTATAATGTATTGCCCTTGTGGTGGTTGAACTTCCAGATGGCTGAGATGAGCCTCAGAATGTGCAGAAGTTCATGAAACAATTCCTGTTGCTCAGACTGAGTATGGCGTGGTTGTGAGATTCAATGTAGCCCCTGGAGCAACTGAGGTTAAAAAGTTCACTCCTTTCAACTGTGAAACTCACTGGGTGACCTTGAGCCATCACACCCACTTGCCTAACTGATCAAATAGGACTATTGTCAGGATAAATATGGTGGGAAGAAAACTGTGTTTGCTGCCCTCACTTCCTTGGAGGAAAGGTGAGATGGAAACGTGACACAGAGGAAACAAAAACATTCCAGTCCAGCTTCTATGAGGGAAGGTGAATGTCTGGAAGTAAAACTTTTAAGGGGGATAGTCATGGATTGGGAAGAGGTTCTAAGGAGTAGGGAAATCAGGGGCAAGGAATCGAAATGAAGGGTGCAGAGCAGGCAGTGGGCTGAGAAAGAGAAGCCTGAAGCAAGGGTAGGTAGGTGGAGGAAGCTTGAGGAAATGGGCAGGGGAGACATGGAACCAAGACAAGCAGAAGCCTACCAGAGAAGGGGTACTGAAGAACTTGGGAGCAAAAAACCCCAACACCATTGCAGACTTTTCAAGTTGAATTTGCATGCTGCCCTCCCAAATGCTCCTATGAACGTTCCATTGAAACCAGTGGGACATGCCTCCAGGTGAAATGTTTTAAGCTTGGCATGCCAATTAAATTATGAGTGATAGTTTTTATACTCAAACATTCAGTCATATTAGGAACCCAGGGAACGGTTTAGGGCTAAATCAAGAATAATTCCTAATCTTCTTGATTCTACGATGACATATTAACAGAGGGCATGGATTGGATCCTACAGTTGTGTGAGGAATGATGAATTTAGGGGAGTCACATGTGCTGCTGAGAGAAGGGGAAAGTGTGGAAGAACCTTTGGCCATGAGCGTTTGCTTGTATAACCATAGAATCCAACCCTGTATCTAGAAATGCTGGCTGACATGATCCACGTTCTTAGATACCTGGTCAGTCTTTAGGTAGCTGAATGTTGTCTATTCTTATGCCATTTTGTGCTTCTGCTACAAGATTTCTAACTGTAGCAATTTGGTGGATATATTAATTTTAAAGATTTCTAACACAGTTGATTAGATGCTTTATTGATACTAGGAATAAGGCCCATTGTGGAAATAAAAACAATGGGCTCTAGAAAGAGGCTCTGGATGGGTGGCTTGGCCTTGGGCACTTGGGCTTACTGTTTTCTCCAGGGGAACTGATTTCTGCCATCTGAAGAACAGTTGTAATTCTGAGTGGTCTCCAGCCCTCCCCTGAAGATTGGCAACAATGGTTTCCCAGGAGGAAATGGCTGGTTTGGAGGGTAAAGTCTATGGCATTGTACCTGTCTGAGGACCCACCCCTCTTCAAACCCCACCCTCTCCAGGCTCCACCCCACAAATCTCCAGGAATTTTCCAATGTAGAGTTGGCAACCCTATCTCCTTCCCAGCCAGCCATCAACCCAGCTTTATCTGCCCCTCTGACTTCAGGTTTCAATCTCTTCCCTCCTCCCTGTAACCTATACCTAGGAAAAGTACAGTCTTTCTCCATAATGGGGACCAAAGCAGCTCACATCATTCTCCTCTCCCCCTTTTGATTTGCACAGCAACCCTGTGAGGTAGGTTAGGCTGAAAGTCTGAGTGGTCTGAAACCACCCAATCAGCTTCCATAGGAAGAACCTGGGTTTGGAAGACCATGCTCTGAAGCTCTAACTGCTATGTCACACTGGCTGTCTTGGGGGGGGGGGTACCTCAGCAGGGTATAATGACAGAGCCCACCATTTTCTGCAGGGGAACTGATCTCTGCCATCTGGAGAGCAGTTTTAATTCTGAGTGATCTCCAGCCCTCACCTGGAAATTGGCAGCAATGGTTCCCCAGGAGGAAAAGTACAGTCTTTCTCTGCATTGGAGACCAAAGCAGCTTACATAATTTTCCTCTTTCCCTTTTGATCTGCACAACAACCCTGTGAGGTAGGTTAGGCTGCAGTGGAATTTCCAGTATAACAATCTGTGTCCTTTTTGGGTTTTCCGGTCGGAGGAATGGAGGTCTGACACGCTTTGCAAATGCGCAGGGTGGACAGCGGCTCTTCTTGACAGCTTGGGTGGATAAATCCACCTGACACAACCTCACACAGGTAGTGTGAGGACCAGCAAGCAATATAATCCAGCTTTGAGCAAGCTTGGTGAAGGAAAAGCCTCGGAGGAGACTTTTACAACACCTTGAGCACTGCAGCCGAAGAAGATTTTTGCAAGTATCTCTAAGGAGCCAAGCTGGGCTGATTAATCAGCATAAAATCTCCAATTCCCCTGATTCCTTAACAAAGAAGACAAAGTTTAAACGTTGGGACCACATCTGAAGAGAAGTAACAACATAAGGTAACGGAAAAAAACTTTTTGCCTAACCATTACCGTGTTTTGAAAGACGAAAAGCAGATCTGGTGAAGCAATAGACTGTTGCAGATTGGATGAGTGCAGTTTTGAAACGTTAAAAAGCTGAATTTGAACTTAAAAAGCCAAAAAAACAAGTTGTTTAACATTCCTGCGGTTAAGAAGAGTCGGGAGGGGGAGCCAAGCATCGCGAGACAAAGAGGGGAGGAGGGAACCAAGCATCGCGAGACCAAGCTGTGAGGACTGAGACAGGAAGTGACAGCTTGAGGAGCAGACAAGAAGGGAAGCGGAGAAGAACCGGAAGAGAGCAAAGGGGACTGTAAAAACTGCCGGACCAAAAGGACTACAACAGGAAGTGACGTGCGGAGAGCAGACAAGTAAGCAAGAGGAAGGGACAAAAGGAAACTACGGCAAGCCAGAAGCAAGGTAAAAAGACTATAACCTTTGACACAAACCATAGAGAAGTTGC
Organism: Lepidodactylus listeri; assembly: GCA_029233225.1. Classification (NCBI taxonomy): domain Eukaryota; kingdom Metazoa; phylum Chordata; class Lepidosauria; order Squamata; family Gekkonidae; genus Lepidodactylus; species Lepidodactylus listeri. The sequence continues at coordinate 50,996,073 of JARCFY010000011.1, forward strand.
GCCCGCCATTTTGGATTTATAAAATTTTTAAACAGTAATATCTCATAAACTATATAACTTAGAAGGCTGAAACCAACGAAATTTGACTTGGCAAGACTAGCTTGTGTGATTACACTAAACGGTGTTTGATTTGGAAAATAAAATAAAATCGATCTTTTTTAAAGAGACAAGACGGATCGCGGGCTAAGATCGAGAGCAGCTACATGGTCCTCTCCTACAATGGCAGCAAAAAAAGAAAAAGAATTACTAGCTGTTATGGAAGCAATGGAAAAAAAATGTTAGACGCTATAGGAGAGGTAAATGTTAAAATGAATGGTATAGCTGCACAAGCAGACAAAAATTTTATAGATTTAAAAGCTGAATTACAAAAGTTAACCACTAGAACACAAGACATAGAAATCAAAGTAAAAGAACTGGAAGAAAATACTCAAAAAACAATGAAGGGAAATGACAGAATGGAAAAGATGATGCACTATAGAGACATGCAAAACCATCTGAGATTTAGAGGTATAGAGGAAAAATTAGGTGAAGACATTTTTACAAGAATGCAAGAAGCATTAGCAGATTTTTTACAAGAGGAAGAGGAAGTTGTTAAAGAACATATGGATCTTGTTTACAGAGTCAATTCTACATACGCGAGAGACAAAAATATACCAAGGGACGTGGTAGTTCAATTTACAATGAAGAGAACAAAAGAACAAATCTACAAGAAATGTTTTACAGACTCTTTTGAAATAGGTGGAAAAAAAGTTATCGTAATGAAAGAATTGCCCAGAGCAATTTTGCAAGACAGGAAAAAATTCAAGCGTCTGACAGACAATCTGAAAGAGAAAAAAATAAGATTTCGTTGGGAAATACCACAAGGACTGAGTTTTTATTATGGTAACAACAGAATGGTGATTAAAAATTCAGCAGAAATGTACGCCTTTGTTGGTGAGAACAAGGAAGAATTTGGTGATATTTAAGACTACAACAAGATGGATTACAAAGTACTCTCATGGAATGTAAATGGACTTAATTCACCCCAAAAACGTAGAATGGTAGGACACTGGCTGGAGAAACAAAAATGTAGTATAGTTTGTATACAAGAGGCCCATCTTAAGAAACAAGACTACAAATATTTAATAAGAAAAAAGTTGGGAGAAGAATTTTTTTCATTGCCAAGTAATAAAAAGAATGGAGTGGTAACATATGCCAAAAAAGACTTGGAACCTAAACTAATATTTAAAGATAAAGAAGGAAGATACTTAGCTATTGAAATTCTGTTACACGGACAGAAGACTATTGTAAATATTTACGCCCCCAACGGAGCTAAAGAAATCTTTTTTAAAGAACTACAAATGGAACTGGAGAGTGTAAACTATGAACAAATCATAATGTTGGGAGACTTTAATGGGACTGTGAATAATAAAATAGATAGGCGCTCAAAGAGAAAAGACGACACACTAGGGAAACTTCCAAAATTTTTTTTTGAACTGATAAAACAGGAAAAGCTGGAGGATATTTGGAGGAAGGTTAACCCACAAGGGAAAGACTATACTATTTACTCTAACAGACATGATTCACATTCAAGAATTGATATGATCTGGATGTCTATTAATCTAACATTTAAGACAAAAAAAGTTGAAATTCTACCTAGAATAATCTCAGACCACAATCCTTGTCTATGGACTTCTGGGCAAATAAAAAGGCAAGGGAGATGGAGAATAAATGAGGACTTATTAGACAACCAAGAAATAGTTAAAAAATTACATGAAGAGACAGATTTATATTTTCAAGCGAACATACAAAAAGTAGTAAAAATTCAAACTGTGTGGGATGCGTACAAAGCAGTTATGAGAGGATTATTGATATCATTGAACGCTAAAGACAATAAAAAGAAAAGAGAACAATATGAAAACATTGTACAAGCCATTAAAATAAAAGAAAAGGAACTGAAGAACAGACCAGGAAAAAAGAAACTGCAAAAGGAAATTTGGATGTTACAAGACCAAGCAAAAGCTATTTTGAATCAAGAGACTTACTGGAACCTGAAAAAATTGCAACAAAAAGCATTTGAAGGTGCAAATAAACCTGGAAAGTACTTAGCATGGCAATTAAAGAAAAAACGTGAAAATAAATTTATTACTAAAGTGATACGGGACAATATTGAGATAATAGACAATAAGGGAATAAAAAGAGAATTTTTTAAATATTATGCAAAGCTTTATAAGAAGGAAAATAAAGACAGAAGAAGGATTAAAGAATACCTACAGTCATTAAAATTACCAAAACCAACGGAGAAAATCAAAGAACTACTTAACTGCCCAATGTCACTACAAGAGATTAAAAATGCAATAAATGATTCAAAATTAGGGAAAGCACCTGGATCAGATGGATTTACAGCTAAGTTTTATAAATCACTACAGGATTCGATCTCACCAGTGTTATTGCTATTAATGAATGACATAGGAGTGACAGGTGAGGTCCCGGAGACTTGGAAAGAAGCAACCATTTCACTCATTCCGAAAGAAGGTCAAGATTTAACCAATGTTAAAAATTATAGACCAATTTCTTTGTTAAACAATGACTATAAGATTTTTGCCAAGATTATAGCTGATAGGCTTAAGGAACATCTTAAAGAGACTATACAGACAGAACAAGCAGGATTTTTACCTAATCGCCAAATAAGAGACAATATAAGAGTAGTAGTGGATGCTATAGAGTACTATGATAAACATCCGGAGAAGGAAGTGGGCTTTCTTTTTTTAGACGCAGAAAAAGCGTTTGACAATTTAAATTGGGATTTTATGTTTGAAGTGTTGGAACATCTTGAAATTGGAGACTATATGCTTAATCTTATTAAATCAATATATAGAGAACAGAAATCCTCTTTAATAATTAATACTGAAAAAACGGATTACTTTAAAGTGGAAAAAGGAACACGACAAGGATGCCCACTCTCGCCGTTGCTATTTATTTGGATTTTGGAAGTCTTGTTACTAAATTTGAAAGAAGATAAAGAAATTAAAGGCTTAACAATAAAAGGTTTCTCTTTTAAATATAGAGCCTTTGCAGACGACGTGATGTTTATAGCTGAAGACCCTATGAGTACACTACCATATTTGTTGCAGAAAGTAAGAGAGTTTGGTGATTTGGCTGGGTTTTATGTAAATAAGAACAAATCGAAAGTGATGTGTAAAAATATGCCAAACAATAAGCAAATTGAATTACAAAATCTTATAGAATGTGAAGTGGTGAAAAAGACAAAATATCTAGGTGTAAACCTAACAATGAAAAACATTGATTTGTATAAGAATAATTATGAGAAATTATGGCAGCAAGTTATGCAAGATATTAAAAGGTGGAATGTATTAAATTTGTCACTGCTGGGTAGAATTGCAGTGGTTAAAATGAATGTGTTACCAAGAATAATGTTTCTGTTTCAAACTATTCCAATTGTGAAAGATGTAAAAACATTCAAATGCTGGCAGAAGGAATTGACTAAGTTTGTGTGGGGAGCGAAAAAACCAAGAATTAAGATGAAAATAATGTGTGATGCTAAAGAGAGAGGTGGGTTTCAGTTACCAAACTTAAGGCTATATCATGATGCAGTATGTTTGACTTGGATAGGGACATGGACTATGTTACAAGACAGAAAGTTATTGTCCCTGGAAGGTCATGACTGTAGGTTTGGGTGGCACGCATATCTGTATTATGGTAAAACAAAAATGGACAATATGTTAAAGCATCATTATTTGAGAAGAACATTAATCGATACGTGGACAAGATATAAAAACTTTTTTCCAGAAGAAATACCTATGTGGATTGTACCTGCAGAAGTTTTAAATCCATCATCTCACTACAAAGGACAAGACTGGTTGAAATATAGAGACCTGTTAACAAGACATGGTAAAGACTTTAAATTGAAGGAGCAGCAGCAGATGGACTTTGATTATGGCTGGTTAAGGTACAGACAAATATATGATATGTACAGAAGTGATAAAAAAATCTGGTTTTAGAGAAAAAAGCAATGAAATAGAACAAATTTGGGAGGAAGATGGGAAAAAAATGATTTCTAAAATGTATAAAGTATTGTTAAAATGGTTTAATGCTGATGAAATGGTAAAGGAACAAATGATAAAATGGGCGATAAACCTAAACAAAGACATTGAAATGGAATCTTGGGAATTTTTATGGAAAAATGCAATGAGTATTTCTACATGTTATACTCTAAAAGAGAACTGTTTTAAAATGATGTACAGATGGTATATGACACCAAAAAAAATTGCAAATATTAATCAAAATATGTCTAACAAATGTTGGAAATGTAAAAAGAAAGAAGGTTCTTTCTATCATATGTGGTGGACTTGTGATAAAGCGAAGACTTATTGGTCTATAATACATGCAGAAATGGAAAAAATTTTGAAATGTACATTTAAGAAGTTGCCTGAAATGTTACTGCTTGGACTTAAACTAGAAGAGATAAATGTAAAGAAAAGGACAATAATATGGTATATGATTACAACAGCAAGAATGGTGTATGCACAAAATTGGAAAAATGAAAAAATACCAGAAGTGTGGGAATGGTTGAAAAAATTGTTATATATGGCTGAAATGGATAAATGGACTAGAAAGTTGAATAATCTGTACTCAGACTTTTTTAGAAGATTGGGAGGATTTGAAAGAATATGTTGAAAAATATTGGGACATGAAAAACTACATTTATACATGGTTATAATAGCATAAAGGAATAGAAATTGAGTATATGAATGTACTAAGGATAATTAGATAATGAACTTGTTTTTTAGAATTATATAAGAATATAGAAAATAAGAATTGGTATATAAGTATTTTAAAGATATATAACCGTTACCAGAAATGTAAACATAGAGATAAATATTACTATTTTGGATAAAGTGGAAAATGTGTTATGCTTCAGATGTGGTGGGAAACCACCAATACAAGATAAAAGCAAGACTATACAAATAGAACAAAATGTTATATAATATGGAAAAAAGGATTTGTATAAAACAAATGTATTAATTTTAATGTTTTGAAAAATAAAAACTTTCTTACAAAATATATATATATATTCCACACTGTGCTTTCCCCTATGTGAGTCCATAAATGTATCAGCCTCTTCTATTTTTTTAAAAAACAGTCTGTTATCTCTCCCCCAGCTCCCTCTTAATTCCTTTCTGCCACAAAGACAACAGCTACAAGTGAATCTGATAAGCCTGAAAATACGTTAACAATTAAGCTTAACTCTAGCTTTAAAATACTAGCACTCTGTTCTGAACTGAAATACTTCCTGAGAAAGAGTTGTAGCGCCCTCTTGTGGAAAAAGTCTCCATTTATCAAAACTTCTCATTACTAACACTTAATTTCCAGGAAATAGAGACTGGTTAGGGCTCAAATACCTTTTGAGACTTTCCCCTCTGAACTGAAAGCCTGAATCCCTAATCTGTGAGAAGGTTTGGTGGGCCCTCACACTCTGCACTTGCTTATGGGGTACTTTCGTACTTCATATACTGCAGAGATTTGTCCTGACAATGAAAACAGTTGCTAAAATTGAGGCCACATTCAAATTAAGATCCAAAATCTAACCCTTTGCACCCAGAACTACTGTATACAAGACAGTTTCTGACACAGATACTATTGCAAAAGCACATGACAGGAGCTCACAGTTGATTGTGACTTCTCACTGCATAAACACATAGCAAAACACACAGCAGTTGTCCTGTACAGAAGTGATATATGTGTGGGGGCTCTTTATTAAGATGGTCCTAAGCAGCTTTATTTATTTGTTTGTTTGTTTGTTTGTTTGATTTATATCCCGCCCTCCCCCCCCTTTCGCAGGGCTCAGGGCGGCTACCAACATAAATTTAAAATACAATATCGTTATAACATATAAAGTACAAAAACAACAAATAGCATACCCTACTAGATGGCGTTTCTGCTTTATCGGGTAGCGTCTTTGATATTAGACCATATAGATGGTAAGGCAACATTCAGGCTGGCGGATTCTCAGTCAGGCCAGGGCCAAAGATGTTAACTATTGGGCGGCCCCAAAATCCTGGTGGAAGAGCTCTGTCTTGCAGGCCCTGTGGAAATGTAATAAGTCCTGCAGGGCCCTGATGTTATCTGGGAGCTCATTCCACCAGTGTGGGGCCACCACCGAAAAAGCCCTGGCCCTTGTAGCCACCAACCAGGCCTCCTTCGGCCCTGGGAGGACCAGGCAATTTTGGGATCCCGATTGAAGTACTTGCTGGGAAACATTACTCCCTTCTAAGTCCCCTGACTACAATGGATTTAGAAGGGCATAACTCTGCTTTGAATTATGTTATAAGATTTCAAGCAAACATGTTAATCAGGAAGTTAGGCATTATTTTATAATCTAGTTGCAACAAGACTGCGGGGTGGAGGTAAAATGTCTTGTTTGAAAAGAAATTTTACTACCCTGCATTGGAATTTTAGATCCCGGAGGCAGGATATCTTAATGCAAAATTTACTTTCAGCCGTATTATTCCATTAAAAACAAAAATTAAAAAAAACACAGGAATTCTGTCCTTGCTGTACATGTTGGGCCCAGTTCTACAAAAAGTCTTTGAGCTGGCTTTAGCCTTTAAAATAGTCTCAGGTGATACAGAATCGATTGGATAAATACATGCATTCAGTTGGAGTCCCACTTGAAATAAATGAAACAAGACACTAATTGCTAAAATATCACTATACAATCTTATTCTGATGTAAATGTATAATGTGCTCCATGTCTGTATGTATTACCTCAGCGCAATAATTTAAAATTCAGTTTAAAAAGGAGACCTACTACATTTCAAATAAAGGCTAGCATAAATATAGAGATACAAATTCAGCAAGTTTGCATATCTGCCCTCTAGTGGAGAAATGCTACTTTACAGATACCGTATATTTTTGTAGAACAAATTTTGAGTCCAGTGTCACCTTTAAGACCAACAAAAGTTTATTCAAGATATAAGCTTTCATGTGCACTGAGGAAGTGTGCATACACACGAATCTCATACCTTGAATAAACCTTTGTTGGTCTTAAAGGTGCCCACCTGGGTAGGTTTTTGTAGCAATTCAGATTAGATTTGTGCTTAGGAGTTTGTTTCTTTTCTTCATTTTTGTTATTAATTCCCAAAGGGGCTGATCTGTTAGTGGGTTGTTTTGTATAGCTTTGTTTCATTCTTGTTTCTTTCATTACAGTTGTTTCATTTTCATAATTCTATTTTGCTATTATTTCCCAATGAAGCCCCCACCCCACCATTTCTCAGGTTTGTACCTGCATGACATTTCATCCAAATTGGACACAATTCAGAGGGAATTGCTCCCCTGGGAGACCCACACTGGTAAATTTCAGACAGATAGAATAAAGCACCCCCCCCCCCTTTCTGAGGCAATGAAGGGCATTGTGAGGAACCCTTCACACTCAGGCAAAGGGGACCTTTGGAGCCCAAACTTTTCCTGACAACTATAAAAGAATGGCACTGATAGCGTGGTTTTAAATAAAATAAGAACAAAGATTTATTTGTTATTAAAGGCAGGGAGTTGGGGAAAATGGTTTTATACAAACTAAACAGTGGGTAACCAGCCAATATGAACACTATTAACGCTGTAAAAGGCTTCTTAAACTTCAGGCTGAATTAATATAAAACCCCCTATAAGATTCTTCCCTGTGTGTGTTGGCGTTTTTTCTTTTAAACAGAGGTCTGCCCTTTTCACGCTCACAAAACCTCCCAGCAGAGTCTTATCTGTCCCTCTGCTCTGTGATACCCTGTCACTGTGCCACAAACTGAGAGTTTTCCCTCAGAAGGAAGCCAGCAAAATGCCCCTTCTCAATAATAACTCTCTCTCCTCTCTTTCCGAACCCTGCTCTTCAAAACCATCCTTCTCTCTTCAACTCCACCCCAACTGCTAAACCCTTTTCCCCTCCGAGCCCCCTCCTGGAAGCATTCCGTTGTCATGGAGGTGGCTCACCAATCAGAGTGAGCCTCTGCCACTGCCTACACTCAGACTGGTTTTACTTAGTTCATCACAGGCATCTATGTTTAACATTAAAGAATATGGGAGACTTGATGGAAAGGGACACAGACAACACTGCAACCATTTAAGCTTGAAGAGCAGTAACATGATGAAGAGGCAGAGGCAAGAGCATTCAGTGGCACTAGAGGAGGCAAGGTACAAGGCAAAGATGGGAGTGCAAACAGCAAGGGAAAATTCGGCATAACAGGGCAGGCAATGAGAGGAGAGAAGAGGACAAAGTCCCATCCCATATCCTTCAGAGAGAGCCCGTTTGGTGTAGTGGTTAGGAGCGTGGACTCTAATCTGGGAGAACTGGGTTTGATTCCCCACTCCTCCACATGCAGCTGCTGGTGTAACCTTGAGTCAGTTACAAGTTGTTTCAGAGCTGTTCTCTCAGGAGCAATCTTCAAAAGAGCTCTCTCAGCCCTACCTACCTCACAGGGTGTCTGTTGTGGGGAGGGGAAAGGAAAGGAGATTGTAAGCTGCTCTGAGACTCCTTCAGGTAGTGAAGAGCAGGGTATAAATCCAATCTCCTCCTCTTCCTGGATTCAAATCACTTAAATGTGTGTAATCCTAGGGGTTACAGTTTGCAGTGAATCAAGAAAGCCCAGGGCATGTTTTCCTCCCTATCCCTAAGGAATACTGGGGCCGAGGACAGACTGGCATTTTGGCCCGATATAGGTCTGCTTTTCAAGTGGATTAAGAGAACCCGTTCAGACAGCTGCAGCTGCCTGGTGTTGCTGTGCCACGCTCACCCGGTCCTGAAGTGCTTTCATTGCGCTTCAAACAGGTACCTGGTAAAATCGGTGTCAAGCTGTCTGGGTGCACGTTCATCCCTTTCCTGGCAGTGTGGATGCAAATAAGCCGCATATCAAGCGGCACCGGTAATGTGAACCCACTGATCCGGCTGCTGTGCCCATGCACCTATGTGCTCATGCGCCTATGGGCAGCTCAGAAAAACAGACCAAAGCCCTGTGCCACCATGCCGCCAACACCAGGGGCTGCCCCACAGTGTGAATGCTCCATTCCACCTCCTCCCTGGTATGGTCCCGCATCAGTCTACGCAGTATGAACGGAAAGCCCCATGACAACTCGGCCCGTGTCTGTTTGCCCCACTTCCCTTGCACTTCAGTTTGACAGTCTGTACTCAGCCTGGCTCCCTCTAAGTTCTGATTAGGAAAATGTTGCCTGCCTTGTAAAAGTGAAGCCAATAGAGGTAGAGACAGCAGTAACAAAAGAAACCAGAACAAAGCAGAAGAAAAACATAAAGGATTTTGTTTTTGGCTGTTTAGTTTCATTTTCACATTAGTTACAATCAGGGGTCCGTTGGAGCGGGAGCGCACAGGAGTGCAGCTCCAGGAGTGAGGAGCCCAGGGGGCGGGCACATGTCCAAGCCCCGCCCCCTCCTCGGCTTCCCTGAGCAGTGCAGAGGTGCAGCGCCCCGGGGAAAGCCCTGCTAGGCTCTTTATTGTTTTTAATGTTTTGCTTTAATATTGATAATTTTTTCATTGTTCCTTTTATGACTGTGTGCTGCTTTTTCAGAGACTTGCTCAAGGTGGCATATAAATTTTCTAAGTATACCATTTTTTATCTGGGCACATAGCACATAAGTACTGGAGAAATTTCACCAACCCTTCAGCAGCTTCCACCTTATCAATTTGGTGTAGTGGTCAGGAGTTGTACTCTAATCTGGGAGAACCAGGTTTGATTCCCCACTCCTCCACATGCTGCTGCTGGTGTGACCTTGGGCCAATCACAAGTTCTCTCAGAGCTGTTCTCTCATGAGCAGTTCTCAAAAGACCTCTCTCAGCCCCACGTACCTCACAGGGTGTCTTGTTGTGGGGAGGGGAAGGGAAAGGGATGGGTGGTGCACATGTCCTGGGTATCTCAAGTCTACTTGAAACCTGGTGGCTTCAAGGGAGCAGGAAGAGAATGAGGGTGTGTTCTTTACGCTTATTTTTATTGCACAAAGTATTGGATGGGGAAGGGAATGGAGGAAGAGGAGGTCAGTTTCACTCACCTGTAGTGTGGAGCCTGAGGGTGGGTGTTGCCTTCTGACACACTTCCGGTATGTTAGGGGGTGTGATATATGCAAATGAGTTATGCAAATGAGTTATGCTAATGAGCTCCTGCGCCTCTTTTTCTACAAAATGACCCCTGGTTACAATAATTACAAAACACACATTTTCTTTATTATTGAAAGAAATGTACTGGTCTAATTCAGATGCTTGTTTTGAATGTGTAGTTTGGGGCTTCCCTGCGGCTGACAGAAAATAGATGTACATTAATGTTGGGGTTCTGCCCCATCTCTGATCAACTTGACATAACTGGCTGATATTGAATTCTGCTGCTTCTGTTCTAGTGTGGTTTCTGTTAGACTTTGTACCTCTCCCTGTGAGCTTTTGAGTTGGTACAAGTGTGTGTGGGGGTGTATGGGAATGCTGTGGCCATCCCTGGACTTACTGGCCAGTGAGGAATGGAGGCGAGCCAACTGGAACACTGTGGTGGTAGCCAGCCCAGCTGTGGGCTTGTACTTTCCCCTGGATACAACAGAGGCAGGAACAGTGAGAAAGGATGGAGAGAAAGAGAGAGTTGGTGTGTGTTCCTGGGGCTGGGCTGCTGATGCTGCTGTGACCCTTTAAACAGTTTAATTCAGCACCACTCTGGTGGTAGCTGGAGGGGGGCATGAACACTCTGGGCTTTTGAAGGGAGGATAAAACCACTCTAGACTCTTTTCACCATTAGATATAACAAGTGGAGACCCGCAAGAAACTTGCGGGATGGTTATCCTATTCCTCACACCTTTGTTTTCTCCCTTCTCCCCTTACCTCTCTCACACTCTTTCTACCTTCTGCCTCCCCTTTCTTACTCTCTCTCTCTACTCCATGTATGTTACTTCCTCTCTCTTTCTGACCCGTCATCATTCTCTTTGTTTTTCTGCCTCCCCACCTCATCACTCTTTCTCTCTCTTTCTGCCCCCCAACTCCATCCTTCTCTCTTTCTGCCCCCATCACTCTCCCAGCCTCCTGCCTACTTCCTCTCCCCCACAGCAGCAGTGGCAGTGCTCTGGGAATCACAATAGATCTCCCAGCTGCAGCGATCAATTCACCTAAGGCCTGCCAGCTCCAGGTTGGGAAATTCCTGGAGATTTGGGGGTGGAGCCTTGGGACAGTGAGGATTGGGGAGGCAAGCAGCCTCAGCAGGGTATAATGCCATAGATTCAAACATCCAAAGCAGACATTTTATCCAGAGGAACTGATCTCTGTCACCTGGACAACAGTTGTAATTCTGGGTGCTCTCCAGCCCTTGTCTGGAGGCTGGCAATGGTAGTTCAAGTGAAGGAAATCACTGGTTTGGAGGGTGGAGTCTATGGCATTTTACTAGTCTGTAGTCCAGTGGTTCTCAACCTTTCTAATGCCGCGACCCTTTAATACAGTTCCTCATGTTGTGGTGACCCCCAACCATAAAATTCTGCCAACACACACAACAATGAAGCTACTTTTTCAGATGTTTTCTCTTGCATGGCAGTTAGCACCAAACAACTTTAATACAGACTTTAGACACACATATATTTGCAAGCTATTCCCAGCAAGACACAACAAACACTCAGGCTTCAGACTTAATTTTCTTCAACAGAAGATGCCATGAGAAAATGAAGGTAGGTGGGGGGGAGAGGCTGTTGCAGGTAGGGGGGAGAGAGGGGGGGAAGAGAGAGAAAGGGAGAAGAGAGAGAGACAGAGAGAGAGAAAGGGGGGAGAGGGTGGGAAGGAAGGTAGGTGTGGGGGGGCGGCTTTTGCCGCTTTTCCTGGGCTCTCCTGCTACCCCCAGTGGCTGTCATTCCACTCTCATTGTCTCTCATTCTAGTCACAGAACACTCCTGCTACCCCCAGTGGCTGTCATTCCACTCTCGTGGCCTCTCATTCTAGTCACAGAACTCTCCTGCTACCCACAGTGGCTTTCATTCCACTCTGGGGCCTGTCATTCCATTCCCAGAATACTCCTGCTACCCCCAGTGGCTGTCATTCCACTCTCGTGGCCTCTCATTCTAGTCACAGAACTCTCCTGCTACCCCCAGTGGCTGTCACTCCACTCTGGGGCCTGTCATTCCATTCCCAGAATACTCCTGCTACCCCCAGTGGCTGTCATTCCACTCCATGGTCTCTCATTCCAGTCCCAGAATTCTCCTGCTACCCCCAGGCCCTGTCATTCCAGTCCCAGAAGGCTTCTGCTACCCCCTGGGGCTATCATTCCAAGCTGGGACCTGTCATTCCAGTCCCAGAGTAGTCTATATGGAAAATCCATTCCACATTTTCTTTGCAACTCTACTTGTACTGTAATGTATTTCAGTGGAGCCCATGCAAATCAATTGGCAATCCTGGCTCCCATTATTTCCAATGGGCCTTCAAGTGTTTCCCATTGTTTCCAATGGGCAATCCTGTCCTTCCTTTTAGTACATCTCTTTCTGGCATGAGCAGTCAGAAACAGAAAAAAAATGATTTATTTCTTTTTAAAAATAAAAGCTAAGAAGTAACAAAGAACGGAAAAGCTGGAGAAATTCAAAAAGGACTGGGGGTGGGGGAGTGGAGAGGAGAGCTGGGTTGGAATCAAACTTTGCTGTTGGAGCAGGAGGGGGAAACGGAAGCCACATTTTTGCTTCAACTTTTGGGGCACTGAAAATAGTAAGAAGCCTGATTAAAGATATATATTGTTTTTAATCCACAGTTTTTTCTACTCCTCTCTCTTTCTCTCTCTGTCCATACACACACACACACACACACATACACACACATTCCACCTTTCTTTCTACTTTGGTGTTCAAAATAAAAGGGGGGGGGGGGCGGCCACCGGAGGAGGAATCTCACCCTGTTCCCCAAGGATTTCTACATTTACAACACAAAAACTTACCGGAAGACGCAGAAGTTGTGCAACCTGGAGGAGCAAAACTTTTAGACAGAGGACTCTGAACCCCCTTCCCCACACACTCTGTAGGAAAGCTATGGTGTGCTCTGCTCAGACTTCTGGGTGAGCGGATCAGGGCTTTTGGTGAGGGAGGGGTGGAAGGGGAGGGGCTCGGATGCCACCCAGCAACCCCAAACATGGTCCCAACTCCAAGGTTGAGAACCGCTGCCCCAGAAAAAGAGCCCTGCTTACAACAACAACTGTGTGCATTAGGTTAGGCTGAGAGAAAGTGACTGGTGCAAGGTTACTAAGTGTGCTCCAAAGGCAGAGAAAGGATTTGAACCATGGTCTCCCAGATCCTAGTTTGATACTCTTATCGCTACACCACATTGGCTCTGTAATGAAAGTTGTGAGCATTGGCCTTATCTTCAACAGTTTCCTTTGACCTCAGTGATGTTATTCTATACCTAAGTATAGGGCTGGGGAACTTGGGTGGGCACTCCAAAGGGATCTGTTGAGGATGGCTGAGTGGGCATCAACGTGGTAAATGGGGTTTAATGTGGCCAAGTACAAAGTGATGCACATTGGAGCCAAAAATCCTAACTATAAATACACATAGATGGGGTCTGAACTGGCGGAGACTGACCAAGAGAGAGATCTTGGAGTCATAGTAGATAACTTAATGAAAATGTCAAGACAGTGTGTGACTGCAATGAAAAAGGCCAGCGCTATGCTGGGGGTTATTAGGAAGGGAACTGAAAACAAATCAGCCAGTATCATAATGCCCCGGTATAAATTAATGGTGCGACCCCATTTGGAGTACTGTGTACAGTTCTGGTCACCACACCTCAAAAAAGATTATAGCACTAGAAAAAGTGCACAAAAGGGCAACTAGAATGATTGGAATACTTTCCCTATGAAGAAAGGTTGAAGCGCTTGGGGCTCTTTAGCTTGGAGAAAGGATGGCTAAGGGGTGACATGATTGAGATTTATAAGATTACGCATGGGATAGAGTAGGTAGAGAAAGAAGTGCTTTTCTTCCTTTCTCACAATACAAGAACCCATGGGCACTCCATGAAATTGCTGAGCAGTTGGGTTAGAACAGATAAAATGAAAGTACTTCTTCACCCAAAGAGGGATTAACACATGGAATTCACTGCCACAGGAGGTGGTGGCAGCTACAAGCATGGACAGCTTCAAGAAGGAATTAGATAAACATATGGAGCAGAGGTCCATCAGTGGCTATTAGCCACAAAGTATAGATAGGAACTCTCAGTCTGGGGCAAGTGATGCTCTGTATTCTTAGTGCTTGATGGGGGGGCACAACAGTGAGAAGGCTTCTAGTGTCCTGGCCCCACTGCTGGACCTTCTGAGGGCACCTGGTGTTTTTGGCCACTGTGTGACAGAGTGTTGGACTGGATGGGCCACTGGCCTCATCCAACATTGACTTCTCTTATGTTCTTATGTTCTCTTAAGTGTAGCTGGTTATTTTAGTGAGTCTAGGAAGTAATAATAATACTTCAAATAATTGCAGTGGTCTTATAAAGCTGGGGCTGCCAACCACTGAGGTTCTGTTAGATACATTGCTTGCTAGGGTTATGTAGCACCTGCTTTGACTGCCCGCCTAAATTGGCACTCCAATCAGGAAAGACTAGAGTGAAGCAGGGAATGCAAATAAGGTATTTTGTAGGGTTTGTTGTGATTGGTTGTTACTGTTTTAAGAGGTGTGGTTTTGACTGCTCTTGACTGTATATAAGAGGGGTTTGTTGCTGGGTTGGTGGTGGTTGAGTTCTGAGCTGAAGAGAAGAAATCACTATTTTGTGAAAGAGCTGCCTCAAGCCCAGTTTATAATACTGCCTCTCCTGGTTTCTTTTGTCTTCACCATAGACCGTCAATATGTGGAGGCTATTTTTTCTCCCACTCCTCAGCTCCTTGGGAGTGGAGAATGCAGACTGGGAGTGGTTAAATCCCCACCTTGGGTGGGTAAATGCAAGGCCTACTTATGGGCAATGGCATTTCCTGTGCCTTGTGGCTGTCTATGCTTGATGAACATGAACTGTAGAAAACGTTCTGTACTAGGACAGCCCGTGACATTTTCATTCAGTATTGTATTGTATAGCTTCCAAATGTGGGTGGCATGGGAGTAAAGAGATGCCCGACTGCCTATGCACGGCTCACCAAAAGTGAGGAAAGGCAGTAGCCAGCCACAGCTACCAATGAACACTGGCTTTCTTTGCACACAGTATTCCTTGCAATTCCTGCCTTTAACATGGCCTGCTAATGAGCAAGTTATATGCTAACCAAGCATCTACTGATAAGTACAGCAGAGTTTAGAGATGCGTATTTTGTTTTCACTGTTAGATAAATCCACCAGTAAAAAAAAAAAAGAAATGACAGTTCAGATGTATTGTATCTTAAACAAGAACTAAAACCCCCAGCATACCCATTCCTGCCTGAAGAACTGGGACATCTTCCAGGGAATAATGAATACTAGAAAAACAAAACAAATCATTATAATAGCTCACAAGCAAAAATTATAACCTTTGAACAATTATCCCAAGTGCTACTACACACTGCCATTGTTATGAGTTATCTGACTAGACAGGGCCGTTATGGAATGGCATTAAAATCTTTCACACATATGGATAATTTGTGTCTATCAGTAGGGAAGGTATTCATTTGCCTTGGATCCTGAGAGCTACCCGCGCGATTGTGCATTCTAGTTCCGCTGCTTTGCATAGCCATCATCAGACACTGCAGCATTAATATCATTTATCAGAAGCTTCTGTTTTTTTGGCTCCTTGCCTCGAATGCTTCTTGCTTCAACCCCAGTGAACAAACAAACAGAGAACAAAGCCAAACAAAATCTGTTTAAATTCCTTGGATTTTTTTGGCAGCTGAACTGAGTTATAAATAAATGCAATACATCCCTAACACATACAAAGTCCAAACCAGAGATGTCCTATCTTTAGAAGTAAAGAAGACAATACCCCCAAAGTGCTTGGAACTTAGTAATTGCAATGTTTTGGGGTGATACCAGTAATGCTTCCTTTCTCCCAATTGTGCTTTTAAAGGGCATTGAACCTCAATGCCAGTGCTGCAATCCCCGCAGTGTTGGGACTGTGAATCACACTTGTCTGGCTCTTCTTAGCACAACATACCTCTGTTTTTAAAAAGTAGCCCTTTGACTACTAGAACAGCCCTTCTACCAATGAAAATCTTTATGTAGCTCATACCAGCAAACAGCAGCTCCCTGGGACCTGAAATGGCTGGGGAGATGGCACAGGGGAAGACGTAGCCTTGCTGTCCCCATACGTCATGGTACCAAGCCAAACTGGGCCCTCTCCATGCACCTGGGAATTAAGTTTCAAGAATTCAACATGGTTTGACAAGATCCAGGGTAGAACTGGCAACAGTTTAACATGCTGTTAAGCTCTAAGAGGGCCACTTAACAGGTGGGTGCAGCCAAACATGTATACCTGTAGAATAAGCTTGTGTCCAAACATCTGCTGCACACTTTACATTGTCAGGTGTATATGTTTTTTAAAGAGGACCTAGGCGGCCTTATTAAAACAACAATACCAATATGTAGAGGCTTCAAACCTCTTTGTTCTCTTCTTTCTTAGCAAATTCCCATGTCTGCCTTTCCTAGGTACCACATTTGTGAAGAGTCTTGCTAATGATGAAACAAGCCATACTCCTGTCTCTTAGCCCCTCACAGCATCGTTTTCAAAACTCCACTTTCTTTTTTAAAGCATCCTTTTCTTTATTGTAAGTTCTACAAACTTCAGTTCTATCCTTGATCATATTAAAATTTTCATTAAAATGACAAGACAGCCAGTTTTGTCTTACTAGCCTTTCTTCTCCGCCTCTTCAAACCTGCTTAGACTTACTCTTCTAATCCCACTTTAATCCTTTGATAATTTAAAAAGAAAATGAAAGCTATCCCAGTGCTTCCTTTCTGCTAAACCTTTGTTCATGCTTACTCAGTCTCTGTCACCCACCTACTGCTGCCATTTTAAGAGTGCTGTTGTAATTGCATTGAAGGATTTTGGGAATAAAAATTGGCACATATTCTCAGCCATGATTGTAAAAGCACATGTAGCCATGCACTTTCTAGCTGGACCAGAAAATGAGAAGAAAACAGGATTGCCGCTGCCAGTAGAGACACAGCAAGATGGGAGGAGGACATTGTAATTTTGGAGTTCACCCCCATCAGTCCTATTTCAAAGTGGATCTCAGACTTCCACCATAGTATTCTTTGAAGTCCTCTACCACACCCTTATCTTGGTAAAGAAGTGAGGAAAGGAAGGGAACGAGGGGATGTTGCAGAGGAGCCTGAGGTCCCAAGACCCTCTTGCATGGTAATGATGACCTCACTGTATTGTAGGTAAGGTTCCCAATCCACTCGACACTCAATCACATGTCCATATTGAATATTTAGACATTCAGTAGATGTTCAGATAATTAACCTAATAATTCTGTATGGTTTCCCAAGAAGATTCCAGTGGATCCCATTACTTCTTCCCACATTTTACTGGTGGTTTAAATCAAATCATCACAGGAAGGGGTGACCAACAGCACACCCTGAAGTGGCCTCACTGCACGCTCACCCTGTGGTCAACCATTCAGATTATTGCTGCAGGGCAGCAATGGAGTGGTTGGTTAGATTCTTTTGCATATGCACATAACCACTTATTTGAAGGACTGCTCCTGGTTTGACAGCTGGAGGAGGCTGCCTCCTCCTCTGAAAAAACTCATTTTTTCAATTAACCCCTTCTCCCTTCTGTGTGCTGCAAAGCTGTAGGCAGAGGAACCAGCATGGAAAAGACAAATGAGGCTTCTCAGCTTGGCCTCCTCCCCCTTCTCACCTCAGATGACAGCTGAAAGCTTCCTGGTTTGTACGGAGATGTGGTTATGTGCTCATCACTAACTGACTTAAAAAATGAAGAGTGAAAATGGAACAGAGTGATCAAACTTCCAAACCAGGTTGAGTTTGCACCAGGACAGTTCAGACATCCAGAAATGTGGGGTGAAAGCACTGATATCCATAAACCCCAAACTTTCCCTGGTACCTGATTAATCCACTTTCAATTTTGGGCAGAACACGGTGGCGACAACTGGGGCACGGAAGTCAAATGTTGCTTTCTGATCATGCTCTTTAAATCCACAAATGTATCACAATGATATTGGCACAAACTGCTTGTGTGACCGCAGAGTGCATCAAAAGGCCCTTTGGGCTGTCCCCAAGGAGGGCTAGTGTGTCTGACTTCTACAGCATTGCCCATCCATGATTTTGAAATGATTATGATACAGGATTTTGTTTTAGTAGTAAACACTTGGGTCCCATTCTATAATTTTATTCACAGTATATATGCCACCTGCAGCTTCACATGAATTGAATGATAATTGGGTCTTATTGGATGAAATATCCAATAAAACTACAAACAGCTTCCCAAACAGTTTATTCCTCTTAGTGGGTGATTTTAATGCAAGAATAGGGGCTGACCATGATCATTTAATCCAAAAATGGTATGGTTTTAATAATGAAAATTTCCTTAGTCCTTGGTGGTTTTGTCGGTCATCAAAAGATGTTGTAACAGAAGAAGAAGCAAGAAGTGATTGGATTTATACCCCGCCCTTCACTAGCCGAAGGAGTCTCAGAGCAATTTATAATTTCTTTCCCTTCGTCTCCCCACAACAGACACCCTGTGAGGTAGGTGGGGCTGAGAGAGCTCTCTCAAGAATTGCCTTGAGAGAACAGCTCTGAAAGAATTTATGACTGACCCAAGGTCAGACCAGTAGCTGCATGTGGAGGA
The DNA here is from genome assembly GCA_029233225.1 of Lepidodactylus listeri. Classification (NCBI taxonomy): domain Eukaryota; kingdom Metazoa; phylum Chordata; class Lepidosauria; order Squamata; family Gekkonidae; genus Lepidodactylus; species Lepidodactylus listeri. Next base: position 51,014,816 of record JARCFY010000011.1, read on the forward strand.
GTGGGGAGTGTTCTCCCAGATTAGAGTCTGCACTCTTAACCACTACACCAAACTGGCATTAATAAATACCAGCTCCTTGAGGCTGGTCACTTGTGCTATTCAAAGGAATTTAGTAATTTTGAATGGCACCAGAGAATTGATCCAAGTGGGGATTATATCTTCTTGGGCTTCAAGGGAGCTAGTGTTATAGATTATTTCATTGTTTCTTCTGATCTCAGCTCACTGGCCAGTTTCCTGGGAGTTTTGTCCCTTGGGGCAGTGATCATCTCCCTACTGTTTTGCAAATGAATATGTCTTGTGTCAAACTCTCTGTAATCAGGTATTGTGTGCAGTTCTGGAGGCCTCCCTTCAAAAAGGATGTGGACAGAATAGAGTGGGTGCAGAGGACAACCATGAGGATGTTCTGGGGCCTGGAGACCAAGCCCTATGAGGAAAAGCTGAGGGACCTGGGAATGTTTAGTCTGGAGAAGAGGAGGTTGAGGGGGGACATGATTGCTCTCTTGAAGTATTTGAAGGGCTGTAACTTAGAGGAGGACAGGGAGCTTTTCCTGTTGGCAGCAGAGGATAGGACTCGCAATAATGGGTTTAAATTAAGGGTGGGAAGATACCAGCTGGATATTAGGAAAAACTTTTTTACAGTCAGAGTTGTGAAACAGTGGAATCAGCTGCCTAGGGAGGTGGTGAGCTCCCCCTCTCTGGCAGTCTTTAAGCAGTGGCTGGACAAACACTTGTCAGGGATGCTCTAGGCTGATCCTGCATTGAGAAGGGGGTTGGACTAGATGGCCTGTCTGTATAGACCCTTCCAACTCTATGATTCTATGATGACTGTCTTCCTGACTATCCTGAGGTGATTCCTTCTCAAGCTGAAGGCTTGATCCATTGCCTCCCCTCAGGGAAGGCCCCTGGAGCAGACCTTATCCCAAACAAATTATTCAAATTAAATCCATCTTGGTGGGCAGAGATCCTTGCTCTGCTGTTTTCGTAAATAAACATGTCTGCTGACATCCCAAGATTTTGGAGGCACACAATAATAGTTCTGATCTTCAAGAAGAGTCAACACTTGGACACAAGCTGCTATCATCCAATTAGTTTATTATCTTGCTTGGGCAAATTATACTCTTCATATTTGCTACATGCCTAAACTGATTGGCTTGAACAGGATGATATCCTAGCCCAGGAGCAGATTGGGTTTAGGTGGAGTAGTTCAACCTTGGATCATTGTTTAGTTCTATATCACTTGATAGAAAAATACACTAATTTCCCAAATGGCACCCTTAACATAGGATTTATTGATCTGAAAGGTGCTTTTGATACCATTCCTATGAAGTGTATAATTTGCCCAAGCAAGATAATAAACTGATTGGATGATAGCAGTTTATGTCCACTCTGGGAAAAGCTGTGACACACCACAATTGATAAAAGGCTGCTATAGTTCATGCAGCAACTTCATGTGGACCTTACAGCTCAGGTCCACTGTGGCTATGGTGGCAAGCTGACTGAGCCATTTAACTTTGATAAAGTGGTTAGGCAGGGCTGCCTTTTGGCCCTATTTTTGTTCAGCCTATATATAAATGATCTTTCAGCTTCCTTTAATGAGCTTTGTCATCCACCCCATTTGGCCAACTGCAACATTCCAGTTGTGCTTTATGCTGATGACATTGCTCTGCTCTCTCAGACAAGAGTTGGTTTGCAGAGATCATTAAAATCTTTCTCTGAATATTGTAGTAAGGAAGGCCTGAAAATAAACTACCAGAAAATTAAAGTAGTTGTTTCCTCCAAAAAAGGAATCCGTGTTCAGATGGACTCTTAATGGGGAAGAAATCCAGCAAGTGAAGGAGATTTCATACTTTAGTATCCTTTTTGCATCTGATTTAAAATGGGGGCCACTTTACTCACTGATAAGGAGAAAAGCAAAAACATGTGCTGACAATATATTCAACTTTTCCCAAAATGGAGGTGAGAACTATGTTCCAGTTGCTGTTCAAGTCTTTAACCTAAAAGAAATTCCTATTATCCTTTATGGAGTAGCCATAAGGATTATCTTGATAAAGGAAAACATTGGCCATCTTCTTTTATATTTTGTGCAAAAATAATTAAACATTCCTCGCAATGTGGCTGGTGTGGCTTTCTGTTCAGAACTGGGCATATGGGGCAGAGGTCCATCAGTGGCTATTAGACACAAGGTATAGATAGGAACTCTCAATCTGGGACAAGTAATGCTCTGTATTCTTGGTGCTTGGGGGGGGGGGCGGTAACAGTGGGAGGGCTTCTAGTGTCCTGGCCCGAATGGTGGACCTCTTGAGGGCACTTGGTATTTTTGGCCACTGTGTGACAGAATGTTGGACTGGATGGGCTATTTGCCTGATCCAACATTGGCTTCTCTTATGTTCTTATGTTCAAACTTCCCTTGAGGCAATGGCTTGGTTACAAGTGTTTAGACTGTTCATCAAGTCATACTTGAGCAGCAAGGGCTACCTGGCACTTCTGAAAGAAAACTCTTATAGGTCAATATGTAGGGTTGCCATTCTACATTTCTGAGCAGGGGATCTCCCAGTTTTGGGAGCTTCCAGTGGGGGAAACCCCATCCTCAAACAGTGACGTTGCCATGCAATATCCCCGATGCACTGACATTGCGCAGAAGTGACATCATCACTTGGGGACATTGCAGAGCAACACTCTGATTTTTGGGCAAAATTCTATGGTTTGATGCCAATTTTACCATAGAGTTTTGCCCCATAATGAGAGCGTTGCCATGCAACATCCCTGATGCAATGATGTCACTTCCATGTGATGTCAGTGCATTGCATCACTCTGCCTTGGTCCCAAAAAATTCCCTCCCAGTCCCCGCTGGCATGGACATCAGACCTGGCAACCATATCAATGCAGTTTAAGCCTGTTTTTGAGAAACGGTGTTAACCTGGACACTATCTAGGTCCTGGACTTTCATGCAGCATTTGCTTTGGTGAGAAATCATGTAAAATCTATCAATCAATCACCAAAGCTCTGCCTTTAGAGCACACCACACCTATTCCTCCCAATTTTTTGGTATTCCACCTCCAAAATCTCTTCCCTCCCACACCTATCTGTTATTTTCCCCAAAGCTTGTTAAGGGCATTCATTTTGGCCAGACTCAGTGCGTACTCCTCAGCAGTTAGGGGAGGTAGGTTCATGTGTTTACCTTATTCAAAATGAATCTGCCCCTGTCCCCGAGGTAAGATCAACACGATAGCACATATCATTCTGAGTGTCATTTGTATGCTAATCTTAGGAGATGTTACATTTCACCATGTTTGCAAGCTCATTCTGACATATATTCTGATGACCTAGTTACCTTTTAACTTGCTGACAGGGATCCAAAAAGAACTCTAGCAGTCACATTTTTAAAATTCCTTTTGTCTATTGGGTGAGAAGTGATTAACGACGACTATTCACTGCTCAAGATCAATGTATCATAGAGCTTTTATTGGATAAAAGGAAAGGAAAGGAAAAAAAGAAGACAGCATTGCTAGCATCACCTTCAACACACTATTTCATCGCTCAGCTGAAAGGGGTCAGGCGGCTAGCACATTGCTATGCTGGTTGTAGTATAGCAAAGCTTTATTGCTAAGAATCCCCTCCCCACTCCACACAATCATTTGGAAATGCCATTTTGTCACATTAAAGACAGCGGTGTCAGCTAGACATTAATGACAGAACCTGCATAGTTTTTAAATCAGTTGTCTGTGTTAGACATTTCCATTGCCTACTTTGTTTTGGAAAGACAGCAGATTTCCATTTCATTTCACAGACCTAATGAAAAGCTTACCATTTGCCATAAGTAGTTTAAGGCTATGAACTTTTCCTTTACAGCATGTTAAAGATAATGCATGGTCCTCTTTGCAATTACTTGGCAGTAATTAAATCTGTGGGTTTTGCTGACTTGTACCATCATGGATTTTTCCCCCTGAAGGTTTATTACATCAGCTGAATGTTTCAATTGAGCTGCAGTCTCTTGCCAAGAGCTGTCTGCATATAATTCCACTACTATGTAGTCTTTTGTTCAATAAACAGGAGCCTTGAAACAAGACCCCCACCAATACAGTATGACTTATTGCTATATACAGATGATTATTTCCATGAAACAAATGGGAGTAACTTCTCCCTTAGTGCTATGGTGGCAGAGAATGGCCTGAAGGAAGATGATGTAGGTCCAGCCCTGTAAGCTGCCTGATTGGGAGATCTCCTGGGAACCAAATGTAAGTCTCTCTGAACACTTTGGAGAAAAATATATGGGGCAATACATAATTAAGTTAATTAATATATGTCAGTTGAGTATAGAAGCAGGAAGAGAGAGAGAGAGAGAGAGATTCTCAGCTTCAAAATCAGTGACTTCACCTGGAATGAAAGCTGAGATCCCTTCTGGACCTTTACAATATAAGATGTATTGGGTTGTCATTGAAATTACTTATAAATAGTGTATTACAGTGTACTCATGTTTAGCTGGCTTTCTGTAGCCTTCTGGAGTATTTTATGGCTGTTGTTTTAACTAGGTCTGAGCTGCAAAGAGGCATTTAAATTTTCATCAACATCTATTTTAGGGGTCTTTTTAAAGGGATTACTGCAAAAATAATAAAATTGTTTACCAGTTCAGGAAACATTGCCCTGAATAGGCTTCATTTGCACTCATGATTTTGATCACCCACATGACCAGCCCAAGAAACACTGCCCTTGCTCTGAATCAGCATAATTTCCCCTCAGAATCAGGACATAGACAACTGACTATGTAGTAGCATAACATTATGATTTTCACCACGGCTTTTTTTGTAGAAAAAGCCCAGCAGGAACTCATTAGCATAATAGGCCACACCCAGCAGCAGAAACTCATAGGATATGAGGCCACACCACTGACAACACAGCTTATTAGCATACTAGGCCACACCCCCATGTTACCAGAAGAGTGGTCATCCAGCCACACCCACCTTTTGCTTCTTATTATGTTTACCTTGTTTGTTGTCAAAACCCAGGGCTTTTTTTTGTAGCAGGAATTAATTTGCATGTTAGGCCACATACCCCTAATGTAGTCAATCCTAATGAGTTTCTGCTGTTGGGTGTGGCTTATTATGCTAATGAGTTCCTGCTGGGTGTAGCCAACTCAGGAGCCAGCCGGAACTCCATTCCTGTGCGTTCCTGCCCAAAAATAGCCCAGATTTTCACTATCTGATCCCTGGTTATTTGAAATAACTCTAGAAAAGAGAAAAGTTCTATGGAGGAAAAATAATGCTGCCAGAACAGCATCACATGGAAGGAGAAATAACATTCTGATTACTTGAAGTGTGTATATGTGTGGGGGGGCAGGGGGATATTTCTGTTCTGAAAACACTCGTTTTATTGTGGAAACAGAAATAAGCAAACATTAGGGCAGGGTAGGGGTAGATGCTTCTGCAAATCTGCATGAATCTTCAACATTGTGTGTGTGTGTGAGAAATCTAAAAACTTTAAAGTGGAAGAAGGTAACAACCTTGAAAAAATAAAAACAAAACAAAAACTATCAGGGAATGCACAAACACGATGAACACCATTTCACAGTGTTGAGCTCATATCCCAAAATGGCATCCAGTATTGCACAAACACACCAGAAGATGGGCAGGTAGAGTAGGGAATAGCAAAAGGTATAAGAGAGGTAATGCGGATTGCAAGGGGGAGGAGAAGCAAGGGCTAAGAGTGGGAGGAGGAGAAGATACAGGAAAGCAGGAAGGGATAGAAAGGAAAACAGAAGTCAGGGGAGGGGCATAGAAGAACTGTGAGAAGTTGGGGAGGAAAAAAGAGAGTGTGGGGCAAATGGGGAGAAAGGAAGACCAGATGGGCACAAAAATTAGGTGGGTGGTTAAGTGGGGGAGAAGAAAACAGCAAAGTTGGAGGGGGGAAGGAAGAAAACCAGAGCAGCAGTAGGAAGGGAGGAAAACTGGAGCTTGAACAAGATATGGTTACCAAGTCTGGGTTGGAAAATATCTGGGGACTTTGTGGGTGGAGCCAGGAGAAGGTGGGGTTTGGGGAGGGGAGGGGCCTCAGCATGGTACAATGCCATAGAGCCCACCCTCCAAAGCAGCCATTTTCTCCAGGGGAGCTGATCTCTGTCAGCTGGGGATCAGTTGTAAAAGGCTGCGGTCACACACACTAAATAATCCACTTTCAATCCACTTTCAGTGCACTTTCAAAATGGATTTTGCCAGTTCACACAGTAAAAATCCAGTTTGAAAGTGCATTGAAAGTGGATTATTTAGTGTGTGTGACCGCAGCCATAGAGGGAGATCCCCAGGTCCCACCTGGAGGCTGGCAACTCTAGAACAAGATGAGGGGAACCACAGACCAGTGGGGAATGGTAAGACTATTATCCTTTCCCCAAGGAGTCCTTTAAGGCCCTTCCCCTTGCTTGTCCTATGTCTTCCTGGAAAGCTTTCAGCAAACCCCCCTCCCCAACTAACTAGTTAGAACCATTTCTCAGAAGCTTTTGCAAGACCTTTTATTTGGACTAGTTTTCCACAAGTGTTGCCATTTATTAACTGTGGCATGACTGACAGAAACCGAACAAGGGCTGCTTTTCTCCTGGATGGAGATTCAGTGATGAGAAAATAAGTTTCACTTCCTCCCCAATCCTACAGTGGTTAAAAGCACAGGAGCACCCCCGAAGCAGCTGGAGTAGCTCCTCAAGTACATGTTTAAACTATTCTGCTTCATGTCTGAACTTTGCATACCACTGGTGGCCTCTGAGGGTCAAGCTAATTCCCTTTTAACTAGCAAGTTTCATTAACCGTCAGTGGTATTGTCATGCAGCAAAATCCAGTTGTCTCTATGATATTATCATGATTACTAGGCATATGAAGGGCTATCATTTCAGATAGACAAGCGGGGACCAGTGTTCCATCTAAGCTGAGTTATTGTGAGCTAGCTCACAGTTTTTTAGCCTCTGGCTCACACATTTTTGTCTTAACTCAGGAGGAAAGATGGCTCCAGAGCAAACTAATTTATTCAGTAGCCAAATCACTCGCTCACAACTTTAATGCCAGTAGCTCACAAAGTAGAATTTTTGCTCACAAGACTCCACAGCTTAGAGGGAGCATTGCTGGGAGCCCCTGATACTCACAGGGGAGAAATCCCTCCCCCCATCGCTAGTGATTCCCCTTATGCCACAGTGGTGGGGGGAGACTCACAGTGGTGGGGGGAGACTCACAGGAGACTCCTGAGCCCAGCATTCTCTTGTGCCACTTCTGGGCCAGGTGTGGCTGCTTGGCATTCTCCACTACCATGAACTGGGGAGAAATCCCATATCCTCCCTCCAGTGCCAAGTCTAGTGTGCCTTCTGAGCCCAATGGCCTCCTCTGGCACTGCCGTACCCGGTGCAGCTCCCAGTCTGCTGCTCTGCCAATACCAGGCTCAGTGTGGCTCCCAGCCTGCCATGCCACCAGGCTCAGCGCAGTTCCTGCTCTGCTGTGCCACTGACGCTGGGCCCAGAGGGAAATTTTGGAGGGAATTTAAACCACCCACTTTTTTATTTCAGATTTTCCTGCAAACCTAGGGGTCCCCCCAATTTGCAGGAGAAAAAATCTCTTTAGCGTCCATGTGGCCTTGATCTGCAGATTTAGATATCTGTGGATGGGGGCCACAAATTGCTAATAGTATATAGACAATGGTGCAAAGCAGTGGCCAACTGGAACAGTGAAAAGGTTCACAGTAACATGCTATCTCCACCTAAATATCAGCTAGAGATGGGTTACCTGAATGTGTACTGAGGTGTATTTTCTGTGTCCTCTAAAATTGCTGAAGATAGTTCAGCATGCCGAGATAGTTAAAGATTACAGTGAATGTGTCCTCCTCTATATTTCAACTCAGCTGCAGTTTTAAATCTTACAAGGTGCCTCTGTTATAATAACTTTGTTGGAGACAGATGGAATGTTACAGCAGACTGAAGTCTTGAAAACTGAATGATCATGTAGCATATTTGAGTTATATGTACCTCAAGAACAAAATTTGCTGTACTTTGAAAGCATACACATGGCTTCTATGCTCTGTGATTTCTTAGTGATGTGCTGATACACTGCCATCTTGTGAATATAGGGGGGAAATACATGAAAATCCATGAAGCTTGAGAGCCCTAACTTTTAACGATTGCTGAAACTTGTTGTGCACATCTGCTTCTGTATACTATTTCACACGGTACCTTTAGAGACTAAAACATATTTGGAGAAAAGAAAAGACAGCAGAAAAATATACAAATGTTGAAAGAGAGGGAGGGAGACAGAGAAACTGATAAAACAAAAAACACCTGCAGTAGCTAAATTAGAATAACCAGATTACTGTGACAGTTACCTTGCCATTCTCCCCACAATTCAGTTTTGAACAGAAAATAGGTGGGTTAGGTAGGATAACTAGAATACATATTGCAAATGGATTACCATAATTTTTATCAAGGGTATTGCAAAATATTTGCTTTTCTGAGGACTTTCATGTGAAAATAGAAATCTCAGGTAAAATAAAAATGAAATTTGTACGTTTGCTGACTATGGGAGATCGTTAAGTGGCAATGCCTTTATGACTGAGTTCACTGGACTGCTAGGGTAAAGACAAGTTAAAGCTCCCTAGAGACAGATGGTGAATGTGTTCTTCACCCTAAAAAGGGATGTAAACCAATAGCATCCAGGTTCACCTGGAAAGAACCTGTCTTAAGTAGATATATTCACCATAATCACTGTCTCACTTAATGATGAGGCTGACTTGTATGTTAGTATGAGCCCCAAAAAGGAGTGGTTCAGGGCTAGTAGGTTTCTACAGATGGTAGTGGGGAACCTAGAGGTATATCCAGAAAAAAATGATATTTTTGGAAGAACAAAATCAACAATAATCCCAAACCATGCAGTTAAAGAAAGGGAGAAATGTTGGGTTGGAAACTTTAGAGGATGATCAGTGGTACACAGGGCTATTTTTGGGCAGGAACGCACAGGAACGGAGTTCCGGCTGGCTCCTGAGTTGGCCACACCCAGCAGGAACTCATTAGCATAACAGGCCACACCCAACAGCAGGAACTCATTAGGATTGGCTACAGTAGGGGTATGTGGCCTAATATGCGAATTAATTGCTGCTACCAAAAAAGCCCTGGGTTTTGACAACAAACAAGGTAAACAGAATAAGAAGCAAAAGGTGGATGTGGCTGGATGACCGCTCTTCTGGTAACATGGGGGTGTGGCTGAATATGCTAATAAGCTGTGCTGTCAGGGGGTGGCCTAATATGCTAATTAGTTTCTGCGGTTGGGTGTGGCCTATTATGCTAATGAGTTCCTGCTGAGCTTTTTCTACAAAAAAAGCCCTGGTGGTACATGATTATATATAGATGCATGAAGAAAAAAGAGGGCTAATGGGAGAGAGGTTACACTCAGCTTTAATCCATTTCAGCGTTGGGAAGAGAAAAGGTGAGCAAAATGTGATTGAAGCAATTAATTCAGTTCTGCCAACCCCAGGAAGCAGAGTACGAGTGTCAGCTTGTGATTTGATAATATAACCTGGAAAGCATGAGGATGAAAACAAAATGGATAACATTATCTGAAAATGTGCTGGGCACTAGTCTGCATTTCTGAACATGCACAGGGCAATAAATTAAGTTGATGGTGCTGGGAACAGAAAAGGAAAAATCGGAAGACAAGCACAGAAAGAAAAATGATGGCAGGAAAGTTTGGGCAAAGATTAGGATGTTGGGAAAGTGACAATTGACTTGACAAGCATATAAATCTGGGAACTGCAGGTAGCACCATTCACAACCAGTCCAGAGTTTATGAGAAAAAGAATGGTTATAGAGTAAAGCAGAGACAAATTTCTGAGACTCAGAGGGAAAAATTGACAGAGTGATATGAGAAAAATCTGAAAATCAGAGAGAGGGAGTGCAAAATCATGAAAGGAAGAAAGTTGGAAACAGTTTATATCTAAGGAAAAGATAAAAGGAAGAAAAGAAGGCATTGGTAAATCAAAAGAAGAAGAGATTGGATTTATACCCTGCCCCTCACTACCCGAAGGAATCTCAGTGCGGTTATAGACAAGCTATCTGAGGCTGCTTCCATATGGCAGTGATTTCCATTGTCCAGTCATGGAGATGGCAAATGGAGAGCCCACATGGGACTTCCCTCCACAGTTTCCCTGTAGATTCCATCCCCCCCCCCCCCCGGGACTTTTTTTTTAAACAGCATTATTCTGCTGAATTGGCTTAGAAGCCAAGTGAGGCTGGAAAAGGGGGGGAGGGGCTTCTGTCCCTAACCTCCCCGATGTAGGCTGCTTTGTGATCGTGCAGGCTGAGAATTGCCCCCCTTTCTCTCCTTCCCTTGCAGCCCTTCCTAAAATACCTTTTCACTGGATTCTTGTCATGCTTTGCACATGACACCTGGAAGGGGAAAGCGGGCAGGCAGCAGCAAAGGTAGGACTGGTTGAGTGCAGTAGTGTGTCCTGCAGGATTGGAGCCTGTTGTGTACTGAGCATGAGTCATCCCTCAGCTAGCACCTGGGTTGAGCTTGTTACCCCAGAACAATAGCTTATCAGGATTCAGGAGTGGGCCAATAGTGATGTAGTATTATGTAAATAGCCTTATCACTGGGAGTGGGGTGTGTTAGGGTGTGGTCTTTGCATGCTTTATAAACAGGGCAGCAAGCCCTGGATTTCGTCCTTGTAGTGTTCCTGAAATCACTAAATAAACTAGAGCTGATCACTGCAAAGTGTCCAGAACCCAGTATTTAATGGAGCCCCCTATGGGGCAACCCTTTGCGTGCGATAGAGTGGCCCACTACTCATGGGGCAGAACATGTCACAATTCACCTTGATAGTAGGTGATGTGAAAGACCTCCACTAGAGACCCTGGAGAGGTGCGTGCAGTCAGAATAGACAGTATTGACTTTGATAGACTGATACTCAATATAAGACAGATTCATATGTTCATGAATGTGCTGTCAACTCTCAACATGTACTGTTCTGGGGGAGGGGATATAAATTGATATTAACAATTTAGGCTGATATAAGCAAATTCCCATATTAAAGATGTACAATGACATCACTGAAGTTTGAAATTAACAGGCTCAAAATATTTGCCTAGTTAGCTAATAAAATTTGACTGTGTTGTGAGAGAAGCTTCCTGAATTTTATACTTCACTTGGCATAAAAATATATTATGAGCATATCTGTGTATTTATGCATGTAAAGTCTGCGTTCATTAGTCTCAATACTGAAAGCCTGTATCTGCAACTAGCTCAGGTCCAGAAGATGATTACTGTAACTTCTTATTCAGACTCAATGAAACTGCCTTTGATTGTTGATACTGACTACAATTAAATAAACAAAAACAGAAATGCTGTTTACAAAACAGTACCCAGTTTCCCAGTTGGGGGGGGGGGGGGAATCACAAAAATCCCAGGGCAGGGTATGCATTATGTCAGTGCAACATTTAAACAAACAAATGAAAAAAACAGATCGTGGGTCTAGTTTGGAAGATGTACAAGTCCCAAGCCTGTGCACCTGGAAAAAGACAGTGATTCATAACAAAACCAACAATTTCTTGAAAAAACCATCCAGTTTAATAACTGCAAAGTTTGCAGGACCTGCAAAGCGGAGCTCTTCTGCCAGGTTTTTGGAGCCGCCACTGGGGGGAAGGACCACTAGTATGGCCTAGTACATCTTGCTGGCCTGATATAACCTGGTGGAAACCTCCTAGCCAGGAGCTGCCCCCAGCGCTGGATTTTGCTCCGTCGTCAATTCTTTTGCTGCCATCTTTTTAGTATTTTACTGCTTTGTGATATATATTGATGTGATTTTATATTTATATGTTTCTGCTTTTATATATTGTTAGCTGCCTAGAGCCTGGGAATGCTGGCTAGGTGGGATATAAATCTAAATAAATAAATGAATGAATGAATGAATGAATGAATGAATGAATGTTGCATGGAAGGCAAGCGAACTGCCTTGAAAGGGCTTGCACTGGTCATAACAGGGGAGACTGACTATTTTGAAGTGGTGGCAGTTGACTCAATGAAGCCATCTCCTGCATGATCTGAATCATGAAGGCCCCCATTTGTATTTTTAGTGTGTGTGTGTGTGTGTGGGTCACATGGTACTTATTCCTGTGCTTATTGCCTTCTATGAGAGAAGGAGATTATCGAGTACTGGGCACTGAGGATGGACTTCCTTAAAAGAGAAATTGATACTTGAAAGGAGTTGATTATTTTCACATTGCTTGTATGTCACAAGAAGAAGGGGGTCTTTGTATGGTATAGCTGCCATTCTGAGTAGATAAGACTGATCTTGATGAAGCAAGGCTCTGATTCAGTATCCAGTGGGTCTGTCTTCATTTGGCTATATGTACTAAACGAATGTATTGCAGCAAGCAATTCTACTTGCCCTCTAATATCACAATTGCCATTATGTAATATCCTTGAAGTATAAGAGCAAATATAGGGGAGTAGTATATTTTCCTTAAATCCCTTTGTCTAACGAATGAAAGATGCTATAACTGGATAAAAGGAACTCAGTGCCTCCACACATCCCTTGTAATTAAGCCAGAAATTACAAGATGTAAGAATTCTTGATTCTCCTTGCTATATACTAAGACCTAGAATATGATCCCTGATACCAGGCAAGTGTCATTAGGTAGGACTCAGCTCTTTCCAATAACCACAGGAGGGATCAAACCTAAAAAAAAAAAAAAAAAGTTTAGGTGCATAAATATTATATAGCATAAAATCAATATGTGAAGAGCCAACATCTTTAGCTCTCCAGATTGAATAATATTGTCATAAAGGTATCCCAAATGAGAACTTAATTAGAAAATGCAGCTAAAAGGTCAGATGGAAAATTACATGCTGTTTCAGCATTTTGGGAACAAAACAGTAAGACATATGATAATGAGGTACAATGAGAATAATGGTGTAACAATATGCTCTGTGAATGGATTTCCGCATACATTCTTGGTCTCAGCATCACAAAATACAATGAAAAAACAGTCAAAGAATACAGAACATGGAATCAGAGAGGCATAGGCAGTTTAACAACAGCTTTAGAGAGGCCTACAATTAACTACTGCTGGCAATTCCCCTGGCCGGAGTTTGATCTTCCTGTGCAAAAGTTTCACCTTTTCAGTCATGGCTCCTGTCCTATGGAATGGTCAGTCTGAGGAAACAAAAAGCATCCCTTCATCAAAGATTTTTAGAAAGATGTACAAAACTTTTTTTATACATAGTTTTTCAGAGTCTTTTACTTTTTTTTTTAGATATTCAGATCTTTAAAATTTTGGTGTAAAGTTTTCCCCCCCAGTTGTGCATGTTTCCTTGGTAAGTCATCTTGAGCCTTTGGAAGGGAAGTTGGGATTTAGATATTTTCAGTAAATAAATCCTTAGACACAACTCTAGTTCTCTGGGCAGCTTAAAAATAAAGTAAAAATATAACAACAGTAAAGAAGCCATTAATGATGATGACAACATGTTTTTATAAACATCATTAAAACCACCTTACATTTGTAACAGATAATAAAATAGAGCAGCATCAATAATTTATGAATGTTTCGATTAAAAGCAAAATAGAGCAGCATGGGCAATAAAAACAGATCTTCTGGAGCTAATAGGAGGGCACTTGCCTGTAAAGATACAAACATCTGCAGCTGACACCAAAATCTCAGCACCAAATGGATGTATATGGAGAGGAATTTCATAATCAGAGAAGAACCAGAATGTGTTTTAGCTGCCTCTAAAATAATTTTCTACCCACATTAGCCATGTTTTCTTAGCACTTTGGACAGGATATAGCATAGATAACCTCTGACTACTTTCGATGTTTGTTGAAATACAATATACACTAAAAGTTTTGCTAACTGGCACCCACAGGGAAGTGATGGTGCTAGTTAACAAAACTCTTACCTGGCTGCACCCCACCCAAGAGATGGCTCCCTCTTGAGGCACCCAGCCTGCCTATAGTCGAGGGAGTTAGGGAGTCACTCACTCCACTCCCACCACTCACTTAGCCGGTTTGTAGCTGAGTGAGTTGGGAGGCAACTTGCAGCTGGAAATCTTTAGAAATTTTGAAGCTATGCTGGGAGACAAAGGTTATTTGTGCCTTTTTTAATGGCAAGTTTTGGAAGAACTGAAATATATGCACCTTCCTCTCAAATTTAGGCTTAAGTTGCTGTTGTAACAACATAAAATGCATCTTGTATAATGCAGTGTTCTCCCAAATTTGGACCAGCCATTCTCCCTTGACCTCACCTATTTCACTGGTTTGTTGTGGCAATCAAACTGAGGAGGAATCATTTGTACCTTCTGTGAGCTCCTCAGAGGAAGAATAAAAATGGACAGAAAGATAAATAGACAGAAAGTGTTGGAATGAAAGAAGAGATTAGCAAAGATCAGCACTCCTCCTCTTTAGTAATCAACAACTTGTGCCCTTCTGAAACTCCTCCTCACATATAAACAGCAGATAGATGTAACATCTAACTCACACATAAAAATAGCCAGCAGTGTGCTGTGGTATCCATAGATAAAAGTAGAAAGGATGGGAAAGCAGGGTGTGAAGTAACAGGACAAAATGCTACTTTACAATAACAGGGCCCAGCCCCATAGCCAGAAATTTTTTGTTGGGAGGGGAAATTGGGGGCAAATTGGACCTGCTGGTGTGTGTGTGGGGGTGAGCTTACCATCACACCACTACTGGCAGCTCCATCCTCATGGTGGCTTGCCCTAGAGCACTCTAGTGGCAGCCTGAGCCATGGGGAGGGGGGACTTGAGCTCAAGTCTCCCTGTGGCTCAGGCTCCCATCAGTGGGGAAGGAGAGGGATGACCATCACATGGCCTCACTGGGTCTTCCTGCTTCCACAGCAGACTTGTCAAAATTTGAGAAGTTGGCTGCAAAAGCAGGAAGACCTGGAGAGGCTGGAAGGGAGGGAGAGGTGCAGCCTCGCCAGGTCTTCCTGCTTCTGCAGCCAACTTCTCAAGACCTGGCGAGGCCACCCCTCTCCTTCCCCTCCTGCTGGCAAAAGGGCTAGGCATATTTGTGGGGGGTGTCATCCTGATCAGCCCCCCCCCACTCCGGCTATGGGCCTGGCCAGATAGTCTTTGTTCCTTCTTTCCCCTTACTACGCACTGCTGAGGAGAGGAGACAAAAACATGTTCAGATGGCAGGCTATACTTAGACATGTTCAGTCTTTTGAGGACATGTTGGATCTATCTACTCCCATCATCTAGAAACCAGAGAAGCAATGGGGAGGACATTCTTCCAATATACATTCAGTGGGGGAGATATAAGCTCCACTTCATGCTATTCATGCTTGTGTCCTCTCCCCAATTCAGTGACGCAAAGCGCTCACAGTGCTCTCACTATGAAAGGTGGTTCAGGAGCATTTCCCTGTTGCAGTCTACTAATCTTTACAGGGCATCCTGGAGAAGAAGTGTTTCCCTTTTTGTGTTATGACTCAGTATTGCATTCCTCCTGTTCATTCTTGAAAAAAGCATGAAGGAACCCAAGATAAAGCCTAATCTATTTGGTCATAGGCACAAATCTCAGTGGTAGCTTGTATGGTGTTTCACCGGTTTCTATCAGCTTCCACCATTGAATGGGGAGAGGAATTTAAAGTCTTTACCATTATTTTATTTATTTAATTTTATTTTAGGCCCTGAAAGCTAAGGGCCGTGGCTTCCTTTATTAATCAATCCATCTCATGTTGGGTCTTCCTCTTTTCCTGCTGCCTTCAAGTTTTCCTAGTACAATTGTGGGTCCCCCCCTCCCCCCCAGTGTCTCTTGTATTCTCATAATGTGATCAAAATATGGTAGCCCCAGTTTAATCATTTTAGATTCTACAGAGAGTTCAGGCTTGATTTGATCTAGAACCCAGTTATTTATATTTCTGGTGGTCCACAGTATCTGTATAATTCTCCTCCAACATCACATTTCAAATGAATCAACTTTCGTTCAGTTAGCATTGTCCATTGTCCAATTTCTACACCTTTACATAATAATGGGGAATAGTAAGGTATGAATTATCTTGGTCTTGGTTGCCAATGACACATCCTTATATTTAAGAAGCTCCTTCATGGCTGTCCTTCCCAGTCTTAATCTCCTTATGATTTCTTGGTTGCAGTCTCCCTTTTGATTGATGAATTTTTGGAATTAAGCCCATTAATTTGAAGGCTGAGGATTTGTGCAGCTAGCTGTTCACACAAAGAATATGACATGAAGATTATCCTTCAAATAATGCAATTTTAAGACTCTAAAAAAATTGGTTTCATAAAATTTTGTGGATGTAAGAAACTTGACAAATAAATTGATTTGTTTGTGAATATGCACACAACTGTACAAATGTATCATAAATCTGGCTTATGCTACTCTGCTACATTCTGGCTACAGTCCTGTAATGACAGCCTTTCAGCATTTTGAGTCTTAGATTGCTCAGGGAAAAGGAAAGTCATTCAGCACAAAGAAAGATTGGGCCTTGGCATGCTGAAGATAACTGCTTAATGTCTGAGCTTCTTACAGCTACCTCCATTGCTAGGGCAACAGGGACATTCTTACAGGGAAGAAGATACAATATTTGGCTGAGTGCCTCAGTTCTCATTGTAGCAGCTGGCCTGAGAGAATTAAAATTTGACTTCACTGTTTCAGCCTCAGTCATGGCTAAAAATATAAAATAAGTTCAGGACATTGTTTCCAAATAAAAGGAATTCCAATAAAACTAACCAATGGCTTACGTGACGATCAGTTTCTGAATGACTGTATTAAGCTGAGGAATTCTTTCGCCATTCAAAAAGTTCCCAGTGGGCAGCAAATACCCTTTGAATTCCAAGTTTATCTTGCAGACCTTTGCTTCATAAGTCATTTTCACACAAATTGTCTGGATATTTAGATGAAATTCAAAAAGAGGCTTACACTTCAAAGTGTAGGGAAGCTGACTTAAGCTATGGCAAAAAATACCCAAATCTCTTATCTTTTCATATTTGTCATTTACTATAATCCTTGCAGAGTAGCCTCAGCAATAATAGAGGAAAAAATTGCAAGATTGGCTTGACAGAATAACAAAAGCATTAGATGTAAATGCTGGTTAGGAGGCAATTATGGGGCTTTTAAGCTCCAGGAGTGATAAATGCTTGTCCAAATTAAAATGTACAGGAATTTCCTATGGGAATGGATTGCCTTTGGAAAAAGGACTTTCGTTGGGGTATTGACCAGCACTATTTCTTCTCTGGACTGTCATTGGGTTCTCCAGATACAAGGTAACAAAGTCTTCTTACCCACTGTCTGATTTTTCTGCTACAATAGCCTCTGGCTTTTCTATAATATTGCAAACAGTTTCACTTTAACTGACATGCTTAGAATTTTTTTTAAAAAACTGAAATGATTAATGTATCATTTAAAAGACTGTTGCAAATATTTGAAAGTAGGTATTTGTCATATATCCCAGCCTCCCACTTAGTATTGTATGTTATAACTTTAAGGAAAAGAGTTGTGATATGTAACAGTTATAACTACAAAAATGCTATGGCTATAGCTACTTAGGAAAGGCTCCAAGGATTTATAAGACAGCAGCAAATATTTCTTTTCACATTGGTGAACCTGTTTTGTAATGGAGATGGGATGGGGTGATGGTTAAGAAGGAGATCAGCTGTAACTGCAGGAATTGATTCTGAAAAAGTATCAGATATTTCTCTTGGACAAGCTCAAGAAGTGTTCATGCTCTGAACCAGACTAATTGCCACATTAGGGAAGCTTTCCCCTTGATCAAGGTTGCTGAGATTCAGTTTTTACGTTTTTCTCATACACAGCACAGCAGTGCATCCACAAGTTTTTTGACATGTATTTTTAACATACTCTTTGTCCTCTGACATAAACCTCTTAGGCATACCCAGTGTCTGCTTGAGTAATTCAGTATTCTAAACTAAATGAACTCATCTGCTAAAGGTTTGGTGGAAATGATACTATATTGGTGTAGCCATTGAGCCAAATCACTTTCAAGGTTCTCTTCCTTGGAACAAGTATGCTATGGGTCATGGGCTACCTATGCTAGCAATGGACAACTCCTTCTGTTTAGTAAAGGGACAGTTTCCTGGATCTTTCAAAGTCAGCCTTTGAGGGTCTTTTCACAATTCTCTGAGCTTTTGTTGACTAGGACAAAAAAAAGAGAGAAGAAGACACAATTTCAGGGCCAATAGAAAATGTGCTGAGAAATGCAAGTGCTTTTCAACAATAATGAAAAAGGAACACAAAGTTAAATAACTGGTTTGGCTCAGCCCCTGGCCAAGCTGCTTGAGGACCAGAACTAATGGAGGAGAGAATACAAGGATCAAAGGATATATAGTAGGAAGGGGGAAGAGAGAGAGAGAGGAGGAAGAAAACTAACAATGAGGAAAAGAACCAAATAGCTGTATATAAGGAACTGGAGGACTACTAAAGGGGAGGGGGAAGAAATGGGGATGGGAAGAAGAAGGAAAAGAGTAGATTGGCCTTCTGTTCCGACCCTTATTCCAAACTTCAGGCAATCCTAAACTCATCTCAAATTCACCACTGAAGCACTCCAAACTCTCTCCAAAGAAACCCCTCCTTACCTTTTTGCCCTTACTCTATCAAGGCCTCTGTCTGAGCCTTTCAGCATTGATCCAGTAGTAGTAGGGCTTCCTGAACTCACATGAGATCTGTTCCTCTGTGAGAATTCAGCCATTTTGGTAACCTTGGAAAAGGCAAAACTCCTGTTGGTGATGGATATCTTGCTGTACAGTTTTTAAAGACCACAAGGAAGAAAAACTGGACCATGGAAGGTTTCTAGTGAAAATGAAAAATCTCCTGGCAGCTGGCTTCAGGTAAGATGAACCACTCTGGCCAGGAGATTACAGGCCAGGTGTCAACTGTGATTTTACAGCAACAGTGAAGCACATGGCGTGCAGGATGGAACCAGCTGATAGGCTGGCATTTGCCACTAGGCCACTCATTGGGCATCCCTACTATATGTTTGTTATCCAAATCAGTATACATCTGTAGGGGCAGTAACATGCAAAGGTGTCCACTTGCTAGCACAGAATAAACATGCATATTTTGGGTACTTCAATACTTGTACTGTTAGCCTGTGTATACCAAGGTCCAGATTCAGATCAACACTCAGAAAAATGAGGGGGGGGGAGTCTCTTAAACAAATAGGGGTTTTATTTTATAGACAGAAAAGGGGACCAAATTAATCTATGCAATATGGAACCGATAGCAATGAAAATTACAGAATGGAAAAAGCAATGCAGTGAATAATATGCGAAAAATCCTTTCCCTAGAAAACCTGCCTGCCTAAAATGAGGAATGAACCTATAAAACAAAAGGGGACATATAAGCCTGTCCCTGAAAAGAGGTGGAGGAAGGGGGGTGGTGTCTGTGCCAGCTGACAAAACTGACCAGGTGGGGGAGAGAAGTACAGTGGAAGGTTCCAGAAGTGAAGAGTTGAGACTGAAGAGATGACGGGTCAGCTGTAAAGCTAGGGTAACAGGATAAGCCCAAAACTGTTTACAAAAGCTGAGAATGAAAAGGGAACTTTTAAAACATAAGAAGAGCCCTGCTGTATCAGACCAGTAGTCCATCTAGTACAGCTTCCTGTCTCACAGTGGCCAACCAGTTCCCCTGGAGGGAAACAACAGGGCATGATATTGCCTCCTGGCACTGCCATTTAAAGGTTTAGTGCCTCTGAATGTGGAGGTTCCCTCAGTCACCATGGCTAGAAGGCACTGATAGACCTATCCTCCATGAATCTATCTAACCCCCTTTAAAAGCTGTTTATTTCTGTGGCCATCGCTACATCCTCTGGCAGTAAATTCCACATTTTAATGTGGATGAGTAGGGGAATGGGTGTTTTCACTGGAATTAGGTGATTTAAAGGATGTGCAAGCTTGAAAAGAAATCCTTTGTCTATGTGGTGGAAGCTATTTTCCCCTTTTGCATTGAGAGTTTCAGAAATGCTCTCCTGGGAAGATCTGGAAGTTAAATATTTATGTATCTATGGCCGGGTACTTGTCATGATTAGAGAAGGGCTAGAATCTTGTTGTTTGCTGGAATCAGCCCATTGCCTATTGTTCTGGAACTCTGGGTTGTTGGCTACAGTCACATTATTTGGAAAGAGGTTCTGAGGTCCTCGGGGAAAATGAAGCTCAACTGAATTTCTCTTTGGGTGGGTTTACTCATTACTGATAGAACTGCCCTGCCTTCCTTGGCATGATTTGGTGGTGTTTGCTATTAGTTTAATTAAGGCTCCTTCTATCATTTCTAGGCCCACACTCATGTGTACACATATCTAAAAGGAGATCCACACTATACAGGAAAAAGGGGGTCCCATCAGATGAGGGTCTTGGGGGCATCATGTTGTCACTGTTGGTCCCATTAAGCACATACTATGGCAAGTGCTGGACTTGCAATGGCTGTGCAAGGAAGTAGGTGGTGAAGCACAGACTAGTAGGCTGTAATAGCACATCTGAATCCCACTAACAAATGCCTGGGGAGATGTTGAGAACATAAGAACATAGTAAGAATCCTCTTGGATCAGATCAATCATCCACTGAATCCAGAATTCTGAGCCACACAGTTGTCCTGGAGGACTAGCAAAAAGGACACAGAGGCCAAAGCCTTCCCATGGTATTGCTTCCAGTATTCAGAGGGATATACCTCTGGATGTGAATGTTTCCTTCAGTCATTATGGCTAATACCCTTTGATGGATCTATCCTCCATTAATGTGTCTAATCCCCCTTTAAAGCCACCCATGTTCATGACTATCACTACATCTCCTGGTAGTGCATTCCATAATTTAATTATTCAGTGAGTAAAGAAGTCTTTCCTTTTTTCACTGACCTTATTGACTTTATGCATTCAGCCAACAAAATAATGTAATAGGAAGACTAATTCCTAACAGAGAGTTCTTGTTTCTTTTTTCTCCTTTCCTCAATCCCAAATGTATTAATACTTTTTAATGTATTAAATCATGTATTAATACATGATACTTTTTAACCATTACTAAATAAAAAGCCTTGGCAATATTTTTGGACCTTTCCATTCCCTTTCTTTAAGATTCAAAAGATGGGTTTGGTTTCTTGTATCATAAGGCAGGGGAGTAAGAGATCCAGCATTTTTCTTTTCATAATACAGGGAACATCTCAGCAACAGACCACAGAGAGGTGCTATAAACCCACTATAGTGGCTTGGAGCTGCATCACAGAGACCAGATGGAGCTTCTCTAAGCGCTTCTCGAGTCAGGATTCCTGCTGACTTTTGTACACTTTCTTTTATTTTCCTAATATCTCTCCTAGCACTCATCATGCCACAGCATGAGTCCAGCAGTCTGAGCTTAAAATAATGAGATTGGCAACTGACAGTAACAAGTCAGGGGAGATTTACTTTACACAATGCGTTCAGTAAGAAAATTTAAATAGCCATCATCTCTCTCACGCTCTCAAGTAAATAACACATTTGTTTGAATAAATGAGCATTCACAGAGCTACAGCTTTAATTCCAGCTTCCACAGTCCCCAGCCATACAAACAGGTATATGCAGATATGGTCCAGTGTTAACACTTCCATTTCTTGGATACAACACTTACATGTGGGGTTTAAATGTTGCTAAACCATTTGTCTCTATCCCTTGTGTGATTATAGGCACAATTATAGGTTAGGTGTTCCCAAGGCTATGAGTAACTCATACCATGAACTTTCACTAATGCTAATGCAACACTATCGAGGAACCACTTGGGTCTGAGATAATGAAGATGATCTTTCCTACATTGTCAAAAAAGCTGACAGCCCAGCCTTAACAATTTGCATTGCTTTGATTTTACAAGGGACAGAGTTCAACGTCTAGATGTTACTGTACTAGTTGTTACTGCACAGATCTGCTACTAAAAGCCATTCTGCATAAGGGCTGGGCTGAAGAACACTAGAAGAAGACTAGAAGAATAGAATACCAGAAGTAGAATGTTAGGCCTGAAGCACTTCAGAGTGCTGGTGGAGAACCTATTCCTGAATGTTGCCGATTCCCTGATGAATTTGCTAGACTGCTACAGTCATTTTCTAAAGCCATGCTTTAGGTGTACCGACCTTCTGAGATTAGGCAGGTAGCAACCAAGGAGAGGGCCTTCTTGGTTGTGCCACCCAAACGCTAGAACTATCCCCCCAGAGAGACACATCTGTCCCCTTCTGTTGCCATACTCTTCCAGCTAACAAAAACTATTTTGTGTCGTCTGGTGTTCCCTCAGAGATCTCTCCGTCCTGATCTGTGTTTAAATTGTACTTTTAATGTTTTTGTATGTGTATTTTAGCTTAGTTTTGCTTGCTTTAATTATACATTTTTTTTTGCTTGGTTATAATAGTTTTTAAGATGTGTTTTTAGTATACATGTTTTTAATTTGTTGGCTACCCTGGTGGCGTTGATGAGGGCAGAAAGGTAGGGTGTAAATTTTGTAAATAAATATATAAACAAACAAAAATCCCCTCCCCCCAATATAGGAATCCTGGCCTAATACAGACAAAAGTTTAGCACAGCCATTTCCCCAGTTTGTACATGTAGGGAGATTTTTTTTTTTACATGAAAAAATATTTTTAAAGAATCTTACTGCAATTTGAAGTGCTGTAATGGAGGTCCAGCCCCTCAGCTTGCTACCTTATTGTGCAGAATGGTTTTCTGTAGCAATTCCACTGACAAAGTTGGCTACCACTAGTGCTGTTTTGAGGGGAATTTCTCTCTCCAAAATTCATTTTTGTTATAGCCATTAATTCCTCTTATCCTCTTTTTTCTTTTAAAAGAGGGATTTCTCCATTTCACTTTGATTTCTCATTATAGAGAAATCTGTGCACTCTGTGCAGCCTTTGCAGTTGTTTTAAGTTATAAAACACAAGGTGGTGCCCTGTCAGGAAGACAGAAGGTTTAGGAAGACATTTCCTGCCCCTGAGCATCTACAGAGTGAAAATCTGTAGAACCTCCCTTCCTGCCCCTCCTCTCTTTGAATTTATCTTTGATCAAAATAGAATTGATTAGAAACTGACTCCAAATTCCCAAAAAAGAAGGAGAAAAGAAATGGACTGTTGGATTTCAGGGAGAAACTGGGTACAGAAATTGGGTAAAGAACTTCTCTTAACACTGCTATCTACCACAGTTTGGGTTTGCAATAAGCTACAGGGCTTCAGACATGACAAAGTGCCTTTAAGGGTGGTGAACAGCTAAGATATGCTCAGCCCTGACCCTCTGCTACACTCTGCTTATTGGTTGTATTGGTTGTACGATGTTGCAAGATTGCATGAGGCAAGCGCAGGGATCTCTGTCTGCTGTTGCCAGTGTTACGAGCCAACTGCAGTATATCATGATGTTATTGTGAGAGATTGTGTCTTCCATCTTAAGCATTTTATTTCTGGTTTAATCTTTAAGATATATGAACACATAAACACATGTAGCTGCTTTATACTGAATCAGACCTTTGGTATATCAAGATCAATACTGTCTATTCAGATTGGCAGCAGCTTTCCAGGGTCACAAGCAGGGGTCATTTCGAGCAGGAGCTTGGGGGAGCTCAGCTCCGGGAGTTGGGGCCAGCCCCCCCCCCCCCACCGCGAGGGAATGTCTGCTTGTGTCATGGCTGCAGCAAAATGATCCCGTCCCCTGGAAAGGTCCTTGTTCCTCCGACCAGCCTTCTGAAGGCTTCAGCCACCACTGAAGCTATCCTCTCAGAATAGTGGTATTTCTGAGGCTTGGATTAGTAGCTGTTCCCTCTCTTTCTTTCTTTCTTTCTTTCTTTCTTTCTTTCTTTCTTTCTTTCTTTCTTTCTTTCTTTCTTTCTTTCTCTCTCTCTCTCTCTCTCTCTCTCTCTTTCTCTCTCTCTCTCTCTCTCTTGCCTTCTGACATACTTCCGGTGATGGCAGGTGGTTTAGCATATGCAAATAAGTTATGCTAATGAGCTTCTGCACCTCTTTTTCTACGAAATGACCCCTGGTCACAAGTAAAGGTTTTCATGTCACCTACTACCTGATACTTTTAACTGGAGCTGGGACCTTCTGCAAGCAAAGCAGATGCTCTACCACTAAGCCATGGCTCCTCTTGATATTTATGTTCCATTTTTCAGCACAAAAAAGGTGCCAGAACTCATATATAAGACTGCACCAATTTCAACTAACTCTCCCCTCAGGACTTGGGAGAGCCATGAAAAAGGTGCTGGTACTCAGTACAAATGAGTACCATCACAAACTAAGCCCTGCTTGTTCTTATATAGTAAAAAAATATTAAGGGAGACTTTGCATGTTGTAAACACAAGTTTATTGTTGATGAGAACAGACACACAAGAAAAGCAGCAGTGAAAAGGAAAGGGTAGAAGGTGTTAGCACAAAGAGAAGTCACGCTATGTGAAGAATCCAAAGAACAGAGGTACTAGTCGTTGTAGATTTTTGGGGCTATATGGCCACGGACATACAGCCCGGAAAATCTACAACAACTAATGAACTCCAGCCATGAAAGCCTTCGACAACAAACAGAGGCACTGTTAAATTGATGTGGGAGAATTAAGGAGGTATGATTAGGCAAGCCAGGCTTTCGTCACTTACAGGCCTTTTCCTGAGGCTGCAAAATGAATGGACAGCAGAGGTGGATCTAGGTCTCTCAGATCCAAATCTAATTCACCAGCTACTGAGCTACAGTGAGTCTCAACTGAGGGGCGGGAGTGGGGGAAAATGGTTTTGTAGAAGGCAATTCACTACAGCTGCAAAATGGATGGCAGAAGAAGTCGAGGAGCACACATCTTTACCAGAGCTTTTAAGGCTTCTTCTGCAGCACGTAATACATTGTGTGGTGCTTTTAGTGTTCTGTAGTGTCAGCCTGGTTAGCCTTACATTATCCTAATCATGTCTTATCACCGCTCCACTTTAGCTATGCCTCATGCATGAGAGTCTTGCCAGCCTCCATACTCCCGTTACACCGTCTAACTGCGGGAAAAGAGTCAGGCTGATATGAGAAGTTATGGTTTGCCTGAGGTTTCACTGCAGAGATGCCTCATCAGCATTCAGTGCCACTATTGTAGCACAAAGAACAGAAGAGGGAAAGAGCGGGGGCAAAATACCCATGGAAGCGCTAGAGAAGATAAAAGCACAGCAGAGAGCTTAAAAGAAAACTTTGCAGCCTGGACTATGGGCTTCTCCTTAATGGATCTTCATCCCAGCCAACACTGAGACTAGCATGAGAGGCGCTCTACTAATAGATCAGAAATGTCATGTTGAAAATTGCACATCTTGACGATACAGGGTTTTAGAGCCAGTCAGCCAGTAACCAGGCTGCTCGAAGAGGTGTGCTGCAGAAGGAGAATGTGTGATGTATCATGTAGCAGCAATTACAGTCTGAAAGAGGAAGGGGGGGGGGAATCGCAGCAGTGACATCCACCTGCCTCTACAACACCCTGTCATCTTAAAGTTGGTCACTGCCATCATCACTGTTATTTCCTATTTTTGTCTGGCTAAAATGAGTTGATTTCAACATTTTGGAGGCAGGGAGCAGAGATTAACAAGCAACAGGAAGGTGCTTCATCTAATTATTTGCTGGGAAACAGGAAAGAGAAAAGACTGCAAAGCCCTTCAAGAGAAGAATTCAGTGCTATTGATCAGACCGCTCCTCTTCATGAATGGTCTCCCTCCCTTTCCCCCTCTCCCCCTCTCTCACTGCAGTATGTTGAAAATGCAGAGAAAGCTCCCCTGCCTGGCGAGAAGGGAGTGAATACGATGAGAGATTTATGGTATTGCTATGCTGTGCAAATCTCAAATAGAGACATAAAATGTCGCCAGGTTTTGAATTCGCGGAGAAAGGAAAAGAAAGGCCTAGAATTGGTTTCTTCCCCCAAGCGAAAAAGATAGAAAGGCAAATTGTGCTTGCTCAGTCATAGCAAGACACATGACGTGCATTTGTGTGCACATGCCACCCTGTTCACCTGAGATGGCTTTCTGCTCTATCTCCCAATTCAAGGTGTCTGTATTTGGTGCTGATGGAGGAAGCAAGCAGCAAACAACTGCTCAGACCCAGTTCCTAAGGCTGTGTACATCCATGTGCGCTATTCTGGTGGAAAACTGAGTCTAAGGTCTCATTTTGTATTAAAACAAGAGTTTCATGCAAGTATCAATACAGCATCTCCACATGTATTTAGCATACCAGCAGTGTGCTAACTGCTGTATGGAGTGCAGAAGCAGTGTCCAGAAGGCTTGCAGTCTTATGTCAGAAGGGGGAGATGGGAACTGGGGGAAGAGCTGGACAGAAAATGGAAGAATTGGGTGCTAGGGCTGAGCCACTGAGTGATACAAAGGGGAATGGCTGTGTGAATACTGAGGGGAGGCTATTTCAGGATGAGGAAGCATCATGGCAGGAGGCATGGAGAGGTCCTTGGCAGAGGAAGGCAGACAACAGATGAACGTGATTTTTGTTCACTTGGGGGGAGAATGTACAAATCAAGGGGGAAACTAAAAGAAGAAAATTCTTATTTATTGTAATGTGCAAATAGAGATAATCCATGTTTGAAATAGAGAGCTACACCTTTAGAAAATATACAACCTATCTCTATCCATCTTAGATAAGTGGTTTTTTTTTACTAAAATAAACATTCCTCAGGAGTTTATAAACCATTAATTTTTCCAGTATGCTGTTCTTGCTTTTCAATGTTTAGCAAACACTGTGGTGGAGAGGTGTCAGTGTGGTGGAGTGGTTAAAAGCACTGAACTATAATCTGCAGAACAGGGTTTGATTCCCCACTCCTCCACTTGAAGCCAGCTGGGTGACTTTGGGTCAGTTACAGTTCTCTCAGAACTCTCTCAGCCCCACCTACCTCAAAGGGTGTCTGGTGTGGGGAGAGGAAGGGCAGGCAATTGTAAGCCACTCTGAGACTCCTTTGGGTAGTGAAAAGCTGGGTATAAAAACCAACTCTTCCTTTTTAATCCCCATTATTAACGTTATCAGTAGTATATATATTCTTATTGGGACTGCCATTTTTACACAATTAGGGAGATAAGTCAGAAAATCCAAAATTGTATCTGCATTGAAAATGTCACTGATGATAGCAAGAACAATGTCCCCACTCATGAGTTCTTATAAACAGCCACCATATTTTAAAAAAGCTACCTATATCACCCATAAAATACCAGCTACTGCCTTTTGTTAGTCTTGCAACTCTCATGAGAAAAAGTCTGTGGTCACACAAGCAGTTTGCAGTGGTATCATTTTGGTACCCTTGCGGATTTAAAGAACATGATCAGACAATGACATCTGCCTTCTGTGCCCCAGTCATGGCCACCCCGTTTTGCTCCACTTCAGAAGCAGGGTAACCAGGCACTGAGGAAAGTCTGGTATTTACCGATGTCAGCGCTTCTGCTCAGCTTGTC
The DNA here is from genome assembly GCA_029233225.1 of Lepidodactylus listeri. Taxonomy (NCBI): domain Eukaryota; kingdom Metazoa; phylum Chordata; class Lepidosauria; order Squamata; family Gekkonidae; genus Lepidodactylus; species Lepidodactylus listeri. Next base: position 51,042,203 of record JARCFY010000011.1, read on the forward strand.
TGGCTGTCTGAACTCCCCTGTTACAAACTGAAGCTGGAGGGGAAGTCTGAACTGGGAGATCCATTTCCACTGGGTGGTGGATTTTTTGGAGTAGTTGCCAATATTCACATGAGTGCATATGCACATGCATCCACCTGGTTTTTTTTAAAGAAACTGATCAGGCAGCACGCTCCATGGTTGAGGCACTGCAGTAATGTGGATTCCTCACCACCGGATGAGTGCACGGGAAAACCGCCACAGGGTGTGCTGTCTGGTTGGTCCTTCCCACAACAATTTGAACTGGCACACTTAGAGACACACCCAGACTGCATCTAACCTCCAGTGTGACTGCAGACAAAATGTAATTGTGTTGTTGTGTTATCACAGTTTTCCCCAGTAATGAGGGCTATTGCAAACTGAGAACCTTTAAAAACAAAAAGCAATTGATATACCTCATTTGGACAACTGATGAGGGAAAGACAAAACAATGAGAACAGAAGAGGGTCTAAGGAGGTCTAAGAGAGGATATGCAGGCTAAATCATACCTCCATGGGGGGCATTCTGTGAGGACTATTCATGTTGCTATAGTGAAGTATGTAAGGCCAATAACAGTTTGCCTAGATTACAGGGTTACTATCTATACAGGTGCCACTGAATCTGATAGAGATGACAGGCTTGTATAGGAAGACACCACAAAGCCTCAAGATCTAGGCTATTGATTTATTTACATTTATGTTTATTTTGGCTTCTATTCCACCCTCTCCACAAGTGGGCTCAGGGTGGATCACAACTGCACTATACATGCCAGAAAAGAAAATTGCTGCATCCAAACATATGATAGTGTCTTGCATACATGATGCAGAGCTCTTCCATATGGAATCAGTTTTTCAATTGCTATCACATTGCTTATGTAACATATGAATTGGGGTACTGTATTGGCCAAGAGGTGGAGAGTTTGGAAGCGCAGAACATTTTTATGTTTCTTAAAATCTTCCCACTCCAAGCCCCAGCTCCTTAACAACAAGCCAGAGAGTGATCTGCAGAAAGAAAGTCATGTGTGTGCAGAATGGGCTGAGATGAGAAGCTCTAGAAGCAGCCTTACATGAAATGGGGAGCAGTAAGGGTAATGGAAACTGTTCAGGGGTGAATGACTTGTTTCAACTGGACCCACATTTACTGTCAGACATAACAAATAAGCACAGGCAGCAGTCTTTAAATTTGATTCCCATGACCTTCTGAGCTCCTGGAGACTACAGTTTTTAATGATCCCATGCTGACTGGCCCCCATGGGAAACTGTGGTAAAAATGAACTCAGCCTAAAATTTGGCCTTTTACATCCAAGCATAATTAAAATAGCTATGAAACAACTTGTAGTAGAAAGGCAACCTGCCCAGTGTCTCTCTGACCAAAATCCTACATGTCCAGAAGAATGTTGTGCCTCAGCTGAAAGTATCAGAGTTCTGAAGCATTCAGTTATTGGTGGGATTCTGACATCAACAGTACTCCAAATGTGTTGTTTTCTACCTTTTAGTCACCTAAGTCAAATAACAGAACTATTTTAAAAAAACCAATCTTCATCACTATTGAGTATTGAGTCAGGAGACGATAAATTAAATGCAGGCTTTTATTCAAAACATCATTCAGCTCAGGGACAGCTCTAGCAAGAGCCGTTCCTGTGCGTTCCTGCCCAAAAATAGCTCTGAGAGTGGCACTCAACTTATAGTGTTCCAACAAATAACAATATACAATGTAACTATGAGGACTCAATTTCATTGGATCGAAGCAGGGCTCTGCAATTGGTTCCCTGCATTGGCTTCAGGACTAATGAGAAGTCTTTATTCGGCAGCCAATAAGAATGAGGGGATTGTAATACCAGAACCCTGACAAAGCAATGCATAACTCAATAAGAAAACATAACAATTGCAGAAAAATTTGGAGAGCTAGTCATGCTTCAATTCCTGCCCCCCCCGGTGACAGATCAAGAGACCAGCTAGATAAAAGTTTTAAAGCCAAGCAATAAGTTAAACAGTAACAGCTCATGTCCAGATGGCATTTGATAAAAATACTGAATGACTCAGATATGAAATTTTAAAATACTTCTTAACTGTGATATCTCATTTGGTACTACAAGCAATAGCCTTCCAGAACACTGAATCATAGATACTCTAGACTGTCTGTGGCCACCTGGCTGACCAGCCTGCCAAGGACTCCCCACCCTTTGAGTTCAACCACCCCACTCAATATGACTTGTGACAACTCATTCATAGCTGGATGATCTAGGAGAAATGTCTTACCAGGTCATGGTCTGCAGCCTGGTCGGCAGCATGGTCTTACTACTATGGTCTATGCCAAATCAGAAAAGAATACTCTCAATCCTTAAGTTATTTATGTTGGAAATGCAAGCAGAGTCCAGGCACATACTACCATATGTGGTGGCTTTGTGGGAAAGCATGTAACTACTGGACAATGATACAGAAAATGATACAAGAGATAATTATATTAAAAGTACCTCTCAAACCAGAAGTATTTCTTCTTAATATAATACCAGAGGCATACAATAAAGAGGATAGGAAACTGATCTTACATGCTTCCACAGCTGCAAGAATTGTATATGCTAAATTTTGGAAAACTGATAAAACTCCAAACAGAAGTGAATTTCTACAGAAGCTACTTGAAGTCGCTGAGATGGACAAATTAACATATGTCTTAAAAGGTATAGAAGATGACATTTTAAATTCATCTTGGTCCAAGTTGTATTCATGGTTAAATACAAGGACATGAATGTATGCTACTGTTTACAGTGTTCTATTACTTGTTTAAATTGTATTTTCTTTTTTGAGGATGCTTTCATATATGTATCATATCAGTACTTGTTCTATATGTTGGAAAACTTATAAATAAAATTATTTAAAAAAAAAGAAAAAGAAAGAGAAGAATAGCAGTATCTGAAGCCTGGAAGTCTTTGGTTCTTTTGCATTGGGTCCATATTTTCATTGTAAGCAAGACTGGGGTAATGGTGAGAGTACTGGACTAAGATCTGGGAAACAGGTGTTGAATCCCTACTTTGCCATGAAAACTTGATAGATGGCCTTGGGCCAGTTACACACTTTCAGCCTAATTTACCTTGCAGGGCTTTTGTAAGAATAAAATGGAGGAAAGAAGAATGATTTTTAAGCCACGTTGACTCTCCATTGGAAGTAGGTTAGATAAAAATGAAGTATATAAATAAATAATTTTTTCCTTATATATAATTCAGTAGTGGGGTGGCACATTTTGGACATTCTACATGCTCCTAAATCAGTTGGCTCCATGACGTGCCACTCAAAAGCTGTCCCTATCCACTGGCTACATTCCCTGAGTCCCGCCCACAGTATGCTCCATCAGCAATTGGCCCATCAGCCACCACTCAAGGGTACTCATGTGCCATTGGCCGGGTGCTGGGTCTGCTCCTCTTCCCCGCCCACTCCAGCCACTGTTCCCTGTCAGAATTACTGGCAGACAACTCTCTTTCCTGACAAAGAAATTTTGTCTCCTTGGCTCCTCTGTGGGACTAACCTTTCCCTCAGTGGCTGTTGGTTGGCAACCAAGCTTGGTTCTGTCAGTAAAAAGACAAAGGAACAAAACCCTTTCCACACCTTTGTGAGGAACTCATCGGGGCCAGTCCTTACTAGGGTTGCCAGCTCCAGGTTGGGAAATTCCTGCTGAGTCCTTCCACCCCACCCCAAAATGCCTCCCTCCACGGGATCTGCCCCCCCAAATCTCCTGGTATTTCCCTGCTCAGAGCTGGGAACCCTACTTTCCTCTCAGTGCCTGTTGCTGGTCAACCAAGCTTGGTTCTGTCAGTAAAAGGTCCTTTCCACACCTATTTTGGTGTTCGGGAGAAAACTCATTGTGTCCTTGTACCCTGCTGAGATGACTTCCCTATGACAGCCAATGTGACATGGTTAGTCAGGGCTTCAGAGCACGGTAGAGGCTTCAGGTGTGTGTGTGGGGAGATGGAAAGCTGAACAGTGAGGGGGAAATAAAGGTAGGTCGATGCTTGGCTGGGAAGGAGATAGGTTTGCCAACTCCAGTTGGGAAATTCCTGGAAATTTGAGGGATGGAGCCTGGAGAGGGTGAGGTTTGAGGAGGGGTGGGACCTCAGACAGGTACAATGCCATAGATGTCACCCTCCAAACCAGCCATTTCCTCCTGGGGAACTATTGTTGCCAATCTCCAAGTGGGGGCTGGAGATCACTCAGAATTACAACTGCTGTTCAGGTAGCAGAGATCAGTTCCTCTGGAGAAAATGGTGGACTCTGTGTCATTATACCCTGCTGAAGTTGCCACAGCAAATTGACGCTGAGTGCCCAAAGCCTTGGCACTCTCCCAGAGCCTCTTTCTAGTGCCCATTGTATTTATTTCCATAATGGGCCTTATCCCTAGTACATTCATAACTAAATAAATATTATTGCTGAACGTTGTCATAAGAACACTCTGCTGAATCCAGACAACCTTTTCATTTACAGAAGGCTCTTCCCACAGTGGGACAATTCTTCCTGGACCTCTACTCTCCTGCTGCAGCCCACTGATCTCCTTGAAATGCTGCTTCTGGGGAACAGGAGATGATGTTGGGAAACTCTGTGGGAAGCAGAAGGCAATGGATGGTGTAAATATTCTTTTCAGATGATGGAAATGCCTTGTGTTAAAGGAAGTGGAATTAGGTCCAATCCATTGTCTTTGCATCCCAGTATTTGACACTGGCATTTCTCTTGGAATTTGTATATGCAATATTTTCCTGTATTAATAGTCTAGTCCAAACAATTGTGTGTGTATAAAATGCCATCAAGTTACAGCTGACTTACAGCAACCCCAGCAAGGGGCTTTCAAGGCAAGTGGGAAGCAGAGGTGGTTTGACATTGCCTTTCTCTGCAGAGTCCTCCTTGGTTGTCTCCCATCCAAGAACTGACCCCAGTTACCTTCCAAGACCTGATGAGATCAGTCTGTGCCATGTCATCTTCCCTCCCAAACAGTTAATACATATGATTTTATTTGTACTCTCTCCTCTGTATTTCTTGCACATCCAAAATTGAGCCACACCTGATCTTGCTAGATCTCTGAAGCTAAGCATATTGGTACTTGGATTGGAGACCACCAAGGAATGCTCTGAGGAGGAAGGTAATGGCAAACCACCTCTGTTTCTCACTTGCCTCGAAAGCCCTTTGCTGGGGTTGCCATAAATTGGTTGTGACTTGATGGCACATATGTATATACATAAATAAGGGCAAGTGGGTTTACAGATCAATTATGCCATCCCTTTGAGTTGCACAGTGTTTCTTCCCCTAAACATTTAGAACCTGTTTCCATGGAGACGCCAATGCAAACAGGTTCTAGTCATGTGCCAGAGATGCTGTGCAGTCCCTGAGACAGTATTAAGAGGAGCTCCTCAGCCTTGAATACCATCTGGTCTGCAAACAACTCGAAAGGATAAGATTGGGGAAAGCTCTAAGATTTGGGGACCAGTGCAGTCCTTGACTCAGCCACAAGACCAACACTTTGCCAATGCTTCCTAACCTACCTGAACAGGTATAGTACTTGAACCAAAATTAAGATTTGGGAAGCATCCTGGTCCTCCAGAGCAAGAATTCCCTTTGGTGCAATGTACCTTTCCATTTTGTCTATAAAGACCTGGCATTCTACAGAGGATGTTTGCAAAAGCTGTATTTGGAACACACACACTGCTCCACACACATACTTTTGATATCCAATTTAACGAAGGGTTCCAAAGAACCTGAAAACTTAGCTTGTGCACTGCATTGTGTTATTTTGATTGGTCTTAATAAAAAATATGAGATGGCTTTTGGGTTCTGCTCTTCTGTGTTTCCCTTTTGCTCAGGGTTGGTGGTCGAGAGATTCAAACTGATCTCAAGATTTTATACATCTGTAACTGCAATCCACAGAAACAGAAGGAATGTGAGCCGGTGAGAAGGAGTTCAGAGGGAAAAGAGAAACCTGATTCTACTTTGCTGCCCCAGTGGTGAATGGGTGGCTGTAGGCTGGGCAGATAACCCAAACAACACCAAGTGTGGGTAAAGTAGGCCACAACTTTTATTGATTACAACTGCTGAGGTTTGGCTTGGCATAGGGCAATGTATCCAAGGCATCAAGCAACCTGCCTGCTGCCCAATGGACAATCTATCCTTCAGCCTGCCTGCTGAGGAAAAAGAACCTGGGATGGTAGTGATATGGGAACATTGAGGAACAGGCCACTGTGTGAATCCCCCTGCCACCTGGGGGCGTGGAGAGACCAGCAGCTCCAGAACAGAGCATGCCCCAAGGCACTTAATAGGGCCCCCAAGTGAGATGATAGGCATGTAGGCCTAGTCTACCCCAAGTTGTGACAAACAAAAGAAATAAACAAACAGCACAAAGAAATGACCAGAATACCCATGTAACAGAGAGAGGGTTGTGTAGGAAAGATGCAATGTCGGATACAGCCCAGGCACCTGGGAGGGATGAATTTAAGCAGAGCTGACAGACCAGACTGGAAAATGGCCACCTAAGGTCCACCTGACTAGCCCCACCCCCAGAGCAAGCCTGGGCAGCCCCTGACTGGCCCACTGGGGGAGAGTCCAGGAGCCTGCCAAAGGCATGTGAGATGCTGAACTGGGGCCCAAATTAAGAAGATGCCTGGCCTGGCAAGCCACCCACCCCTGGCAGCTGGGGATCCCCGGTAAGTTGGGAACGTCTTCTTCCATCCACTTTCCAACTATTTTTTTTAGGAAATAGCATTTCAGAGTTTACAGTTAACATTGTAACTGATTCTCAGCAGCCTTTTGATATTTCTAGTCCTGTGGTCCAATTATTAATAAATTTGGAAACTTTTTTTAAAAGCTCATCCTTTTCCAAAGGAGTTCATTCTGTCCTGACAATGTGAACCACATGATGGCACTCACATATGCAAAGATGGTGGCCACTGGGACAGGAGCAAATTGTTGTTCCTTGTGTTTCTATGCAATACAGTTAGGGATGTGCATAACCTTGTGCTGATTTTGAATCTTTCCTCTCTGCATTTTTGACCAGCAAATCTCCAAATCAAACTCAATTACACACATTTTTCAGTCTCTCTTTCTCTCTCCCTCTCTATTTATCTACCAAGAAAGTACTGAGGTGGCCGAATTGATAGCCCAGAAACATAATACCACTACTGTCTCCAGGGTTGCTCTGGCTAGGGCTTCTATTGATCAATGTCTTAATATCTAGCTTTAGATAATGATGCTAATGTAATTCAAACAAGAGGTCTTGAAAAGCAGACTTCCTCTGTTCAAAATGCTCACACCATTTCCCAAGTGATCTGAGTCCAAGTGGAATGAGTTGCAAAATGTCAGCTGCTTCTACCCGTTTTTCTCCCAACCCATAAACCTTACTGTTCTAAAGCGGGAGAGAATATCTTCTAGGAGAAGTCTCCTTAAACAGAGAACAGATCTTGAGGAGGAACTATCTTTACTATAAAACATATCCTTCTGTTTGAGTAGAGATATCACTCTCCCTATTTTGAACAGAGTAGAAACGGCCACTGGGCTTTGGCTGGGCCATTTTTTCCTCATATGGGGAATCCGATATTGGAGCAGATATTTAGGCTAGCTCTGTCATATTATTGAAGGCTTTTGCTGCAAGCTGATTAAGCATTTTGCCAACCTGGGAAACTGCAGCAGGTCTTGTTATGGAAGTACAGTTTTGCATATTGTGGATGATGGTCTAGAAAGGTGAGAGGTAGTGATCAGCCTCCAAGATGCCTGGGCATTTGGCAGCCACATGCATCAAGGTGAGAGGAATTGGGTACCTCATTGCAGCAGTGGCACCATGCATTGAGGACTCACCTGGGCCAGCAGCCACACACTGCAGAAGTTGGATGGAGGCTCAGCTGACACAGTCTGAGCTGGCAACAGAAGATGAGTGGGGTGGGGTGGTGCATGGTCTGCCCCAGCGGGGGCATATATGCAACTGAACCTACCTCTCTCTTCTAGTACTCCACACAGCCAGGACATACTAGATGGCTAGATGGCACCAGCAACGCTCTATGATTTTCCCCTCCAAGTTTCTATGGCTGCCATTTTTCTCCTGCTCGTGCTAACTCTTGCTTTGAAAACCCTGTGGGTTTTCAGCAGTGACTTGATGGTCACAACAACAACTTCCTGCTCAACCAATTATCTAAGGGAGGGAGCTTTCAGCGGGACTTCTCCCATCACATCAAAAGTGGGCACCTGGGAACCCTAGATTAGGGTCTGAGAACCCCAGGTTTGAATCCCTACTCTGCTCACAGGGTAGAGTTGCCAAGTCTGTATTACTCACCGGCGGGGGGGAGTCCTCCATCCGCCGGGAGCTTCCCAGCACGTGTGTGCCCGGTGACGTCATCAGAAGTGACGTCAGCACGTTGGGGGCGTTGCCAGGGCGACGCTCTGGCAACACCCCCAACGTGATGACGTCACTTCCGGGTGAAGTCATTATGTTGGAGAAGTCGTCCTGGCTGGATGACTTCGGGGGTGGGGCTCCCCCCGCTGGCCAAATGCTGGCCGGCAGATTGGGAACCCCTGTAGCGGGGGATGCCCCGCCCCCTGGGCTGACTTGGCAGCCCTATCACAGGGGGACCTTGGACTAGTCCATTTCTTTCTGCGAAACCCAGCTTACAGAGCTGTTGTTGTGATAATAACATGAAAAGGGGAAGAATGAAGTTTTAAGACATTTTGCTTCCCCACTGGGAAGCAAACTGGGATAGTGGTGTAGTGGTTAAGAGAACTGGACTCTAATCTGGAGAAGTGGGTTTGATTCCCCACTCCTCCACATGAAGCCAGCTGGGTAACCTTGGATCAGTCACAGTTCTCTCAGAACTCTCTCAGCCCCGTTGTGGGTAGAGGAAGGGAAGGCATTTGTAAGCCACTCTGTGACTCTGAGTGAAGGACGAAGTATAAATCCAACCCCCTTTCCTCCTCCATACCCAAATAAAACAATAAATGTATAAGCTATGTATGTATGCATTGTCAAGTCGCAACTGACTTATGGTGGCCCCGGCAAGAGGCTTTTGAGGTAAGTGAGAAGCAGAGGTGGTTTTCCAGTGTCTTCCTCCGCAGACCCTTCCTTGGCAGTTTCCTACTGACCCTGTTTAGCTTCCAGGATCTGATGCGAGCAGGCTGTACATGCTGCCTCCCTTCCCATGTATGAAATAAATAAACACCAAGACAATTGTTCTAATAGAATTATAATGTTGGAATGGACACAGAGGAACTATCTCTTCATATTCCTTGCCAAAATATAGCTATATTCAGTTCCCTAAAGAATCAAAGCTTTGGGATTTCAGAGGCAAGGGGAATTAGTCAGGTCTCCCTCTTCTACAGCCTAGAATTCCCTTGTTTGTTCCTCTCTGCTTGACAGATATAGGGATAAGAGACCAGCTGAGAGATGGCCACCATATTTTATCTGAAAACCAGGCTGAAGGAGGAAGTGAGATCCTTAAGGACAAACAACACAATCATATCTGGAAAGAGCATCAGTCTGAGAAACAACATACGCCAGATCTCTAAGACAAATTCAAGGATTACATCCACCAATATGGATACTGTTTAGAAACCTTCCTCGTTTCAGGGCTCCATCTAAAATATACTCACAGAAACAAATAATTTTTTCCATGAAAGAACTTTGTGCCTCCTGTGTCACAATTTAATGACCCCAATGTTAATACATTGTAGTATTGTGTTTAACAATGGACTTCTATGTGGGAGAAGCAGGTTTTCATTTAAAATAAGAGCACTGATTATCATCAAACAAGACTCTTGAAGTGAGCAATAATATAGTAACTGTCTTAGAGTGGATGATCTACTATGATGGAATGCACTAGTGCACAACTATATGAACTGTTGCAAACTAGGGATTACTGGAGGTCTTGAATTTACCAAATCTTCTGCAGCAAATTGGGAGGGAGAGATAAAGGGCATATTCCAGGACACAAAATATGGTCACAGACCAGTGGGTTGTCATTATCATACCCTGCCTGACTACTGAGGTGTGCACCAGGTTCAGCTGTGGCATAATGGTAGTGTGAGCTCCACAAGCTCAAAAGAACATAAGAAGAGCCCTGCTGAATCAGAGCATCAGACCAGTGGTCCATCTAGTCCAGCATCCTGTCTCACACAGTGGCCAACCAATTCCTCTGGAAGGCCAACAACAGGGCATAGAGGCCAAGTCCTTCCCCAGATGTTGACTCCTGGCAGTGGTATTCAGAGGCTTACTGCCTCTGAACCTAGTGCTCACTAGCGTGGGGGGGGGGGATGCTGAATGCCAATAAAACTGCATTCCTCAAATGGTTTCAATTACATGCATGGAGGCTTCCACACACACGGGCCCCAGCCGCTCTATCTTGATCAAATTTGATTTGAGTTAATATTGTATTTAAATCCAATAAATGTACCAACACTTTATCTCATATGTAAGGAGACAAACAGAGAAAGATTGAATGGGATAGGATAGATGCAGACATCAGGCCATGAGCTCTGTAAATAATTCAAACTGCAAAACCTAAATCTAAATGCCATATAGGCAATCTCCACATAAAGTCATAACTTACACTAAGAGTTCTGCCGAGATAATAAACTCTGGCGGTACAATCTGAGTTGTTTATGAGTGAGTGATCAGCTTCAGGAGTGAATTATTTATAACATTTTATTCACTTGGTGACCAACAGTCACCTGTGGTTCTGACAAAATGAGAAAACTTTTGTCAGTGTTTGCTCAGGAGAAAGAATATTGGTCTGAGCAAAATACAGCCCACTATCTTTTTTTTAAAAAGTCAGATTTTGATCAAATTGCACTTGATCACTGCAGTAGGTATGGAAATGCTAAGGAGGAGAAATGTAAGTGGTGTCAGAACAAAGCTTGGATGACTTTTAAAAAGTATTAGATAATGGGGTATGGGGCTTCAATTGATATTAGCAGCTATGGCTAAATGGAACCTTCACATACAAAATACACTTCTGCAAATCAGATGCTGGGGATGAACAACAGGGGAAACACCATCATCTTCAATACCTACTAGTAAGTTTCCAGAGATATCTGGTCAGCTGCTGCTGGAAAGTAATAGACTTGGAGCTGATCCAGAAAGGCTCTTTTGTGCTGCAATCAAACACACTAAATAACCCACTTTCAATCCACCTTCCAACCGGATTTTACTGTGTTCTTAAATAGACAGAACTATGAGTATAACTTCGGGCACAACTTTTGAAAATATCTTTTGAAATCAACATGGGCTGAATTTTTAAAAGTTCATTTTGGTTCCAAGCTTTAGAATGTCATCCGCCTCTTGTTTTCCCTAATATACTTTGTGAATATTTTCTAGGAAGTGATCAGTCACAATGTTCATACACAATGCTATTGTAAAAGATGTGTTCCACAGCCCAATTCCTGAACACTCAATCCATCTCATAGCTTCAAAACACTGGTCCACATCTCCCAACTAGTACGTGTGGCTCCTTCTGAGGTTGTCATTCTATTGAACTTATTGTGGTTGACTTTGTTTGCATTTGCAGCGTAACATTCATCATATTGTAAACAATAGGGTTTTTTAAAAAGCAAGTTAGAATGTACAGCAGCTGTGGACCCCTTCGTTGCCTTTTTCTTAGCTTCACCAGTCTAAGGCATGATGTGGCTTTCTGTGAGTCAAAATACAGTTTAGTATAAATCATGTGATCACAACCCCTGCCCCTAGGACTGCACCACTTCAAAATACAGATATAGAAACACATGACAGAAAGCTCTGACATATTAAAAAGATTTTTGAACCCAGAAAAGTGGGGCTTCAAGGAGAAGACTGAGATCCCTCTTGGGTTACTCTTTTAGCTACATAATTAGTTATAGAATCTCACTAGGCATATATATTTCCAAATAGATGCTTTACTTGATGTAAATATATCCCCATAAAACACCTGATGGGAGATATTGATTTCAGTGCATATTTACTACCCATTATACATATTGATGGAAGTGCTTTATCCTGATTTTATTAATACTGTCCAACAGTCATGCGAAAACTGCAGAACATTCAGGGCAACAGCTCATTAAAAATACGAGGATAAACAAATGCCAGTTCTCTTCCTACCATGGTCCCGAATCCTTCTCAAATCTGGCTCAGGTTTTCCTTTGGCTCTGTTACTCAAGGGCATGTGGCTGCTTTGATTCACCATGCTCCATGCTTTCCTGAAAGACCTGGGATAAATCCAGGAACAGACAGGGTCTCTTAAGCAGCCAAGGAGGGAGAGGATACTGTATTGCTGCACACATCTCCCTCTCTCTTGGCTTAAAGGAAAGGATGCTGCATAGTGTTCAATAGCCTTCTGCACTGGCAATTTTACTTCCCCAATACTGAATTTGGATAGTACATTTGAAGCTCGGTTTAGGTTATTTAACAACATATTGACAATGTTGCCATCCAGCAACCAGGGCACAGAGAGGTGGGATCAGCGGCAGATGCTCTGGGCAAGTTCACTTTAAGCACCAGAAAGACAGGAGACAATTAGCCAAATGTCACCACAGCCCAAGGACTCTGTAGCCTCTGCCTCATCCAGCGCCTCAACAAAAGAGGATTAAATGGGAGACAAAGTGCCAGCATTTTTCAAATGATGCAGAAATCTGCTCACCAGATGATCCTTTGCATGTGCTAAACCATTTCCTCTCTTGAACATCAATAGATGGTTTATTTCTGGCAGTCCCCCTCAGAGTCTCAAGGGACAGCATAGCACATTAACTGGGTTATTCTGCCAAAAAGAACCAGCAACTCTCATACACAGTGAATCCTTTATCCTGCAGACTGGGATGTTCACCAGCAATATGGTGTTAAGACAAAAGCAAAAGTTTGATTCCAACATCCAGTACAGAGTTCAAAGCATCAGAACTGATCTTTACATATGGGGCTAACTTAATATCATGATACAAATACATTAACTTTGCATTCTCTCATCAAAATGTGTTTCTTTTCAAATTTTAATTACAAAATGTGTATTTAATTATAGAATTTTCTTCCCCTCCAGGTAATGTTAAAGTAAAGGAGGGTGAGTTTGTTCATAACACACATAATGTTATATCTAATAATCAAGTGTGGATTCATCGGCAGATAGGGGTCACACTAATACAAAACAGATACTTCTGCAAACTTGAGGGTGCAGAAAAATAAAAAAACATAAAAAAATTAAACTGGGAGGTTTAAATCCCCCCCCCCCAATAAAAAGCATTATCTGCACATGCACAGACAATGAACCCACCTTCTGTCCTGTGGCAGAGTTTGGGAGCCACTCCTGGCCTGGCGGTGGCAGTGAAGCCAGGAGTTGTGCCAGGTTTGGTGGCAACCACAGGCAGACTCCAGGAGCTGTTGCTGGCCCAGCCATGTTGTTGATGGAGTCCTGGAGCTGCTCTGGGTCGGGCCATACTGGCAGCAGACTCTGGGAGCCCCACCAGGCCCAGTTGCACCAGTATGAACACATGAATCTGCCTTATACTGAATCAGACCCTTGGTCCATCAAGGTCAGTATTGTCTACTCAGACTGGCAGCGGCTCTCCAGGGTCTTTGGCTGAGGTCTTTCACATCTCCTCCTACCTGATCTTTTTTTAAAAACTGGAGATACCTGTAACCAGCAGCACAGACTCAGCACTGAATCTGGGGTGGTCCTTCCCGAGAGAGAGACACCCCAAACTGACCTCTGAACCTCCATAAGCAGTGCCCTATAAAGCCAGGCTTGGCTTAAACAGTGGCTTTTGCTGGGAGGCTAGAAGAACCACATTTTGGCTGAGAAAATTCAGGCCAAAGAGAATTCTCCATGCAAAGCAACCCCCCCCCCCCCACACACACTCCTCTCATGTCAGCTGTAGTCCAAAAAGGACTAAGAATGGGCAAGTCTTTGCCCTTGCCTCAGGCATCTTCTGCTGACCAAACAGCTAGTCTTTTGTCTGCCAAATGTACAGGCAGGCAGAGACAAAAAGCCTCTGGTCTGTGCTATTGTCATGAATGAAGTACTTTGCATGTTTCCACCCCCCTCTCCTGTTTCACCCATGTCAGGAAATATCTTTGGAATAATCCTCTCATCCCTGTCTCCATGTATTTGTCTAAGATATCTGCATTCTTACACCTATGCCAGACCGATCAAGGTAAACATTAACTCTCCATGTATAGTGAATGGTCTCCTATTCAGGATCATCCTGCCACACATTAAGAAACATCACTCATTTTGTCTGGCACCAGGGAAACGCCAGACCACTCTATTGTTCCACAATGGACACCCCCAGCGCAGTCATCCAACACCTGGCTTCTATTGTTAAAGCCTGACTCTGCCCCCTCTGGAAGCTCATTGGCCACATCTAGGCCTTGCCCATCCTGATGTCACACACTTCCTGGGACACCTGATTGGCCCAGGTAATCTTTTGTTCTCACCTGAGACCAGCCCCCAAGACCTTCTATTAGTCTGCATTGTTTTCCAGTGCCTTTAACCATCTAGGTCTATGGCCTCAGACCATGTGTTTCTGCCCTGATGCCAACTGGCAGGTCACCCCTTTACCCTCTGGGTTTAGGCCATAATCCTTTCTTCATGGACCTCTGCACATCTGGACAGGTAGTATCACCCCATAACTCACCCCCTCTAATCCCTATCAATCACTTCTACTTCCTTGGTTCTATATTGTGTGTATGAATGTTTGATTATACTTTATAAATTTAAGAATCCTTCAGTAAAGAGATCACTGCTTTAGTAATCTAGTCTCTGCGTCTATTTCTGTGACCTGGATAAAGTGGGACTCTGGTATATAAAGGCCATGATCCTATAGTTATGCCAGTTGCACATTAATATCATAATTCCCCAACCTTTTATTAAAGCAAATAGAACAATTTGGCTAACATACCAGGGATTGAACCTGGGACCTTCTGCTTGCCAAGCAGATGCTCTGCCAGCGAACCACAGATCCCCCCCACTGTGCCCCATTTGGTGATGGCATGGGTGTGGCAGAGAGCTGCACCTGGGCTCAATGGACAATAGGGCAGGATGGAATGAATCTTGTGCCCCCCTTATATTAACCTATTTGTTGCTACATAAGAACAAGACATGGACTCTCACTTAACTACCTAAGAGTAAGAATGCCATTGGGTATAAGTGGGCTGTTAAAGCTAAGCATGATGCAAAAAATGATGCTGGAAGATACAAAAGGATTCTCTCAAATTTATGGATCAGATTATGACCAGACTTTTGCATCAGTTGTTAAATATTCCTCACTTATGATGCTTCTAAGCATCACAGCTTCCAGAAACATGCAAACAGAACATCTAGACATTAAGACTTTCTTTTTCATGGTGAAATAGAGGAAGAATTATACATGAAACGGCCACCCGGGTTTACAGATTAAAAAAAATAAACATCTCATCTGTAAACTTCAAAAGGGGCTTTATGGACAAACTGCAAAACTGTGGTCGGAGAAACTGACCAAGATGCTACAGAACAAGAGCTTCAGACAAGGCAAAGCTGACCCATGTCTTTACAGTAGACACAAAGATGGAAGATGGGCATTTACTATGACCTATGTCGACAATCTAATTATTTGCCAAGAAAATCAAAATGATTTTGCTGAAATTTTGCTAACTTTTTTCTTGATAATTCAGATTGAACGGGAACTAGATGGAAGTTATCTTTTTAGTCAAAAGCAGAGATATTGGAACTGCTGCAAAACCCGGGCCTGGAAGGGGTTAATCCAATGCCCACAGAAATGGAATCAGGCTTTTACAGAGAAAAGGTACCTAATGAACCACTGCCAGACAACACGAACTACAGAGCTGCTATAGGCAAGCTTCTATACTTAGCGATGACAACAATACCAGACATTGCCACAGATGTAAGTATATTATCCAGCAGGGCTAGCACCCCTCCCCCAAAGGATTGGACTGCAGTTAAAGGGGTGATGATGTACTTAAATGGTACTGCACACTTGAAACTGAGACTGCCAGCAACTAATAATCCCACACTGTTGGGATATGCTGATGCAGACTGGGCTGGAGAAAGGTCAGACCCAAGAGTCATTAGTGGTTATGTATTTTTCTGTGGAGGTGGTGCTATAAATCGGGCAAGTTGTAAACAAGAACTAGTTGCCCACTCAACTACTGAAGCAGAATTTGTACCATTTCAAAGTGTGCAGAGAATTAGAATAGCTTATAATGTTATTGGAAGATTTTAGTATTAGGGAACCTTTGCCAGTTCAACTGCTAGAGAATAATCAGAGTTGTGTAGCCTTCTCTCTTTCAGAAAAGTACAGTGCACAGTCAAAGCACACTGGAATCAGGAATCAGTATGTAAGGGTCCTGCAGGGACAAAGAGTTGTCAAGCTATGCTGCTGCCCCACTGAGAAAATGACAGCGGACGTATTTACCAAACCACTATCAAGAGACAAATACCAAGGTCTGCGGGACAACCTGAACATGGTGAACCTCAATGGCATACAGTCGAGAGGGAGTGTTGGGGTGAGTGACTCAGCATGCCTGGACATGGAGGGAGGGCACTATATCACTCTATGTGTGTATAGGTGTTATGTCCTTGAATGGGATGCCTTTCTTTGTCTCAACCTGAGAGCTGCTCTCTGCTCACTTCTCTCTTTCTGTGTAATTTGTTCTTCCCATTCTTCATATGGCTTTTCATGGAGTCACACACCTCTACAGGTCTCTCCTGTAGAAATAGTGCCCTCATGCTCCCATACACATGATGCTGGAACACCTGGCCACTTGTGATAGGGAAAGTATTTGTTAGATTAGGCTTCTGTCTCTCAACTGCAGCCTGAATGTGAATGGGATCAACTTGAACAAAATGTAAGTTTTACTTTTTGCAGTATACTTCTTGGGAGTTTTATTTACTGCACTCACTTTCACGCTTCTATGACTGGGCAAACTCTGCTATATTGACCAAATATCCCAATATTATTTACCAACCGGGGTGGGGGGAGGTTTCAGAGTAATGGTAAGGCAAGTCTAAAGGTATTAATAACAACAGTAAAGGTAATAACCTTTTCCTTCAAACTGACAAGCATTGGGCAGGTGCAATGACTGAATAAAAACAAACAAAAACTGTGTTACATCTTTTATCAAGACCAAGCAAAACAGTTTATTTTACATCTGAGCCAGCCAACTACAGTTTGAGAGCCATGATTTATTTCCAGTTTGCCATCCTGATTTGAAGGACAAGGGCCAACCATGGCTTGCTGGTTCAGATGGTTTACTGTGAGAGGTGTGGGAGTTAGACTGCAGTGTACGAGGGCAGGAGTCAGGAGAGAAGGAACACTCATGCCTGAGATGCCCTCGGGCTTGCTCATATTATGGCATCAAACTTTTCTTTCCATTTTGTTTACCAACTTTCCTCATTGTTTGAAACACCTCTAAAGCTGGTATTAAATTATATCAATCCCTTTGTGGAGTCACAGAAAGATCTACTGAAACAAGGAATGTGATCGAATTGTAATGAACACAGTACTCACTGGGCTCCATTTACCCCTTGTTTTATTCTGTCAACACAATTTTATCCCACCCTTCCTCTAAGAAGCTCAGGACATAACCCATGGTCTCCCTCCTCCCCATTTTGTCTTCACAACATCTTCCCGATGCTGAGAGCAAGTGACTGGGCCAAAGTCAGCCAAGCAAGCTATTTAGGAGAGTGGGCAAGTGATCCTGGGTCTCCCATATCCCAGCAGCCTGAAAAGCCCAGGTAGCCTAAGCTAAGCAGGGATGGCCATGGTCAGTACTTGGATGGGAGACCACCAAGAAAGACTGGGGTTGCTTTGCAGAGGAAGGCAATAGTAAACTACATCAGCTTGGAACAAGCTGTGGATGGGGTTGCCCTGAGCTGGTTACAATTCAATGGCATGTTCTTTTTCTTCTTCCACATCCAAGTCCAACACCCTAACCATTTTACATTAAACATACACACATTATATCACACCAGTGGAAAACAAGGAAAAAAATGCTTATTGCTCACATAACTCCCTTGTTGGATGGTCTTTGTATTTGCAGTGGGCACTTAATCACTTTCCTTCTTTCAAATGTGCATGTGAGTTTTCCTGATTTATTTGCTGGATGTTAGAAAGACTTGGAGGGTCTTCATTTACAGGTCCTCTCCCATACTTAGTCTGTCATATTGTCTCTTGCTAATATACTTATTATTCACCGAACATTTACCTTGAAAATTGCTACCCTGGCTTTCAGTCAAATTATCTCCAATATTAAAACCAGCTACAGTAGATTAAAATAATATTTTGGGTACTTTTTGCCCCTTATGTTACCTCAGAGTTCTTTTTGATAGGGAAACAACCTCCCTCCAGCTGTTCTTTTTCTAGCCAAAAAAATCTCTAGTTTAGATAGAAGAAGAAGATGATGATATTGGATTTATAGCCGCCCTTTACTACCCGAAGGAGTCTCAGAGTGGCTTACAATCTCCTTTCTCTTTCCCTCCCCACAACAGACACCCTGTGAGGTAGGTGGGGCTGAGAGAGCTCTCTTGAGAACTCTTCTTTCAAGAACAGCTCTGACAGAACTATGGCTTGCCCAAGGTCATCCAGCAGCTGCAAGAGGAGGAGTGGGCAGTCAAACCTGGTTCTCCCAGATTCGAGTCTGTGCACTTAACTACTACACCAAAGCTAAGATGTGAGGTTCAGGGTTCCAAGAAACAGAATAAGCAAAGCATGTCATTTTTAGTTTCATACTTGAATTCTTTAGAATACTCAAGAAGACCCTGCTTTTCAGTCCAAGAGATCTGTGATTTAGGTTGAATTTTTTTTTTTGAAGGTGATTTAAAATGCATGAAACAGGTCACTAGAATTCCCATTTTACAGTTCTGAGGCATTAGCCTTTGATTGGTCTGCAGTTCTAAGGAACCTGGACTTCCATTACTGAGTTCCAGTTCTATACAGTTATTGGTTGTTGTTATTTTTTTTGTATCTTGACACAGGCAAGGAAGCTACAAAAGGCAAAATTTAAAACAGAAACTCAAATTTATTTTTCTTATTGTGCCTCACCTTCTTTTCCCTCCATCTTTCCTTTTTTCTCTTTCCTTCTCCTCCTCCTTTCTTGTTTCACTGTAGAGGGGGTTAGTCTGGCCAGCTTAGACTACAGACACTCTAAAGCAGGGGTGTCAAACATGCAGCCTGGGGGCGGATCAGGCCCACTGAGGGCTTTTATCAAGCCCGCAATTGAACTGGTTGTGTTCTGCTTCTTCTTCCAGTTCTGCTGCTGCTGCATCATTGTAGGTTTGCAGCTTACAGATACACATCTGAACAGCATACTCAAGAGTGCAGAAGCACAGACATTTTGATGCAATAATTCAGAGCAAGAGGTGTCAGTTATTAGACACTGTTAAATAAACAAAATATTGTAAGAATGCTAATGTTTTAAGCATATTTTTATTTTAAGTAAAAAAAACACCTTTGTGTTTGTGTCCTTTATTAAGTTTACTAGGAATAAGGCCCGTTGTGGAAATAAATACAACGGGCTCTAGAAAGAGGCTCTGTGAGAGTGCCAAGGACTTGGGCACTCAGCATCAATTTGCTGTGGCAACCTCAGCAGGTTATAAGGACACAGAATCCACCATTTTCTCCAGGGCAACTGATCAATGGCATCTGGAGAGCAGTTGTAATTCTGAGTGAACTTCAGACCTCACCTGGAGATTGGCAACAGTGAGAATGGCTAGTTTGGAGGGCAGAGTCTATGGCTAGGGAATGGCTAGTTTGGAGGGCAGAGTCTATGGCAGAGTCTATGGTACCCTCGCCAGGCTCCATTCCTCAAGTTAACAGGAATTTCCCACCTGGAGTTGGCAACCCTATGTCCTTTCCAGCCAAGCATCAACCTACCTTTATTTCCCCCTCACTGTTCAGCTTTCCATTTCCCCCCCACCCCTGCAGCCTCTACCGTGCTCTGAAGCCCTGACTGCCACGTCCCATTGGCTGTCATGGCGGGGGAGGGGGAACATCTCAGCAGGGTATAAGGGCACAATGAGTTTTCTCCTGAGGGCCAAAATAGGTGTGGAAAGGGCCCTTTGCTGACAGAAACCAAGTTTGGTTGACCAGCAGCAGGCACAGAGGGGAAAGTAGGGTTCCCAGCTCTGAGTAGGGAAATACCTGGAGATTTGGCGGGTGGATCTGGTGGAGGGCAGCATTTGCAGGGGGGTGGGGGGTGGAAGGATTCAGCAGGAAGTTTCCAACCTGGAGCTGGCAAGGACTGGCCCCAATGAGTTCCTCACAAAGGTGTAGAAAGGTTTCTTTGTCTTTTTATTGACAAAACCAAGCTTGGTTGCTTACCAACAGCCATGGAGGGAAAAGTTAGAATGCTTTGGCCGCTCGCCTCTATGGCATTCCATTCAGCTGAGACCTTTCCTCTACCCTCCCCAAACTCTGGCTTCCTTAAACTGGCTTCCTTACCTGGAGCTGGCAACCCTATGAGTTCCTCACAACAGCCACTGAGGGAAAACTTTGTCCCCCACAGGAGCTGAGCAAGAGAAGTGCCTTCGTCATGAGACATAGTGCTTCTGACAGAAAACAGTGGCTGAAAGGGGAGTGGGCAGGGAAGAGGAGCAGACCCAGCACCCAGGCAATGGCATGTGAGTACTCTTGAGTGGCAACTGATGGGCCAATGGCTGAGGGAGAGCATTTTACAGTCAATGAGAGCACATGGAATGTTGCCACCCCACCTGGCCTTTATATAATAGGAACAGATAACTCCACTACCTGGCATTACATTTTATAACACTCATGGTCTGGCCCAACAAGGTCTCATTTATGTCAGATCCAGCCCTCATAACAAATGAGTTCAACACCCCTGCTCTAAAGGGACAAGACTTCTCAACAGCAGTAATGGAATGAACTACACCAGAGTCCAAAAAAGGACAGTTGTACATTAGAGAAATCCAGATGCAGAAACAGCTGCTTTCCTGGAAGTATATGTATTCCCCTGCTCACACTATGCCAAAAACACAAATCCTTTAAGCTTCCTCTTTTGCTTCACTGTAAACTACAGAAGAACCCATGATTACTTGAGTGTAAACCTCCCAGGTGCCAATAGAACTTGCATGTATGCAGGATTTCAACCTAACTCGTCCACTGAGTAGGCTTGCCAGCCTCCAAGTGGGGCCTGGGGATCTCCCACTTTTCAACTGATCTCCAGCTGACAGAGATCAGCCCCCCTGGAGAAAACGACTGCTTTGAAGGGTGGACTCTATGGCATTGTATCATGGTGAGGCCCCTCCCCTCCCCAAACCCCACCCTCTCCTAGATCCACCCCCAAAGTCTCCAGGTATTTCCCAGCTGAGACCTGGCAACCCTACTTTAAGTGACCCAGAATTATTTGAAAAGCAGGGGCCTGATATATGCTTGGTCACTTTCTGTGGAGTGGGTTAGGTATGAATCAGTGGGAAGTCTTTAACTTTGCCTAGAACAGGTTCTTTTACAAACACATCTTTGTTTTGAAAAACACAATCTTAAGAAGCGATGGATCCCAAACTGACCTCTGTTGTTACTTTGGTGCTTACATCTTCACTATAGCATTTAATGATGCAAACATTTCTAAAATTACTGAGCTGCTTTGATGCCTCTTTAATCCATTTTTATTTATGAAAGCTACTTTCCTGCTACTTCAGAGAAGAATTCGCAATCAGTACCTAAAATCTCATTATGGTACAATTGTTCCCTCATGATTTCATTGTTTGCATATTGTAATTATGGATAGCATTAATTGTTCACCAAACTACTTTTCCTAATTATATTTATTTTCCTATATTTCAAATGTCTATTACATATTTTCCATTTAGGGAATATAATCTTATTTCACTGTAGCATCTCAGTGGGTTCATTATTTTTTTTAGTGCTGCAAAATGTATACATAAAATTCTTCACCAGAGCCCCATGATTGTACAGGGAGAATTGGAGCTTAATATAGATTATTAATGATGGTAGAATAAAATAATATTTTAATATTGTTACAACAGAGTTATACATTGTAATGAGCATTGTAATTTCCATTTCCCTTTGCAGTGGTAGCTGTAAGAAATCTGGATATAAATGCAGTAAGATCTAGCACTAGTTGAAGAGGATATTTAAATCTTTCTCAAAGCCAAGGAGCATATAACAGCAGAGAAAGGCAAGGCCAAGATTCTTGAAGTAGCAAAAAACTTATCGAAGGAACATTCAAGGCATTAATGCAGTAGAGCATTTTGCCCAAGCTCCCTTTTTTCAAAGGAGACAGAAGGCAGGAATGGTCAGGACTAGAGACCTTCCAGCCAATGGGGAGATGTCAGCATATTGCTTTATAGGAAAGTTACTCCCTGTGGATCCAACCCATTTTTTGTAGATGGCCAAAGTGGATTCTAGGGTTGAGGACAGACTGGCAGTCTGGCCCATTCTGCCTCCGCTTTAAAAGCAGAGGCAGAGCGGGCTTCCAGACTGCCACATCTGCCCCGTGGAGGCACCCCGGACTCACCTCGTCCGGCGGCGTGCTCCTCCCGCAGCAGCCGGGCACCACTTCCAAGTGGTGTCCCGGTGGCTGCACGTGCATTCCACCCACTTCCGGCGGGTGTGAACGCATGCGGGTGGAGCCACGCAGCATTCTGCCGCCGCCGCAAGCTGCCCGCAGTGTGGACACTATGGGCAGCTTCCTTGCAGCGGCATCTGAATGCCGCGCTGCAGGGCAGTTCGCCCCGGCTTGTTCTGCCGCGCTCCTGTAGCATGGCAGAACTCTAATCTGTCCTCGGCCTAGAGTTGTACAACAAATCCAGATGAGTTCAGTGGGGACTTCATCAGTGCTTACACATTGATTTGTTTGGCATTAGTTTGTATGCAGTCAATTGAATCCCACCATTTTTGGTCTGTCAGTGACTGCATACTGCAGATGGAACAGAATCATTCCCAGAGAAGGGACTTGATGGCACATAACACACACATGCAATGGGGCATACTTTCAGTAAAGTATGCTCATGTCAGCTGCTCATATGTGTGTGTTGGAGGGAGAGTCTGGCAGCCCCGTACTGGGCTGTTAGCGCACTCTTTCAGCAGGGCACCTCTCCTCCCAGGTGGATGACAGGGAACAAGTGGGGTTTGGGGTGACTGGCAGCTGCTCCACTGTGCTCCATGGAACCACTGGCCAATTAACCTGGGCACCTATTGCCTTGCTGGATTCCAGCCCTATGAAGCAGCAGCAGTGGACAGAGTAGATGTAGTGGCAGTGCACTTCCTCATGTGATCAGCAAGGGTCATTTGGATGGCTACAGCATGCACCTGGGGTGGTGTCTCCTGGCAAATGAGGTCAACCCATGGGGATGAAATCATAGAACTGGCAGTCAAGGGCTTCTGTGCTGTTTGCCAGCACCACACATAGTTCTGTTTGGCATCCATACAGGTGGTGTTTCAACAGGAAGGAGATCTGGGAGTATGAACAGTGAAGTTCCTGCCACTCTGCCCACTCACCCTTTCCAGCCCAGGTCCTGGAGCAGCCTATATCCTCAGGTAGTCTTCCACCTGGCAAGCCCACCCCACTCTCTCATGCCTGCTGAGCAAGAGACAGCTTAGTCTGTCTCCCCATAGCCACAGGGTACAGTTCACAAAGACACAGGATCCATTCCAAACAGAGGGATTTCCCAACTTTATTCATTGGAACTTACCATGATTTCCTATTCCATGAAGTGTGGGGTGTTCTACCACTCTCGCCCTACCTATGTTTGAGTGCATCAGACTTGCTACACATACACCTTTGCCCTCATTTCCTTCTCCCCACCATCTGGGACTTCCCTCTATGGCTTTCTGGGGTGATCTTCCCTTCACACATCGGGGGGGGGGGTATGACTCAGAGATGCTCTTGCTGGGATCACTGTGGTTGAATGTGAGTTAAGACAATTTGGACCCTTGCTACCTGGGTACCCTTCCCCAGTGGGCCCCTGGGGGAAAGGCTGTACTTCCTCTGAGTCTGTCCTCCCTGACTGCTGGCTCTCTCTGTGTGTGGGGTTAGCACTGAAAGGCAAGGGCCAGATCAGCAAGCAGCTGCCAGTCACTCACAAGGGTGTCATCAGCTGCCATTGTCTGATTGGCTGGTGCTAATGGGGTTGCTTCAGACTCCAGAGTGCTTGCTATGCCATCTGTGCCTCATAGATTTTTTTTATTTTTATCATCATCATCATCACCACCACCACCGCCACCACCATTATTATTATTATTATTTCCCACCAAGGAATGCCCTTAGGGAAGGAACTAGTAGTAGTGCTTTTATGTTGGCAGTTGGATGCCACTACTGCAGTAGCCCTTGGTCTATCTGAGTAGACAATACTGACCTTCATTGACTAATGCAGTGTTTTTCATCCTTTTTCAAGCTAAGGCACATTTCTTTCATTGAAAAAATCCCACGACACACCTGACAATATCTCACGGCACAGTGGTTGAAAAACACTGAAATACAAGATAAATGGGTCATTAGTTGCCTCAGCTCAAGTATTAACTATGACAATATTACAAATACACGTAATAGCCACTCAACTTGAAATCGTAAGTTACAGATCCAAAGTGAGCCTCAACGGCGGCTCCCTCCTACCTCAGGCCGGCCACAGAGCGTGCGAGCGGAATCAGCGAGAGCGCGCCACTGTTCTTTCTCGCATGCGCAAACGCGTCCCGGAAGGTCAGCCCGGAAGGAACATTTCTTTCATTGAAAAAATCCCGCGGCACACCTGACAATATCTCGCGGCACACCAGTGTGCTGCGGCACAGTGGTTGAAAAACACTGGACTAATGGTCCAATTCAATATAAGGCAGCTTCATGTGTGACACAGTGCCTAAAGAAGACTAGCCAGGAAATTTCAGCTCTGACAGTTCAAAAAGAAGGTCCTAAACTGGATGTAAACAAGAAACTGTGTCTTATAGAGCAGGCCTTGACTCCCTTTCATTTTGACAACAGCAGGAGAGGTCAAAAGTATAACATGCAAAGCAAAACTGTTGGGTTTTTTTGCTTCTTTTCTGTCTGAGCCAGCACCTCTTCTCAAGCGTCAGATTCTGAAGTGGCATAGTTAAGGAAGCTAGGGTGATGTTCTGTAAAGAGAGAAGTAAGTAAGCTAGCAGACTGGAAGAAGTGGTTTCTGATTGCTCACCATGCAAGCATGAGTCAAGTCTATGAAATATTGTCAGGTGCCAAGTAACAGATGTCAAATATCACGTCCCATCAGTTGTCAGAACAGTCCTCTGTACCACATTACTTAGAACACAGAGGTGGGGGGAATTAGGCTGGGAGGAATTAGGTGGGGGGAATTAGGCTGTATACACAAGCCCTGATTCTGATCTCCATATGTTCAAAGTAACATGTACAGATATCAAATAATTTGTGCCATATGCCAAATGCCGTCAAATAGCAGCACCATACTGATGTCAAGACCTGAATAATAGATACTGAATAATACATATTTAATGTTAAACTGTGTAGAAGAGAAACATATGAAACTGTCTGCTAGAGAGGCCATAAGAATTTAAAAGCAGACAGGCTAGAGTGGACCAGTAATTCATCTGGATCAGCATCCTGTTTCACACAGTGACCAATAGATGTCTTCAGAGGCCTACAAGGAGGGCACAAAGGCCACA
The DNA here is from genome assembly GCA_029233225.1 of Lepidodactylus listeri. Taxonomy (NCBI): domain Eukaryota; kingdom Metazoa; phylum Chordata; class Lepidosauria; order Squamata; family Gekkonidae; genus Lepidodactylus; species Lepidodactylus listeri. The sequence continues at coordinate 51,067,813 of JARCFY010000011.1, forward strand.
GTGTCCCTCTGCTGTTGCCTCTCAGCTATGATTTTCATTACTGCCTGTGAACATGGAGCTCAAATTAGTCATTTTGGCTAATTGCTGTGGAAGGACCTATCCTTTATAAAGCAACACCTTTTTAAAGCCAGCTAAACTAGTGCTATCAGCACATCCCGTGGCAGCAAATTCAAGAAGTCAGTCTACTTGACTGAAAAAGTCCATCCTGAATCTACTGATCCACTGTACCCACCATTTCTGATAAGGAAGCAAGCCAATTCAGCAGCCAAAAAAGAAGAAGCTTTTAGTCCAGAAGATGGCAACATACCTTGACTCAGCTAGTGTGGCCACTTGGATCCATGCCATGATGAGCTTGAAACTAAACTATTGCAATGCACTTTGGGAAAGTCATTGAGCACCTTCTTGGCATGTAGAAGGTTATAGATTCCAGGATCTACAGTGAAAGGGATCAGGTGGCAGATGAAGTAAAAGATCTCTACCTAAAACCCTGGAGAGCTGCTAGCAATCTGAATAGAGAGTACTGAACGTTTTGGACCAAGGGTCTGATTCAGTATAAGGCAGTTGCATGTGGCATGTATATCTTTGCCCTCTACTTTGCACTTTATATTGTGTGATCTGCTTTGGGTCTGCCCTTGAAGTCGGTTCATAAATTCCAGTTGGTACAGACTGCCACGGTTCAGTTGCTATCGGGAACAAGGCAGATCATACATATTACCCCCATTCTGCGGTCACTCCTTTGGCTACCTATTAGTTATGGGTTATCACTGACAAAGCCCTTAATGGCATTGGACCCACATATCTACAGGACCATCTTTCCTTCTATGCTCCACAATGACAACTTGGCTCATGCTTTGCTGCAATAGCTTTACAAATCTATGCAAAGTCTCCTGAAGGAGTCACCATACTAATGGATAAGAGTAACAGCTGTCCATATATATGCATTCTCTGCTGTGGCTCACACCTTGTTGAATGGCCTGCCTGAGAGGCCAGGAAGGTTCCTATACTTGCATCATTCTCAGATACTATAAAACAGGATTGTCCAGAAGGGTGCTTTTATTAGCAGAATAGGAGCTGCAGAATAATGGAATGGGTTAGGAGGCAGGGCTGCTGAGAGCCACTGTGAGCCCCAGTCAAAGATTCCACCTGTCCCCCTCTATGACTCTGATCTGTGTTCTACAAAATTCTACTGTTCTCTGCCTTCCCCGAGCCCCTAGTGGCTACAGTGCAGAATTGCATTAGAATTAAAAGAATTCAAACATTTGTTGAAAGCAGCATGATGCTGGCTTCGGGACCCTCCAGCTGATTTGGGCCCCAGAAATTTTGTCGTTCTGAACCCCACTTCTTGGCAGCCCTGTTAGAAGGACACTTCTGTGATGGACAGGCTAGGTTCAGCCTCTCCCTTAGAGCAACCAAGGAGAGCAGATGGAATGTTCAGAGAAGGAAACTAAAAAACAGCAGTTGAAAAATGACCGGGGTGTGTGTGTGTGTGTGTGTGTGTGTGTGTGTGTGTGTGTGTGTGTGGTTAGCTGTAGAGAGAAGCTGACAGCTTGAGGGATGAGGTGAAATGGGGTTTTCTGGCTGAGGGGAACTGTATAGAAAAGCTGCTTGGAACAGGCTGAAAATAGTAAATTTGTGACTCAAGGGTCCCAGTTGTAGGCATAGGATCTCAGTTCAAAAGTTCAATGGAAGTGAAATGCTGTTTCTTAGACTTTATTTTCCTCAGTGTTTTGTTCTCATAAATAAAAGTTTCTTGTTTGGATTAACCCTGTGGGCTGTGTATCTAAGTGGAAGAAGCACACACACGTAATACAATATCTCAGCCTGTACATAAATAGGATATAAATGAATGGTGGCAGCGAGTGATTGGAACAAGGTTTGAGCCCTAATAACTCTGTGTGAGTGAGGGCAGATTATGAAAGGGGGCTGGGCTACCCTGTCTGTGGATGTCTTTGGGAGTGAGAGAAAAGACCTTAGGTGCAAGATGGTCATGACTTTCTGTAGATTTTAAAAGAGATAAGAAGGGTGGTGAGTGTGATATTCTGACCAACCTATAACCCATAACCTGAATACGAGGGGTTGTAGAAGGTGGTAGGCACTCTGTGTGAGTGGACAAGGGGTCTCACATCTTCTTTATAAAAAGAAAAGGGCTGAAGTCTACTCCGATGTTTGTTGTATGTTTTGTCTTGCTCTTACTATATTGTGTTCTACTTTTAATTCTATTGTCTATATTGTTTGTGATATTCCATGTCTGATACCTTTTTCTTTTGTGTTGTTTTTCTAACTTTGTAATCCTAGTTCTGTTGCATTGTTCACTGGATGCCTCATGCTATCTGATTACATTGCTTATATCGTGTAGTCTGCTTTGCATCCCAACAAGAAAGGTGAGCTATAGATAAATAACTATTGGTGTTTGCAATTTCTAGTACCACGGTAGAAACAGAAAAAACCTCCCTCATAGTAACAGTACAGAAAATGTCATACAGCTCGATAATGAGTTTATGCATAGAGGAAGATCTAGCTGCTACCTAGTGGAGTCTGGGAGGAAGAACCAGGAACAGGTTTCTGTGAAATGGCTGCTGGAGTGGTTACATTTAGGGTGTCTAGACCTAAGCTGGGTAATCTATAAAACAAACATATTGGTTTTGTTCATGACAGACTGGGATGACTTCTTTGGGGAACCTGAAACATCTTTCTAAACTCTAACTTCATGCATCCCTGTGCATAATTTTTAAAAGTCATTTACATCAGTATTGTCTTTTCTCACTGATAGCAGATCTCCAGGGTCTCGGGGAAGAGAAGGGTTATTTCCCAGTTGTAGATGCTAGAGACTGAGCATGGGACAGGAAGCATGCAGAAGTATGTGTTGTGCTGCTAAGCCGTGTACAGAGCGGAATATATGCAGCCAAATGTGTATATTCTGCTCCGTCTGGCACAACAATTTGAAGCCTGCTATTCTAGTCACTAACTGATATAGTAGAATCAGCACAAAAAATTAAAATGTAGTTCTGCCTTACACAATTTTTTTTTGCTGAAACAAAAAAATAATCACTGTTTGTATATTTTTCCTTGTAACTATCCAACCCTACAAAAATAAAAACCAGTGGGCATCAAATGTGCAGGTATTAAAAATTCATTGCATGGCTCCGTACAGAATAATATTTCATGGAAATGTAAGTAAAACAATTTTGCCTTGTAACTCTACTTAATTTGATAAATTCTTTATGTCCTTGGTTCTGAAACTGCGATTCTGCCCTTCATTTCATTTGTTCAGCTTTTTATTATTTCCCCCTTGCTATGCAGTTAATGGCATATATGAACTAGCCTGCTTTTCATTCAACTCATATATTTTGCTAGAAACTGTCAAAATAATTAAATACTTTGTATAAATTTGAGCACTTAAAATGACAAAAATGTTGCTGATAAGAATAATGGAAGAAACAGAAAAGCAGAAAAAAGATTACAAGAATAATTTGAACTGATTCATCTGTAAATAATGAGAATTTAATGAGGCTGATATTCAAAGAGTTTCTCATTTCTTAGTGTATAAAACATTCATTTTTCACATTAATTGTCTTTCTAGTAGAGGTCTTATGATGCTACTGAGAAAGAAAAGGTTACACACATTTTGCACAAACTATGCAGACAAGAGACTTTCACATAAGGATCTGTTTCCAAAAAGGAAAATCAATCCCTCATATTGTAGAATAATACCCATAAAGCAAAGAACAAAGCAGTCTTTTTGTTTACTGATAGGATCTCAGGAGAGACTTATATGGGAACTTTGATCTCAAAACACACCATTGCTTCTCAGCCAAAGAGAAGGTGATTAAAGAAAATGGCACCTTGAAGCACCAGAGAGGTGTTAAGGGTGGGGGAGAGAAGCTCAGTATACTGTATAGTATTTTCCCCATGAGTAAAGATGGGGGAGGGGAATCCATGTATCCTAGCGAAGGAAGCCTTCCAAAGCTCACAGTAGTTATACCATTCAAATGAAAGTCTTGTTGCCCCTTCATTGCAAGCCTGAATATGCCTAGAAGGCTTGTAACATAAGAAAAGCTTGCAAAATGTGAAAAATAAAAACACCAGGAAGAAAACCTTTGCTATTATGAAAAGTCACTAGAGGCAAGAAGATAGAGTGCAGAGGGGAAGAAAAAACATACCATATCTTGACATTCACTTTTTATTTTGAACAAAAGATATGCAGTATGATAGATGAGCATGAGACGACAAACCTTGGGGAGGAAAGGCAGCCTATATGCTGCTGGCACGTAGGGATTAAGATGGTGCATTGTAAACCAGGATATTCCTCTTCTGACTCTTTTGTAAATCAAAATGGGGGGGATATATCCCACCTCCAACTATTTTGACCAGGGATGCTTGATAGCTCACCAATTTGCAATTAGAGATGTGCATTTAACAAGGTATTCTGTTGCGAGTAAACAGCTCAAATGGGTCCAAGTGCATGGTGACAGATTCCTTTCTCATGGCCACTGCCCATCCATCACTTCATTTGATGCCTCCCCCTTGAATTATTAAAATGTAGCACATAGTTAAAAGCAAACAAAATACACTTGTGACTAGTTGAGTTGTGTGAGTCATAATCATGCCTGTACTGTGGAGGCGCTGAAAGCAGATTTGGTGGCCTCTGTAGTGTAATTGAAAGGATACATCTGGTGATCAAGAAGATTCCATTAGTGGAACACAGAAAAGTAGCTGCAAGCTGCAACACAGGTTTGTTATTTCACCAAGGTATTACCTGGCCCTTACCCTGTAGCATTGCAGACACAAAACTGCTCAGCAGCACAGTGTTCATGGAAAACATCAAACAAAAATTGAGATGAGATGATCTATGTTTACATGATTCACATGTAAATGAGGAGTTCCACTGAAACAAATCCATCTGGCAATCATATTCACATTGGTTCTAACTCTGACTGAGGCATTAAAATGAACTGTGGTTTGTTCAACAAATTGTGGTCAGTCTGCAGATGAACAAATGGACAAAACCTGGTATGTGTGTAAAACTTTGTTTGTCTGTCTCTTGCCTTATCTCTGTCTCTAGCAGGGAGACATCCTCCCTATACTCAGTGACCAGCTGGTCATAATTGGCAGTGCTACTTAATATAATGTGGTTTCTCAATTCAGAGGCCACAAGAAACCACCATTATTACAAACTATGGTCAACAAACCAGCTATGAACTCAAGTTAGGTGGCAACCAACAAAGCATCCCAGGTAATTTGCATGAAGATGTCACAACTAACTGGAATTTGATCAAATCACTATTTATCAGTCACAGCGAGTACACAACAATTTCCCCTAAAAAGTGTCAGTGAAACCAATGAAACCTAGAATGTGAAATTTGATATAAAATGTTTACATTCAAGCTTTATATAAAAGAAATAACACAAAAACATGAAAAAGGTTTTAAAATTTACAGACATTATAATTCATGCACTACTAAAGGAAAACCAAATGGATAAAAGTTCATACTGATGAGTGAAATACAATCTCCACATCCTCTCCACTGAACCACAGCTGGAACAAAGTCAGTACTGCTCCAACTGTTTTAATGAGCTCCCACATTCCAGAAAACTTCACAGCTGGTAAATATTCAAAGTTTATGTTGTAAGCTACTTTGGTTATAATGCAAAATCCTCTTCTGTACTAAAAACACCCTGTTCACAGTTGGCAAAAACCCACAGTTGGCATGAAGCAGCTGCTATGAGACCATGTTGATGTAATACAAATCTCTGAAATCTTCTGAAGTGAAAAATTCAATGGAAGACTAGTCCAATTGTGCTAATTTCTAAAGTTTCCTTAATTATGAGTTAAACAACAATAATATAAAAAGCCTTCAGGCGTAGCATTTGTTCATAAGAATGGTATTGCTGCCATTTCCACTAACAACTCAGTGGATATGGCAGTCACAATGTTTGAAAGGAATAGTTGTGGGATTTTTTCAGTTCAGAAGATTTTGGAAAGATGTACTCCATAAATAGTGTCTCATAGTACCTGGTCTCTGCCTGCATCTCTTTCTAGGTTGGTCTCTGCCTGCATCTCTTTTGATGTCATCATGTCTGTCGGCACTTGCAAAAACATTTCTAGGACAAACCAAACTAATTAATTTCCAGCCACTGTTAAACTCTAGGTAAATACATCACAGCTCAGTAAACTATTAGTAAAGTCAGAATAGAATCTCAGTGTAGATGTCATTTGACCCTTGTAGTGTTTGGATGTTCTACCTCCAAGTAAGAAGTAATGCCCATCAGTTAATGGGGAAACTGGTTGCAGGCCCAGGAAAAAGCAGAACTCTGGCAATACTAAAAGAACTGATATATAAAACACAATCAGGCATGTGTGCCAATAAGGATGAAAAGCTAGTTTATGGAAAATTTTGGTCTGTCTGATGAAGACCAATGGTAAGAAATTAAAAGGCAAAGGCCCCTCATAATAGGTACCATTCAGAGCATAATAAAGGAATAACCTCAATGGCTCTAAAGAAAACATTGCAACAAAAAAGCTGCTTCATTATTTTATGCCATGCCCAGAGCAACATTTGCTTATGATATAAGGTTGCCAGGTCCCCGATGGGTGCAGGGAATCTCCCACTTCCAGGTCTCATTGCCTTCCACCATTAGAAGTGGCAACAGGAGAAAAAGTAAAAAGAACAGGTTCTTATCTATTTACAGGAAGTTCTTACCATAGAGTTCCTTGTGATTCCTAGAGCTACCAGAAGTAATGAACAATAGCTCTAGGAACTGCTGGAAACTCTATGGTAAGAACGTCTTGTAAGTATACAAAGCCCTATTTCTCTTTTTAATTTTTTCTCTTAGGATGCTGCCCCCCCCCAGCCCTCTTTGCCTGGCAATGCTAGATACCAAATCTCTAAGTGTTAGCAGTAAAGTGGTAATACTACTTGTTATGGACTTGTTCTTTCCCCCCTATTTGATACTATTTTGACTTTTATCATTTGATCCTTAGTCTATAAGTCATGGTCAATCAAGGTAGAAATTATTACTGGCATCCCATTCTGATATGTGTTTACTTGAAAATAAGTAACATTGATTTTACAGGAATTTACTTTCCTGTTATTGTACTTAGGATCACAAACACACTTTGCACAGGAATCCTGATTTGAGGAGCAGATGAGAAATATTTTGACTGTACAGATCAATACCTCTAAATGGACAGAGTTTTAGAGAAATGGATTTCTCATATCAGTCACAGTAAAATATTACTTCATGAAGAATTACAATATAGTACTGTGGTGAAGCTGCTTGTTTGGGAATGGGTGTATCTCTATTTCTATAGCAGAGTTTGACCTACAAACACACTTGGTGAGAGTCAGGGCCTCTGGCAAAAGAATGCTGTTATTCTTTAATGTCTGTAGATGTCTCCTCGATGGGAACTAATTGTCAAGAGATGATCCCCTGTTAGTTTTTTCATTCCTTATTTAAGGATTTATCAGAGCTTGGAGAAAATGAGGGCAATGGGCAGGTGTGTGTTTGTGTGTAGGAGGAAAACAGCACTATGCTGTTTGGAAAAGAAGATGGAGGGGAGGATGTTAATGTGTAATACAGAAATAGTCAGAGAAAAAAAAGAAATGTATGCTGTCTAAAAGTGAAGCACCTTGGCATCTGCCAGGTCTCTCTCTTCTGTTCTGATTGAGGGTAGTGTATCTGGAACCCACCCCTTTTCCTGCACCTGTGCTTTATTTACTTTTAAACAAAGCAAATTTTAGAAAGGCACCCTAACAGTACAAGTCTGAGCAGAGTTGCTCCCTTGGAAGTCCATTGAAATCAGCAGCCTTAGAAGAGTGTAACTGTGCTTCAGATTGCACTGTTTGTCTCCAATGTTCTCCTACCTGAAAGAAAAACAAACAAACAAACCTGAAGAGCTGTCCCTGGAACTCATCACCACTTAGGGAAAGAAGTAGCATGTAACATTATTAATATACATTTCTGCCATATTTTCACACACACCCTCTTCCAAGGGGCTCAGGGAATTCTTTGGCTCCACTTTCTCCTCAGAACAATACTGAAATGTAGATTAGGATGAGAGATAACTGCCCCAAGGTCACCCAGTAAGCATTACATAGGAGGGGAAATTTGAATCAGGCTCTCCCTTGTCAGAGTCAAGTGCCCTAACCACTACAAGAGGGAGAAAGGTTAGTGGATGGTAGTCCTACTAATGCAAAGAGGACAGGACTAGGTGACCTTCAGTCCTTTCCCATTCAATTTGATGTTCCTATGATCTTGCTTCAGGACATCATCACCATCTTTAATCTACCAGACAGGCATAATTCCCAGAAAGTCTGCCATATAATAATAATTCCAAGTGCATTGAGATATTAAGTCCCATCTAATTTTACAGCCTAATTTTCGGATTCATTCTCCGAAGATCTATTCCAGCATCCGTTATTTATATAAGTGATATAATAGTCATTTCTATTCCATATACAGTGGGCACTGGTGTGTGAACTATAGGGGTATATTTTCAGGTATGGGGACAGATTCCAGTAGGAAGGCTCATTTCAAGGTTCATTAGGCATTTATTTTGATTGTTGCACATTAGTCAACAGCATTCTCTTATTGGGCATTAGCAGAAGCCATGAACCAGCAAGTAATATGCGGTTTCTGCAGGTGGAAAGTCAGAGAGAAATTTTATTGGAGTCACTGATGCACAGAGCTGCCGTATTATTTTCAACCACTGATTTAACCCTCTCTTTTCTTACCTCAGTTCCCAAACTGTGTCCTCACCCCTCCTTGAGAATTCTTTGGGTGTGGAGCAAAGAAGTAAATTCAAGATCACTTGTAATCTTCTGACGAGGGTTGCCAATGTCCAGGTGTAGATCTCCTGGGATTACAGCTGATCAGGCAACAGAGATCAGTTCAGCTGGAGAAAATGGCCTTTTTGGAAGGTGGACTCTTATACTCTGCTGAAGTCCCTCCCTTCCCCAAACCCTGCTTTCTTCAGGCTTCATCCCCAACCGAGAGCTGGCAACCATACTTGTGACCATGGGGTGGGGCTGTGGCTCAGTTGTAGACCATCTGCTTGGCATGCAAATGGTAAGGGGTTCTATCCAGTTGAAAAGACCAGGTAGTGGGTAATGTGAAAGACTTCAACCTATGACCCTGGAAACCCTGCTGCCAGTCTGAGCAGTCAAAACTGACCATAATGAGTCTGATTCAGTATAAGGCAGCACTATGTGTGAATGAGTACAGGATTACGGAAAATAAGGGACTTATTTTTAAAAAGTACTCACAGTGTCAGAGTTATTTCTTCTACTGGATTTGTACAAGGTCACCTTCACAGTTTGTCAGATGTTCAGTTTCCTGATTTCCAAATCACAGCTATGAATGTGCACAGCTTTCATACTCTGTCTCCCCTCTCAAATCTATTTCATACTATGGTCTCCAATAATGCTTTGCAAAAATGAAAATAATCTTGAATAGTGTTAACCGTTCCAAAGTCATGGCAATCCAGGAGTAGAAAATTCATGAGGGGGAAATGTTGGAATCTCTGTATGAATTGCTGTCTGCACATGCACAGACAATGCAATTACTGGAAGAGCTGGTGGCAGCCACCACAGGGATCCACTCTAGGCCTGGCTGCAGCAGATGCCGGGAGAGGTTCTGGGCCTGATTGATATGACAGAGAACACCAGGAACCACTCTGGGCCCGTGGAGGACTGCAGGAGCTGCTCTGGGCCTGGAGCTGCACCTGGCTCAGCGATGGGGAGGAATGCAATCCTTCCCCCATGAGTCTCACTGGCATCCCACTTGTATATATCTAATAGTCAATATGGCCCCATCTGCAGTTATTTAAATCTGTGGATTGGAGCTACATAGACAGAAAACAGATATTTCTTCAAACTTGGAGAGACCCCTCAGATTTACAGACAAAACTCACCCAAAAGGCAGGAAAGCTGTCTGTACATGTGTGTTTACCATAAGTGGGGAGGGGTGGAAAAGACACCTCAGCATGCACACACTGCCAACAGCAGTCTCACCATCGTCTTTTCTCAGGCAGACAGGGAAGAGACCCAGGAGCTGCCAGAGTGGCCATTCTTTCCACTACCTAAGTCAGGTGGCAGCACTGCTATGGGTGGGCATGCAGGGAAAGAGAACGAGAAGTCTTTACTGAGTGGGGGAAGGGGAAAGATAGGTACAGGCAGAGTGGAGGGGGCAGGCAGAGCAGTGGCAAGAAAAGTGGGCAGGCAGAGAGGGGGGAGGAGGCCTATCGAACAAAGGACAAATTGGTGTGTAGAGCAGAAAAAGCATTGAGAGGAAAGGCATAGAGGTGTAAGGGGCACAAATGGGGGAAATGGTGAGCTGGCAAGTAGAATGGCAGGCAAGCAGAATACTGAAGGATTGGGTAAGCCAAGTGAGAATCCTCCTTCCCAGTGAGTTTGCCTGTGGGGGAAGGAATGGGAGCTAGGAATGCCAGACTGCCCGATGCAGGTGGAGGGTCTCTAACTCTTGGGCATGCTTCTTTCCCCCAAATCACCCCCTCTTACCAGCAGGAACCTGGAAATCATTGTGACGTGCCTTTGAAAGCCAGAAGTGACATAGGCATGTTGGGGACATCAGGGAGCGACGCTTTGGTTTTGGGGCAAAATCGTATGATTGGAAGTGAATTCTACCATAGAGTTTTGCACAAAAACCTGAGTGTTGTTCCTGGTGTCCCTGATGTGCCTATATCACTTCCTGTTTATGTATGCATGTCACAGTGTTCGTTTCCACTCTCAAAAAGTTCCTCCCCCTCCCCCTGCCAGTGTGACAATTGGACCTGGCAACCCTAATGGGAGCCCAAGCTGAGAGCAGTTATTGGTTCCAAGGGAACTGAGGGTGAGTGAATGAAGGGGGGAAAGGATGGAATCTCTCTCCTCATGAATCTCATGGGTCCTGGCTTGTAGTCTTGTATCTGGTTTTCTGGAGTGAGTATATCAGGGAAGGATTTTTTATATAGGTCACTGGAGGCCAAGAGAGGTGTGTGTAGGCAGATGGGCCGGTGAAACCATTTTTGCACTAGTAATCTGTGTAGGATTATTTCTAAAGGTGTTTTCAAGGTACTGAGGGCAGACCTCCAATGGTGCATTGGGCTTATAATTGTGCAGAGAGTTTGCCTTCATTTTGAAAATGTGACACAATGGAGTTGCACAAGGGTCTGGGACACCAGGACTGAAAAACAGCCTCTGTCATGAAGCTTTCTGAGTGGCCTTGTGCCAGTCACTGTCTCCTAGCTTAACCTACCTTGCAGAGCTGTTGTGAAGATAGAATGATGACAGAAAAATCAAGAGCAGGATGAAATGTACTAGTTAGATTGACTGGTATGTTTAGAAAATGGAGTCAAATGATATGTGTTTACTGAGGTTGAAGGAGAATGTCTGGGATTTTATTTGTGCCACAGTCTTTTGCTGTGGCAAATGGCAATGACAAGGAAGTCAGGAAAATATGTTTCTTCATATGGTACACACTGGGAGTAATTTCGTTAGCAGCATGCTGCTCTGTGTACCTTTTCCCCTTAGAAATGCTGATATAATGTACTCTTGATACAGAATTTCTGCATGAACTGGTTGGAAAACTATTCTTTTGTACTAAGTATAGAAATGGAAGTTGTAAAAAAAACCCTTTTAGAAGTTTGGCTAAGAGAACAAAAAGTGTCTGAAAGAAAAATCAATATGACATGACAAGGCTACTTTGTCTGTTATCCTAATTTGGATCATTTTCACTCACTTACATCTGGAGGGTACATTGCAATCTTTGCTATAATGTGTCCAATTTTTCCTGGATCTTCCATCCTCTTGTCTCTATAAATCACTCCTTATATATTCTGTAAATAGTACAGATGTCCAAACTGCTCTAAGTCAAACAGAATTTTTTAACTTTTTCTAAATCTTCTACCTAGCACATATTCTACAGAGGGGCAGCAAATTCCAAAATGTGAACTCACATCAGTAGCTGTTCACAGTCCTTTTCTGCTTATGGTAAATCATATTGGTCACCTCTGAAGAATGCTTAAAGAAAGAAGATATAGTATTAAGCTATTACATTCCACGATGTGATTACAGGCAATCTAACACAATCTGACTTGGGAGCAGTTTTGATTTACTCAGTTGAGCCTTTTAGGCTGAGATTCTGTTTGAATATATGAAGGAGACTATATTTTGACTAAAGTATAGTGTAAAAACATCAACATTCATCCCTCCATTTTCTGAAGGGAACAGAACATGCTGACAAGGCTATTTCACAGGCGGTTTTTTAATCCCAGCACTCCTCCAAAGACTTCAGGGTAGCATGTACGGTTTGCGTTCCCAACTTCCCTGTGAGATAGGGGAGGCTGACAGAATGACTGGCGCAAGGTCACTCTGCGGTTCATGGCCAAGTGTGAGTTTGAACCCTAATCTCCATACTGGTAGTAAGATATAGGGATAGGCACAAACTAGCTCACAAACTAAAGTTCATGACAAATTTTGGCTGGTTCATGGTTCATGAACTGAAGTTCGTGGCAGGTCAACTGGCACAAACTTTCCATGAACTTTCAAGTAGTTCATGCTGGTTCATGAATTGGATACATTTCCACATCTCTGCTTAATCAAAGTGTTTCCCAAACTTCAAAGTGGGCAGCAAGGTGAGGTTTCCTGTGCATTTGGTGTGTGTAGCTTGCCAGGAGTCCATTATATATACTTTTTGAACCTGCTCCTGACATTTCTTCCATAAGCATTTTCCTGGGGGCATCTTCTTTGAGGGGCCATAATTCTTTGAGGGACCCCCTAAATCCAATCTACACATAACTTGGAGGCCATGTAGAGGAGCATGGGGGGTGTCTCCTGTGAGTATGATGTCTCTAGCTTGCATAGGGTCCATTCTATACACTCCTGAACTTCCTGAACATGTGCCTGTTATTTCTTCAGAAAGCAATTTCCTGGGGGCACCTTCTTTGTCTCTAGCACACTGGAGGGGATTTTATTGCATCACAAACCTCATGAACTGAACTGGTTCATTTGGTGCCTGAAAGTTTGTGATGGTTCATGGCTCACAAGCCAGGCATGCCCTGAACTGAAATGAACTGCATTTTCCTGGTTCATGCCCACCCCTAATCAGAGACACTAACCACTACATAATACTTACTCTAATTTAGAGAAAAAAATTAAACTCTGTCAGCCTATCTGATGCCCATACTACATGCTGTCTGATGGCCCCAGCTGTATCAGGGTCTATACCAGTTCATATGACAGGTCTGGACTATTGCAAGACCAGCATTGGCTATGCACATTGCCTAAATGTATTTCTAATATGAACTATAAGCTAAAAGTATATTGATATCTCTATAAGCAGGTGTGAAAGTGCTTAGCTGAACAGTGGATGAAAGTTGTAAAATATAAATCTGAACTATTCACCAACTGCTTTATAATTACTGGTAGTATTACATAATATAGGACTCTCCCCAATAACTCCATTTTAAATCAATCTCTTCATAAAAATGCCTTGCATTTTTACCGGATGTTCTCTAGGAATATATTATCTAATTTAGTTCTCTATTTTTCAGCCTTTTTAATGATGTGGTGCAGCACATTAATAGAAAGGTAGCATTTTAAAAGAGCAGTTTTAGATATCCATAGATAAAACAAGTATTGGTATTCTTTCTCTAAGAGGCTATTTGGATAATCACACTTCAGAACATTAGACAAAGCACAGAATTATAGACACACTTATCAATTGTATTGGGCAAGGTTCAAGATTTTGCTATGATAGTGATCAGCCCAAAGTTCATCCTCAGATAATTGCAAATGTTCTAAAGAATTGGCAAGAACTACTGTAATCCAAGTTTAAAATGCTAAATATTTAGCAGGCTTTACATTGCCTTCACTGTGTAAACTTCACATCTTATCCTCCTCCTCTGTAGAAGATGATTATTCTCACCCCTCATGCCATTTTCCTTACTGAAAACATAATTTGGCTGCTTTAAGCTTTGGTAGAGGAAAAAGCCAGGCACAATATGGGCCCTTCAGAAACCATGGGCCAGTTACTCCCTCTTGGATTAATTTACTTCACAGCATTGTCTTGATGGAGGAGGAGCATACTGTGGCCGTGGACAGACCTGAGTTCTGCCGCGCCTCCATGGCGCAGCAGAACAAGGCGGGGGAATTGTCCCCGCCGCACGGCGTTCACACGCTGCCGGAAGGAAGCCGCCTGCAGCATCCAGACTGCGGGTGGCTTCCTGTGGCGGCATGCGAACGCTGCGCGGCTCCCCCAGCTGGCGTGTGTTCACACCCGCTGGAAGCAGGTGGAACGCATGCCACAGCAGCCGGGACACCACTTTTAAGTGGTGCCCGGATGCTGCAGGAGGAGTGCGGTGCCGGATGCGTTGCATCCGGCCTGCCTCCTCCAGGCAGATGTGGCAGTCTGGACTGCCGCTCTGCCTCCGCTTTCAAAGCAGAGACAGAGCGGGCCAGACTGCCAGTCTGTCCTCGGCCTGTATATGCAACTCTGTGTGATACAGGATTTATGTTTTTCATGCAGCAGAAGCAGATCAAGTCCCATTTTACATCTGTTGCAGTTTGACACTGATCATAGCGCAAGCAAGACTTCTAGCAGAGGACTCAGGTAAATGTAGCCATCTGCTGTGCTTACTTCATTATAATTTTGCTCCTGGAAAAACACGTGGGACTGGTGGCAAAGTTTGCCTTTTCCTATTCGTATCTGATTCATAGTGTATCAACCCTTCTAGATAGTGCTGACATTCATGTAATGAACTACACTTTTGTAATCTCTAGACTGGACTATAGTGATTTGCTGTATGTGCATTTGAAGACAATCTGGAAGCTACAGATAGTCCAAACTGTGACTGTCCATTTGTTAACAGGAACTAATTGTTTCCTCATGTGAAGCCACTATTAAAACAACTTCACTGGTTTCTTATTTACTTCTAGGTTCAATAAAAGGTGCTGGTGCTCACCTTTAAATGGCTGTTTGACTAAAGAGGCCAGATTGCCTATTTTGGGAGGAGTCCTGCTGGCTTCTGCCAGCTCTTCCTGCTGCCACTCATCTGGGCAACAGGGGAAAATGGGGGGATGGAGGAGGTTACCAGTGTCCTGGGGACACCATTATATCACTTCCAGTGCAACCCAGAAATGACATGACTGGGTTGGGCAATGCTGTAGCATTTCCCCAAGACGTTACGGTTAAACCATGGAGTTAGGAGTGAATTACCTCAACATGAATCATCCCTTGACTTCTGGGTCATGCTGGAAGTGCTGTTACCACACCACTGGAAATATCATGACATTGCCAGCAGGGCCCTCTCCATAAACTAAGTCTTCACCCAGTTGTCTGTCATGACCTGATGGCCACATATCTGAAGGGCTGTCTCTACCTTTATGGACCTTCCACACCAGTTATGCTCTATGGATCAGTGCTTGAATATACTCCTAGAATGGCATGGTTGGCCATAATCCCTTCCCATATCTTCTGTATGTCTGTCACTTTCCTATGGAAGGAACTTCCCTTAGAGGTGTGAAATATGGCCTTCTGAAGGACTGTAATAAATTTTGAAGGTGCTTGTATGAATTTTATTGTTTGTCTCTGGGCTGCTGGTTTATATGGTGATGATTTATACATGTTATGTTTAATTTTAGTGATTACTACCTGCCTTGGGCTCATTGAGGAAAGGTGGGCAATACGTATTTTAACATAAAATAATTCTGAGAATATCAGTAGGAGAAAGGGAGAAAAACCCTACCTAGAAATAGAAGGTGGCTAATAAGGTGGATGGCCCTTACTGGCCACCATGTTCAAGATGAAACCATCAGTGCTCTTGCATCAGTGGGGTTGTTCTGCTTCTGCTAGAGTGAGAGCCAGCCATAATACAACAACAAAAAACAAACCATTGTACAGTTTTGGGAAACCTTATACTTAATCCCACTGGTTTTGTTTTGAATTTTTTGGCAGTTCTCAAGGACATAGGTTTATAGAATCATAGAATTAAGGCCCAATTTACACCTCCCCTCTGAAGTAGTTTGACTGCTGTCTTTTCCCAAGCTCATTTCACGCTGGTTTCAAATTTCACTCCAGGGGGTCTGAAGAGTACTAAGCAACAGCATTTGTTTAAAGCAGTATAATGCTAGCTTGACCACAGGAGGGCAATTAACAAATGTAAACAATAATTTATAAACTAGAACAAGTATAGCTTGAAACTAGAAACAGGTATAGACAGTTTTTTTTTTAAAAACTAGAATGATTCTAGCGGGAAAGTCAGATGTAAATTTGACCTAAAAGTTGGAAGGGGCCTAAAGACCATCCAGTTGAACTTCCTGCATCATGCAGGATGACCTAAAGCAATCCTGACAAATAATCATCCAAGGAGGAATTTAACCACAAGATCTCTGGGCAACCGATTCCACCACTGAACTGTCCTTATTTGCCAAAAGCTTTCCTGCTGATATCTTCCCACCCATAATTTAAACCCATTGTTATTCATCCTGTCCTCCACTACCAACTGAGATAGCACCCTATTCTCCTCTAAATGACAGCCCTTCTAATACTTCAAAAGAGTAATCATATTCCCCCTCAACCTCCTCTTCTCCATGCTGAACATTCTTAATTTCCATAGCCTTTCTTCATATGGCTTAGTCTCCAAACCTCTAATCATTCTCATCACTCTTCTCTACACCTGCCCTAAAGTTTCTATATCCTTCTAACAAAACGGCCTCCTGAACTGAACACAATACTCCAAATGCGGTCCGACCAGTGCAGAATAATGGATCAGCCCATTCAAACAGCAAACTGTTTTTAAAATAATCAGTACAGGCAGTAGATGATCTATGTGAGAAATGTCTGGCAATCTCAGAGTCACTGAACTTTAAACACTGGTCCAGGGCCTTTCTGAGACTCTTGAGAGGAAAGTTGGCAACATTTCCTATCCAAAACATTAGCTATGCTGTGGTAAGTATTCTTTTCAGCTAATGGCTGAGGTGAGAGCTCCATTGTACCCTCCCCAATGGCAAAGGGATGTGATGAAAAGGAGGAGGAAAGATGTTAATGGGCTGTCTTGCTAATTAAATTTGTAGGTCAAACAGGAAAGGAAGAGAAGAGCCTTGAAGAAAGTGGCCCGCTAAATGGAGTACAGAGCAAACTAAAGGTATGACTTTACATCTAGCCTTGCAGTGACCAAGAAATACTGTCAAAACCTGGAATCTCTGTTCCTGACAACTAAAAAAAGCTCTTGGCATAAAAGAGCAGAAACATGTGCTTCTGTAGTGGGGTGGGGTTATATCTGGCCTGTAAGACACCAGTTGGCATCCCTGGCCTGCATAGCTACAGATAGCTAATTGGAAATATGCTGAATCCCATTATTATCACATAAGTGACAACAGTAATATGAACACTGAATAAAACCCAGGAAGAACTACTGCCGTTTAATTAGTCCAGCCACCTGTGCAAGCAATTTGGGAAATGGGGAAAGAGGGGAGAGGGAGGAAGAGACCATATCAATGTGGCATTTCATTCCATACTTGAAAGTTATCTGTGCTGTGTCTCTGCAGCTGTTTCATTCACACAAGGAGATGTACAGTAATGTGTTACTAAGGAAGGAATCAAATAGCCCACAAACAATCAGTTAGTCATCCTTATTGTCCCGCTGTGACCTATTACAGTGGTGTCACCAATCAGTGACCAGTATAAGAAGTTTATTTAGTTGCCATACATATAAAAAAGCTTTGGCTGCTGACAAATTAAATTGACAGCTTAAATGCATAAATTTTGGATATCCAGCAACAGCACATAAAAGGGCAAACATATATTTCATTTCACACTATTGCTTTTAGATTTGCTGGCTCTCTCGAGCTGTTCCTTGAGGAACCTCTTTGAATGTAGGCAACAACTGTTATAATGGTTAGAAAGAATTAATCAGCAGTTACAAGGGAGGTGATCAAACAGTAAATAAAATCACCATTGAGGGCGATTTTAACAGTATGTGTTTATGAGTGCTTGGAATGGCTGCATCAGAATATAAAAGCTTGAAGATTGAGCTGGGATTTAAAATTCATCGTTTCAAAGTTAGCAGAGAAAACTAATCAATTGTCTCAGAAAGTCTTTATCCTAAGGGTAACAACAAGGATCAAAATGAAATTGCTTTTATTTAGGGGAGGGGGAAAAAAATCTCCCTAAGAACTCTTTGGCAATATGGTAATACAACACAACAAATGAATTTCCCATATTCCACTAGTGAAGGCAACTGTACTTTAACTCCTGTAGGTGAAAGACAAGTATGTCAGAAAAGGTGGGAGAGTTTTAAAAAAAGTGTGATAATTGATTTATGTGGCAGCTATTTTAGCAGTCAAAATGAAGAGATAGAGTTTTCCCCTTGGCTTATATTGAGTCCAATATATATCCAGCAATATTGTACTTTTATGCTTTCCACTTAAACGTTCTAATATAATTTAAGGTAGCCTTGCCTTAAATACCCTTGATCCTCTCACCTCATGCACACTTCCTTTCCTTCTTCCTAGTACAATATCTTCTTTCTCTCACTAACTTCTAATCTCCTTCTCCAAACATAGCAATGAGTTTCCCTAGAGAAGAAAACTCATACTGCATATTTCCAGCCAGTGAATGTTAGTATCATATTAAGTCACCTGTCAGTTTCTAGGTATATGCATCAGCAATGTACTAAACAAAATCTAGCCCAAATGCCACCTGTTCATAAATAGAGTAAATGTTCTAAATCAAAACAGAATGATTTATAGCATGTGGGATCTGGAAGAAGTCTTCTGAGAATGGTATTCTGGAACTGTCTAGTTTCATTTTCCTAAACAGTGAGAGGGACAGAATCAGGTGGGTAGCCATGTTGGTCTGAAGCAGCAGAACAAAGTTTGAATCCAGTGGCACCTTTAAGACCACAAGTTTTATTCAAGGTGTAAGTTTTCATGTGCAAGCACACTTCTTCAGATACAATGAAATGGAAGTTACCAGTCCATACAAATAGATATGTATGGACTAGTAGCTTCCATTTCATTGTACTGTTTCTTTGAGTCATTCCATGCTCAAGCTGGTGTCAGCTTTCATGGTGTCTAGCCACTGTGTTCTTTGGTGGCCCGGTTTCCTTTTGCCGCTAACCAATCCAAGCATAATTGCTTTTTCTAGAGAGTTCTTTCACATGACATGGTTGAACTAAGTCAGTCGCAGTTTTATGACTTTTCCTTCCAATGTCATGTCTGGTTTTATGCTCTCCAATACTTGCTTGTTTGTCACCTTTGCTGTCCAAGGAATGTGCAGGAGCCTTCTTCTGGACTGCATTCACCATTTTGGTTGATCTGTGATCCTAAGAAAGCAAATTCTTCTGCACGTTTGATCTCCTCATTCTGTTATTTTGACATTTCTCTTTTCCCTTACACCATGCAGTCTATCAACTATAGCCCTTAGGGTAAGCCTACTATTCTGCTTGGCTAAGAATTACAAATATAACTCTCTGCTATTTTGAATTAGAGTTGCAGATTCATTATTTCTTTTTCAGAAATGTTTTAAAAGTAATTCATTTATTATACTTTTGTATAACTTCAAGATATTAATGATTTGTGAATCACCTCAGTCTTTGATAGATGAATATATTATTCACATACTGTGTCTCAGATTCTTGATGTAGTGCAGTGGTTGGGATATCAGACTAGGATTAAAGGGACCAGGTTTTAAATTCCCACCTTGCCATGAAGCTCACCAGATGACACGGGCCATTTTGGCTTCTCTTAGCCTTAGAGGGTTGTTGTCAGAATAACATTAGGAGCAGATGTCCATCTATAGATGCCCTGAGCTCTTTGTAGAAAGGATGAGCTAAAATTGATGAACAGAACATTGTTGTGCTTACTTGGCCTTAAAAGAGTTCACCCAGTCCCTAATAATATCTTCTAAAAATATTTCCTGGATTTCCTTTATTAACAGGCTGCATGCTAATCTAGGTACTAAAGATCTATTTTCATACCTATCAACGTCACCTTGAAATTTAGAATTATTTAGTTTTGTGAGACTGAGCATCAAATTACTTGATTCTTGTACTGACTTTATTTTGCTTTGATGGCAGGTTTAAAGTGAGCTGCATTCAGTTTCTGTTCCTTTGTCTTTGGGGATGTTATACACACCAGGCAGCTATTTTACTAGGGTCAGAAATGGGAACAAAGACCTGTTTTGATAGATGATTCAGTATATTTTTCTCTGTCTCTCTATTGTTTTATTGATTTAGAGCCCAGAAAGACTAATCCAGATTTACATGGCATCTTTTTCTTCTAGGAACTCCTCCCTCTCTGTGCTGAAGATGAAACAAACCAATTTTGTCTTTGAATCCAGCAGCTACTGTGACAGTCAAGAAAGCATCAAGTAATCAATTTCCCTGCAAAACTGATTTCTCCCCATATTTGCTTTAAACAAACCCCACTGTACTTTGTTGACACAATTAAATGAATTTTGTTATGCCAAGTATCTAGCACACACACCCTCGGGAGCAGGTAAAAGCTACCTCTCTCCTCCCTCCCTCCCTCCCCCCCAAATAACAGCACATGTGCTTCTGCATCAAATTAAGTATTTTTCTCCTTAATCCTTCCCACCAGCAGCTGTTAGGTACTGTGGCTTATTGCACATGGCCTAAATAATTAGGCAGATTGAGGCAGTTCAAGTGCCTCTGCTGAATGCTGAATAGGGCCCCTCTCTCCAAGGACACTGACTTATGTGCTGTTGAAAGGAATGCTCCTCATGCAAATGAATCGCTTCAGGAAGAAACAAAAAAAAACATTCTGAAGTTTTTGAATGCTGGGCTAGCTAACATCAAAAATGGAAAGGAAAGCTCTGTGCAGGCGAGCTACGCAGGGATTTTTCACCAAGCATTTGCTCCCTCCTATACTGTCTGCACATTCCTTTTAATTAATCATTTGGAACAAATGAATGCAATTGCTGCCCCCCTCCTTTCTATAATTCCAGCACCGCGCTTAACGTATCACTAATCTCATCAATGTAAGCATGTTTTAATGGATGTTTTCAAACAGATACATTCAGATGAAGGAAAAGAATGGCAAAGCTGAATTTCCTTATAATTGGGTAGGGGAAGAATGTGACAGTAAATTCTAAATAATACATGACTGTCTAAACTCTCCCAGATTTCCTCTCTTCCCTACCCCTCACCCCCAATCATGTCATTCTTTTAGAGGCATGGGAGGGTCAGTCGTGTATATTCAGAGCATTGGTCCAGCTCCATTTTGTTTTTCTATCACATTTCATTCCTCCGGAGGCAAGAGAGACAGAGCCGTTCAGTCTTGCTCTGCTCTGATGCTGCCACACTTCAAATACGTCATTGCTACATTGGAACGATCAAAACAGATTAAAAACAACAATTAGCATAATTTAGTAAAAATCATCTAACTACATGTTTTATAAACCTGCCCATTAAAGCTACAAAACAGATCCTTTCACTACGACAGTGTGATTCATCTTTCCACATTGTAATAGAAGCTGACTGACTTCATTATGAATGGGTGGGGGTGGCAGTTTTAGAGCATGCACATGTTTTGCATATGAAAGCATGCTCATTCAAATAGCGAAGAAATCTTACCTCTTGTGGTGTGATTTAGGCACTGTTGGGTTTTTTTGCAGGTGGAGCAGCAGGGGACATGGGTTCAAATTCTACTCTGCTGTGAAGCCTATGAGATTAACGTGTGCCAGTCCCTATCTCACAGGTTTATAGTGAAGATACAAGGGAGGGTGGGAGGAAGATTGGCATATATAACAAACTAAACTGTTTTATCCATCTCATGGGCATGCCACTTTGAGCATTGTGGAGGCATATTATGGCATTATGTATACTACATAAACCAGACCTACCATGTTCTGCTTGTTAAGGACCAGGGCTATTTTTGGGCAGGAATGCACAGGAATGGAGTTCCGGATGGCTCCTGAGTTGGCCATGATTACAACCAAAACCTCTGGTATGCATGGCTACAGAGCATGCTGCCCTCCCCAAGTTACACACAAGAGGGAAAGGCGGCATGTTAAAATGCTGTCTTTCCCTCTGGGGAGCCTGTTGGGATTTCAGATCCCAGGCACTTCAGCAGTGCCTTTCTCTGGCCATCGGGGGGGGGGGGGGGAGGAGACTAGAAAGGCAATGCTAAAGTGGTGCTTTTCCCCGGCTGTCTGGTTTGGAAAGGGGGTAGACTAGAAAGGCAATGCTGAAGTGAGGCAGAAAAGCTTGGGGGGGGGGGAAGGGGGAAGCTTCCATGCCTGCCCTGTGCTTTCCCAGCCCCTACCTAATATGCTAATGAACTGTGCTGTCAGGGGTGTGGCCTAGTATGCTAATGAGTTCCTGCTGGGCTTTCTCTACCAAAAAAAGCCCTGTTAAGGGCAACTAGTGAGCATATGAATTACCTCCATTCTTGGCTGCCAATTGGTATGCATTGAATGAGCACTATCATAAGGTAACAGGAAGTGAGAAACAGCAGATCAACAGCCTACTAAGGAACAGGGGACACAGTCACATGTGTTCTTCTTGTTCCAGTAAGCAGCACAGCTGGCTTGCAAGAAGTTTGCAATGAACAATAGATAGACTCCTTAGTAAGCCACCCTGGGCTACCCTAATTTGTCATGTTATACCTGTAGCTTCATGCTTGTGTAACTTTGTAAAACCCAAACTACTCATCCAAATATCTAGAGTTCCTTAGGCCAATTGAATAAATGAGGTTGCACTACAGTGGCATGTAGGAATCTGCCTCAAAAATTGGAAAGAGTTTCTCACTCAGATAACCTGGAACATCAATTAAAATATTTCCAGAAGAAATGAAAAGCTTTACTCAGGTAGCTTTTTTATATGTATGCTGTGTCTTATGCATGGTGTATAAGAGTTGAGGAGTTAATTGCAGTTGTTCCAAAGCCATGTTCATACAATCATATCAGTAGCTCACTACATCAGTGGAACAATTCTTCAAACAAAACATGAGAATGATCAGTAATGACCCTCTCAGTATCAAATATTTTGTATCTTTAACACAGCATGGCCAATGAACAAACAACATATTTAACATGAGCTCCCCCATTTGAGAATTAGACCCAAGATGCCAGGCATAGTCCAGGTTCTCATATCCCCCTTTATGGATCTTTTGGGCAGCAGCTGCTGCTGCTGCTGCTGCTGCTGCTGCTGCTTCTTCTTCATCTTCATCATCATCATCATCATCTATTGGATTTATATCCCATCCTCCCCGCAAGCGGGCTCAGAGCAAATCACAACAGTTAAAATACAAACATAGGAATAAATATAAATACAAATTCATATAAAGTTAAAATCCCTAAAAACAGCAACAAATGGCAGAAAAGTTGTTTCCAGTATCCAGCATATTGCCTCCAGTGCTGGGCATATGCTGGCAAAGATGACCCACTCAGCAGATGCCATGGCAATCTCTAGAAAGGGCAGTTCACCTGGGCAGTATCTAGGTGAAAGGAAGATGACATTTAATGTAAGATGACCCAGTCTTAAAAAGTTATACACAAAAGTGGTGGGTTTTTTTTTTTTTTGGGGGGGGGGGGCATAACTGCTAACTTGTATGTGAATTTATGACAACCACCTGGGGGGGGGGGGCCTAGACTTACATTTGTGTAAATGTTTGTTGGTGGCATGGTTGCTGTCCAAACTACTCTGATCATTTCTGCTGCTATTAATCTATGCACTGGATCCCATGAAAGGTTTGCACACTAGAAACGTAACTTCAAAGAAACAGTCTGTGATGGCATGTAAAATGTCCATAGGATAGTTTTGTTCCATATGATAAACCAGGTGAGGGACATCACAAGTTTTTCTACACTTATGGTGATGTGATTTTTGCAGTAGCCAGGCTGCCACTGTAATGTATATGAACACACATGAGTACAGAAAACCACTATATATGGAGTCAGACCATTGTTCTATCAAACTCAGAATTGTCTACTCTAACTGACAGTAGTTCTCTTTGGAGATAACAGTGATTCAACCTGGACATTCCTGCATGCAAAGCTGGTGATCTTCCACTGACCAACACTTCTCCTTTGCTCTGCACTAAACATTTTTAGTGAAATATTGTTTTGTTAATCAAGTATGATTATATGGAGATTCAATTTATTAAAATCTGTAGCTGGTCAAAGAAGAGTAGCTGACATTTTTGTAGAACAAGACCTGAAAGCAGGCTCAAGATTCTGAAGTCTTTCATAAGATTTGATTATTCATGCTGGTAATTTTTTTTTTTTGCCTCACACCGATCCTTTTCACAGAGGTAGAATAATGTTGCGCCATTTGCTGTTTTCATTACAATCTTTGTCACACACAAGTGAGGCAGCTGAATGTTAATGCCTCATATCTTCTTTGAAAGACGGTTGCGTTCGCCACTGCTGTGACCTTTTCAGTGTTCTGTATTTCCATTTCATGTGGAAGTTGATGATTAATGATAATTACAATAATTACAAGGAAAGGCTTGAAATATAAATTGTCATACATTCAAAAGTAGCAGCAGAAAACACTGAATATTAAAAGATCATTTCCCATGTCCGCATTCTTTTTCCCCGCATCAATCAATTCAGCTTGGTCCAGAGATACGTAGTTCAGAACCTGCCTAAGCCACGAGAAATACATTGTTTCAAAATCTGGACTATGCAGTCTGAGCCAAGCTATAACAAAAGCACAGATGAGGTCTCAGTACGAATGCCAGAACTGTGATTTGTGAACCGAGCTTTAGTTATTAAAAAAAAAAAATCAATTTTAGAATCAATAGTATGCGCTTATGCCCAAACAGCTTTGCTTAACAATGAGTGAGCATTCCATAAAACAAGGTTTGGGTTTGGATTCAGATCATTAACTGTGATTCCCATTATGCTGTGTGTGCCACAGGGAAAGGATATTTACTTGTCTGTTCTGGCTTTGGCTTACTGCCTGGGATTTTTTGGAAACTGAAACATCCTGGAAATTAGCTACCAAGTTGGTTGACTGGTTAACAGGTGTGTGCTCATTGATCCGCTAGATCAAATGAGGGAAAAATTGTTTACACCATCATATTTATGAGAAACTGCAGTATAATAAGCAGGAATGTGAATATCCATGCAAAAAACCAACAGAAATTTGTACAGCAGTGGTGTTTTTAAGGTCATGCATTTCATTGTTTAAGTATATAGCAAGCTATCCTAAAGTCATATATTTCCTGCTGACATAGGAAATAAAACCAGTAATTATATATGAACCAATGAAAGAATCTCAGGGGGCTTTCTAAATCAAGCTGTTTTGGCTACAAGAGCACCTGTTCTACTATTCTAAACACATACAATACATTAACAACTTTAATCCAGAATGTCTATTTGTCTTCTAAAGCATATGGAAGAGGATTATTGTTTTTATGTATTAAAGTCACTTCTGATTAATTAAGACCATGTATACTCATTTTGGTGGGATGTGGAATGGTATCGTATATCAGCAAAACAGGGTCGGTACTTGGATAGGAGACCACTAAGATAGAATTTACTGAGGAAGGCAATGGTAAACCTCTGCTTAATCACCTGCCTTGAAGAACTTACAGGGTCACCACAGGTTGGCTGCCACTTCATGGCACTTACATGTGCATATTTTGAGAATTCTGAATTTGTAACCCATCCTAAGCTAATTAACAGACTCAACACAAGATGCCAGGAGGATAGAAACTATAGATGGGCACAAAATGAATTATGAACTAAAATTCATCATAAACTGGGCCCAGTTTGTGGTTTATGAAATTCCATTTGTTCCATCCTGCCTCCTTCCAAACCTCCCACCAACCTCTCAGGTGGCTTTGGGAGGCTCATGTGGTTCATGTCAGCAGGCAAGCTGGCGCCAGCAGTGGGCCTTGGAGAAGGCATTTAAAGAGACTGTGGTCTCCTTAAATGCCTTCTCCAAGCCGCACCGCTGCAGTGGTGTGATTTGGCAAGTGAATTCAGAAGGCATTTAAATGCCTTCTGAGTTCAATTACAAGTTACATGGTGGCAGCACAGCTTGCAAAAACCATTTAAAGGGACTTGGCTTGCTAAAACCCTTTAAAGGGATTTGGCTTGCTAAACCCTTTAAATCGCTGTGGCAGTGCGACTCGCAAGTGAACTCAGAAGGCATTTAAATGCTTTCTGAATTCATTTGTGATTTGTGTCGCAGCAGTGGCAGCATGGCTTGCAAAAGCTATTTAAGGGGATCCCTTTAAATGGCTTTTGCAAGCTGTGTTGCCACAGCAGTGTGACTTGCAAGTGAACTCAGAAGGCATTTAAATGAACCACATCACATCATGAACCATGAACCCGTTTGTTAAACAGAATCCGGTTCCTAACCTCCCAGGCAAGCGGTGGAGGGTGGGGGCCTTTTTGCCACCCTGGAGGAGGGCAGGAAGGATGGCAGATTGTGGGGGCAGGGGCGACATCTTGTAGTGCAGCCCTGCTCCCGCCCGAAGCAGTTGTTGCTGCATGCTTGGAGCAGTCAGTGGTCCAAACATGCACCGGGAGATGGCCCATGGCCTACCTTTACTGGGAAATCTGTGGTGACGAGTGTCAGGTAATCTCTGCAATCGAGTGATCTCTGCAGTGGTGGGTGATCTCGGTGGCAGGTGGTCTCTGGCGGTAGTGGTGGTGAGTGATCCTTGCAGCAGTGGGTGACCTTGCCGGTGGCAAGCTATCTTGGCAGGTGATCCTGGTGACAGGACCAGGTGGTGGCTGGGACTTGCAGCGGTGGGCTTGTGAAGCTGGTGGTGGAGCCAGCCACGGCTTCCCGAAGGCAGTGGGGCAGCCTGCACAGTGGCCAGGCTTTCAGGAGGAGCATTGGCCTGGGCATTGGCTCCGCTCACAGGCTAGTGGACACTGGTGGTTTATAGGCACCATCTAAGGTTTGCTGGGCTGGTGGTACCGGGAGTGTGACTGGGCAGGGCTGCCATTTGGGAGGCTGCAGTTGGCTGCTGATGGATGTAACCATTTACTCCGGCTAGTTCTCTGCTGTTGCTGGGCAGGGCAGCCATTTTGTGGAAACTGCAGGGCAGCTGAGCATAGCGGCCATTTTATAAAATTTTGTGGTAGCAGGAAATTCCTCCGCCTTTGATTGGAACTCAGGTAGGAGCAAAAAAGCCTAAACAATCCCCCTTTGCATCCTTCCAAGCTCAAGTTTTTGCTCATCTGGCAATGTTGGAGGATGCCCAAGGCATGTCGGCAAGGACCGGTTCAACATCAGAGGAGACAGGGCAGCCTGCTGGTGAGCAAGACACTGCTGAGGAGAAGGAGGGATGACAGTTGGAAGTATACAAGGGTCCTGCACACCAGGGAGGTAAGGACTGCTCTACATGCCACATGAGGCCTTCTTGGCCCTGGGGGCACCCAAGTCTGGGTCAACAGCTAAGCATACTGATAAGTCACAGAGGGTGGGGACACATGGGGCCTGCTGCTGTTGTGCATGTGGGCCATCACCTATGCAGATGCAGTACCCACAGGGAGGATGGCCAGGTTGTGGTCACCCTGGATATACAGGTTATCCATATGAGCAGATTCCTGCTAGGGCTTGGCCAAGTGGCAATGTAGCCTTACCTTTAGGTGGCCATTTGTCTGCAAACACTAGGGATAAGATCCTGAATGGGGAATACATTGATGTTTTTACACTTTTGTTCTGTGAGTTGGACAAAAAAGACAAAGAGGACCTGGATGAGTGGGATAAAGATCGCCTCAAGAGGCGCAGGGCTGAAAGGGTATGGGCAAACTGGTACCCAGTTTCCTTATCTACACAGGGGTCATAGTTTGACATCAGCCATAGAGAGCCTCATCACTACTGCAGTATATGAACATCATATACAAAGCATACACTGGCTTTACGGGAGGTGCTTGGGTTGAGTATGATGAGGGTTTCCGCATGAAGGCGGCTGTGAATCCTGCATTAAGGTGGGATCAAATACACTTGCACCTATGGCTGCAATTCATGTCCACAGCATGGCCATCAGTTAATGAGCATTCCGACAGTGGTCATGCGGTGCATAGGTCACAAGGGCAGAATAACATGTAGATGCAACTTGCTCAGCCTTCACAGAGATGGCCCTTGTGTTGGGAATTCACATTGCAGGGTAGTTGCAGTAGGAAATCCTGTTCCTTTTGACATGAATGCCCTCTCTGTGCTGGACCCCACGCATTTGCAGGATGCCCTAGAAAGAAGTCGAGATTTGGTGCCGCAGGAGGAAAACATGGAAGCAACAGTGGGGGGAGCAACAATCAAGCTGACAAAGGGTCCTAGCCCAGTTAGGATCAAGGAGTTGGGAGGGCTGCTTCAGGGCAATCAATACCAGGAGGCTAGGAATTTTCTTTTAGAGGGATTCACACACGGTTTTAGGATACCATTCCAGGGGGAGAGGAAACAATACTGGGCCTCTAATTTGAAGTCAGTTAAAGGATTGGAAACCATAGTAAGAAATAAAATAGATAAAGAATGCAGGGAGGGTAGAGTTATGGGTCCTTTCTCAACCCTCCCGGTTCTGAATTTGAGGGTGTCACCTTTAGGAGTGGTTCCTAAAAAAGCCCTGGGGGAGTATCGCCTCATTCATCATTTGTCCTACTGTAGAGGGGGATCGGTGAATGATGCAATACCTGATGAACTCTGTACAGTTAGATACATGTCCTTTGAGCAAGCTATGAGAGTAGTATGCAGTTGTGGATGTGGGGCGGAACTTGCAAAATGCGACATTAAGTCTGCTTTTCGGCTTCTGCCTATTCACTCGAGTGACTTTGAGTTATTAGGTTTTTCATTTCATTTGGCTAAGCATGTGCTGGGGCTTTGTAATGGGGTTGCTGATGTTCTCTCTCAAAAACAGATGGAGAGGTTCCATCAGCTGACCCTGGAGGCAGACCACGATCCAGTAAGGATGCTGGCATGCATGTGGCAGATTGGCGGACTGAATCTGAAAGAGCGATCATCTTGGCCATCACTCCGTCCACCAGGAACTCATACAGGAAGGCTTGCCAACAGTTTATAGATTATAGAAAGGAAGTTGGCCTCTCACAGTCTGGCCCATCCTGGTGGCGGTCACACTGCCCTTTAAATCTGGGAGCCCTCCCAGATTTAAAGGGACTGGGGTTATTTCGGGTTGGGATGTTTACGCATCCCAACCCTGGCAGTGGCGGCGGCTGGCGGCGGAGGAAGAGGTGGCAGACAGCAGAGGAGGAGACAGGCAGCAGCAATGGAGGAGGAGGCGGGTGGTGGCAAAAGAGGCAGGCAGCAGAGGTGGGCGGCGGTGGCTGGCAGAGGAGGAGGACGCAGGCAGTGGTGATGGTGGAGGAGGCAGGTAGTGGAGAAGGAGGCGGCTGGCAGCGGCAGCCGGTGGAGGCACCCTTCCCCAAGCCCTGCTGGCCACCTGGTAAGTTTGGGTTCCCCCCCTTTTGCACTTGGGTGCTTGAGTGCCCAAGTGCCCAAGTGCAAAAAGGAAAAAAAACAAGAGAGAGGGCTGTCCAGATAGGCTCAATTGTTGGTTCCTCACGTGACCACCGGGAAAATACTTGATTTTCCCAGGATCAGAAAATGCGGAAGGAACCCACAATTGAGCCTGCTTTGGCGTGGGACTAGCTGCGGCCAGTCTGATTGGTCCCTTTAAATGCTGGAAGAAACAGCACTTCCTCCCGCATTAAAGGGCTGTGTGACCACGGCCACAGTTTATGCAGTACTGTGTTTCCTTAAAAACCAAGGGCTTGTCTGTAAGTTCTATTAAGGGTAAGCTAGCAGCCCTTGCTTATGTGAGCAAGGCCACCAGGCATGAGGACAGAACTGGAGATTTCCGCATTTGCAAAATGTTAGAAGGATGGTCAAGGGAGAATGTGAGGATAGGAGACACCCAGGAGCCCTTAATGCCTGAGGTTCTTAGGGGCCTTAGGGCGCAATGGCACAGAGTCTGTAATCATGGGTATGAAGCAGTCCTGGCCCATGCGGCTTCTCTGGTAGCATTCTTTGGAGCTCTACGGATTAGTGAGCTTGTTGCAGGTGCTAAACGGGACACCTCTGGTAAGGCCCTTGAATTTAGGGATGTTAGGTTTGAGGATGACTGTGTTAGAATAAACATTAGGAGGTCAAAGACAGACCAAATAGGTTGGGGCACCACAGTTGAACTGGGATCCTGTTCAGAAAGGGAATTATGCCCAGTGTTAGCTCTACAGAGCTACCTGGCTTTGAGGGGAGGGGGAGTTGGGCACCTGTTTAGGCACCAGGATGGTTCTCCCCTCACAAAATTTCAGTTTTGAGCAGTGACAAAATTGGCCCTGTCATGGTTAGGTTTGGGGGGCAGCTGTTTTGGGACTAATTCCTTTCGTATTGGTGCAGCTTCTACAGCGGCTGCCATGGGTTATACGGCCAGGGAGATTAAGAATTTAGGTCATTGGCATTCAGGCTCTTACAAGAGCTATGTGCGTAATTGCAGGCTTTGAGTTTCCTACTGTTACTGATTTAGTTCTCTTACAGGGACTGTTCTGTTGTGGTCAAGACAATGTGTTGCCATCTGTGGACACAGTATGGTGTTCTGGGCCGCCCATCGTGCCAAGAGGACACAGCTGGGATCACAGTTGGGTCTTAGCAAATGGGCATTTGTTGAGTGGTGGGGCAGAAGGGGGTTACAATGGCCTGGCCATCTCCCTTTGTTGTTTGAAGAGAGAAGGGAACCTCCACCACATGTAATTGCTGGGCACCTTGGGGCAACGATTTGGGGCTGTTGAAAGGAAAAGCCCTCATTGTGCAGGCCATGGCGGACCTTGCAAGGATAAGAGCAAGGTGGCCTGGCATATGGATAATTTGGTCAGCCATACTGCCTAGGCAGTTGTGGCGCAACATCAAGGACCCCAGGTGCATCGATAGGGCATGCGAAAAGTCAATCGGCAAATGCAGAAGGCCATGGTGGACGGTTTGGGTTTGTTTTTGCCTCATTCCAATATACAGGTGACGTTTCCTGATCTGTATAGGGATGATGGCATCCATTTATCAAACAAGGGCAGCAATCTCTTTTTGGTAGATTTGAATCAGGGAATTAGGTCCGCACTGGGTTGTTGATGGGCCACGTCGGTCAAAGCAGAGGCTTGGCCTTGCGGTTGGCAGAGTAATGTGGGTAAGGGAGTGGATCGATAAGCACCATAAGCCAATTCCCCTTTCGGGAATAAGGGAATCATCAGGAACAGACTTTGGGTTTTATGGCCCAGGTCTGGGAGGGATGATCACCTCTGAGAGCCTCATTGGGTTTGCTCCTTCCTGCAAGCTGTATGGCTTCAGGGGTAGGGCGCCTAGTGGGGTTAACAGGAGGCTAGGCTGCTGGTTGCAAGCCAGGTCATGGCTTAAGACCAGGGCTGGTGGCTGGCCCTGAAGAAGGCAAGGAGGTTAGTCAGTGGATACTGGAATTGCCTGGTCCAATCCCATTTTGTTTCTTGCTGCTCAGTGTGAGTTGTTTAATAAAATGAAGTGGCTCTTGTTTGAATCCAATCTGTTGTCCATCTCATCGTTCCTCTTGGGGGGGGGGAAGGTTCATGGAGGTTCGTGGTTCATGATACCCCATGAATGACAAACCTTTACAAACCTCTATTTTCCTAGTTTGTGCCCATCCCTAATAGAAACACGATGGCTTCACTTCTGTTTCTCTTCCATTATGAAACTATTTTACACCTCACACCATTTTCTCCAAAACATGAGTTTTGTAATGGAGTCTACATTCTGTTTCAAAAAGGAAGGCCAGTAAGTATTATATTTTATTTTGTATGATCAGAGGAATTCTAAGAGACCTAAAATTAAGTCAGTGTAGAGAATTCAACCTGAACCAGGGAGACCACAATTCCAATCCCTTCTTAGTCATGAAGCTACTTCATGTTCATGTCAAACAGGCTATCAGCCTAACCTCCCTCATAAAACTGTTGTAAGGATAAAATCTGATAACCCTGACATTTTCTGCATGTGTTATTTTTGTCAGTAGGCCCCATATTGCTTTGGAGTTTTTGTTGTTTTTCACATAGTTTTTGGGTACCTCCATAACCCACTCTCCAGTTTTTTTATCTGCTTTGAGGGGGATGACTTTTGTGCCAATGTTTTCTAGAAGCTGATTTTAAGTTGCCTTTTTTTCATGTACATAATGTCACATTTAGTTTATTGGGATCCGCTCAGCAACACCTTCCTCTGGCTGAAACCACACCAATGCTCTTCCCTTCCCCTCTCCCCCTTACTCCATCTTCCTCTGTTCTATCAATTTTTATTTTAAAAAAATCATGTTTACAGCAATATGACACATTAAGGATATTTCATATGCTGTGTTTCATAAAGCATACTTCATGCAAAACACAACTTCTTTGCAACATTTTTGATACTTTAAGATCATGGAAAGTTGTTTTCTTGTGTGGTGCTTTAATTTTTTGGGCTAATTTTTATATGAATATTGCACTGTATTTCAATTGAGCTGTAAAGTGTTCCTTTCAGGAAAACCCACTTATGCTGAACAATCACAATTTACCACATTGCATTCATTTGTACAATTGGCATTCTTTTTTTTAAAAAATTATATGTTTCAAAATATAACAAAAAAAACAAGTTAGTAATTGCTTATATACAAAGCATCATCACAAAATATACAAAGATGTATGGCAACATAAAGTTTTCGCTATTTTACAGATATGTTCAACCAACTGTACAGTTGGCATAGAAAACCTCATCCTCTTTACCCTTGAGTCTCATTGTCATCAAATCCATTTCTGCTACATTAAAAAGTTTTGAAATAAATTTCTGTCTGTCTGGTATGTTGTCCATTTTCCAATATTTGGCATAAAGAATTCTAGCAGCAGTTAGGCCGTGTATCATAAAGTATCGGTCATGTTTTGCAAATACATCAGGGATAATATTAAGAAGAAACAGTTCAGGCTTAAAAGGAATTTCAAATACCATAATTTCTTGTAATATTTTCTTAATCATTAACCAGTAATTATGTGCAAAGCTACACACCCACCATAGATGGTAATAGGTGCCCACATTTTTCTTACATTTCCAACATGAACGGAAAATTGTAGAAGAGTACTTAGACAATCTGTCTGGTGAAAGGTGCCATCTAAAAAATATTTTATAGATGTTTTCTTATATGCAACAGCTTTAGTTATTTTAATATTTGTCATCCAGACTTTGGACCATGAGTCCAGATCTATATTGTATCCCAAATCACGCACCCATGTTATCATTGTGGGTTTAACCAGTTCATTGGCCATCTTGTAGTTTAGTAGGAAACCATAAAGCTTCTTAATGAGATGCCTGTCAGAGCTCAGCCATATTTTATCAATGTCGGCACTTTTCGTATATAAACCCTTCAACTTATCAGTTTTAAATCTTGAGTTGAGTTGTAAAGATTCCCAGCTAGCTCATTTTTTTAGCCTCCGGCTCACACATTTTTGTCTTGGCTCAGGAAGGGTGGCTCCAGAGCAAACTAATTTTATACAGCAGCCAAATCGCTCACTCACAACTTTAATGCCAGGAGCTCACAAAGTAGAATTTTTGCTCATGAGACTCCACAGCTTAGAGGGAGCATTGGTCAGAATGTATCTGTAATGTAATGTAAACAATGGGGGGGGGGGCAGACAGAGAAACAAAGAAGAAGAAAAAGGAGCTGCTCAGCTAAAAAAAAAACAGGGAACCATCTTACTTGCACATGCAGGTTCATCTGCACCGTCTAGAATCACTGCAGGAAAACTGCTGTATCTAATCAAAGTGCATCTTCCTCTGGGCAAAAACTTTTAATATTGCAGAAAAATTTTCCTTGAAGAGGTGCCTTTTCTCTCACTGTTTGTCTCCTGCATTTTCCACTGCTGCATTTCTACCACAGGAACATGTCTGCACAGATCAACAAAAATAATGGTGGCCATGGTGTGTCCTGGAGAGAAAAAGAGACTTTGGATCTTCTTTCCATCTGGGGTGAGGTCCAAGAGGTCCAGGAGGCTCTGGGACTGTCCCACCAAAATACTAACGTGTTCAAAAAAATATCACAGCAGATGGCAACTCGGGGCCACAAGAGATCTGCAGTGGAGTGCTGTACCAAAACTAAACCCATGTGTCAAAGAGGCCAAAGCTGAACCCTGTGGGTTCCCAGGGCCAATGTACACAAGTAACCAAACCTTTAAAAAACTTATATAAAGTTTTATTTAATATCTTTCAGAACAAATGTTTAATCTACAGGTAACAGAAATCTAAAATCACTCAGCAAGAAAAACCAAGAAAACTAGCTTAACTACCTAATACATTTCTAAGACCTGTGTTAGATAGCACAAACTATTAATTCAAGAGTCAAAGGCTCAGGTGTTCTCTATGTTGCTGTCAATTGCAATATGAGCATATCATAATCCAGGCCTTTAGTCCATCAGAATCCAATCCTTTCTCAAGGCTCTTAGCTCTATTATACTTTTTTTTGGCCAAGCAGCACCAGGTGATGATGACACCCAGTTAGGACAAATTCTTGCTAGAACCCTCTAGAAAGTTACTTCATCACTCCCAATTCCTCCCTCCCATCCTGTGGGCTGCAGGTTCTCCTGAGAAGCTAATTACCACATTTCCAGCTCTGGCCTTGAAGATGATAAGAGCTATGTAGGCAGAGAGACCCAGTTAGCAACACATGCAAGAAGGAATAAGCCTGTTACTATTCACATTGACCCTTGAGAGAAATCGGGAATGCTTTGCCTCACACCATGCAACAGGAGTACAAATGTTTAGCTACTCACAACAATCATTGGAAACTCCCCAGAAACCTGCCCTACTACAAGGAGCTGGATCGCATACTGTGCAGCAATGCAAGTGAGTGGCCAAAGCAGGTGGTGAGGAGCCTGAATATTGTGGAGGTCCCTGCTGTTGAAAAGACTTGGATGTGAAGAGAGGCCAGGCTAAACAATGTTTAGCCAAGATCTGGTGACTATCAACCCCTGACTAAATTTGTTGCTCTGCCCCAGTAGATGTGGTTAAGTATTGCTCTCTGCCCGCACCTTTCCGGGACTTATGAGTGATTTCCCTGGGTTGTATCTCTTCAGGCTCCCATGAGAATATACCCACAGCAGCAGAGAACACTCCTTTGGATGCAGATGACCCTTGATGAGACAAGAATCACAAGGTGGATCCACCCTGGTAACTTTCCTGGGTTAATGGCTGTTTCAGTCACCCTGCAGCTCCCCATGACCATTGTTTGTACTACTGGCTCCATATATAGTACTTTTGTGTGTTCATATATGTTATGGTAGCAGCATGTCTATTGCAAAAGTTACATCACCATGAATGTGGAAAAACTTGCAATATCCATCATCTGGCTTATCATATGGAACAAAACTATCCTATGGAATATTTACATGTCTTTGAGGTTGTGTTTCTAGTCTGCGAACCTTTCATGGGGTCCAATGCACAAGTTAACAGCAGCAGCAAGTCCAGAGCAGCAACCATGCCACCAATATATAGTGTTTGCTCAAATGTAAGACTTAAGGTTTTTCCCCAGGTGGTTACCTGGAAGTTGAAACCAGGTTTGGTGTAGTGGTTAAGAGCAGCAGACTCTAATCTGGAGAATCAGGTTTTATTCTCCACTCCTCCACATGAAGCCAGCTGGGTGACCTTGGGTCAGTTACAGTTCTCTCAGAATGCTCTCAGCCCCACCTACTTCACAGGGTGTCTGTTATGAAGAGAGTGAGGAAAGGTGATTGTAAGCCACTCTGAGACTCCTTTGGGTGGTGGAGTAGTAGTAGTAGTTTGTTTTATACCACGCCCTTCACTACCTGAAGAAGTCTCGGAGCAGGGCATAAAACCACTTTAATTCATATACAATTACAGTTATGTCCAATCCCCCCACCAACAAAACACTTTTGTGTATAACATTTTTAGAGGCGACAATCTCACATCAAGGGTCATCTTTCTTTCAAGTAAATATGATGGGCCCAAATATTCTGAAGAGGGATATGAAAACTTGGACTGTCTAGCATCTTGGGTCTAATTTTCAAACAAGGGAGCTCACGTTAAACATTTTGATTGATTGATTGGCCATGCTATGCTAAGAATACAAAATATTTGATGCTGAAAGGGTCATAATTGATCACTCTCATGTTTTGTGTGAAGAAATGTTCCACTGATGTAGTGAGCTACTGATATGGCTGTTGCTTTGGGACAACAGCAAATAACTCCTCAGCTCTTATACAGCATACATAAGACACAGCATACATGTAAAAAAGCTGCCTGAGTAAAGTTTCTAAATGCTAACAGCATACAAGAGAAGCTGTCTGGCCAAGAGAGGGCCGTCCTCTCAGCCTCTCCTACCTTGCAAGGTTGTTAGTAAGGGAACAGAAGGGATTCTCAGTGCTGCAGTCCCCACCATAAGGGAAGCTGTCTGACCAACAGAAGGCCAGCCTCTCAGCCTCATCTACCTCATGGGGTTGTTGTTAATAATGGAGCAGATGAATGGCCAACATTGTAGCTTACAGCTGGGATCCATTTAAATATTCGTAGAAGGTCTTGCTCAAATGTAGAAAGCAGAAGCCCTATCAATTGCACCAACAATGTTTGGGGGGATGTTACAGTCTAAGATACTGAAAAGTGAAATATTCTCTACCTAACAGGAACCCCACCTTTGGAGGTTTGACCCATAGGGGCGACCAAGCACTGACAGGTAAGCAAGGGTAAGGATCCGTCATTTGAGCCTGGGTGCCATGACAGCATCTCCTGCACTTAAGCCCAGCACTGAGTTTAGGTGTGGGGTGGCACATGCTATGGCCACACAGTGCCTTGGCCCCTGATATGCCATAGGGAAAGTTCTCTGGGAAGTTTTCCTGGAGATCTGGGGAGGGACAGGGGGACTGCTTTGACATTTGCCTGGTTCCCACCCTCAACAGAGTACAGTGCATGTCTGTGGATGGGGGTATTTCTGGCAGCTTCTCGCCTGCACATGGTGAACCAACTTGGCAAGTGTCCCTTTATTTCATTCCCTTGCAGAATCAGAGGCCATGGCTCTGTTTTACTGTCTTGCAGGTAGAGATTCAGCAGAGAGATTTGTGGGTATGGCAAGTCCCATCCCCTGCCTCTTCCACATGCACTCTATTCAGTCCACTGTTCCAGGCCTCCTCTTGAAGTGGAGCATTGCACTCTGCAAGCCCTTCCAAGTTCCTCCAGCGATGCTGTCCCACTTAGGTGCAGGCCATGCCAGGGATCCTCAGTCCCCAGAGTGGATGGAGTCCTCACCCATTGCCATAGATTCCAGTGCAATAAAGTTTATGTTGTGCCACAACTGTGTCTCTGCTGCTTGGTTTCTGCTTCATGACAGGAACTCCAGACTCCTCCCTGCCCCATTCCCTCCCACCCCATCTGCCACTCCCCTGGTGGGCTTCCCAAGGAAATGTCTAAGAAGGAGGGCTCCTGGGTGCTGTGGGTGGTGGGTAGGGAGTTGCACAGGTCCCACTGGTCACAGTTATCTGCCATACATAGCAGGGACCAAGCCATACAGACAGTTTCCCTCACTTACTTCGCAGGCTTCTATGAGAAGGGGGAAGGGGCCAGAGGGTGGTCTGGGTGATTGTGGCAGCTTATTGTGGCTAGAGCCGGAGGCTGGACCTGGGAGACTCAGATTCCATTCCCCACTTGTACCATGGAAGCTAGGTGGGTGGCCTTGGGCCAGATGCACACCCTCAGCCTGACCAAGCTCATGGGGTTGTTGTGAGCATGAAATGGAGAAGAGGGCAATGATGCAAGCCATGGGGGGTGGGGGGAAGGTTGTTAATAAAATAAGTTCATAGATGAGGCTCCTACCTGTGTGTCTGCTCCAGGAAGGGGGTCCCCTGGAACCCGGGGGGGACGTATGTGTGCAAGTAGTACTTGGGGCGCAAGGAATCATGAGGGTTCCGTGAGTCAGTGGTGGGGGGAGACACTGCAGTGGGTGGACTTGAAATATTCAGTGGGTTGGTCATGGGACTTGCATGCATGGCATGCAAACAGCTAATGATAGTGACCACGTGCCTGTCATCACCATGGGTCTCTGTCAGGGAGCGGGATGACAGAGGAGAATGGGGCTCTCCTGAGTTGCCATTGCCCCCCTAGATGTGACATGCAATGACATCTGCTCTGGGACTGGCTGCTCCATTCGACATGAAGTGCCCTGCCCCTCTCGCGCCCCAATCTAGTCTCATGTAAAGATACTCAGTGTGTGTGTGGAATAAATGACGAATGTAAATTTACATTGCCTTTGCATCTTTGCCTTGAAGACTGAGTCCCAACAGTGGCCGAATGAAAATTGTTAGGGGGAAAACTTTTTCTGTCTGTTGAACTGCTGGGGTTTGAATCTGTGAGAGGAGAAAACAGATTTTGCTAGAGCTAGAGGGGTTATTGAAAGGTCATCAGGATGTGAAGAAAACTTGACTGAACATGAAAAGACAAAAGACTAACTTGATCTCACTAATGTCCTGCTTCTCTGGGTAAGGCAGGATACCTTTCATTCTGGGTTCAGTTGATCAGTTTATTGCTATGGGAGGGGACTGCAGCATTCACAGGTATCAGCCAAGTGGAGTCAAAAGTAATTACCAGGCATCCAAGACAGGCACTTGACAATAGGTGCTTTGGGGCTCTCCTGGGCTAGGTTGGCATTTTATTTCCTCTCTGTGTGTGTGGCTAATTTTGAATTTCTCTTTAATTGCAGAGAATAGGATTTCCAAAATGGCAGATGGACCCTAGTGGCCATTTTCCCTTGTCCAATATATTATCCTGGGCATAGGCGTCAAGTACCGGGGGGGGGGGGCTCGAGGGCTTGAGCCTCCCCCGAAATTTCCCAGGGGGGACTGAGCCACCCCAGGGAAAATGGTGTGCCCTCCACCGCGCCTCCCCGGGCCCTTCCTAGGGCCACCGCCACCTCTCTCCCTCCCCTGGCCTGGCCACTCCGTCCCTCCCTCCATCCATCCAGGGGCCAGCTAAGCAAATGCCCAGCTGGCCCCTGGACAGACGGAGGGAGGGACGGAAGCAGGAGAGGTCAGGCCAGGGGGGGGGGAGGCGGTGGTGGCAGGAACATGGTCCCGGTGGGTGTGCACGCTTCGTGCGCATGCACAAAAGAGCTCCCCCCCCGGGATTTTGAAAACTTGATGACCCTGATCCTGGGGTGCCTTCTGGGCAACAATTCTGACAAATCTGAAGAGTTCATATATTGAAAGTTTGTGCTTGTACAGAAGTCATTCCATATCCCTAGCCTGTGCTGGTCTTCTGTGTATCCTCCCATTCTCCTGTGCAACCTATATAGCTGGCAACTGAATGCAGCCCAAGAACATATATAATGACTTGCCAAGTGCTTGTTGATAACAGTCCTGTTTTGGTGGTCCCCAGCAGACAGTAAGGGCAGGAGGTATATCAAGTCTCAGATGAACTGATGGGTCACACAGGTTTTTCAGGAATTACTTTAAATGTTGCTGCACTTGAGATTTCCATAGCTGCTCAACAATATTTTCAACAGTATTGTCTAACCTCTTCCCAGCATACAATACTATACTATTCATTTGTTTGTTTTACTTCTACAGGACACTGTGATGGAGATGGCAAAGTGCCTGAGAGACGGGGGAAAGAATGATCCCATTGGCAGAGGGTAAAGGGTACCTGATGGAGGAAGGTTTAGGGTAGAAAAATCAGAGAGAAAAGGAGTGAGAGCTCCATTCTCTTCTGCTCTATTCTCTTTGACACATCAGAGGAAATGGTGGAGAGACTGGAGACAACACAAAAGATAAGGTTTGTAAAGATATACCTGTGAATTACCAGTGCAGGTGTATTAACAGAACTAAAACAACAACAACACATGAATGGGAATATACTGGAAAGGTACTGGATATTGGAGTAAGAAAAATTCCAAAGGTGTCTCTGTGTTAATTGCAGCAAACATAAATAGGAGTCTTGTGGCTCCTTAGAAACTAGCAACATGTTACTGTAGAAAAAGGACAATAAACTTTCTAACTCCATGCTGTGCTGGGCCACAGTGATACTTTAAATTCACCGAGCTCTTGAAATGTGATTTATTAATTTACTTCATATTAACTCCACCTCTCTCCAGTGGGGACCCAAAGCAACTTACATCCTCCTCCTCTCCTCCATTTTATCCTCACAACAACCATGTGAGGTAGGTTAGGCTACAAATGTGTGACTGGCTCAAGGTCACCCAGCAGGCTTCCATGGCAGAGTGGAGATTTGAACAAGGGCTTGAATGCCATCATGTGTCAAAAATGCCATTTTTTTCTCAAAATAGGACAAACAGGTCAATCCCTACACAAAATAATAAATGCACTCAAAACTGACATTAACAAATGCAATATTTAGAAACCAGTAGGAGAACATTTTAGACTCCCAGGACACTCTGTTTCTGACATAGAGATGACAGTTCTTCAATAAAAGAAATGCAAAGTGAAACTCTAATGTGAAATTCAAATCTACAGAAGCTTATGCTGGAATAGTTTTTTTTTAGTTCTTAAAGTGCCACAAGACTCCTGTTTATTTTTGGAGAGAGAAAAGGTGACTGAGAGAAAGGCAAAGAGGAACAGTCATCAGAATTTAGGGAGTGCCATGAGAAATAGGACAGAACAGAGTCATGGAAACTACAGCAGGAGAGAGAGATTCAAGGATGACATTGTCAAAAGTGACAGATCCGGAAAAATGAGGGCACAGGAGGGCCCCACCTAAGGTCACCAGAAATCCTAGCAAAAGCAGTTTCAGTAGTTTGAAATTTGTGAAAGTTAGATGTTCAAGAAGGGAGCTGAGAGAGGAAGGTATGAGTCACTCATCAAACAATTTGGAAGTGAAGGGTTACGGATGAAGCACATCACAAAGGTGAGTCAAACAGATGTGTTTCTAATAATTGCAGGAGTGCAGTACTTGAATTCAGAAGAAAGAGTATACAGAAAAGAGACAGCAAACTTGAACA
The DNA here is from genome assembly GCA_029233225.1 of Lepidodactylus listeri. Taxonomy (NCBI): domain Eukaryota; kingdom Metazoa; phylum Chordata; class Lepidosauria; order Squamata; family Gekkonidae; genus Lepidodactylus; species Lepidodactylus listeri. Next base: position 51,108,735 of record JARCFY010000011.1, read on the forward strand.
ATGTTGTTGAAGTTGTATCTTGGAACTGAAGCGTGTGACAATTTTTCAGTTGACAGAGCCCTGTAGCATCCTAAAGGCCTAACATTGTATTGTGGCATAAACTTTCATGAACCAGTACTAAGTCTGTCAGGCATGAAAAGTTACATCCAGTTGCGATGCATATTTAAGTGTGTGAGATGTATACACACCTGCATACACACGAAGATATAAACAGACAGGTTTTGCTCCAGCACCCCTACAGGAACTTCCTACAGCAAGTTTCTTAATTTCAGGGTGTGAAGACCTATTGTCTGCAGCTGAGTCCCAGTACTTCAGAAAGGGTCACAAAATAGCACTGATAGCAGTATTCATAGCAAGCATTCTTAACACTACAGTACCCACCTGGGGAATGAGATAGATTGACAAGGCTAGACAGATACCCAAGGGTCACCTTTTACAGGACAGGCCCAACAGGAAAAAAAACAAAAGTCACTGTGACTGTTTTCCCACAAGGCGCTGCTCTGGTATCGTTCTTCCCTTTGCCCCGATTGCATGCTGGAATTTCCCACTATTTGCCCTGCACCACATTTTGACCTGCTGCTTTGCCCGAATTCCCCCATGGCTTCAGTGATCCTGTTTTTTGAGGATCACTGAAGCAGCAGAGGAATTCGGGCGAAGCCGTGGGTCAAAATGCGAAGTGGGGCAAATAGTGGGAAATTCAAGCACACAATCGGGGCAAAGGGAAGAACGATGCCAGAGCAGCGCCTCTTGGGAAATCAGTCTGTCTGTTAACAGTCACAGCCAGTGTTCCCTCTAAGCTGAGTTATTGTGAACTAGCTCACAGTTTTTTAGCCTCTGGATCACACATTTTTGTTTTAGCACAGGAAGGATAGCTGCAGAGCAAACTAATTTATGCAGTAGCCAAATTGCTCGCTCACAACTTTAATGCCAGTAGCTCACAAAGTTGCATTTTTGCTCACAAGACTCCACAGCTTAGAGGGAGCATTGGCCTAAAACTTCTCCAGCCCATCATGAAGGATCTATAATCTTCCTGAAAGTTTATTTTTCTCCTGTCACAGGCCATGAGTTAGGGCATTTGCCTACCTCCCCCACCACACACACACACACACACACACACACACATAGGTGTAGACTACGGGGGGGCTCGAGGGCTTGAGCCTCCCCCAAAATTTCCCGGGGGGGACTGAGCCCCCCCCGGGAAAATGTAGCGCCTGCCGCCGCACCTCCCGGGGCCCTTCCGAGGCCGGCAGCTGCTGCTGCCGGGGCCTCTCTCCCCCCCCCCTCCGCCTGGCCACTCTTCCATCCTTCCCTCTCCCTCCCTCTTTTCCCAGCGAAGGGAGAGGGAAGGAGTGGGGGGGGGGAGAGAGGCCCTGGCAGCAGCGGCTGGCAGGCCTCGAAAGGGCCTGGGGAGGCACGGAGGTTTCCTGGCAGGGGGGGACATCACCCCAGCAAGCGCACAAAGCGCGTGCGCGCTAAAGAGCCCCCTCCGAAATTTACTAAACTCTACGCCCCTGCACACACACACACACACACATCTGAAGTGACTACTCAGAGGCAACAATAGAGCATCCAATGCAGATAAACCCAGGAACAAGTCACTACAACCAACCCCAGTGCCAAGTTTGTCTCCACATCCACTGTTGTGACACTGTCACAGAAATCAGTAACATCACAAAATAACATCAAGAGCTCATTCATCAGCATATCTTCATATATGATACACGCTGTCATGTGCCAGTAATACCTTTCTTTTTCCATATGTGTTGGCCCAACTGGACAAGTGAATAAATGAGTACAAATCAGGGATTAAAAAAATAGAAACACTCAGAAATGAGTTGGAGAACTTTTCAGCTTCCCTAGAAGTTAAATAATACATTTAAAGGTTACTGTTTCTCAGCAGAAGAGTTTTCAAATTGGTGTGAAGACAGTGAGCTGAAATTCTTATGTAAATCAGACTTGAGCTCAAAAATGACTGACAGTGGTTAGCATACTACAGAAATTAATTGTCCCTCCTTACTGGTTTATTCAGTTTGTTTAAAATATTTGTCCCAAAGTTGTGAGCAATCCAGATGGGCTTTAACTTATTATTTTCTGGATATTGTTTTCAACTGTGCTTTGCAGCACATTGGTATCCTGAGAAACTGGGCCTTCTGGCCTCTTGTAGCAGTATTCTCCACCTCAGCCGTCCTCTGTTTGCATTTGTGTGTGTGTGTGTGGGGGGGGGGGTGTACCTGACAACTCAGTGCAACTCTTCATGCCTCAGACAAAGTGGACTCTGGCTCATCGATTTTGCCATAAGAAATGTATTATAAACATCTTTAAGATGCCATAGGGCTCTTTGCTATTTTGACTGTTGCCAGTCAACTCAACTACTCATCTGGAATTTGTTTTCGAGTACCTTTTGTATATGTTGGTATGTAAAACAAAATTTTTCCCTACAGAATTTTTGGGAGAGATAAAGAGCCCAAACAATCAATAGCTAGCAATTCCTGTGGTTAGCAGCAATCTTTCCCAATTAATTTACCATTCACAGAAGTTGTGACTTGTCTGATATGGAAAAAGAAGTAACTTTCCATAAGATTTCATAATCCATGTGCCTTGGCAATGTTTTTTTTAATGAAACATATGGAAATGTTCTTTCTTACATCACAACTGTTTAAATGTAATATAACTATATTACATTTAGAAATCTATTTAAATGTATGATTGTATAAACAAACTATCTCTAAGAATAATTATAGTGATTGAGTAATTATAATTAAATAAGTAACTACTCATTACAGCACCAAGAAGTGAGGCAGCTGCTTATCTGTGAATGCCATTGTAAAGAGAGTTTCTTATTTTACCTGCATGACTTTGGCAAGGAGCACTGTATTGAACATATATACCAGAACAGCATGCTAGAAGAACTGAAAACTATGGCTGCTGTGGAAAGACCAACAGGTGTTAGAGACACAAATGCAACTGCTGTTTTTAAATATGGGTTTAAGAGTTGCAGTGGACCATTGTAACACAGACAGTGTAACAGAATAAGGGTGGGTGCATTCTACTTAGACTTTCTGTCGTGGAGAAATGGCTGAGAAGGAAGAAACTCATCTAGCTCTTTTTCACTGGTAGAATGTCTCATGATTTATTTATTTATTTTGTTAATTTCTACCCTGCCCATTCTGCCCTAGGCTGGCTCAGGGCAGCTCACAACATGGTAAAACTTTCAAATACATAAAACATATACATCATATTTAAAACAATATTAATTTTGACATTAATAAAGTGCTAGTAATTCCAACGTTTACAATAATGTTATTGGTCCGCTTCAGTTGTGGGGGGGGGGGGGACTAGGCCAGGCAATAATCACAGGGAACTGTGGTCTAGGGCTACCACCAAAGATGTCAGCTGACAGGTTTTCCAGAGCAAGTATTGCTGTTCTTTTCAAAGTCCCTGTATGGTCTAAATTTTTAAAACATCCATGTGATCTCATGTATTAATAAGGGCCTGTATTAATGGGAGCAATCTAAGGTTGGAGACCAAGAAAAGGAATGATAACCTTTGTTTCCCCAGAACCAAGCTAGACATAATAAGGTCTTCATTTGCCTAAAGTTTTTTTTTAAAAAAGAATCATTTTGTAAAAGATGCTTATTATTCATCTACATAGGCATTTTTGTCCCATCTTTATTTTGTTTGTTTATTTATTAGATTTCTAACTTGCCCACTGCTGCTATAGCAGGCCTCAGGGCGACTAACAACATAATTCTAAATTCAGGTGGGGTAGCCATGTTGGTCTGAAGCAGAAGAACAAAGTTTGAGTCCAGTGGCACCTTTAAAATCAACAAAGTTTAATTCAAGGTATAAGCTTTCGAGTGCAAGCACACGTCATCAGATACCTATATGTAATATTTGAGAAAATCTGTTCCACTGAATCTGAAGGAGTGTACATACTAAGTCTCTCAGTTCTTACTTGTAGCCAGAATTGAACTTTATTTGTCTTGTAGGTGCCACTGGACTCAATCCTCATTCTCACATCTGATCCTACATGCTAATTTACTGCCATTCACAGATCTTTCTTACATCCAATCTCAGCTGTTATCACCGAATACTTATGTATCTTGACTCTAAGTGGCCCTTACGGACAAAAAACCCACCCCACCCCCTATAAGTAATAGTTGAGAAGGTTCTGTTCCACTGTATCTGATGAAGTGTGCTTGCAAAGGGAAGCTTATTCCAGACTCATTTGTTATGAGGGCCAGATCGGACATAAATGTCACTTTGTTGGGCCTGGCCATATGTGCCATAAAACAGAATGCTAGGTACCGGAGATATAAATTGTATAAAGGACAGCAGCTGATAAGCTCCAAGTTGGTGTACCCTTACTGCAAGGCCCCATGAGCTGGAAGGGTGTGTGTGCAAAGGAAAACCCATATGGGTGGACTGGAGACCCAGTGGTGTAGCTTGACTGCTGCAGATGAGGTTGTTCCACCATGCTGAAGCCACAATGGCTCTGCCTACTCCCCCTGAGCAGTCTCCTGTTCCCTCCCTTGCCCTAGTTGCTCATGGGCCGCATAAGAGCCCTAGATGGGCCGATTCAGGCCCCTAGGCTTTATGTTTGACACCTCTGGCTTATACCGTGAATAAAACTTTGTTGGCCTTAAAGGTGCTGCTGTATTCAAACTTCATTCAACATAATTATAAAACAACCATAAGCATTATTAAAATTATTAAAAATTTAAAATTACAACTCACCAAATACATAGGAGGTGCATATAATACAAGTTCAATTTAATCAGAGATAACAATATAATTCAACACCATTGGGAAAGGCCAAAACTGGAAACAGAAAGGATGGCCATCGAGGAAGCTGTCATTTCCCTTGGTCAGGAGCCTCGGTCGTAGGCCTAGCAGAACAGCTCTGTTTTACAGGCCCTGCGGATCTGTGAGAGATCTCACAGGGCCCAGATCTCAGCTGGCAGAGCGTTCCACCAGGCCGGAGCCAGAACTGAGAAGGCTCTGGCTGAGGCTAACCAGATACTTCTTGGGACCACCAACAGATTCAAGGAGTGTAATGCTCTTGGGGGCAGTATACCAGCTTTCAAAATCCATTCATACAAGATAATAATTTTAAAGATCAATTAAAATGATAGATCAAATCAAGGGTACAAAAAATAAAGGAAGCAAATTACTGCCAGATTTTTATCTGTTTCAAATGTTATGTTTGGGATATCTAACCTCATATACCAGTAATGTAGCCTTGATCCTCTTGGTATGTGTCATTGCAGTTCCATGCATATATGTGATGCCTATTTCAGAGCAAATGGCAACCATGCATATTGAGAGGATCACAGATCGTGTCTGATCCTGGTCTATGAAGTCGGGTATTAAAACATAAAATCTGTTCATTATAACATTGGATCTTTATAACATTGGAGGGAGATACAGTGCAGTACTAAACAGAGCTGCACCCTTCTAAACATATTGATTTCAGTAGACAGAGGGATATAGCACTGCTAGTCTACAATTTGCTCTCTAATAGCAGGTAAAAGTCTGTCTAGGTTGTACCCAGGGTTGCCAGGTCCCCCCAGGGGGCACGCACGGGGGTTTGCCCACTTGATGGGCCCCTTACCCGCTGGCCTGGATTGGGCCATTGGGGGGAAACCCCACCCCCAAAGTGCCAGGATTGTGTTGATGTGCCTGGCATGCACCGAAAAAATCCCAGAGAGGGGCCAGGACTCCCCCCCCCCACAGCTAAAGGTAGGACCTGGCAACCCTAGTTGTACCTCATTCCCATTAAAGGTATCAGACAATGAAGCTGACTGCAGCCCATGAGTTCTGTGCTATGTTTTTCCAGGAGCTTAATAAACTGTCCTCCCTTTACTGGAGTACTATAAAGGCAACAAAATCCAGTGTTTCCTGAGCCAGGTGGCCCATCAGATATGGGATCAGTTTGGCTTAGAAGTGGATCACAAGTTGTACATAACTGCCTTAAATTTCACCTTCCTCAGAATCTGGTTGATCTGCAGCTCCAGCCTCTAAATCATATGCCAGTTTGCTTGCTCAGATCAGGTTCCAAACTTGCCCTTATGCTGCCAGGATTTGACATTATGGCTGTGTTTCTATCTATTTATTTATTTATTTATTTAACTTATAGGCTGCTCTCCCCACTGCACAGGCTCAGAGCGGCTTACACACCTTGGTAAACCAAAGTACATAAATACAATTAAAATCTGTTAAAACATAATAAAACAATCACAACATTCAGTAATCATAAAAAGAAAATGCTCAGTGGTTTCAGATGGCATGTATATGGACCCCATGCTCTCCGGCTCCGGTGTCATTGTCTCTCACTCCGGGTGGTAATAACCACAGCTGATCGCCACCCATCTGGGCTGCAATTGTGGTCATAATGAGGGGGGGGGGGAGAAAAGGTGGTGGCCCCTAGTTATATGTCTGGCAGAAGAGCTTCATCTTGCAGGCCCTGCGGAACTCCATTAGGTCCCAAAGGGCCCTCATCTCCTCCAGGAGCTTGTTCCACCAGGAAGGGGCTGCCACGGAAAAAGCCCTCCCCCTAGTAACAGTAAGCCTGGCTTCTCTGGGGCCTGGGATGGCCAGCCGGTGTTGTGCCCCAGACCATAGTGCTCTCTGGGGTCTATATGGGGAAAGGTGGTCCCTCAGGTAGGTTGGACCCAGGCCATTTAGGGCTTTAAAGGTAAGTACCAGCACCTTGAAGCGAATCCGGTACACTATAGGCAGCCAGTGCAGTGCCTTGAGCGTTGGTCAGATGTGCTCCCATCTAGGGATTGGATTCTATCCAATCAATCTAGTTTCCTGCTTTCATTGATGGGTTTGAACCTGCTATCCTTTTTTTTTTTTTACTATATATTTTATTGAATTTTTCCAAGTTAACATTTACATCATTTCTTCAATAATGACAATATAACATAAATTATCCACAAAACAAACAGTACTGTTAATAACAAAGCCTCTTCTGGTTTGAGTCTTACTTTACATTTTCAATTCCATCAATTTATATACTCTGTTCCATCTTTGGTAAAATAACTCTTCATTTCAGTTTGACAGTCTCATATTCAGCTTGTCCATTTCTGCCAACTCAAGCGATTTATCTTTTATTTCCTCTCTGGAGGGAAGTTTTTTCCATTTTCCACGCTTTTGCAATAAGCAACCTCGTTGATGTAATAATATACATAATTACGTATCTGTCTGGACCAATGTTATCTGGTAACATGTTTGATAAAAATACTTCAGGTGACAAAGGTAGATTCACTTCAAATATTTCTAAAATCATTTTGTGTACCATCTTCCAACATTTTTTGCGTCTTTACACATCTCCACCATAAATGAAAGAAGGTTCCAATATTGGTCTTATATTTCCAACACTTACTAGATACATAAGGAAACCATTTAGCAATCTTATCCGGAGATCAGTGCCATCTATGGAACATCTTAAAGATATTTTCTTTATATGCTATGGCTCTCATAAATTTTGCTGATCTCCATATTTTAGCCCAATTGTCTATGTCTATTGGGTGTCCTATTTCTTTCATCCATGAAATCATTGATGTTTTAATTATCTCATCTTGCAAAAAGTCATCTAGCAACCAATTATAAAGTTTCTGAATTAATTTATCTTTTTCAGGTAGCCATAATTTATCTATCGGACTTCTTTCTTTCAAATGCACTTTTTTATCTTCTGCAAACCTTGTCTTATGTTGAATCCTTTCCCACCATGATAACACTATTCCTTGTTTTTCTAAGAGTTCCTCTGCTTTCAATTTGTTATTCTTATCTAATAATATTTCATAAGTACCCTTATTTTTTTTGTGAACCTACTATCCTAACATACTTTTATACCTTGAATAGATACTCCAAATCTGGGCATGGCAGTCAGAGCCTTGAATCTGCATGGTTTCCAGTCTACTGTGCTTCTTTGCATCTTAAACCACTAGCAAAGTAACAAACCTTCTGAGGTTAATTCTCATTCCAACTTTGACTACTCTTCTGATGACCTTCTTATCTGGTAGTCCACATACCTGGTTATTCTTTCATAGAAGTTAAGCAATGACCATGAATTATTGTTTTTGATGTTTATGTTTCTGTCTTATTGCAGAGTTTAAGGTGAAGTTACCAGCTGTGAACTTAAGTCTATATGCCCTCAGGTTTTGTTTGTTCTACCCATTTAAATTCTGCACTGGTTTGAAACAACTGCTGTTACTTTGACCTACAATGACATTTCAAAGGCTGAAGAATAATTAGAGAAATAAAAGCCTCATAATTACTTTCTAACACCCACCCACACAGAATCTTTTTTTGTGGTCAGGCAGAACACTTCATGGTTTTTAATGACTGAGCAGGGAAAATAAAATGCACCGATAGAACTACATAAGATGATTAGAATGTTAGCCGACAGAAGTGACACCTGGCTAGATGAACGATTACTAATATATTCAATAAAGCCTGAAATTGTAGATCCAAGAGTCTTAAAACAAAAAAAGAAAAGGAAGATTAAAGTAGACCTTTTACAGGGCCATCCAGGGTGCTTCTGTATCCATATGCATAATACTTTGAGTTAATACTGAATATGAAATTGAACTTTAAAAATCCAGAAATATCATAATAATGCGTAGCATTTTTGAAATTCTTTCATAATTCAATATACTTGTAATCTTTACAGTTAGGGTTACCAACCTCCAGAAGGGACCTGGAGAGCTCCTGAAATTACAGATAATCTCTATACTACAGTTCTCCTGGAGAAAATGGCTGCCTTGGAGGGTGAACTCTGCCATTATACCTTGCTAAGGCTCCTCCCCTTCCCAAACCCTGACATTCCCAGACTCCTTCCATAAATCTCCAGGAATTTCCCAACCCAGAACTGGCAACCCAACTTACTATAACCTTGTATGGCAAACCAGTTTTATTACCCTGTTACTTCAGGAGGCTGAAAGAGAGTGGCTTACATAAGACTACTTTCTTAGAGAATTTGTGAGAGAAGTGAAATTTAAACTAGGCATCTTGCAGTTCACAGCTGAGTCACTAATGTTGATCTTAAATGGAGTTAGACCCATGTTTATTGAAATCAATGAGTTCTGAAGAGTGTAATTCTATTTAGGATTAGTCAGTATGTTACACCAATGTTACATAAAGATTAATGCTTCTATCATATTGAAAAGAATCAGATCTCTGATCTTTCTATAATGCTCATTATTCGTTCTTCATTCTAAAGGTCTAGTTAAATAGCAGCTCAGAGAAATTACGTACAGTTTGGACAATACTTTTGTTTGTTTTTTTAAAAAATGTAATTGTGGAGAACTTGGTCTTAGTAAAATTGCTGGAAAACATTAAGTGTTCTAAAAAGCCCCCATTTCAGAAGTAAAGGTTAAGGCTAAGAAAACAAAAGTGATAGCTCACCAGCTCATTATTTGAGAACAATTAAGTTGTGAAAGCGGACTTCTGGCTACAACCCTTCTTGTATTATGTAGACCCAGGTTCTGGGTACAACTTTTCTTGTGTTATGATCCATGTTGATCAATGCCTACATCCAGCCTTGTCTTTCTGTGCAACCCCCATGGATGAACCAAGTTTATGCATACAGCTTGAACATGGCCAATTACATGTTAGCCTTACAACAGGTGACTGCCATGTTCAGTTGTTCCCATGCAAACCAATTGTTTTTTTTTTTTGTAAAGAAATTTTTATTTTTCAAAAAAAAAACATCGAAAATAATACATTTAACCTTATACAAATCCCTTTTTCCATATTAAATAACATTTTGTTCTATTTGTACATTCTATTTTTATCTTGTTTTGGTGGTTTCCCACCACATCTGAAGCATAACACATTTTCCATTTTATTCAAAATAGTAATACTTATATCTATGTTTTGTTTCTGGTAACGGTTATATAGCTTTAAAATACTTATACTTATACACCAATTCTTATTTTCTATGCTCTTATGTATTTCTAAATAAAAACAGTTTCATTGTCTAATTTTAACTAAAACATTCATATAATATATTTCTATTCCTTTATGCTATTATAACCATGTATAGATATAGTTTTTCATATCCCAATACTTTTCAACATATTCTTTCAAATCTTTCCAGTCTTCCAGAAAGGTCTCTGAGTAAAGATTATTCAATTTTCTAGTCCACTTATCCATTTCAGCCATATATAACAGTTTTTTCAACCATTCCCACACCTCTGGTATTTTTTCATTTTTCCAGTTTTGTGCATACACCATTCTTGCTGTTGTAATCATATACCATATTATTGTCCTTTTCTTTACATTTATCTCTTCTAGTTTAAGTCCTAGCAATAACATTTCAGGCAACTTCTTAAATGTACATTTCAAGATTTTTTCCATTTCTGCATGTATTTTTGACCAATAAGTCTTTGCTTTATCACAAGTCCACCACATATGATAAAAAGACCCTTCTTTCTTTTTACACTTCCAACATTTGTTAAACATATTTTGACCAATATTTGCAATTTTTTTTGGTGTCATATACCATCTATACATCATTTTAAAACAATGTTCTTTTAAGTTATAACACGTAGATATACTCATAGCATTTTTCCATAAAAATTCCCAAGATTCCATTTCAATGTCTTTGTTAAAGTTTATCGCCCATTTTACCATTTGTTCTTTTACCATTTCGTCAGCATTAAACCATTTTAGCAAGACTTTATACATTTTAGAAATCATTTTTTTCCCACCTTCCTCCCAAACTTGTTCTATTTCATTATTTTTTCCCCTGAAACCGTGTTTTTTATCACTTCTATACAAGTCATATATTTGTCTATATCTTAACCAACCATAATCAAAGTCAATCTGATGCTGCTCCTTCAGTTTGAAATCCTTGCCATGTCTTATTAATAAGTCTCTATACTTCAGCCAATCTTGTCCTTTATATCTTGATGTTGGATGTAAGACTTCTGCGGGTACAATCCACATGGGTATCTCTTCTGAAAATAAGTTTTTATATCTTGTCCACGTATCCATTAGTGTTCTTCTCAAATAATGATGTTTAAACATATTGTCCATTTTTGTTTTGCCATAATACAAATATGCATGCCACCCAAATCTACAATCATGACCTTCCAGGGACAATAACGTTCTATCTTGTAACATAGTCCATGCCCCTACCCAGGTCAAACATATTGCATCATGGTATAACCTTAGATTTGGTAGTTGAAACCCTCCTCTTTCTTTGGCATCACACATTATTTTCATCTTAATTCTCGGTTTTTTCCCTCCCCACACAAATTTAGACAGCTCCTTTTGCCAACATTTGAATGTTTTTACATCTTTCACAATTGGAATAGTTTGAAACAAAAACATTAATCGTGGTAACACATTCATCTTGACCACCGCAATTCTACCCAGCAATGACAAATTCAATACATTCCACTTTTTAATATCCTGCATAATTTGCAACCATAATTTTTCATAATTATTTTTATAAAGATCAATATTTTTCATAGTTAGGTTTACACCCAGATATTTTGTCTTTTTCACCACCTCACATTCTGTAAGTTTTTGTAACTCGTTTTGTTTCTTATTTGACATATTTTTGCACATTACTTTCGATTTGTTTTTATTTACATAAAATCCTGCTAAGTCACCAAACTCTTTTACTCTCTGTAACAAATGTGGTAGTGTGGATAAGGGGTCTTCCACTATAAACATCACATCATCTGCAAAGGCCCTATATTTGAAAGAAAAACCTTTAGTTGTTAAGCCTTTAATATCTTTGTCTTCCTTCACATTTAACAGTAGAACTTCTAAAATCCAAATAAATAGCAGCGGCGAAAGCGGGCATCCTTGTCTTGTTCCTTTTTCAACTTTAAAATCGTCTGTCTTTTCGGTATTAATTATTATTGAGGATTTCTGTTCTTTATATATTGCTTTAATGAAGTTAAGCATATATTCACCGATCTCAAGATGTTCTAAAACTTCAAACATAAAATCCCAGTTTAAATTATCAAACGCTTTCTCCGCATCTAAAAAGAAAAAGCCCACTTCCTTTTCAGGATGTTTATCGTAGTATTCTATAGCGTCCACTACTACTCTTAGATTGTCCCTTATTTGTCGATTAGGTAAGAACCCTGCTTGTTCTGTTTGTATAGTCTCTTTAAGGTGCTCTTTTAGTCTATCCGCTATAATCTTAGCAAAAATCTTATAATCATTATTCAGTAAAGAGATCGGTCTATAATTCTTAACATTGGTCAAATCCTGATTTTCTTTTGGGATCAGTGAGATGGATGCATCTTTCCAGGTTTCTGGTACCTCTCCAGTAACTCTTATATCGTTCATCAATAGCAGTAACACCGGTGAAACTGACTCCTGTAACGTTTTGTAGAACTTCGCTGTAAATCCATCCGGTCCAGGTGCTTTATCTAATTTTGAGTCATTTATTGCATTTTTGATCTCTTGTAATGATACTGGATTATTAAATACCATGCAAACCAATTGTTGATGGAAAGAACATTTATTTATTTGTTTCTTTGTTACGTTTATTTGTTCTTTGTCTTTTCCATCATGAAACAGATAACTGCTTCATCTGAAGCTCTGCAGATCAGTGCCCCATCTGTCCAGCTTAGTATCTGGTTTCCAGTAACTACCACTTCTACTATTCATAATATTTTTTAATATTTATAAAGGGATCCAAGTGTTTTCAATTCAACTCTTTGAACACACTTGTTTTGGTGTTCAGAGTTAGATATAATGGTTTTCCTGAAGCCATTCAGGGAGTTAATTGTCATACTTGGCTCATAGGGATGGCAAAAATGTGGTTCGTTTCAATTCATGGTTTGTGGAGATTAGAGAGCAGAGGCTAAAATGGCCCCAAGCCATTTAAACCTCTGCTTTCTGCTCCTGTCAGAAGCAGCGGAAAGCAGAAAACAGGGGTTTCCCCACAAAAAGCAGTGGGGAGCAGAAAGCAGGGGTTTAAATGACTCTAAGCCATTTAAACCCCTATTTTCAGGTGTTCACTGACTGCCATAAACTGCCATAAACTGCCTTAAAATTCATGGAAGTTCGTGGTGGCTCTTCAGTTCGCGAACCATGAACCAGCCAAAATTCATCGTAAACTTTTGTTTGTGAATGGGTTCTTGCCCATCCCTACTGCTGGAATATGTTCCTTTGTTACAAATAGCATTGACTCTTACCCTTGTTGCCATGCCAAGAAATAAGCACTCTCTGTGAGTAATGGTAAGCCTGTCTCGAAGCTGCAGAGAGTCTCTAGAACACCATCCCCAGAGAGGCCCACAAAATCTACTCAGCTAATTATGATTGGCTTTAAATAGATAATATAGTTATTGATTAGTCTTAGATTTTATGTTGCATTGCTACTTTAATGATAGTTGTTATCTAATCTTGGACCCATTGTCCTATTGCATTGTTCATTGGTTGTCCTATGCTGCTTGCTTTCCTTTATATCCTGTAATCCTCAATGAGAAAAGTAGACTATCAATAAAATACATAATTAAAATAAATAAAAATTGTGAAGGTCCATACATAAATACCTTCAATAAATAAATGAATGAATTCAGAAAATAGAACCATCTACCATAGAGAACTGCAACCTATCTTGACCTTCACATGATATAAAATGGCAACTATGTGCCCAAGATTTAAAATGTAGTTCTTAGTAATATGAAATAAAAGCTATGTACTTCAGAGTCTTCATTCATTAACACATACTTGAACTTTTACATCCCTTGGGTATCCCAAATTTAATATGTCAGTGAAATTTTAATTATGGAAAATACAGGTATATGCAGGGCTATTTTTGCGCAGGAATGCACAGGAACGGAGTTCCGGCTGGCTTCCAAGTTGGCCACGCCTACAGCCTCCCCCCCCTTGGGTTCCCCAGGTGCCTCGCAAGCCATGGGGCACCTGGGGGAAGCCAAGCTGATCCAGGGAGGGAAGGCAGTTTAAATTGCCTCCCCTCCTGGGGAAGCCGATCTGGAAACTGTCTTCCTTCCCTCGGGTTCCCATGCGCCCTGCAAGCCACGGGGCACTTGGGAGGGAGCTGCGCTGTCAGGGGTGTGGCTAATGAGTTTCTGCTGTTGGGTGTGGCCTATTATGCTAATGAGTTCCTGCTGGGCTTTTTCTACAAAAAAAGGCCTGTATATGAACAGGTTAAAAGGCTAGAAAGCGACATCACAGGTGCCAGCCAATCAGCTTCAAGAACTGCCAGGTTCTGCTGTAAATCTGCAAAACAATTTCCTCTCTGTTCCGTACAGTCCTGGAGAGAGAAAAAAGATACATTTCAGTGATAGCGCTTCCAAAGCAGCTCTACTGCTCTAAAAATGTTTTGGCTGTCTTCTCCCTAAATGAGGCTTATGTGGAATTAAAAGATGTGTTCATTCAGGCCTTTTTAGGGTTTATTATTATATGGCCATTTCATATATGCCACTGAACTGCTGTTGACTGTTTTCCATTCCAGCTTCTCTGAACCGGACTCAAACCAAGACCCAACCCAGCCCCCAGTGAAGAGGGCATTGAACTGAATATGAAAGATATAGACAACAACCTTGAATATCAGAAGAAGTGGTGAAAGCCAGAGGTCTGAGTGCATTGACACCTTCCCTTTCGGATGCTTCTTGTTACAATATGCAGGTCAACCCTCAGGATGTCACTGTTACCCAAACTGGCATACACATGAAGGTCCTGCAAATTTGTGTATTTACAGGTAATATATATATTTGGGACCTTAACCCTATGTATACCAAACCCCAGGTTTAAACCCACACTTGAAAGAACAAGGGGAATTAGCTTAAACAGAAAAATAATTTTATTTAATTAATAAAAAAGAAACCAAATTAAGTTTAAACAGTTTGCAGAGTAAAATGGTTTACAGAAAAGAGAAAAAAAGTGTTAGTAAAACAACCCCAAACCTTTCCCTAATAAACTATCTGCCTGTAAGAGAAAACTAAAAGAGGAAAACAAGACTCAGGAGCCTGGACCTGGAGAAAAGTGGGGGAGTTCCTTGGCAGCTATGAAGTAGCTTCAGGATCTTGAAACTGACCAGGAACGGGAAGAAAGCGTAGCAAAGTAATGGAGCCAAGATGGAAAAGGCCACCTGTGAAGTTGGGGTAACTAGGGTCCTTTCTGCACTAGACCTTAAATCCTGGCTCAACCCTGTCCCCAAACTGACATTCTACACTACACTCAAGTTCACCCCTGTAATTATCTCAGGGTATTTTTTTTTCCACATTACATTGAGGTCACCCCGGTTTTGCCCTACACTTGTCCCGGGATAAAAGGATGCTGTTATAACCAGGGATAAATGCAAGGTATCGTGTCACGAGTTGAACTCTGATAAAACCAGGAATGAGATCCAAGTGCGGAAAGGACCTAGATTAATCCAAACTGGCTACAAATACTGAGGCTGAGAGTGAGGAGAGGAAGGGATGTTGAAATTGGAATGCATGAGTCAATATTTCCAGAAATGCAGTGTGAAGGGGAGCTTTCCCTGGTTTCATTAAAAATATCAAAAAAATTTCTTTGGGGAGGTTTGGAGGTTGGAACCATAGCTGGGTACTTGACATCATTAAGGAAGGCAGAAACCTTCCTGCTCAGTTGTTAAGATATAGAAGGACTAGTTGGAATTGGCCCATTGCTTGTTGATTTGAATATCTGAGTAGTTAGTTTAGATCAAATTATCTGAAAGGAAGCTCCAAGTCCTTGAGGCAAATGGCCCCCATGTGAATCCCTCTTAGGGTGGGCTTTTGTATGATTGATGGAGGAGCTGCCCTGCATTCCTTTATGCCCTTAGTGTGACTCACTGCCATCTGATATTAGTTTAATACAGGCCCCATCTATCATTCCTAGGCCCACAATGAGGTGTACACATGTACAAAATAGGGAAACAAGTCCCTGTGGGATGAGGGTCTCAGGTGCATCATCATCGAAGAGAAAGCCTTCCCATCCCCTGATTAGAAGTAATTTCATGATATAAGTGAACAAATATTAGTGGGGAAAGGGTGTAAATTGATTATCTCACAATTCCTCACATACACAGAAAGCAATCAGGTTAGGCTGCATGGCCTGTTTCTCTCAAATTTACTTCTGAATACAATTCCCCCTCCCCCCACAAAGACTTCCCATATGGAAGAATTCTCCAGAAATTTAATGGGAAATTGTCACTTCACGTCAGCTTCCTCTGTCTTTGAATTTCACCATGTCTGCAATTCCTAGTGCCACTTCTGACACAACCATATATAAAGATATTGAGTATGAAAGGCATTTTTTTCATCCATTGCAAGATGTTTGCTGAAATGGCTTCTCTAGAGAAGTGAAAGGAAAGAAACAAATGAACACCAGGTAATACCTTAGACATCATATTTTATATCTGATCCGCATTGATGATACCAAATACAATCAGGCATCCTCCCAATTAACCTCTGAATATATGAATGTCTTTAGTCTAGTAGTTCCCTGTTGGCTTATACCATGACATCTATATCACCTAGTTAACATAAAAGTAGTGTATGTAATTTCAACTTTTCCTTTGGAAAAAATGCTTGATGGCAACAATGTACATTCTTACTTGGATCTTATGATTAAATAACACCCTAGAGGCCTATAGCATTTTTAGGTCCCAATGATCTCTAGCATCTTCTTTGTTGTATCAGTTCCCCGTGTCACATCCATTTCTCAAGACAAATGACCTAAAAAAATGGGTGAGCAGTAGCACCTATTTTTCTGTTGTTAAGCAAAACTGTGCTCCAGAGAATGCTTTCTGCATGTGCTTGGATAGAACCAGATATTCCATTCTTGCAAATTAATATATTGTAGAGTGTTAGAGTATTAGATTAGTACTAGTGAGATATTCATTCATGGCTGTTATGGACAGGGATGTTGTTGTCCCAGCCCCTTCTATAAATTAAATGAGGCACACGACAGGATTTGGCTGGACATTGATAACCCAGCCTATGAGGATTAGCAACTGGGAAGCATATAGGCAGTCTCCAACTTCCTCTCTCCAGGTATTTGACATGTGCAGTTGCCTATCCATCCTCCCTAGGAGGTTTCTGCTCCATGCTGCCTCCAGATGACCTGGAGTAACTAGATTTGGTCTTTAGACTGGTTAGGCTGTAACTAGTTTAGCAGGAATATATGCTAGATTGCTCATGATAAGTAGGGAGAATTGTCAGGCACCCTCAGGCTATTCCTGAATAGCCTATCAATTGTTTTATGTCAGGATGGATTGGGTAGGAGTGCCCTGCATTCTGAGCAGCATCAACCAAACTCTTAGTTGTATATGACAAGTTGGGTGGAGAGCAATGAAGCTGGATGCCTCCTGGCACAGTTCATGTGTAACTGAGGATAAACAAAACTGGAAATTGATTGATGGCTGCATTTGGAGCCAGGTTAGGGTTGCCCAAACAAGGGTAGCTAAGAAAGGCTGCCAAGCCCAACATGCTCTTTAAATAGAAATAGATTATCAAGTTTATCAGCCATTTAAATAAACTAGTTAAATCCCTCTCTGATTGTCTTGTGTCTTATTTGGGGAAGCATTTTGGACAACTAGTTCAAATCCTCCCCCCTTCTGGGAAGATTACTGGATGAGTTTGGAATAGTCTATCTCTTAGATTAATTTACTTCTAGGGATGTCTGATGGCTTGTCTCACATCCTGTTTGCTAGTCACAATCAAGCAATTTTTCAACTGACTGCTTGTCTGTTAACTCATTCTTGGCTTTTTGGAAGGATGAATCAATGCATTGCTTCCTAACAGAACATCACAGTACAATCAGCTTTTTGTGCAATGCATGATCTCACACAGCATTATAGAGTTCCAATAGCCCCCATCCTTGCTCCTACTTCTCCTCCTGACAGGCAATTGTTTATAGAGACAGATAAATCAGTCATTAATCATATAATGCAGTTATAAATAACTGTTGTGTTGGGGTTTTTTAAACCCTACAGTTTGGTGTTGATCTAAGAAAGATTTCAATGTACTCTGACCCTCACACTCTAGACAATGCCTGCATGAAAATGGTGGAGATTTGGTACCCCATACTTGAGTATTTAATGGAAAACAACACCTTGCCAAAAAAATCCACAGAATCATGATTTTATCTACTTCTTCTAACATAACTTGAAGATACTATAAATAATAGTTGAAACTCTTACTATTCTGAGTCATAGCCTTTGATTTTACTTAGGATTGAACTGTTGTACACTAAATGGAGTTTTATTTGTAAGTTATTAATTTTATACATTTGGCACTGTGTTGTATAATTGTACTGTGTAATTTGTAACATTAAAAAGGATCTAAATAATTCTTAATGATGGTAATGGCTGCTGATGTGTTTTTGTAAAACTCCACTGGAAACCTGTTTGGTCAAGTTTTTTGGTGCCAGAACTGAACAGACCCATTGGTCAGCTCATGCATGATCACCAAGTTAAATGTTGGATCTAGTCTCACATTTCCCATGGGTGTAAGAATTCCTGCCAGTTTCTGCAGCAACTTAAAATTCCTCTTGAAATGCTGTTCCTGGGGCTCTGCTGTTGAACATATTCACTGCAAAATTTGTGGCATCCCTATCTATCTCACAGGGTAGCTGAGAACATAAAAGGGAGAGAAATTGGAACTATCTAGTACTATATATCTAGTACTATTTTTTATACCACTGTTTCTCCAAGGAGCTCAAAGCAATGCACATAAATTCTTCCTTCCTCATTTTATCACCACATTTAATTCTGTGAGATAGGTTAGGCTAAGTGTGGTTCAAAGTCAGCTTCATGGCAGTGAGATAGGTTAGGCTAAGACTGGTTCAAGGTCAGATTCATGGCAGAGTGAGGATTTCAATCTATGGCTGTGGTCAGATGTGCTCTTTGATCCAATATCATTGATATTGCCTGGAGGATTTAAAATCCATGTTCAGACAGCAACATCTGTGAAGGGTTCCCCAGTCATCGGCACCCCATTCTGCCCCACCTTTGAATCTGAGCTATTAGGCACTGGGGAAAGTCCGATCCTTATGGATGTCAGTGCTTTCACCCCACATTTCTGGAAGTCTGATCAATCCCCCATGCTCTCAAGCCATTTGGGAAGTCTGAGTGTTCCCCTTCCAGTTTGCCATCATTTTTTGAGGCAGTAAGTGATGTGCGCATAAGCAGATCTTTGTGCTAGGGTTTCGAAACACCACTTGTGCATTTATTTTTTACAGACATTCTACATAAATCTCTCTCACACAGGACCTTCACAAAACTGTGTTTTCCTTTTAAAAACTCCCAGAGGAAGCCTCCTGTGTGTTTCAGCATTTTTCTGCCTACAGCTTTGTGGCACATGGGTTAGGGAAGTGGTTAACTGAAAAGAACATTTTTTCAGAGAAAGAGGGAGCCAGTCTGAGAACGATGCCCATGACTCCAGCTCCACTCCAAGCTTTTAAATAAATTTCTAGACTGCCCTCCCTTGTAAGAACAGGTTACAACAATAAAAACATTTATAAATTAATCAACAATTAAAAATGTTAAGATCTAGCAATTAGTATTATTAGATGGTGCTAAAAACGTCAAATTGTGCCACTGGCCTGTATGTGTGTGTGGGTGAGGGGGGAGAAACAGAGTGCCAGGCAAGATGGAAACCATCACTGTCCTCAACCAAAGGCCTGGCGGAACATCTCTGCCTTACAAGCCCTGTGGAACTGCATTAAGTCCTTCAGGGTCTCGATGTTATTTGGCAGAGAGTTCCACCAGGATGAAGCTAGGGCCAAAAAGGCCCTGGCTTTAGTTGAGAACAACCAGATGTCTTTTGGGCTGGGGATCACCAGTAAATTCTTCTTTGCAGAGTGCAGTGCTCTTCAGGGGGTATACTAGGAGAGGTGGTATGGAAGATGCATTGATCCCAGACCATTTAGGGCCTTAAAGGTTAATACCAAAAACCTTGAACCTGATCCAGTATTCCACCTGGAGCCAGTGCAGCTTGCACAGCATTGGTTGCATATGTACCACTCATGGGGTTTCAGTAAGAACTCATTCTGGACCAGTGGCAGTTTCCAGGTCAGTCTCAAGGGTAGCCCTGCATAGAGTGAGTTACAGTAGTCTAGTCTGGAGGTGACTGTTGCATGGATTACTGTGGCTAGGTTGGGGCAAGACAAGAACAGGGCCAGTTGCCTGACCTGGCGTAACTGGAAAAACACTTATTTGGCAACATTTGTGATGTGGGCCACTATTGATAGGCATTCAGAACCACACCCAGGCTCTTGACAGTCAGTGTTGGTATTAGGGGCACACTGTCAAGGGCCAGGAGTTGGCACCCCATACCTGAACCTCCCCTCCCCAGCCACAGAACCTCAGTCTTAGCAGGATTCAGTCTCAACTGGCTCTGTTTTAACTATCCCCCTTTTTGAATCTTTGGGCACCTTTGGAATTCTTCCAGGGGGACAGAGCCAACCACAAAATGGCTTGCACAGGAAACAGAGCAATACACACAGTGGAAGCCCAAGTTCAGGGGGAGAAGGGGGATAATTTAAAAATATCCTGGTAGAGTGAGAGAGAATAAAGCAAACACAGTGTGGCAACTGCCACTGAAACCATGTTATTTTGATCTGCACAGCCTATCTGCTCTTCAGTGGCCAATCAGAAGCACAGCCTATCTGCTCTTCAGTAGTGATTTGGAGGGTGACAGGAAAGGTGTCAGTAGGTGGCACAGTGCCCATTGGGGACCCCTGCTCTATGCAGATGCAAATGTGTATGAACCTTAGATGTCTGTGTTTTTTTCATTTGATTTTCCTTAGGCAGTGCCATTCACATACAACTACTGAATTACAGTGTTTGGTGCAAGTCCAGAGGGGCTCACAGACTAACACAGTAATTCCATGAACAATTATACCACATATATTTAAGTTCTGTATAAATCCATTGCCCTTATGAAAATATAATTGAATTCAATATTAAGTTTGTGCATTCAGGTCATTGTAAGGGATTCATGGTTCATTTATTGCAACTTCATGTTATGTGAAACACGTGACCTAATGAGACATTAACTCACCTCCAGATGTGTGTGTCTACTGCTGGGCCTCTCTCCTTTCTGGAATTCAAATGTTAGGTTTAAAACTTCCACACAATTATAGTATTAGGACACTTGAATTAACAGTTTTGTTAATTTATGGAATACAAAAAAATATAAGATTCATCAGTAAGAGCCTTGTGCTGACAATCTCTAGTCTGGGTAAGAAACATCCTTTTGGGGTTTATGTACAACTTTGATGTAACTTCTATTTAATACACCATTCATTGGCAAAAGCCAGCAAAACAAGTTTAATATACAGCCAAACTGCAGGATGAAGGACATAAGTTAGTGGATTTCCTTGCTCATGTTAAGGTGTTTATTGAGTAGCCACTGAAGAAAGCTTTTATAGATATTGGGCTCAATTCAGCCAGCTTTAGTGCTCAGTCTTGCCAAATTCTTAACCTTACTACAACCCCTGTCCTACATGGCTTTTGTCCATGCAAGTCCCATGATTCCCGGCATAGCATTTTTAGACAGTCAAAGGGACCTCTCCTCCTTTTTTTATCAGTAGAAAAGTTGGCTGGATCCAGCTCATAACTAGCTCACTGAAATAATTGCCATTGTTTAAAAAGGAACTTTTAATTGGAAAGGAGCCCTGAAGTTCTAGAGATGACAGGCAATAACATATCCCAGACTAACATTTGCTATTTGTGCAGGTGAAACCCATCTTTATACTTGCTCCGACAGAGCACTGACCCTGTATAGCCCCAGCTATAGTATCAGTTTGTGCTAGTATTTTAATCATGTCGGTTGGCATCTAGATCGCAAATTCTGAGTCTTAGTTGTACTAAATGTAGTCATTTACTTCATTGCTGGGATAAGAAGTCATCCACAGAGCAGTGGAAAAATAGGATCATCATGCATTTCACAATCTAATTTAGCTAATCCTGTGCCTGACCTTTATGAAGAACAGAGGAGCATGCACATAGCTGTTAGCCTTCTGAAAACAACACCAAAATAATATTCTCCATACTTCTAGATGGTAAAAATAGGTGTGGGGGTACTTAACATCATAAGGAAGAAGTACAATAAAACTTGAATTTTTACATAGTACTGTTAGGATTGCAGATGGGAAGAAGGAGCCCGGTTCACCTACGCAGTAAAACAAATGAACAAAAAAAAATTGTCAACATCTGCTGTGGCCATGACTATGAATTTGTCAGCTAATGGGAACTACCAGTTTATATATGCAAGTGCTTAATCACCATATGCTGTTGTGATAGCAACAGTCACAAGAACAGAGGCTGCTCAAGTATTATGGCATATCTAAATGGGCCTGAAAAGAGGTTAGTAGTGTGGGTTTTAGGACAATTTGTTGTTGAACAATATGTGCCTGGTTTAGTTGGTTCAAACAGACATTTTAATATACATATGAAGCCACTTCCTGCATAACTGAGAAGAAGCCAAAAGTAGGATTGCCACTTTTTAACATAGTGAATTATGGACAGGGCTTTTTTTTTTTTTTACAGTACTCACTGGGTACACAGCAGCAGTATCTAATTTTTTTGTACTCTCCAGTCCTGATCCTGCCCGACTCAGCCACAGGGAGAGCTGACCTTCCAGAACAGCCTGGTGGGGATCTGTAGAGGGATGGGGGAATTGGTAGAAATTGGCACAATCTTACATATGAGTACTGGCACTATTTTTGTTTTTTTTACCAAAAAGCACTGATTATGGACAGTCCAACTAGTAGTAGCATCAGTGGGCATTTCAGTAGAACAAAATGAGCATGACATCACAGAGATTCTTGCAGTCCCACTATAATGACCAGATCATTTTAATTATGAAACAGAGCTGCTTAATCATTATCATAGATCTTTATTCATTTATAAAGCAATTTCAGCTTGCAGAATTGGAATGACTAACAAAATAGCGATATGCATTATGCTTCTAAAACCCCTGTGGTTAAAGCATAACCGTGTTGCTCTGAAATGCTTCGCAAAGTGTCATTTCTGTGTTTTACAAACAAACTGGTTCTGTACATAATAGCATTGCTACTTAGGGACAGAGATCCCCAATAGAAAGATATTATATATCTCCCTTGAAACTTGGGTGGGAAAGTTGGGATAAAAACATTTCAAATGAATGGATGAATAATATATGATATATTCAAATAACGGAATATATGTCTCATGTACAATGTTCCCTCTAAGTGCCACAGTGTTGTGAGCAAAAATTGTATCTTGTGAGTGAAAAAAGCTAGTAGCATTAAAGCTGTGACCGAATCTACATTTGATTATTTCATAAATTAGTTTTTTAGATTATTTCCATAACCTTCTAAAAATCTCAGAATGAATTCTTTTAAACTATATTTAAACTATATTTTAAGAATCATTATAAGAGAAAACAAAATCAGGTCAAATTTCATTGCAGAAAATGTTGTCCTCTATGGGGGTAGACCAGGCTTCCAGAGAACAGCTCTACCCACCCCAGTCCATTATATTGGTAGATTTGGCCTCAGACCATCATCCTGTGCTGAGGCTTGAAAAACATACCAGCACTTGGGGAGGGGGGACGGGACTCTTGCAGTCTACTTTGGTTTTTTAAGTGAAATATGACAAATTACTGGTCAAGTATAACAGAAGTGGAACAATCACTGTCAGAACCCTGCCTAACCTAACAAACAGGATGTTGCTTAAATGTTATCAACTTGCCCAAACTTATTTATTCAAATGTTTAAATCCTACTTTTCATTGTGAGTTAAGGCAGCTTACAAATCATACTGAAAAGCATAATAGGGCTGTGCAAAAAAAAAATCAATCAATTTTTCCAGCTCCATTACAGCCTATGAGAATCAATACACCGGCTGGTGTCTCTCCTAAAACCGACCCCCCCCCCCCAAGTTTTAAAAAAATTGAACTATGGGGTTCAATTCTATGGACCCCAGAAGGAGGTGCCGCCATCCTCCATTGTTTCCAGTGGAGGGGGAAAGGCCTTCTCAATTTATCTGTAAGATGAAGCTAAAATCCCTGAGCTGCCACCTAAAATTTTGTGCACCAGCACCCCCTAGCACAGTTTAGGTGGAACTCTGCTTATATGTATGTCTGAAACAATGGGAAGAAATGGGTATCAAGATGCACCCTGGCTGGTTATGTCCCATAAACAAAGGTGAATGTATAGTGGCAGTTAAAATAGTTGTTGAGCCTTTTATTCATTTTAAAAAGTTTAATTCTCTCTCTTCTCTCTGTCTCTCTATGTATATGTTACATAAAACAGGTAATCTTCAAAACTGGCATGGTAATTTTTATACTAGGAAACAGTCCATGGGCCAGACCAGATGTCAGTATCAGATAAGGTGGAAAAACTTATCTCTTTTTTTCTGAAAGGTATATATATATATCTATTATATTTTGATGTGATAACCTGTTCTGATTGGTAGCTTAAGCCTTTTATGATGTTATCAAGATGGCTGCAACCAAATTTTCCTATCTTTTCCCCCATGTTGCCTGTGTTCTTCATCACACAACCTTTTGATTGTGCCTTGCCCTCAAGTGACTCATCTCTCTTCCACCAGAGCAAGGCCTTCTCTGTGGTGGCCCCATCCTGGTGGAATGTGCCATCAGAAGATATCCATGCTCTGAGGGACCTTGTTAGCTTCCACAGGGCTTGCAACACAGAGCTCTACCAGCAGGCCTTTAATTAGTCATTGGGTATGTCTTACAATTCGTGTTTCTACTGGATTGTTTTACTGTTGGGTTGCTGGATACTGCTATTTTTTAAATAAGAGTTTTATATTACTGATTTTAAATTGTGTTATAATATATATTTATTATTCTTACTGGTTTTAATATTGTATATTGAATTGTATTGTACTTGTTGTAAGCCACCCCAAGCCTCACTAATTGAGGACATGGTGGGGTACAAATTTGATTAAAGAAATAAAGAAAATAATTTGAGCTATAACTTGTGAACCAAGTGACCAATTCCAAATTGGGAAGCTAATAAATCCGCCCAGAAATAACTAATATCAATAATGCCTCTATTACAGTTTTTGTGATATAAGGCATAAATCAAAGAAAACCTTTTTCCATATTTTATAAGGTTTATAATATGTAGCACTTTACCTAGTCCAGTTAGTTACATGACGTATACTAGAGAATTGTAGCTCATTCTTTTGCCTTCCCAACAAGCCATAGCATGAAGAGATTCATTTTGATATGCCACAGTTTAGTACATGAGAATGGATCCACATTTTATGTCATTTTTATCCTGCGTAACTGGATAATACAGGGGCGTAGACTTTTCAATTTCCTGGGGGGAGCGGGAGCTCTTACCCATTATTAATCATTTTTGTGCGCGTGCGCTGGGATAATGTCCCTGCTGCCACCGCCACCAGAGCCTCTCCCCTCCACCTGGCTCCCCCACACCCCTCTCCCCACCCACTCCTCCCTCTCCCTCCCTCCCTCCCTCTGGGGGCCATCCGGGTGACTGCCCAGTGTGATGACATCACCCGGAAGTGATGTCATCATGCTGGGCATGTTGCCAGGGCAACGCTCTGGCAATCACCCTGAAACTTTATGGTGCCATAGAGATTCGGGGCAATTGCTAGAGCGTCACCCCAGCAACGTGCCCAGCATGATGACGTCACTTCCAGGTGATGTCATCATGCTGGGCAGTCACCCGGATGGCTCCCAGAGGGAGGGAGTGAGGGAGGGGAGGGAGAAGTGGGTGCAGGGGAGCCAGGCAAGGGGGAGAGGCTCTTGCAGTGGTGGCGGGCAGACCTAGGAAGGGGGCCTGGAAGGCGTGGAGGTGTGGTGGTGGGCAGGCACTCCATTTAGCTGGGGGGGGCTCAGTCATCCTGGGAAATTTCAGGGGTGGCCCATGCCCCCGAGCCCCCCCCCATAGTTGATACCTATGGGATAACAGATAACTGTGATACTGCAAGAAAAATCTTTTAATTTTGTTAGTTCAGCAGTTGTTCAATATGCATATGTTTTATTTAAAATATTATATTATCATTTCACAACTGCTAACATCACTATTTTTCCAAACTTTTAAAAAAATGTTTATTACCACTAAAATCATCTTCTGAGTCTTCAGATTGTTAGATATCTATAACATACATTTGATATGTGAATTGGGTTACCTTCTCAAATGACTCTGTAGAGATTTCTCCTGCCTTCCCTAGTTGACTGTGTCACAAACCCTACTTGGTCTTTGTGTTCTCACATGCATGTTTGTCTGCATGTAAAAGCATGTTTTTCTTTGTGTGCCACTGCCATAAATTAAAAATCCAATCTATCATGTAACCAGTGCCCTGGGGTATCCTGGTAAAGCTGCCTCTGAGCAAAGGGCAGAGCTTTCCAATTACTTTAGCTCCCCACCTCCATGCTTGTGAATTCTTCGTGTGTATGAGCAGTTTAGCCATGTGGGCAGGATTTAAATCATAGTCTGCTTTCTTAAACAGAAAAGAAACTTTATTGCTACATATTAAGCTAGAGCAAATACATGGAAAATAGCTGTCATGCCTAGTAAGGGAAGGAATATAAACATAAGCAGGGCTCTTTTTCAGCAGGAACACACCAGAATGCCGTTCCGGCTGGTGTCCAAGCCTGCCCCGCCCCCTCCCTGCCGGGCCTGAGCAGTTTACACTTAAAGGGAAAGTTCCTGCAGAGAGGAGGCAGGAAAAAGACCCACCCAGTGCTTCCCCTTTAAGTGCAGAGAGCCATCAGGAGAAAGCCCCGCCCAGAGATTAAGCATTGGGGCTGGGCTCTTTGCACTGAAAGGCCTGGCTCTGCATTTGGTTTGCCGACCTGGTATTGCTCTCCCTGCCCTGGTAAGTGCCTACCCCATCTCTTTTCCTTCTCTCTCCCACCCCCCACCTTTCTTTCTCTCTGTCTTTCTTTCTCTCTCTCTCTCTGTCCCCATCTTTCTTTCTTTCTTTCTTGCTTGCTTGCTTTTTGTTTCATTTTGTTCTTTGTGTTTTTATTTTAAAAAATTATTGAAAAGGGGGGGGGGTATAAAAAAGCAGAGAGCCCAGGAAATGTTGGTTTTGATGATATCTTTAATTTTTGAGAATCTCTTTAGTTTTCTCATGGCATCTTCTGCTTAAGAAAAGTAAGTTTGAAGCCTGAGTTCATTGTTGTGTCTTGTTGGGAATGGCTTGCAAATATAAGTGTGTCTAAAGTCTGTATTAAAGTGGTTTGGTGCTTACTGCCATGCAAGGGAAAACATCTGAAAAAGTAGCTTCATTGTTGTGTGTGTTGGCAGAACACTTTACTGTTGCATGGGGGACTTTGGGAGACATCTGCAGAGAAACAGAGTTGTAACTAAAACTGAGCATGGTCAGCAGCACCTGTTTTGTGAAATTTAAAAAGTGGGCAGAGTTTCTGATGAAGATGATTGTCCCTTTTCTCCTGCCACTGGGCTGACATCTGCCTTTAATGGGCCAGCAAAGTTGATGTTCTTAAACCTCCTAATAAGAGAGATTTCTGCTTCTGAGGAGCTGACTTCCAACGATTGGTGATCTTGTGATGGTAGTGATACTTTTATGTGGTAAAGACCACCTGTTCACATGATAATTTTACCTGTGGGACAGACTCTGCATGGTAACCACTCCACTGGTACATAATTGCTTGTAAAAAGTATTATAGTGTAATAATTCAGGTGGGTAGCTGTGTTGGTCTGAAGCAGCAGAACAAAGTTGAAGTCCAAAGTTTCATCCAAGGTATAAGCTTTTGAGTGCATGCACACTTCTTCCATCTGAAGAAGTGTGGGTGGCACATGAAATCTTAATACCTTGAATAAAATTTTGTACCTTGAATAAAATAGTCCACAAACTACTCTTGTCCAGTGCATCCACAAACCTAGAAGAAGAAGAGATTGGATTTATACCCCGCCCTTCACTACCCAAGGGAGTCTCAGAGCATCTTACAAACTCCTTTCCCTTCCCCTCCCCAAAACAGACACCTTGTGAGGTAGGTGGGGCTGAGAGAGCTCTGACAGACACTACTCTTTTTCAAGAACAGCTCTGACAGAACCATGGCTTGCCCAAGGTCATCCAGCAGGTGCAAGGGGGAGAGTGGGGAATCAAACCCGGTTCTCCCAGATTAGAGTCCACGCACTTAACCACTACACCAAACTGGCTCCTAGCATTGTTCTGCCAGTGAACTAGGGTTGCCAACTCCAGGTTAAGGAAATCCCTGGAGATTTGGGAGTGGAGGGTGGGGTTTAGGGGAAGGAGGGACCTAAACAAGGCATAATGCCATGGACTCCGCTTTCCAAAGCAGCTATTGACCTGATCTCTGTAGTTTGGAGCTCAGTTGTAATTCCAGGAGATCTCCAGACCCCACCTGTAGGTTGGCAACCCTAAAAAATCATATTCAGCATACTAGTTCTGCAGGAAGGCAAGCTGATTTCCATGGGAACCTAACCTTTAGGAATTGATTCCAATCCAGTGTGGGAATAATTGTGGGACATAAGATATTGGTTCAGGCAAGATTTTGTATAGATGGGACAGAAAATAATGTCCAACAATTATTCCCACACTGGAATTTTATTTTTTTTATGTTTTATTTTTTTATGTTTTTATTGGTTTTCTCAAAACTGTTTTGACAACAAGGTAAACAGAATAAGAAGCAAAAGGTGGATGTGGCTGGATGACCACACTTCTGGTAACATCGGGTGTGGCCTAATATGTTAATGAGCTGTGCTGTCAGGGGTGTGGCCTAATATGCTAATGAGTTCCCGCTGGGCTTTTTCTACAAAAAGAGCCCTGAACATAAGTCTAGTAAGTCACAGTACAAGACAGTTACCTTTGGTGATGCAAACACATTCCCAGACCCCCTACTGCACCCTTTTAAACAGGAGCCTGGATCCCCACGTATGGTCCCAGCATCCGGGGAAAGCATTTGAACCAAGAACAAAGAAAAATTCCACCTTTTAAACCTTCCTGCCAGCTTTGGCGGGCCCCTCCCCCAATCCACATTTAGGGTTCCTGCCCTCATGGGAGGGTCCCCCAAATTCTTCTCCAATCAGGTTAGATGTCACATACTACACAGTCCATAACACTGATGATGGTTCACAACAGACATCCGTCCTTCCCCCTTGGCTATCTCCAAGCAGAAATCTACTTCCTCCTTTTTCCGACCCTCTGGTGCATAGCATTGCCCTTCTCTTGTGGAAATAAACATCTTCCATGGTTTCAGGGATTCTTCAATGTGCTTCAAAGCATCCCATCTCTCTGAATCCAAAGGAGACTGAAGGTGTCCTGGTAGACTTTTCTCAGTAGTTTCAAGGACATGAACTTATTCTGACTTGCAAAAGCACTCATCATGTCACATCCAGTGACAGCATGTAGTCCAGTCAAGGCAGGGGACCCATTCCATCTAAGGGAACTTACAAGTTTGCTTATGTCAGTAAATCTTGTGTGACTCTGCCCCACATTTATCAAACATGGGATATGATTGCAACATATGTTGCAAATCCAAGACATATGTTGAGTACATCTGTGTCTTCTGAAACGACAACAATAGACTTTAGCTCACACTTGGCTGCTTACAATGCATGCAACACCATCCTAGTGTATACTTTCCAGGTTACATCAAAAACAATACCTATTCTTTCACTGTAGGTAGCACTGCTATGATTGTCTAATTTACTTCAGGTGACTATCTGGATTAGGTAAAGAAGCACTATATGCCATAAACCTTATAAACTGTGGGGAAATGACTTTTCTTTGATTTATGCCTTATAGCACAAAAACTGTAATGAATAAAGGCATTATTGGTATTATTTATTTATAGGGGAATTTATTAGCTTTCCAACTGTGCTTTAAAATTTAAGAATTGGTCATTTGGCTCATGAGTTATAGCCCAAATTAGAAATGGTAGGAAAAATCGGCATGGCCATTTTGATGACATCATAAAAACCTTATGCTACCAATTGGAATGGATTATCATATCCAGATATAATATATACATATATACCTTTCAGAAAAAAGCATGAATAAGTTTTGCCACCTTACATGATACCAATATGTCAATTTTTGGCTCTTGGCCTGCAGACTGAGGCTTTTTATATGGAAAAAAGCTGATTTTGAGCCAAACTTTCTTGGCTTTGTGCTAGCTCAGAATTGATCTTTTCTGTTGGAACCAAGACTATGACTTTGATCACGTGATTATCTCTGGTGAGCAGCCAGGTCTTATATCAGAACGGAACATACGCATGCCCTGCTAATATAATAATGGAGGCAGGAAAATATCACCTTCTTGACTAATCTTGCTTCAAAACAGCTTGCCAAGAAAGCCATTAGTACCATTTAATCTATTGATTGCAAAAAAAACCCCACCTGAAACATACATACCTGTTTTCTCAATCTATTTTTATTGGTGATTAATTCCTGTCTCTTTTGATGTTATATGCTAACGTTGCAAATATGACCCACATATACATTATCTTCCCAATTCATTACTTCTACATCACTATTGTACTTGCTTTAATTTTCTCATTTTCACAAAGTGAAAAGAAAGTTTCTGATCTGACTCATTTCCTTGAATCTAATTTTGTCATTGTTTTATGCTTCATGGCTTTAGTTCTTATTGGTAGTGAATCTTTAGTTTGAAAACAAGGTAAGAGCACCTCATGATTTTCCTTCAGTCCAAGGTCTAATCTTCCTATTCACACTCTTGCTTTAAAATCACCTGACCTATTTCTTTTTCTACTTTTATAACACATTTTACACAGTATGTCTTCTTATATCCATCATTATTGTCTGAACTGTGTTGTTTTGCAATCATCTTGAGACGGGGTAGATTGATTTTGAAAACAAAAGCTACTCATTCAGTAAACTACTCTATTCATTCAACAACAAAACTGTCATGGGCTGGGCTGGGCTGAGAGGCAGGAGTCAGGTCCGGTCCAAGGTCGTTGCCAGGAGAGTCAGAGTGAGAGCCAAATTGTGAGTCCAAAAGAGGGGTCATCCAAAGCAGGGGTCAGGAAGCCAGGAATCTGAGTGAGAGTGGGGGTCTGAGAACAGGAGCTGAAGGTAGATGCAAGATCTGGATGGAGGTGACTCATGCTTCCACAGAGAGCCCAATCCCAAGTGGGAGCTACATAGGCCTCCAGTCATGCTTCCCTTGGTGGCAGTGCTAGTACTCAGGACTCGGCACTTGCCTTCCCTGCCAGCCTGCATCTCGGCAGCAGGTGGCTAAGTCCCTGTGGAGCTGCTCCCTCAGCCAAACCACCCACGGAGGTGAGTCAGGCAGGCTCCTGGTTGCACCTGTACCTCATCGGCTGCTGCAGGACCAGGTGCAGGGTTTACAAGCTCAGGTGCTGGCACAGCAAGCTGTCAACTCCTGAGGAGTCAGAGAGACTGGCTTCTGGCTCTGGCAATGCCGGCGCTTCTAGCTGTGCTGCCAACTCAGATGGGGGCCCAGTGTGGTCACCGCCGCCCATGACACTAACACAGAGAGCACCTGAAGGAACTTATTGGAGTGGAAGAGCTTTTCCACATGTGCAACAGAGGGAAATGATTTTTACTGTTTCCCTCTTTTTGATACAGACTTCCACATCACATCTTACACCATTCTGGAAGTCCCCTAACATGTAGGGGTAGCTTTAGGGAAGATTCATGGGCTGCCCCATAAAGATTACTAGAAGTCTAAATTGCCATAAAGTGCCATAAAAATTCAGTAAATGTGGTGGAAATGGGTTTATTGGAAATGAGCATATCATAAATTAGTTTTAGATTTACCCCCTTTGCATCCACAAACGTATTTTCCTGTATTTTCTAACGCCAATGTCACAAAAAATATGTTTCCGTTCAAAGAAGTTTTTTGATGAGTATATGTGGTCGGATTAAAGTAAGTGTGATCTTCAGTTTCCGTATAAAATTTATTTATTTAAAATATTTATTAGCCATCTTTCTACCTTGCAGGAACTCAAAGTGACTTACAATATAGGCCATGTCCACACTGTCACTTTTGTCGCTCATTTCTCCCTATTGCTTCAGGTTCCCCCACCCCCCATATATTTTGCTCTCTCTAGTAGTCCCAGAGGGAGCAAAACTCATGTGGAAAAGTGGGGGGGACCCAAAGCAATAGGGAGAAATGAGTGACAAAAGTGACAGTGTGGACATGGCCTTAGGGTAGCTAGCTCCAGGTTGGGAAATACATGGAGATTTTGGGGTGGAAGAATTAGTTGGGTGGGGTTTGGAGAGGGGAGGGACTTCATGTTGGAGTGAGTGACTCAGCATGCCTGGACATTGGGAGGGGGCACTTCATCACTCTAAGTGTGTATAGGTTTTATCTCCTTGAATGGGATGCCTCTCTTTGTCTTAACCTGGGAGCTGCCCTCTGACCCCTCCTCCCTCCCTCCCTCTCTGTTTTCTCACCCTCTTCATATGACCTTCCAAGGAGACGTATGTCTCTATAGGTCTCTCTGGTAGATACAGTGTCCTCATACTCCCACACAGGATGCCAGAGAAGATGGCCATTTGTGATAGGGAAAGTATTCTTTACATTAGGCTTCTTTTTCTTGTTTTGACTACAATCTGAATGTGAACTGGATCTACTTAAATAAATGTAAGTTTACCTCCCCACCCCCTTTTTTACAATATACTTCTTGTGAGATTTATTTACTGCACTCAGGATCATGCTTCTAAGACTGGGCAAAACTCTGCTATATTAACCAAATATCTCAGTACTTTGATGGGGTATAATGCCACAGCGTCCACCTTCCAAAGCAGTCATTTTCTCTAGGTGAACTGATCTCTGTCTCCTGGTGATCAGTTGTAATCCCGGCAGATCTTCAGCCATCATCTGTAGGTTAGTAGAAAATAGTCAATGGCAACCACAATATATTTACAAAGGGAATATCACTTTTTTTATAGATTTTCAAAAAAAATCAATATTAATACTAATACTAATACATTTCTGTACTTTCATGCAAGTATACTTCTGTATTCTGTACTTTCATGCAAGATTCCAGTGTTGACAAGCATAGCCCATTGTGGAATCATTTTTTGATGTTTAAACCTGCATGAATGTATTAGTATTAGTATTAATATTGATCTGTTTTTTTGAAAAACTACAAAAGAGTTCTATTCCCTTTGTAAATATATCACGGTTGCCATTGATAATTTTCTACTCACTTATCCCATGATCTCTCTCTGGTTATCATCACCTGGAGGTTGGCAACCCTGAACATAAATAGCAATAAAACTCAATTAAATCCATAAAACCACTAATTTAAAATCAACAATTAAAATTGCCAATAGGTAGCAAAGGAAAATAAATCGAATGCTGTCATGAATTAAACTATCTTCCGGTGCCTCCTAAAGGTCGAGAGTGAGGGGACCAGGCACACTTCCCTTGGCAGGTTTTCCATTGCTGTGAAGCTGCCAGTGAAAAGGCCCTCTCACATGTACTCACCAGACAACTTTGTTTGGTTCACAGGACAATCAAGAGCATCTCTTTTTGTGAATTTAGTACCTGGCCAGGATGTGGTGTGGTGTGGTGTGATGCACCTGGATTTATTGACAATGATTGTGGGATTGTGTTGCCCGCTTCCATTTTTAAAAGTGCAAAAATCAAATATTAGGACACAACCTAGCAAGCACAGCCAGAACTACTTGTCATTATGTATATTGTGTGTTACCTACAAATAAAGTCCAGCTCTTTCATCCTATTACAATACATGGCTAATTTCTGCTCATTCAGATTTAATATTCTGAGTTGAACAAAGGGACTTTCCCAGTTCCTGGCCAGACAAACCCAGAATGAAAATTAAATATCCTTACTGCAATCCTTAATTAGCATGGGAGAAGGAACACTTTAGGTCACGTTTTCCTGATTGACTTTTCAAATACAATTTTTATGGATTGTAAGATACTGATTGGTCCATTTCACATGGGGGGAACAGCAACCCTCTGTCCAATCTGATTTTTCTAAGATTTTAAATAGAGATGAAGCTGAGATAGTTCTTCTCTTTCCCTGAATTCTTCTTGATTCTATGCAAGACAGTTGGAGCTGCTCTAGGTATAGAATGGACAAATAAGCCATAGTGAGTTATTTATTTTTTTACTCTTTGCTATGCTTTAACCAAAGGATAACAGAATAATGCTGAGCCAAAGAATGACAAATTACATCCAAACCAAGCAACTGGAAATACATCAAATGAGGTAGGAGCTGTACTATGGGAGCAAACCTAAATAGATCTACTTAGGTCCTATTTTATTCAATAGGGCTTACTCCCCGGAAACTGTGCTTAGAAATGCAGCCTAGTTGAGAACATATTCGGTCTGCAGGAGGCCCTTAGGTCCTTTCGGCATTTGCCTGCTATTCTGGATTTTCTCAGTGTTTAAGTCAAGGCAATTTAAGTCCACGACAAAACAGCAACCCGGGGCAACGGCAGGCTGAAACCGGGCTGACCACTGAAGGGAGGTAATGTGATGCAGAATGGGGGGGGGGGGGGACCCAGAATAAAAAGAAGGGTGAACTCGATTCTAGTGCAGAAGGGGGGGGGGGCTGGATTAAAAAGAAGGTTGTATTTGATTTTAGTGTAGAATTGCTTGGAGCACACTACGGTGAACATGGATTAAAAGGAGAGTACAGAAAGGGTCTTAGTTTAGTTCGTTCACGTGGAGACCCTTCAGAGCAGTTGCCACCCATTACAGTATTGAGCTAGATGAGCCAATGTTCTCATTCAGTATATGACAGTTATATATGTTCATAAAGATATGTGATCCTCTCTATGAGCTATTTTTTGTACTATGCTTTCTATTTCTTTTGTATAATAAAACCAGCTTATTTAATGCACATTTTGCACAAAGGATATCATCATTCCTTGCATTTTATTCAACATTGTCCATAGATTGCTTAGAATTTCCTTTCTTGGGAAATGTTTAATCCTCAAGGCCCCCCAAAGGGGGCCACTATGAGGATAACATTCTGGGGACCCTGATCAACCTAATAGTTTTCTAAGACAATGTTTGGATTGTTTGAATGTGAGCCTAGGGGGAAGTTTTTGTGGTGTTAAAAATGTGGGATCTTTTAGGAGATACATGGCTTGATTGACCCACTTTGTATGTGACTTTTAATTGATTTCTTCAGAATTAAATGGAAAGCACTGCATAAAATAATTGCCAAAACAAAATGTTTAGAAAAGGAGACTCCCAACCATTCATCTGTCATCTACTCGTGCATTCCTATCCTCAGGAGGGCAACTCACAAATATAATTTGAAGACTTATGAGACACAAAAGCTGGTGTTGTGCATGACATGGTGTCAAGATGCAATGCATCTGCATTTATTTCTATCCCCCTTTTCTCCCCAGTTTGGACTCAAAGTGGCTTTTAGAACATTTTTCTTCTCCATTTCCCCAACAAAACAGCCCCATGAGGTAGTCCAGGGTGAGAATTTGTGACAGGCCCAGTGACTTTCCATGGCAGAAGTGGGGATTTGAACTGGGTCACCAAGGGTCCTCATCTGCTAGTCTGTCTACTATATCACACCAACTCTCACAAATGAATTCCAACTTGTACTCTTTTCCTTGGAACTTTCATACATTTCTGTGGCTTTTGTTCATCATTGTACACCTGTGCAGAAATTTCCAACATTTCAGTCCAAAATTGGTCTCATTACCTTCTTTCGTCCATCCTCACTTTTGGCTTTGTTACCTTAGGGAGTTGCCTCTTTTCCTTATTTCTCACTGATAGATCTCTTGACCTCTACCAGCCCTTGCCCAACCATCGAGTATTCTTCAGCCCTCCTTAAAATTTAATCTCAAATACTTATCCTACCTTCCTGTTTAAACATAAGTCAAAAAAGTTACCAGTCACAGCTTGACATAAATCAGTGAACAGAGCCCGGCCTTATTCACTGCATTGATTACAGTTAGATACAGACATTTGTTAAAGGGGCCCATACTGGGTCTCAGAGTGGCCAGTTTAGAAAAGAATATGCAATACTCTGAGACAGACAGGAAGCTCTCAGTTCTTAATATGTTTATTTATTTATTTGTTTGTTTGTTTGTTTACATTATTTATAATCTGCCTTTCTCACTGATTCTCCAGGAGGATTATACAGTGTAAATCAATGCAATCAATAGGGTGAGACACCTGATAAGCAATATACAAGGATTAGGATTACTGAAATTTGTTTTAAAAAGCATAATATTAGACATGGTATTTTAAACAATGAAGAAAATGGTATTATAGAAGTAGAAAACAATGCGGTGAGAGCAAGATAACACATACAGTAAATAGGTAAAAAGTACAATACACAGTATAGTCCACAGTCTGGTGGTTCCCTCCATTAAAGTACCTTCCTGAACCATTCTGTTATAATATTATATAGCACTATTAAAAAGGTAAAGGTTTCCCTTGCTCAAAAGCCAGTCGAATCCAACTCTAGGGGGCAGTGCTCATCTCAGTTTCCAAACTGAAGAGCCAGCGCTGTCTGAAGACATTTCCGTGGTCATGTGGCCGGCTTGACTAGATGCCGGGGTGCACGGAATGCTGTTACCTTCCCACTGAAGTGGTAGCTATTTATCTACTTGCAATTTCTTGCTTTCGAATTGCTAGGTTGGCAGGAGCTGGGACCAGAGCTGGGAGCTCACTCCGTCACGCAGTTCTTGGGTCTCAAACAGCCAAACTACCCATCTTCCAGTCTGCGGTTCAGCGTCTTAACCACTGAGCCACTATTACTTTTATAAAAATATCCTCAGTAGCATTGGAAGCCTTGTGTAATGAAAGAAGTGTGGGAGCCTTTCTGACTTCCTCAGACACAACAGAGAGTGCACATATACAAGCAGTTCTTGATCTCAGCCATTTGCAGCATGGCACCTTGCTCAAAACATGGTAACTGATGAGTATCCAATGGAGTGACTGCAGAATGGGTGTAATATGCACAGTCCACCTAATAACCAAGCTTCAGCAGTCTGTGCCAGCTTGGGTCAGCAAGATGATTTCAAGGTCAGACCTATGTGGAGTGCACTATAGCACTCCAGTCTTGATGCTGCTATGGCATGGACCCAGGTGGCCCAATATGCAAGCAAAGAGAGGGGCCTATATTTTTGACTAAACTAAATTGGAAGAAAGTTTTGATTTTTTCCCCATCTGCATTAACTTAATTCTCCAGCAGTAATGCTGGGTCCAGTATAACCCTTAGGCTCTTAACCAAGTCCCCATCAGAAGTAGAAAGTACAATGGCCTTAAAGATCTCAGGTTTCCCACCCAGCATTATCTCCATCTTGTCAGGATTTAGTTTCAATTTGTTGACTCTTAGCCACTTCACCACAGCAATCAGGCAGTGGCTCAAAACCTACGTCACATCACCTGAAGATTTGGAGAAGCCAGGATATAAACATAAAAAATATATATAATAGAAGAAATATGGCTTGGACCTAGGAAATGGCGGTGGTTCTGAGATCTGCCTTTTTAGCTGAGAAGGAAAAGAGTAAAAAGTACATGATTTTATTGTATTGTTTTTACCTAATGATCCTCTATGAGCAGATCTCTGGAGAGGCAGCACACAAATTTTCTGAAGGGTTAAAGGAATGAATGAATGACTGAATAAATAAATAAAGTCCAGTTTGGTGGACTTTTACTTGGAGCATATTTTAGAACACCTGCACTCCCTGTGAAAGCTATTAGCTATTCCCATTCAGTTTTAATGAATTACATCTGTCGCATTTTTACCCTATAGCCCCAACTGTTTAGGCTGACAGGGTAACTGGCCTAAGGTTATTCAGTCAGTGAGCTTTGCTGCTGTGTAGGGAGCTGAGACCAGGTTCCCCCAACTCCTAGGCTGACAGTCTAATCACTACTCCTGGAGCAAGTCTTATTTAAAAATAAATTTAACATGTTATTTGGCTACTGTAACTTACTTGAATCTGCAATATTATTTCAAATTATGGATGAGAAATTGCCATTCACCCACTAGACTGAAACCGTGTGGTATTAACTCTTCAGTACTCAATCAGGAAATTGCTCAAATTAGTATCAAGATCTCATTAGAAGTTTATGATACTGAGAAGATTTGTTTTAAAAAATCCTTTTTGTTTTGCTTTCCAATACTGGGAAACGTTGGCACTCCTTCTTAAATAAAATATTAACTACTAAAATATCAAAAGTAAAAGTTCTTGAACAAAGGATTTAGACAGCCTGAGAAGTGAGGTATTGCTGTTTCTACCTCGCTTGTCACACACTGTTTCATTTACACTTAGCTGCTGTAGCGTAAGGTTGTGTGATCACAGGTGGCCGAAACAAGTATCAACTTTAAACTCAATATAACCCTATGCTGAGCAAAGTACTGATAAAATGTCAAGAACACCTCCCAGAAGATATTTCATTGGAGAAAAATAAAAGACTCTCCCTCCCATTTTTCTGTTTGATTGGAATTCCAGAGTCCAGGAAACTCCATTGGGCATGTGTGGCTTTTCGCTCTGTTTTTAAAACCTCCTGGGGGATGAAAAGGGAAGGAGATTTAGTTGCTCCTTGGTGGAGATAGGTGGTGAGAGGCAGGGAAAGTGGACCCAATTTGTCAAATATGTAACATGTAGTTTGACCCTTTGACCCACAGTGTTTGCAGGTAACTCAGTGTATGGAGAAGGAAATGGGACTGTGAGATCATATTGGGAGCAAAAGTAAATTTCCCCCTTCATGGAGAAGAACTAGGGAATCAAACCATGGGCACACCTGTTGTCCAGTTCTTGCATGAGACACAGCTCTGTGTGTTGTGTGTGTGTTTGTGTGTCTGGGCAGAGGAAGCTATTTCTGAATTGTTATTTGTATACCTGAATAGAATCACCGTGTAACTCTCTGCAAGGCTTCCTGCCAACTTCTTGAGCCTGAAACTCAACAGATTTCTTACTGAGTGCCAGGATCAGAACTCTGCCAAAGAGGAAGCATCTGTACTGTCCACCAGCCTCTTTAGGAAGCTTGTTTTCATCCAGCTTGGAGAAGCAAGAAGCAGAACCACTTAGCTAACTCTCCAGCCTCCCAGTCCTAGCTGGCTGTGGGAGAGGGCATGAAAAAAGCCCATGGACTGTAATCTCAAAGCCAGGACTTGTCTTTAGCAACAGCATCTGGATGTGAGATTTTGTGGTATTGTTTCTCCTTCCCTGGGCCTTTTCCTTTAATAGAAACCAATTTACACAACAACAAATTTGAAACCAACAGCAGTTACTACAAAGAAAAAGGGAGAAAGGAAGGAAATAAGTACTGAAGAGGAGGGAAAAGAATGCAATAGACAGTAGATTGGCAAGTGATATTTGAGAGAGAACAGGATGGCTCATGTCGTGGTCATTCAGGTTCAAGGATCAAGACCATGTTTGTTTTGAAATCTGTGTGATATCTTTTTGTAAGGTCTCTACCAAAGATCCATGCAGAGTCCTGATGGAAAGCTGAATGTTATAATTTGAAGTGTGACTCTAGTCGTACGGTTTTCTATAACCCACTCAATGATAAACCTTTCCTGCACTGAAGAATTAACAAAAAGACATTGTAGAACTGTAAGAGAGTGCCCAGAAATCAGCATTTAAAAGGTGGTTGACTGTAGGTTTACATGTTGCTGTTATTTTTTCCCCCTGCGGGTTGGTTTATTTCAGGACATCTTTAAAATGAAAAGAAACCAATAGCCTTGCAGGTTACTAGTGAAGCAAATAAAAACTTCGGCATTGTGTTTCAACTCTGGACTGTCTCAACATACATTCTAATTAAGCTCTCAACAGGATTCAGCTCTCCTGCCCTCTCTCACATTAGCTTCCAAAGCATACTGGCTGAAAGAGGTAGGTTTTTATCCTGAGATGAATCAGGCATCATATCGCCTGACGCCAGGCTCTTGATTAGATACATATTTGTTTTAATTATCCACCTGCTTTCAATTAAGTACCAGGAAATCCACCCTATTAGCAACACAAGCTAATTATCCTGGTACAAGAATAAAGTCTTTCTTTTTTCTCCTAGGCACTTTGGTGAGGCATTGGCTAAACACGTTTCAAATATAGCTTTGGTTTTAACTTCACCACCTCATAGGTTAACAGCAGTAAAAAAAAAACCAGCTGCTGTGTAGGCTATGGAATAAGGGGCTGTTTGGAGGCACAAATGGTAGAGACACATTTTATGCTGGGGGTCAGTTGACAGAAATACTTCAAGGGCATTGCCGTTTCCATTTCTAAAATACCGTGGAGAGGGAATGTGCACAAATCTTTGAAAACTGGGATTTATTGGTTTTCATCTCATACAGTGCTTTGAAAATGTACTCTTTAATAATAATAGAATCAGCTGCTCCAGACAGCTGTGCGGGCAGCAACTGATAAGCTCCAGATGGGTAGTATGCCAGTCAACATCTGAATTTGGTGTTTTAAAACTTAAAGAAAGAGAATCTAAGAAACTGGCAGTGCATTCCTAAACAGAGTTACACCCTTCTAAGCCCACTGACTTCCAATGATTTAAGAAGAGTATAACTCTGTTTAGGACAGCAACTGTTAGTAGAGAAGGTGAAGAAATGTTAAGAGCTCTATGGAAAGGCAGTAATGGAAGGAAGATTTACAAAGAATAAAGCAAGATCGTGAGGTTGCTCTATTGTAAGGGAAGGAGCATAGAAAGGCACAGAGGAAAGCAAGGGAAAAAGTTGATTCATTTATGGGCACAGATGGGAAAAGGAAACAAACTGTAAAATAACTGAGTGGGTTCTGCTGCCTCCCCTCTGTGTTGGTGGAAGAGCTTCAGTGATTGTGCTTGTAGATGAGCTATTCTTCATAGACATTCTGCTTTTCTGTTCTCCACCTCCAACTACAGTATTTGTGAGCATGTGAGACATTGAAAGGAAGAAAATTGAGACTTCCAGGTATAGAAAATGTAAAGTGTCGTTCTATGATACATTATCCAAACTTTAGAAATATATTCAGATTAAAAGCCTGATCCTATAACTTCCCACATGCTTTTAACACCATTTAAATCAATCTATCTGTGTTTACAACTGTATGAATTCAAAACTCACAGCCAGATGGATATTCTATTTTACTTTATATGTAAGTAGGACAAATCCTTATCAGTATGTGAAGTCATCTGGTAATGAGCGAAGTAAAATGCAAAAACAGGACACTGAACTGGGGCAAGTTTATTTGGTTTTTAGGATATTGTGCTGGTATCAAAAATTAAATAGTTATACTCATATGCAAACCAAGGACTTGGCATGGATCATTCTGCAAGGTCTTGTTTGGAATTTATTTATCACTTGGCAAAATAATTTTAGGATTACAGCATTTTCTAGAATATATTTCCTATATTTACAGGATAATAGAAAGGAGAGTGGCATGCAGGGAGAGAGAGAGGCATTTTACCTGATAACTGTTACCTACTGGATACAGGAGAGCAGCAGCTCCATGTCATAAGATCTAATTATCAAGAATTGCCTTTTCTGCCCCAAAGCAACCATTTGGATGACAGTGTTCTGTGCGCTGTAAAACAAAATGGGAAGCCAGCGCTATATAAACTGGCTCACCGCTTCCCACCACTTCTCCTGATATCTGCCTCCTCATCTCATTTATTTTCCACACATTAATGGTAGCAGTCACCTTGAGCTGGTGATGCAGAGTAATTTTCACAGAAACCTTGATCAGAAACCATAAATCAGCCTGATGTGCTTTTATGGTCTAATAACATTCTGTCTGCTCCTACAAGCCCTTATGTAAAACTGCATTGCAGTGAAGCCCT
This sequence comes from Lepidodactylus listeri, assembly GCA_029233225.1. NCBI lineage: Eukaryota > Metazoa > Chordata > Lepidosauria > Squamata > Gekkonidae > Lepidodactylus > Lepidodactylus listeri. The sequence goes on from JARCFY010000011.1 coordinate 51,150,429, forward strand.
TGTGTGAGATTTTATCACAAATATTCTAGCACTCTGTATATTTCCCCCTGCAATATGCATGGTACCTCCAGACAAAACCCAAAATTATTATCATATTAAGATACTGGCTTAAATATAGAAATAGGAGGGGAAATTGTACACAGAGAAATCATAAATCGTTTCATTAGTGTTTCATTTCAATTCTTGGGATGGCCGAAGCAGTTGAGAAGAAGACAGAGGAAGCATGGATTGTTCCTGGAACCCAGCTGTCCTGAAGTCCCAGTAATGGGACTGAACTTATTTTTCACTTGCCAAAACAAAATATTTCTTTCATCCTGTACAAGATTTATGGTATCTGCTCTTACGGATGTGGTGGTGAGTGCTAACTAGAGCGGCACTATTCTAGAATTCCTTTAAAAGGGCTGTTTAAAAGTAGACAAACCTTGCAAAGGATAGATCCACCACTGTAAGCCCTTATGGCTAAATGCAACCTCCATGTTCAGAGGAAGTATGCAACTCAATATCAGTTGCTAGGAGGATACAATGGCATTGGAGGATACTGACTTTATGACCTGGCCAGTGAATTAAACTGGATGCTTGATGCTTACTCCAGCAGGGTTTTTTTTATGTTATGATGTTCAACCAGGCTACCAGGAAAAGGGAAGAAGGAGGGCAGATCCTGATAGCCAAAACATACACTGAATATCCATAGTCCTGCAAGATGTAATAAGGGGACATTTCACCTAACTCATAAAGTATGCAGAGAATATGGAAGAATGATGGATTTATTTTATTTACGTAATTTATAGTCTGTCTTTCAGTTTTGCATAGTTTCCAGAAGGCCAGGAAAATGGGAGCTGTAAGCAGTGGGGTACTGCAGGGATCAGTACTTGGTCCAATGCTTTTTAACTTGTTTATTAATGGCTGAGGACAGACTGGCAGTCTGGCCCGCTCTGCCTCTGCTTTGAAAGCGGAGGCAGAGCGGCAGTCCAGACTGCCACATCTGCCTGGAGGAGGCAGGCCGGACACAATGCGTCTGGCACCGTGCTCCTCCCGCAGCAGCTGGGCACCACTTAAAAACTGCTTCCGGCGGGTGTGAACGCGCACCAGCAGGGGGAGCCATGCGGTGTTTGCATGCTGCCGCAGGAAGCCACCCGCAGTCTGGACGCTGCAGGTGACTTCCTTTCGGCAGCATGTGAACACCGTGCGGCGGGGGCAATTCCCCCTGCCTTGTTCTGCCGCACTGCGGAGGCACGGCAGAACTCAAGTCTGTCCTCAGCCAATGATTTGGAGTTTGGAGTAAGCAGTGAAGTGGCTAAATTTGCAGATGACACAAAGTTGTTCAGGGTGGTGAGAACCAGGGAGGATTATGAGGCACTCCAAAGGGATCTGTCGAGGATGGGTGAGTGGGCATCAATGTGGCAAATGGGGTTTAATGTGGCCAAGTGCAAAGTGATGCACATTGGAGCCAAAAATCCTAACTATAAATACACGTTGATGGGATCGGAACTGGCAAATACTGACCAAGAGAGAGATCTTGGAGTTGTAGTAGACAGCTCAATGAAAATGTTGAGATAGTGTGCGAATGCAATGAAAAAGGCTAACGCTATGCTGGGGGTTATTAGGAAGGGAATTGAAAACAAATCAGCCAGTATCATAATGCCCCTGTATAAATCTATGGTGCAGCCTCATTTGGAATACTGTGTACCGTTCTGGTCACCGTATCTCAAAAAAGATATAGCATTGGAAAAGGTGTGAAAAGGGCAACTAGAATGATAAAAGGGTTGGAACACTTTTCCTATGAAGAAAGGTTGATGTGCTTGGGGCTCTTTAGCTTGGAGAAACGATGGCTGAGGAGTGACATGATCGAGGTTTATAAGATTATGCATGGGATAGAGCAGGTAGAGAAAGAAGTCCTTTTCTCCCTTTCTCACAAGAACTCATGGGCACTCCATGAAATTGCTGAGCAGTCAAGTTAGAACAGATAAAAGGAAGTACTTCTTCACCCAAAGAGTGATTAACATGTGGAATTCACTGCCACAGGAGGTGGTGGCAGCTACAAGCATGGACAGCTTCAAGAGGGAATTAGATAAACATCTGGAGCAGAGGTCCATCAGTGGCTATTAGCCACAAAGTATCGATAGAAACTCTCAGTCTGGGGCAAGTGATGCTCTGTATTCTTGGTGCTTGATGGGGGGGAGGGGGGGCAGTGAAAGGGCTTCTAGTGTCCTGCCCCCACTGCTGGACCTCCTGAGGGCACCTGGTGTTTTTGGCCACTGTGTGACAGAGTGTTGGACTGGATGGGCTACTGGCCTGATCCAACACTGGCTTCTCTTATGTTCTTATGTTCTTATGTTCTCAGGCAGACCATTCCACAAGGTGGGAATCACAACAGAGAAAACACATTGTGATGGACTGTCAAGAGTTAATGCCCAACAGAGTCTGAGAACCTTTGAGTGGAATTCTGATGAGAGAGTCAGTTAAGGAATGACAGTTGGGAACTAATCGTTGAAAAAGAAGCAGTTAAGCACTGACTGTGGAGTGGGAAACAAGCTAAGAGAGTGAGTGGATCAAGAAGGATTCCCATTCAAGTGAAAAAGGAAAATAGCTTCTAGTAAAGAGGAGTCACCCCTGCCCAGTTAAGAAGGGGAAATAGCTTCTAGTGAAGAGGAGTGATCCCTAGGCTATGTATAAAGAAGGATTTGGGGAACTTGATTGTATATTCCTGACTTCTAAACTTTATGTGTCAGTGAAACTCAGAAACCTATGCTAGAGTGTTTAAACAGAAACTGAAAAGAAAGCCTCATTCCTCAAAGTTTTAAAGACCTTGTATAATAGCAGAAACACTTACCTGTTGGCAACAAATTCTCTAGTGTGAATACAAAGTTTTCTCAAAGTTAGCTCAGTTTTATTATCTGTTCACCTCAGACATCCCACACCTGCTTCCACTTGACTTTTTCTTCTCCAAGTTAAATAAAACATTTTGTTTATTTGGAACTTTCAAAAGCCTCTTGTGTGCCATTTCAAAAGTAGTTGATTTTGAAATATAAGGTGATTTTGTCTCTTTCCTCAGTTCCCTGGGCTGGGCCAACATCCATCCATCCATCCATCCATCCATCCATCCATCCATCCATCTATCTATCTATCTATCTATCTATCTATCTATCTATCTATCTATCTATCTATCTATCCATCCATCCATCCATCCATCCATCCATCCATCCATCCATCCATCCATCCATCTATCCATCCATCCATCCATCCATCCATCCATCCATCCATCCATCCATCCATCTATCCATCCATCCATCTATCTATCTATCTATCTATCTATCTATCTATCTATCTATCTATCTATCTATCTATCTATCTATCTATCTATCTATCATTAAGCTACTGGGTGGGATATCCTTAGGCCATAGACATGTATGGGCAGTTGTTGATTTTGCCCATTTCCAGGTGAGTACCTGCAGAAACCCCTGTTGACGTGAGCAGAGTTGTCGTGGTGGAGCATAGAGAGATAGCCATCTGGACCAGATGGAGTTTCTGAATTGATTTTGATGGGAGACCAATATATAGTGCATTACAGTAGTCTATTCTCGATGTTACTATAGTGTGGATTCAGGTGGCCAGGTCAGGTGTATCAATGGGGGCATTTTACAGGCTAGGCTGAGTTGGAAGAAAGCCTTTTTTCCCAGGAGCTTCACATCCAGACCTGAGACTTGAGTAACAGTCATGAGCCCTGGTTTGTCCCCAGAAATCTCTTAAGGTGCTGAAAATGGTAACACAAAAGTCTCCATGATATTCAGAGAATTCAGCCCATGGGAGCTGGAGACAACTGAAGACATTCTAGTTTTGATTTTTATTTATACAGGTTTTAAACAGTAGCCTATGTCTTCTGAAAATTGGCATTTTAAATGGAATCCTTTTTACTTCCTCCCTCCAGAAATTTTTGCTTCCTAATGACATGCTGTTGTTTTATAGATTTTCTTGTAGATACCTGCTGCACCCCCCACCCAACAAATTGACTCTTGCAGAGGGGCATGAATTGATGTCATAGAAAGCTCGATGGATGCAGTGGTTTTGCAGCCTCTGCTTTCATCCTGGGCATTCCTGCAGGGGATCATGGGTATTATAGTTCCCTAGATATCCTGGTTGAATAAATTGGGCTATGTGGCTTAGGGCATGAAAAGGAAATCACAGCCCTCCTCCTTAGAAAGTATTACCTTAAGAATTGTCTAAGAGAGTCAGAAATTGAATTTGTTAAAAGGACAACCAGAGGTAGCAAGTACAGACAAAGCTGTTTTATAATTTACATAATGGATTGTTCAATATTGGGATGATCGCATCCCCTAAATAAACTAAAATGGTAGAGAGCTGTGAGATATGATCCTATCCCCAGAATGATGTTGTCCATCTTGTTCTACTTATTTCTGCTTCTTCCTGTCAAAACCATTGGCTCTCCATTCTGTCATTCTATCTCTTCTCTGGCTCCTACAAACAACTGTTGTACCTTTAAATTTTGGAACTTTGATGAAACCAACAAGATGCAACAGCTGATGAGAGTGATTCAGATCCTCTGGTTAGGAAACCATGCCAGGAAAGTTGATTGCGCCGAATATCAAGAAGAAGAGGTCTGGTTTCTTTCACAGAATATCCTATCCCCTTTCTTTGTATGGAAAGTTTCTCGCACCTCTGAAAACCTCTCATCCCAAAAACTTCTCAGTTTCCACTTACTGTTCCTTTCTCCTTTATTCATCCATCTAAGCTCTTGCTCCAACTCTCAGATATGTTTAATCTGTTGCAATTTGATATTGTTTGGGTATTTATATTCATAGATAGATATAGATACAGACAGACAGACAGATATTGTGAGATACGTTGGATATTTAAATCAACTAATTAATAAAAATAAGCTGAAGGGTATTATTCCGCTGCAGCTGTACAAACCTAATTATGGAAAATGCTGTGCATATATGTTGCCAAATGCGTCCACATCCTTTCCACTAAATGGGCCATTTTGCACCTCCAGTCCCTAATCATACATTCTTTAGTTGAGTTTCTCTTATTTGACAACAGCAACAATAATTTAATTTTCCCATCCCGAGAACTCATTTTCTGCAGCGTTCATGAATCTCTTTTTCAAACAGAATGGAGTAGCAGGGAGCTACAATCAACTCCCAACCAAATGCCTGCAGCACACAGCTTCTTTTATGTTTGGGCTCATTCAGGAGCTTCCAGCTCATCTCCAGGGGAAATCACAGTTCAGGAACCGATTCGACATTTGAGGGCCTGAAACTGCCAGGGCAGAGCACATTAGAGGAGCTATCTTCCTCTTTTCCAAATATCCCCTGCTGTCTAATCCTCTAGCTGACATTTGTTGTCTGCTTGAGGAAGCTGTTTTCAAACCCTCCTGCTTGGGAGCAACGTATGCAGGACGGTGAAGAAAGAGCAATGAAGGGAAATGAAGTAAAGAATACATTCCTTTTAGATTTGCTGATTCACAGCAAGTGGATATTGCAGCTGTAGCAGTAAAGCAGAAGAAGACCCCCCAAAGCAGTTGATTAGCTGAAAATCTTTTATTTAGAGAAAGCGTTTCCGAGATTCTAGTCATTTTAACTCCTTGGGGCACTGCTTAAAACAGTCTGATAAAGGAAGGAATTGGTATGTTTAAATCGGCTGTACTGAGGATCACAGTTATAATAATGGAATACTTGTTTGCAAGGGAACTTAGTGTAAGGTAGCATACCCTGCTCTCATGTTTCACATGCACTGCCATTCATACCTGTACATGTTCCTTCAAATAACTGACTGCACAGCTGGCTTGCCTTCTGCTTGTAAACTGGTGAGGGGCTAAGTACTCATTCAGTATTACTGGAAATTAAGAGTGACTGTCTGAAGAATGCAGATTCCACCTCTAATAGCAGAGAGAGACACAACTTTTGGAGAGCAGTGGCTATAATTTAGAAGCTGGCCTTTAACACAAAATACTTTCTCCTGTCCAAGTTCCCCACTTTCCCTTTTTTTAATTAACAAAAATTACACAAATACCAGAACTATGACACCAGCTATGACATACAAAGCATTTTTTATTGTTTAAGAAAATTGCAAATTTTCTTTTTTTAAAAGTCACAAAATATCCTGGTAGACAAGATCTATTCTTTTACTCACACAAAAATAAACAGTATAATGTAGTCCCGAAATGGAGTTAAGTATTCCTTAAGTGATTTTTTTCTTTCCTACAATATCCTGTCAACTACATCCATTTCTCTGTGTTGTAAATAAATATTCCTTCTATAATTTAACAAAAATAATATATGATACAGCTGGATCTCTTATTCCATATTTTCTCTCATTATCAGCAACACTGATCACTAATATTATTTTGGTTTAGAACACTTCCACCTGAGGGGGGGGGAAGTACCAACAAAAAGCCATGCCCTGGATTTACCCTGCTGCCACATTTGTAGGCTCTGGGGATGGAGGAAATGGGGGGGGACCATGTGGTCGGAGGCTGGCTGCATGGTCTGGAGGATGGGGTCTTGTGGCAGAAGGAGGTAGCGTCCTGCTGCAGCAGGCTGCAGGTGGTTCTGGGGACTTTGCTGCCCCTCTCTTACCTTACTTAAAGCACCACAATGGGGATCTTGCCCCTGTTTTCTGCCGCTTTCCCTCGCATCTTCCCTGCATTTTGGTTGTTATGTGTCTTTTTCAGGGCTTTTTTTGTAGAAAAAGCCCAGCAGGAACTCATTAGTATAATAGGCCACACCCAACAGCAGGAACTAATTAGCATATTATGCCACACCCCAACAGCACAGCTCCCTCCCAGGATCGGCTTTCCCAGGTGCCCCGCAGCTTGCAGGGCGCATGGGGAACCTGAGGGAAGGAAGGCAGTTTCTGATCAGCTTCCCCAGGTGCCCTGCAGCTGTGGGATGCCTGGGGAACCCAAGGAGGGGAGGCAGTTTAAACTGCCTTCCCTCCCTGGATCAGCTTGGCTTCCCCGAGGCACCTGGGGGAGCTGGGGGGGGGGGAGGCTGTAGGCATGGCCAACTCAGAAGCCAGCCAAAACGCCGTTCCTGTGCGTTCCTGCCCAAAAATAGCCCTGGTCTTTTTACTGATTTATGTATTACTGTTATTGTCATAACTTTGGGTATTTTGGGTATTGGGATGGATACTTTTGCTAGGGAGGTGGTGCCTGTGTGCCCACATCTTGCAGTCTGGAGACTCTTTTAAGTGGTCTTGGGGTGGAACCAAAAGAAGAGCATGCCCAGTTTGGGGGCTGTCAGTGGGGTTCTCACCACTAGGTGGCAAGGCTACCATGCAGTGGCTAGTGCTCATGTGGCTCCCAGGGTTTGCCATTCCTTGGTTTCACCCCCAGTAGGTGGGCTGGGGTGTGGGCGTTATTGGGTGGTAAGTGGGTTGCCTGATTCAGGATGCTTCCCAATGCTGCACCAGTGCTCCTGCAGTGTATTCAATAAAGTTGTGGCCTTTATTTCTCCAAAATACCTAGTGGGTAGTCTGTCACTTCTTACCCACCCACCCCATCCCCTGGGTCCACAATAACATTTCCAACACACCTTACTTAGTTTATAAAACATGTTGTCTTATTCAAGACTTTTGCATCATTTGCTTGAAACAATTTCCCATTCCATTTATACATAATAAAAATTGTGGCCTAGCATAGACCATAATTTTCCCAGGTTGCAAAAGTACTAGAAGTTATCAGATCTTGGGCCCACTTAAGCATATGAGTTTTGTTTCATTCTGTTTTGCAATTCAATTATAACAAAATCTTATACTGGGTACGAGGCTGCAAATTTCACATGAAATGTATTAAACTGTTGTGATCTGGCATGAACCAGTGACCAGATCCAGGTGCCTTTAGACTCAAACTTTATTCTTTTAGTTCAGCACTGAATTATTTGAACACCAGCGGAATAGGCTGGCAGCAGTTTTTGTAAAACTGTTCATGAGCAAAAATACTAATGATCCAAACAGGCTTACAGGCATGACTAAGGACTACTTAGACAATTAAAACTACTAAGAACTACTTAGACAAACATTGAATGGTAGGATTTTATTTATAACTGATCTATATGATTCAAGACTGATTTAACTGTCTATTTTAATAATTGCTCACCAAGTAGAGTATTGACACAGCAAGGACAGGAGAAATAGAATTAGATTGGACTGTATGAGAATGCAACTGTGTGAAAAGCCAATTGTGTTGCACTGTAGCATTAGGGATAAAAAGCTGAAGCAACTTGCCAAACAACCATTGATAGTTTCTGAACAGACCAATTGTCTATTGAAAAACTGACTCCCTGTCCTCAACTGTTGAACAGAATGTGAGCTAAACTGGTATGTGTACAAGCATTGCTTTAATGCAACCTTTTTTTGGTTCAAGTACTGAGAAATGTATCATCTACATATGAAGATGTTGATATGCTGGCAAATACTTGTACTTGGCCAGATACACTGGAAGTAAGTCAGGCTCCAGTGGTGTTGCTATTGCCTCACAGGCTCACCTTTCACCTGGATATTGGCCATGCAGGTATGGGAGGTGCCCATGCTTTCTCCCATGCTGGCAGCTCCTCTGGGGGCCAACTCAGTTGCTTGAGCAAAAAAAACCTGACAAAAATTAGAAACTGGGAAGAAGCCAGGGTCACTCCATGTGAATACTTACTTTCACCATGGTTTTCTTTTAAAACCAGTGATACTCATTGAGTGGCTCAGGAGCCACTTGTGGTTCCTCTGTGCACTGGTCCCCATTTGACACTTCCCCATGTTTCAGGAATGTGGGCAAGGCCCTTGCCTGATGCAGCTTGTGGTTTGCACCTTGAAACAGCTGCTGCTAGAAAAATGGAAAAATTGCAAGATGCAGGCCCTGTGCCAGGGATGGTTGATAGAAATAGTGAATGTTTTTGATGGAAATAGTGAATGTGGCTCTCCATAAGTCCCAGAGTGAGTACCACTGCTGTAAAATAGTACATCCACTGTCATCCTTCATCAACAAATTGTATTGATGAGAAATCCAGAGCCCAAAAGATACCAAACAGATCATCTCAGATAATTTCTCCCAGCCCTCACTCTTCTCTCAGCATTTATCAGTAAAAGGTATTTTTTAAAAATATTATTACTGAGGAGGTGAAAGTCTAATTAGTCCAACTACAAAATGCATATCTTTCTGGAAGGTCACAAGGACCTCATTTAGCAATCCTGTGGAAGTTAAAGAATATTGTTTTAGCGATAAGGGAAAAAATGCTTTCTTTTTGTACTGACACACTTTTTACTAATTATAAGGAAAAATATATATTGCTGTCATGAGTGCTTTTTCTTGTGTACTAGAGCAGATAGCATCTTTATAAAAAAGTAATCATTGCATTTCTTTCCTTTGGGGAAAAAAACTGAATTAATTTCCCTTTGACTATTCTCTGACCTATGGTTCTTTTTTCTCTTTTTATACCAGAGTAATGGTAGTCTTTGGAAAGGGTTTGAAATATTTTTTAAAGTTTCTACTTCAAAGGATTTTGCCACAGTTGATTGAAGGATCCTTTTTTGAAGAAACATACTGGTCAGATTTTATGTGTATGGATGATCATGGATTCTCTCTCTCTCTCATCCCCCTGGGTTTTCTACATTCACAGTTTTGTTTTGTTTTTAAAAACCCATATTTCCAAGAACCCTGAGATGGTCTTTGAAAGTTTATTGGAATTGTTTAATGAGAAAATCAGACAATACTAGCAGACAAGCTTAGCCAGTACCACTTATCTTTACTAGCAACATGGGAAGTTTTAGTGCATTCAGATTTCTAGTTTACACTGTCAGTTCAAACAGGGCAGCAGTGAAACCAAAGAGCCTCCACATAAACTGATGGCCCTTGCTAAGGTATGATCCAGAATCCTATGCAATACATTAGAGTTTCTCAACAGATGAGGACTATGTAAAGAGATCACTAAGGGTAGAAAGATTGGAAACTGATGCACAAACACAGTGTTTTATTATCTAATAAATAACACAATTTCAAGGTAGGCTTGGTTAAGTGGCCCCCACCCAAATGTCCTCCAGTTCAGTTTTCATTATTATCGATGAGGGGTCTAGTATTTGGGAACTAGTGGCTTCTGTTTACACCAGACTCCTGCAGGCTCAGATCACCTCATGATTGCCATGTGTGAATATGCCACTGATTTCTCAATGGTAGTATCAACTAATCACTGAGCCATTCACCCAAGTTCACTAGGAGGCTGCACAACAACATTTACACAAACTTTTCAAGCATGTCTGTTGTCTTTTACTGTGCCATGGTGCTGCTGCATGGTGGCAGAATTCTTTTCTCTGAAGTCATATTTAAATTTATCAAGAATGTCTTCCAAAATGAATTAGGGTTATAACAGATCCTACTCTTCACTGTTAGGATTAATGATTTCAGGGTATAATCAAAGGCTTGGTTTTCCAGTGTGCCCCCAGGTTTGCAAAGGAAGTCAGTGTAGTGATTGTTGTTGGAATGGATTCAGAAGACAAAGGAATGTGTTTAATATGGTCCCTGAATGAAGTGAGACTGGGGACTTTCATCTGGGGGCTACAGGTGGACTGGGAGGTCAAAACAGCCCTGGAAAATATCTCCCCCAGTCAAAATCCTATATTTTCTCTCAATTTTGTACTTAATTATTTTTCTACACAGCATACTAATAACTCTTGCTAATAGTTTGAGAACAAAATCTACCAGGTTTAGTCTACTTTAGGGTCAGTTTACTTAGAAGTAAGTCCTTTTTCATTCAATTAATCTTACTCATTTTATTTGCACTATTGCAGTACTTCAGTGTATTTACAAGGAGCCCATTCAAGTCTTCCACTCCTGCTTCAAAGGATCATATGACAGGTGTTGTAGTTTCCCATATAACAACAAACCACTCTCCCTGTTGCCACTTTCTGCCCCCTTGCCTCTTTCTCCCCGCAAGTCTTCCTTGACCACTTTCCCCTTTCTTCTCGTCAGCAAACCTGACAATGCTGACTATGATCTTGTGAGATTGCAGTCGGCATTAAAAAAAAAAAGTTGTGATGGTTTCACCTGTGCACTTACCTTTTCTCTGGTTTTGACCTTTTAAAAATCAATTTTTGACTTTTATAAAAAAAACAAACCTGGACTTGTAGAAACAGCCTCCTTCCCAGTCTGTTCCTGGCCTTGTTGTGAATTCCCCTCCCCCCATAATCTGGGGCCAGGCTCAGAGTTAGATATATGATATGTGCATTAATAAATATTTGGAATCCCTTCAACTTGTCTGAACTGTGGATGACAGGTTTTAAGTGAGCCGGTTAAAATGTTCCCTACTGACATTTCCTTTGGCACCAGCCTCATCATTTCTATATTTAACACTGGGACGATGGACAAATATAGGTGAGGAAAGCATGAAATAATGCAGTAGCACAGTGACCAGTGTGAATTCCATGCTTTGTGGAGCTAGTTTGCTGTCGGATCCCCCATCTGGTGCCGGGCCAAAATTCACAGCTCTTGTACAACTCTTTGTTTAAGGTCAGCTACCATTTCAGAACATTACTTCTTGATGCAACTTTAGGATGCAATTGCATGAATGGAACACAGAGCAGCATTGTTGCACTGGAGGCCTGTAGCCTGTCTGTATGGCTGTCCTTTTCTGTGAGATGGAGGGTGGGGCGGGGCAGGAGGGGACCCTGATCCTTTCACTCTGCACCCAGGTATTCAATGTCTATTAACCTGTCAGTTGAACTGAACCTTCAACTTACTGAGGCAGTAATCACAGCCAGCTTGCAAGCTCTTAGAAACATCTGCAGACAGACTTTATTATTTGGATTTGAGGGTCCTGGGTCCAATTCAACAATTTAACTGTTTCCTTATGAGCAGTATTTTAAACGGGGACTATCGTATTAACTGTATGGTAAAACTGGGTTTCACACTTGCGGGTCTGTGATGGTGGACAAGACTGTAGGAAGAAAACTTTATTTTTTCATAGTCTCAGTTTCAAGATTTTACTCCAGTTGGATTTTTCTTCATGCAAAAATGGCTCCTCGCTGGCCCCCGTCTCCCCATCTCAATGCTTTCATCTTTGTAGTACCTTCTCGGCTGCCTTTGGGATTTACACCACCCTGGCTTTCTCCTTCTACTAGGGTTGCCAACCTCCAGGTGGGACCTGGAAATCTCCTGGAATTTCTACTGATCTTCTGACTACAGAGACCAGTTCCCCCAGATAAAAATAGTTGCTCTGGAGAGTGGGCTGTATACCCCAGTGAGGACTCTCCCGTCTTCAAACCAAACCCTCCCCAGGCTCCACTCCCAAATCTCCAGGGATTTCTCAACCCAGAGTTGGCAACACCATCTTCGACACCAAAAGAGGATTTAAGATGAAAGCCCATGGATGGTCCTGTGTAAAAACTTTTCAGAAACCTGTCTCAGCTGCCTATCAGAGGTAAAGCAACTATTTGTAGTTTCTGATGCTGCACAGCAGGTTCCTTTTAATCTGTTGTGTTCCTCAACCTCTCTCTCTCTCTCTCTCTCTCTCTCTCTCTCAGTAATGCAGCAAACCCATGATAGCAACTAGAGGTGATTGCTTGCATTTGAAGGGAGAAAATACCTGTGTGTGCTCTTTGAATGCAGTTTAAATTAAAGTTCATTTTTACTTGCCACCTTTGGGGAAGAATGAAAAACATCAAGATTATTTGTCTGTTTCCTGCTTTTAACATTATGACCTGGTTTCCCTTTTTCCCAGTCTCCAGCTAATTTAATTCTCTCTTCCATCCTTGCAAACCAATCTACATTTATATCCATCTTTTCCCCACAAACCTATTATAAGGGGGAAAGACTGAACACAGAATACAAAGGCTACAGCCTACAGAGAGTTAGGATGCTTAAATGAAAATCCCATTGAAGTCAAGAGGAGTTAAGCAGCCTATTTGTGTGCAGGACTGCAGCCAAAATGTCCAGAGTATTGTTTGGACACCTAACCTTTAAAGCCTTGTATTGGAGCAATGTGAACCATTTTGGTGACACCATCTATCCTTCCTATGCTTTGCTATTCCTAATGCAAACCTGTCTTCATCCCATGATTTTGTGGGATATCTCCACTGGAGGCATAGAGCACAATTTGATGCACGGTTAAGCATGCTTAAATCCCCTTTCAATCAATCAATGGGACTTATCTGTACACTGGAAAGCAGCCATTGGATTTTCAGCTGAAGACTGTTTGGGCAGCCTCCTCCAGAGGGAGATGAAGGTTGCTGTCAATCCATTCCCTGAGTAAGTTTCAGAAAGCAAAAAGTCTAAGGAAAGACAATACACCAATTAGGTTTTGTAAAAAAGAAAGAAAGAGGAGAACAATTTGTAATCCTCATCCCATCCCATATGTTATTGGCACTATGCAATTGCATATTGACACTGGTGTGCTCCCAGATACAGCACTTCAAGCTGCTTGAGTAGCATTACTAACACTCTTTTAGTGATCTGAAGATGGTTGAAAGAGACATGACAAAGATCTCTTGTCCTTCTATAGCAGTGGTACTCAGTCTGTGACTTGTTGAAAGCCACATTCACAGTTGCCATCAACCAGAAGAGCCACATGACAACACTATGCCCTATGGGCCAGCCCAATAAACTTGCACATATAATAATATAAAAGTATTAATGTTAAATATATAACTGGTAGTATAACCTTTTACATTTCCAGAATACCTCTGAGCACATAGGATTCTTCCCCACCACTGCTAATCCTTAGCCAGCCTTAGTGTAGATGGAATGAGAGGAAGAGAAGACCTGTGATTTTTCTGAACGATCAGAAGTAGCTTGGGGGCCCTCAGTTTTCACTGGAAACACAGTACAGGGGGAGGAGATTGTGCCCTCTCCTTTCATAACATGTTTCCAGTTAACATTACACACAACATGGTATTGCTATTTACCCCATGATAGGTGAAGGCATAAAGATACATGTATGGTGCCTCTTTGTTTTTCCATGGTGCAAAAAAGGGGGGGGTGAGAGAGAGAGATTTGTATTACGAAACACTACAGGAGGAGAGGGTTAATGTTCACTCCCGGGTTTTGTATCTCTGATCCAAATGGAGCCCCTGATGAGTGCTTTTCTGCCTAGAAAGCTGGGGCGATCCATTTACAGACCACTTAGTATTTTGTCTAATGTGGCCCTAATATAGGCAGAATGAGAATCAAAGGGAAAGAATGGTGCTAGAACCAGGAAGAAAGAAGAAAGTTCTCTAGCAATTGGATTTCTTCTCCAAAATACAGTATTTGCACATCTCAAAACACAAAGAATGGCTTCATTCAGTTTTAGAAAGCTTTGTTCGCAGTGCTTCCCAAGAACAATATCAATTAATATATAACGTTTCCCTTCTTTCTGTAATGATAAGCTTATTTAATTGTGTTGTAAATAGAGCTACAATTTTATCTTCCAAATACATGTAGTGTTAAGATGTTATAAAGTTTGTAGGAAAGGAATATTATGTCAGTACTATTGGACAATTAACTGAAGGCAATAAAAAGAAACATATAAAACAAACACACTAACTACTGAGCATTAATATGACGATGTTTCATCTATTAGCAAAAATAGCAATTCTGCTTCAAAGTTTAATGATATAGAATGACAGAAGGATTTTGTTTAATTTGTCCTGGGAAGTCAGGAATTTATAAAAGGCCGGCAAATGGCCACAGTGTCAGACCATGTAACATGCATGTTTCTGTTGCTTTTTATTTTGCTGTCTAGCTCCCTTGCTGTTGTGTGTCCTGATTCTTTTTTACTTTAGAAATACACACACCATTTTCGCCACTCTTAGCTGACAAATTGATTTGGTGGTCAGAATAGAGCTTATGCATCTACAACAATACACAGGGTTTCTGGATGCACGTAGATAGCTGTGCTAGGATTTGGGTTCTATGCCAATCTCCAGCTCCACACAAGGAATCTAGGAGTAGGGTATATGTTATGGTATGCTGTACCTTTCTCCTTCCTATACTGAATGAGCATTTGAGAAACAGGATGAAAGCTGACATGTTGTTGTTGTTGTTTTCCTCTTAGAAGGGAGTTTTGGAAGGGGGAGGACTCCTCAGGAATGTCCAAGAGTCTATTACTATCTCTTCATACGTAAGGTATACATACAAAAGGGGTGTGCCTGCTCCTCCATCATCTGAAGTGCCACCATGAGGAAGCTACTAATTGGAGCACAGTGTCACCTTCTACTGAGGGCTGGGGAATGAGACAAGTGCAAGATGAGATCATTTCTCCTGTAGAAAAGTGATCCTATGAACACTATCCCCACTACCACTGGAACCTGAATCCTTGGGTAGGAAAGGCCATGTTTGGTCCACTTGTGTTTTCTCTTACAGGGAAGCTGCAGAGGTGTTTGGCTGACATTTGGAATGACCATACTTCCTCCTCTGTGTACTTGTCTGTCAAAAGGGCACATATTTATGAATTAACCCATAACTGAAATAACTGGTTTTATATCTGTTATCCTGTTGTTGTTTTTAATGGAGAATGAACTTTTAAAGGAGCTCTAAGAAATAAAGAGAAATAAATAAAGAGAAGAGAAGAGAAATAAAGAGAAGAGAACTGCCTATCTGATTCTTAATTTTGTTGTTATAAAACAGGCGCTTGACATTATTTTAAAAATTATTTTATTTATTTAGATGCTAATTTCTGGAAAGTGACACATTTATTTTTGTTGCTAAACTGGAAATGCAGGCAAGGGAAATTCAAATCAGCTATGTGCTTTATTCATAGGGTCTAGTTTGGAGGTAATTGTTTCTGCTTTTTAAGATGCAGCCTGATGAATAAAATAAATTTAGGAAAAGGGAGAGACACAATGTAGAAATATAGAGCACTAAAAATTCCTGTAAGCCCAGAACAAATACTTTAATTACACTGGATGGGGATAAATCATGGATGTAGAGCAGCTGGATGCTATGAAAATGTAAATGCAGCCTAATCTGAGGAAGTAGGATGGAGCTAGGAAAGGTGTAAATCAAAATGTCTATTGGAGAGAAAAATACACAGGCTTCTACCAGCCACTTAGACAGTTTTTATATAATATTCTGTGACACTTTATAGTGCATATATGGATAGGAGAGATACAACTCTCACTTTAAAAATACAATATTCAAAATAATAGCGATCTCTACCATTGACTTTGTTGAAAAAAGGGTCCTCAGTATACATATAGCTGGCCAGTAAACTATTATTTTGAACTGGAATGTAGCACAGAGGCTCAAGAATTCCTGAATGTATATTCCTAGTAATATGCCTATTGTTTACTGATCTTTGCAGACTCTCAGTGAGTCCTTGCTATCATTAGTTTTTATTTCTAAATATGTTTTGTTCCCAAATCCATTCAGTTTCTTTGAAGCAGAACTTCACTTTCTGTTACAGGCCAGAAAATGAGGCCGATACAAGCCGATGACCATTCAGCAATTTCATGACTGAACAGGGATTTGAACATTGGTCTTTAACGGCCCAAGTCCAACACACAGTCCATTTAACCATACTTCTTCTCCTCCTCTTTCAGCAGTAGGGATGTCATGAATTTTGCCACAAATGTGTTTGACAGTCAAACTGACCACGTTTGACTGTGCTTATTATTAGATGTGAGGCAGTCACCCAGTGTGCTTGGTTCAGCATAGAGCTACTCAAAGCCTGCCAGACAGGTTTGCATTAGCCGTTTTCAAAACTGCACATTTACAAAAACACAGCCAATCCAAACAGATCAGCAGCCATTACTGTTGCTAAAGACTACTTAGACTAACACTGAATGGCAGGAGTCTTTTTGAACACAGTATTTATTGATGATTAATTTACATTACTTGTGACTGTTTTAACTGTCTAATTAACACAGTTTTCTATGGAAGGGAGCAGCAGCACAGGAAGGAGGGAGGAGCAGCACTCAATCGGACAGTGTGAGAACATGCACGCATGAAAAGCTGGTTACAGTGCGCTGCACTGTTAGGAGAGAATATGAACATGCCAAAACATAGGTCATCAACAGACAATTTCTCAAAAACTTGGGCTCCTTTTTGCTGCTGGTGAACAGGACATGAGCAAATCAATGAGTGTTTGAGCATCCCTAGGAATGTTCATTCAGAAAATAATTAATCAAAATTCAACCAGATTTGCACCCATCTATTAATACAGTGAATGCAATTAATCCAAATGCATATCATGAGTGGAAATTTAGCAGCAACTGGAAATGTTGAACTCTCACTGTTATTCTGGTGCTTTGATGTTTGGTTTCAGTTCCCTAGGCAACAAGAGTGGGAAAAGGAGAGAGTTTTTCCTGTAGATTAGTACATGACAATGCAGTCATCCAACCAGAACTATTAACACATATTCATTGAAAGTGTCACCTGATAAGTGGAAACACTCTGCACAGAAAGAACTATCTCAGTGTAAGGGCTGGGGGAAGACAATTCTATATAATCCTGGTCTTGGTTACAGGAGCTTGTCTTTTATATGGGGCTGCACCTACTACCCACAGGGTGGGCAGGGCAAACATAAAGACTTGGATAGAGAGAGAGTGCAAAAGGGGGGGGGACCTTCCCATAACTCAACCCTTCCCTGAGCCCCGCCGGCCGTATGGTAAATTCAGCGGTCCCCACCAAGTTAAATAAAATATTTTGTTTATTTTTGAACTTTCCAAAGCCTCTTGTGTGCCATTACAGAAGTAAAATGTACGTAGGTGATTTTGTCTCTTCCCTCAAGTCCCTTGGCTGGGCCAGCATCAAAATATATAATAATGTGACAAGGTAGGGCATCCATAGACTAACAAGAAGAAAATAGAAATAAGGGCTGTTCAGCAATAAAGGAAGAAGAAACAAAGAGAAAATCCTGTGTGTGAGGGAGGGAAGAAGGCGAGATCACCATATAGGACTTTCAGTGTATGTTATAGAGCCAATTTCCACACTCACTCCACTAGGTCTTGACAAAGGGCAGGTGTCCCAAATCTCTTCCTGCATCTGGTTGAAAATGACCAGGCACTACTATGGAAAATACCCTGTGACTTAAACAGATAAAAAATGTGTTACCCAGGGCCATTATCATTTGGTCTGATTTTCTACAGAGGAGGCTTTGGAGGGGGCCTGGAATCCCACTCAGACAGAGCGTACAAGGGCCAAGATTAATAGTTTGATGCATAGGGTAATTTTGGATAGTGGAGGTGATGCGTATAATTCAACTCCATTAGATAGGATATACGACACCTGTATAGGGAGGGTGGTGTGCATCTTTCTCCAGAAGGGTGTGATGTCTATTTGGCAAATCTACATCAGGGACTGCAGGACGTTATAGTCAGCAGGTGGCCTTTAAGCTATACTAACTCCTTCTGTCACAGGGATAGCATGGACTGATCATGATAGGTAGGGATGATACCCAAGCATCCTGGGGCATCAGTAGTAATAGAGGGCATGTCCAGAACAGAGCATTACTGGCCATGCAGCAAAGTGCAGCTGAAAAGAAGTGCCATCAGTGCTGAGCAACATCTTTTGAGCCGGGTAGTGGCTGTGCAGCATATCGAGTAAAGGGGTTGGGGTGAGTAAAGGGGTTGGGGCTGGGCACCTCTTGGCACAATGTGTCCAGGCGATGATAAATGAGACCTATGGAAGACACAGGCCAAGTTTGGAGTCAGGGTGGTTCTGCCAAACAAAGTCAGCCATTGCTGGGCTGCCTAGCAGAGCCTGCCTACTTAAATATCTTAGCATATTTAATGGTATGTAGGCCTGCGTGCAGTGTAGCTGTCAAAGGTCCTTATTATAGTTTGACAAGTATGGCTTGGGCAGTATTTTCTTGTTGTTCTGCGTATTTTGACTAATAGGAGAATTTTAATTGTTTTTCAAATGGGATTCCCCACCCCCTTTTGGCTGCAATTTGCCAGGGGAGATGTCTTGGTTGAAATGTACAGCCAATGGCAAGGGAGAGTTAGTCCCCACTGAAACCAGTGGAAATAATTATCAGACTAATTATGAGCAGTTCTAATTCTGAGAGTAATACAAATTTGTTTTAATTAATAAAGAATCTCCCCTTTTTTTGCAGATCCTCAATACCTCCCCCACTTAAACTATTCTATGGATACACTCATAATATTCCATCTCTCTCTTAGAGTCTTTGAAGACAATGTGGTTCTAAAATATTCATTCAAAAGCTGCCTGACAAAAAATGTCTTGTCAAAAGGACATTTGAGCCTTATATTTCCACATGCTCATTCAATACCTATAGAAATTGCACATTTTAGGGAAATGTGCTTCAATTGTCTATGTCTGAGCCAATACAGTGAAATAGCTGCTAAAGCAGGGTAATTATGTTAAAAGTATTGTAAGGGAATGAAAGCCTTTCATGACAACTAATCAGCATCTTGAATGTGTCTATGGATACAGAATGGTCAAGAACAATCTGCTGAACTCCTGGCCCTTAATTATCATCATCTTAGCTTCTTATCTAAGTATGTAGAACTCTTTTAGTGTAGCCACCTTACATTGTCTGCATTGCTGCACAACTTAACTGTATTGAAATATGTTATTTCAGTTTATCTTTTATGCTAGTCACAGGATTGAAACAATCAATGCAACATTCTATCACTGCTGCCTTCCTCCTTCTTGGAACATATAAGGTGAAGACAAATATAACCTTTCTTAAAACTGATTTCCAAAATACATCTCTTCTCAACAGCATAAACTCTGGAAAAACAGGTTCTGTTGTGTATGGTGCTGATTGGCTAGTGCTTGAGATGTTACCAAGAAAATTCCCCTTAAGCCCCAAAGGAGTTTTCTACTGAAAATATATATATTTAAAAGTAATTTACAAGGAGATGTATTTTATTCAATATAAATATGTAAAGCCAATTTTTTTTTAAAAAGTAAGGATTCAGTGGCTCAAACAAAAATAAAAGCATTCAATCATAATAACAAAGAATACAGTCAGTAAAAGAGAAAGCCAGAACATGCAGGGGACTTTTATCACTATTAGCAACCAAATACATAAAAGGACACATCATGGCTTAAAAAACAAGCAAAGCAGACAGTACATCTGAAGCACAAGGAGAGAATAAGACTGACGGCTGATCCATTGCTCCATTTTCTGGTACTGAGAACAGTGACGTTCAAACACCTGTTGGTTCAGCTCATGTCCTGTTCACCAGTCATGAACAGGGAACCAATTTTCTATGATCAGTTTGTTTACCTATTCATAGGTCAGGTCGTGGCCCATCAACAAACTACAGAAAAATAATTAAAACTGCACCATAACCAGGGGTCCTTTCATAGAAAAAGAGGTGCAGGAGCTCATTAGCATAACTCATTAGCATATGCCACGTCCCCTGACATCACCGGAAGTGTGTCAGAAAGGGAATGTCAGTTTCAGCCCCATTATACCCTATGGGCCATTGAAATCAATGGCAAAAACTCATAGAGTATATGAGGGGCTGGAAGAAAGGGGGTTTGAGGGAGAGGCTCCAAACTTGCAGGGTAGCTGCTGGGGCCTCTACTTGAAATACCCATCAAGTTTCAAGAAGATTGGACTAAGGGGTCCAATTCTATGGGTCCCCAAACAGGTTGTCCCATCCCCTCCATTGTTCTCTATGGGGGGGAAGTGTTAATTTTTTCCTACCATAGAGAACAATGGAGGGAATGGGGGCAACCTGTTTGGGGGCCTGTAGAATTAGACCCCCTGATCCAATCTTCTTGAAACTTGGTGGGTACTTCGAGGAGGGGCCCCAGCAGATACCCTGCAAGTTTGGAGCATCTCCCTCAAACCCCCTCCCCTCCAGTGGCTTTTAAAGTTGCCACCGAATTTTGGCAGCAATTCGGCAGCGGGCCGAATCAGATCAGAGAATCTGATTCAGTCCGTGGCTGCCCTAGTGGCCACTCTTGAGCTGGTGGAGCTTTGCTCCGCCTCGCTCTGGCCCCAAAGGACCCCTGACCATAACTATGTCATAGAGATTTCATTTTCTTGTTAACAAGATTTCAGTTAAAAGTGCTGTTTAATGAAACAGGACAGCAATCCAAAATGATGAAAGGATTGTGTGGGTATATATGCTAATTTAAAACTGATGATTTGATTATGCTAAGGAAGCAACCCTAACATTGGCACAAATGAAGAAGTTATGCACTGCCAGGTAAGGTTGTTTTGAAAAAACCTCTACCATTTTGTTACATTTTAAAAACATTTTTAAAACAGCATTGTTTCCCCCAGATGTTAAAAACACTTCAGAAGCACACATCAGTATGAAATTCTGTCCCACCTAGTATTATGTGCAGTTCAGCACCTGTAACTGGTGGTGTCTATCTTCTCTTTATATATAAAAAGCTAGTTTGTAAGAGAAGACTCAGTGGAGGCAGCCGAATCAACAGCCATTGAGGCAAGGAGTGAATTCAGATTTGTCCCATGAAAATCTAGGAAACAGAATCCACTTGAACCAAAATATGGGATGCTTGACTAAAAAGTGAAAAACCACGTATCTCAGGCCATATATTTTTTAAAGCCTTTCTTTGATGAAATAACATGGCATCAAACAAGTATTAAATGAAAACAGAGCATGAAATTAAGTTATAGCTGCTCTTGCAGGGATATATTTAATAGACAATTTTGAAAGGGATTCCATAATGTATTTCTGAGACTTTCTGATGATGTGAGTGAAAAGAGGATAAGAGAGGACATGATGCTTTCTGGCCACCTTTTTGAAATGTGGGGTGTCTTTGCACATAACAGTAATGCACCAAGGTACACTGGCAAGATCTAGCAGTTATAGAAATGATACAAGTTTCCCAGTACTCTGGATAACACTTGTACAGCTTCTGATAATAAACCAATCAAACATTAGGCTATATAATAGCTACATTGGTAGGAATAGAGGTCTTAGTTTTAGTTAGCTTGTCTGCCAAGGTGCTTCACACAAACAGCTGCTACTAAATGTGAGTATGGGGGGAGACAGCAGAGTAAGATGGGCCCACCTGCCCCCCCTTCTCCCCACCCCTCTTATTCCCTGTGCACACAGTATAGATACTCCATTTCCCAGCCTGCCCACTATTCATATCAAAACAAGAATAAAATCCATACTAATTGCTAATATACCCCCAAAAGCATCTTTCAACTGATTTATCATTTAGAAGTTCTTTTTAAAAATTAACACGCAGCAATCTATTACGTTAAAGACAGCCAAGTGGTTTTCCTGACAATAATTAGAATTTGTAAGCATAACCCCAAGACTCTCAGCCCTTGGTTACCTGATTTTTTGTTATGGCTAGTTCCTCCTTTTTGTTCATGTGTACACTGAAGTGTGGGCCTAGAATTGATAGAAAGAGCCTTAATTAAAGTGATATCAAAAGGCAGTGAGTCATGCCAGAGAAAGGAAGGAATGCAGGGCAGTTCCTCTATCAGCCACGGAAAAACTAAGAGGGATTCAATTGAGGGCCCTAAGAGGGATTCAATTGAGGGCCATTTTGTCCAGGGACATTGGAGCCTCCACCCAGATAATTTGATCCTAACTGTTACACATTGTTACTGTGACTGAGCTTTGTGCTAAGCTTCATAGACTGCAAGGATCCTGAGAGTCTCCTTGTGAGCCAATCAGAAGAGGGCATATTTTGCAGGGAATCCTATTGGCTCTTACCATATAGAGGTAGTTATATTGAAACAGCTAATGCCTGAGCCTTCCGTTAGATAGCATTGCTTGCCAGAATGATTCAGCACTTTCTCTGATTGGCTGCCCAAATAACAGACCAATCAGGGAAGTCGAGAATGAAACAGGAAATGCAAATAAGGTATGCTGTAGTATTCACTATGATTGGTTATTACTGTGTCAGGAGGTGTGGTTTTGACTGTTCTTGACTGGGGATTGTTGCTGGGTTGTTTTGTGTATTGTGTTCTGAGCTGAATAAAAGAAATCACTGTTTGATAAGAGCTGCCTCAAGCCCAGTATTTAATGCTAACAACCCAGGTTTCCAAAACAATAGGAACTACTGATTCTGGCAATTTCCTCCATATTTTAGTGACCGGACAAGACATTTCCTGCCCTTCTCCAATCATGAGAAGTACCTGGGACCCTAAATTCCACAAGAGAACATTTCCTGCAGTCTGCATGTAAAAGGAAAAAACTCCCCTTCACTAGATATATTTCTTTTCAGTCTGGCTCATCTTTGAAAAATCATTTTTATTATTCCCACTTTCCAACACCTCTCCCCCCCACTTCCCCTGCATCTCTTCAGGAACAGGCTCATATATCTCCTCTTTCATAGGTTTTTTCCCCTTTTAATTAGGCAGGTTTTCTAGGGAAAGTTTTTGTGTGTCTTTTACTGCATTGCTTTTTCCATTTGGTAATTTTCATTGCTAGCATTTCTATATTGTATAGATTAATTTGTTTTTTCCCCCTTCTGTTTGTGGAATAAAATACCCATTTGTTTAAGAGCCTATCTCCCCTTGTTTTCCCGAGTGTTATCTGAATCTGGACCTTGGTATACATAGGCTAACATCCCAAGTATATAGATGCCCAAACTACATGTGCTTGCTCTGTGCAAGCAGAGGAATGCCTTTGCACGTTATGGCCCTGACACATGTATACTGATTTGGGTAACATTGCTGGGATCAAAGTACAGAGCTGGAATTATCCTTCTTGGAGAAATTCATGGTAAGTCTCAGAACAATTTACAGAATAGG
The DNA here is from genome assembly GCA_029233225.1 of Lepidodactylus listeri. Classification (NCBI taxonomy): domain Eukaryota; kingdom Metazoa; phylum Chordata; class Lepidosauria; order Squamata; family Gekkonidae; genus Lepidodactylus; species Lepidodactylus listeri. Next base: position 51,174,074 of record JARCFY010000011.1, read on the forward strand.
AATGCATCTGAAGAAAAAAAATCTGATTCAAATAATTCTGAAAGCAAGGATGGACCCTATAGTTCCATTCTGCTAACAGCAGGGCTTTGCCCCCATAGTCAGAATGAAGAAACGGACACCAATATGGGTTCAACGAGGGCAACTTTATTAACAATTTATAATTAAACAACTGGTGAGGGTATGCTAAACTGCACAAAGGAATGTGGCTGGTGTCAACTCTTGATCATCTTCACTTCCTCCTGGGGGATGCACCTGCCCTGATCTCGAGCCATCCATGTAGCTCTCAACCAGCGGCCTGGCATATTTATAAGAACCCCTGGCCCACCACCCCAGAAGCCACAAGGCCTGCTAAGATAAGCTGGTCCAGATTGTTCTAAGAAAGATCCCCCATTCCTGACCTTGAGCCACAAAGGCCCAATAGCCGTTCCTGGAGGACCCTTCAATTCCACTATAAAATGCCCAGGTGCTCACCATTTCAACTTCCTAACCATGCTACCCTGCCATAGCAAAGGTCAAGCTTCTGCTTAGGCCTTCACCCCCACTAAGTGGCCCAGTGTCACCAGCACCCCTCACCTCAAGTCTGCTAAAAAAATATTGTTGCCCTTGTTGGACAGGTGCACCCCATCCTCCCTATACAGGTCTGCTAACTCAACCCGTATATCAGGGTGCAACAGGAAAAGGCCCAAACCACCTTCCATGGCATTTCTGAGCTGCTGATTGGCATTTCACCTCACCCAGTCTAAGCACCTAGGATCCCCCAAGTTACACCACACCTGTCACGGTAACATTGCAGACAAAACCAGCTGCACCCCAGGTCACAATGTCTGCCAAATCAGCCTTGGCCTGAATGATTAGGGCTGTACCCTTAATGAGACCCAGATCATTACCACCGAGATGCATGAGTAACACATGAGAAGGAGGGCCACACCTCTTGTTTGTTGTAGTGGTTAAGGGCACGGACTCTAATCTGGGAGAACCATTGAGCTTGTTTGGAGGTTCTAGCAGGGGAGCGCAGCTATTGTATACCCTTGACTGAAGAACGATTCACTCCTTCTATCTGGGATGGTCATCCTCTTCGACCGAGCGTGCAGCTTCGGGAGGGACACACATGGAGCGGTGAGGGAGGTAGGGGACACCCGCCTAGCCAGCCAGATCAGCTGAATCAACCCTGGCGATCAATGGGGTGACAGATGTCACAGCCAGATTGCCCTCACATCCTTGGGAGAACCAGGTTTAATTCCCCACTCCTCCACTTGTACCTGCTGGATGACCTTGGGCAAGCCATAGCTCTGTACCAGCTGTTCTCTCAAGACAGTTGTCTTAGAGCTCTCTCAGCCCCATGTACCAAACAGGGTGTCTATTGTGGGGAGGGGAAGGGAAAGGAGATTGTAAGCCACTCTGAGACTCCTTTGGGTAGTGAAGAGCAGGTATAAATGCAATCTCTTCTTCTTCTTCTTCTTCTTGAACAATAGCGGCAAAAGCCCAGGCCAACGCATGCCTCTTTGGTCCAGCCACTCCACCTCAGCCTGTTTACTGCAGCCCAACTGAGAACCAATGTGCATCCTCTTGGCTTGGTGAGTGGCCCAAAACACCATGCTGTGGCCGCAAATAAGCACTCAGCTCTTCCCATGGCAATCAGCAACACCTAAAACAAAAACCAGGTTAACCACACAAAACAAACTGAGGCATCCAGGCATAACAGTAAAGGAACTTCCCCAACACATCAAAACTTAAGGAAGGCAAAAATCAGACTTTGCATTTCCAGACATACATCTTATAACAGGCCGACCTCCATCTGCCAAGTCTCTGAATATCAGCTACCGGATACCCCATTTCTGCAGCAGTGGAGGCCACCCCGATTCTAAAAGAACGAATGCCAAATTGAAAACTGCTGAGATCCAAAGCCTCCAAAGCTCTTTTAGTGACTGCCCAAAATTGAAATTTTGTTAGGGGAGATCTGTCCTTTTGCTGAAATAGCAAACTTTCCTTCCCACCCCTTAGGGCCAAATAGGAATGAAGTGCAGTGAACAAACAAAGATCTTGATCAGAACAGGGACCCATTGTCACCACAACATCCTTCCGCAATTGGTCTGTCTTGGAACACCTAACTGTAACCTGAATGGTATCCCCGCTACTCTGAACATCCCGAAGGCAAAGTGTATATCCCAACCTATCCTGGCATGAGCGAGCCACCAATTCACTAATTCTAAAGGCCCCAAAGAATGCAACCAAGGCTGCCGCATGAAACAGGGAAGCCTCGTATGCATCCACATATAACAAAGCCCATCGGGCCCTCAAATCCTTAAGAACAGCAGGGGGGAAAGGCTCCCGCATATCCTGAGGTGTCCCATCCTCATGGGCCCAGCCTTCCAACATCTTTCTAACTCAGAAATCACCGGTGTCATCCTTAAATCCCCCAGCCTTGCTTGCAAAAGCAAGGGCTGATAGTTTGCCCCAATAGAACAGACAGACAAACCCTTACCTTTTAATGCCACACAGAATTGAATCAGATGTGACACTGGGATAAACCAGAGCTGTTGAAGGCTCACCTGCTGCCTAAATACCACAAACTGCTGGCCTGCTGTCATATAAGCCTGGTGTGTGCTGGGGGCAAGGGCTAAGCCCATCACCCTGTCGGCCTCAGCCCTCCAATTTGCCACAGGTCCATGGGCATTCTTACCGGGAAAGGATTGGCATCGGGAGCCAACTGACAGAATCTCTTCATCTGTTTCTGAGATAGAGCATCAGAGACCCCGTTACTGACCCCATTACATTAAAGCACATGCCTGGCTTTAAACAATATATTACACTGCAGGCATCGGAGGGTAAAGGCCCTAACCAGCACCATTACTCTGGAAGACTTAGATGTTAAGGAGTTGATAACATACTGTTGCCAAGTTATTGCACCAAAAATGAACGATCCGACTAGAAAGGTCATTAGCCCAGATATACACTGCTACAACTATGGGGAAAAAATCAAGAAATGTCAGGTCATGCATCCAGCCAGCCTGGCTCCATTCAGGCGGCCAATCCTCAACACACCAGTGTCTCCTAAAGTAGACACCAAAGCCCGAAGAACCCATTGCATCAGAGGTGACCTGCAATTCAGCCTCCAGTCGGAGATCATCTCTCCAAAAGGACACCCCATTGTACGAGGCCAAAAAGTCTCACAATAAAAGACTAATAAATCCTCCCTAATCCCTTGGGTAGCCTGAGTCCTATGATGTGGGTGTTTTAAGCCTATTGTGGAATTGCACAGCCTTTGCAGGAATGCACACCCTGGGGTCACCACTTTGCAAGCAAAGATAAGGTGCCCAATTAGTTGTTGTAACTCCTTGAGTGTTAATTTAGTTTTGATACATGTGTCCTCCACCAGTCTCTGGAGGTTAGCCAGTTTATCCATTAGCAAGCGTAAAATCTGGTGCACAGTGTCCAGCTCAATGCCAAGAAAGGATAAGACCATACTAGGCCCCTCCATTTTTTTACCAGCTAAAGGAACACCAAGTTCCTTAGCCAACTGTTCAAAATTGGACAACAACTGTGCACAGTCATCTGATCTGGCAGGTCCAGCAAATAGAAAATCATCCAAATAATGGGCCGTACTGAACAAGCCCGTGTGTGTACGCAAGACCCATTCCAAAAAGGAACTGAACCATTCAAATGCAGCGCAGGACACTGAGCATCCCATATGGAGGGCCCTGTCCATATAAAACTGCCCATAAAGGAGAAACCTAGCAGAACGAAGTCACCTGGATGCACTGGAAAAAGGAAAAAGGCCGACTTGATATCACATTTAGCCAATTCAGCCCCACATCCGCAACCAGGGACCATATGGATTGCCTCACGAAAAGAAGTGCACCTGAATGAGCACAGCTCATTGGGTATCACATCATTAATTGAGCTGCCCTGTGGATATGACAAATGATGAATGAGATGATACTTTCCCTGTGCTTTCTTGGGCACCACCCCCAAAAAGAGAAACCTGCAAATTGTGCACCAGAGGGAAAGGAAAAGGGCCCAACACCCTGCCTTCTAAACACTCATTCTCAATCTTGGCTCTAACCACCTGTTCCATGCTTTTAACAGATGACAAATTGGGAGCCAAAAAGGGCGCCGCTTACCCTTGAAAGGAATGCGAAACCCAAACTTAAACCCATCTAACAAATACTGCCTATCTGTAAGCTTAGGATAAAAATGCAACCAGCGCTCTAAAACTGAAACTTTAACTGGACTGGGCCCCTTTGTCAGGTAAGGACTGACCCACCCCCCTAGGCACCTACCACTTCTGATATCCTTGGTGCCAGCTCTGGCTTTAGCCTTGGGGCAGGATGGAAAGGAATGGGGGGCGGAACAGAGAGGGCACTCATGGCAAAAAGTGGGCATTTTTGAGACGCTTTCCCTCCCTGAGAACATGTAGTTCCCACACTGGGTGAGTGCCACACTACATATCCACTGTCAGAGTGCTCACCGAAGACTGGCTTAGCTGGGGACATTGGCTGCATTCACAAATGTGGATGGATCTAGTCCCAATGCAGAGCTGGGTTTATAGCCACTCTCATATGAAAAGCCTTGTTGTACTCCATGCTGGCCTGGTAAAGTCAGAATAACCTTTATAAATTATATCCATATATTGGAGCATAGATGAGGTCCTCCCTAACAATCACCCTGGCATAAATAAAAAAACCGGGATACCAATTGGCATATGTCCTGTCAACCCTGTGGCGCCTCAGGCGCTCTTTATCACACTCATCTAAATCTTCTTTATCCTTCTTTTCCCGTTCTCTATACAATAAGGAAAAAACATCCACATATTCGCTCCATAATACCTTGTCTCTGGTGGCTGTCGTAAGATGGTCACCAAATGGCAATGCCTTCACTGGCACCATCTTGTATGTCATATTACCCTGATAAGGGGAACCCCACCTGGGCCACACACCACACTGATACTGTGCTGGGCTTGGCGAAGGCACCCAGCCAGATGGTGGCTGGGTATTCCCCACACCCCATGGCCATGATGGAGGCGGCACACTGCTGGAACCAGGTGAAGGTCCTACTGTGGGCGCTGAGCCAGGCGACCCCAAAGAAGTCTGTTGGCCCACAGGGCCCCATGGCCACATGGCACTAGGAGTTAGCATGGAGTCAGGCTTATCTGCCACCTGTGATGTACCCACATAAGGCACCACCTGCTGCTCCTCCACTGCCTGCTCAGTCTGATCTTCCTGCATCTCCACTGTTTGAGCCTCTTCATCCCCCGAAACTGTGGGATGGCTAGCTGAGGCCCTGCACCTATTTTCAATAGTAGAAAGATGAGTTAGCACTTGAGCTTGAAAAATCTCTGTAGGTGACATAGCAGGTTGCCTGTCCCCACCTACAGTGGAAGAAGGCCCACTCAGGCATTGCTTAATAGCAGCCAGCCATTCTAATATGGCCCTGTTCACCGGGTTGTCTAAAGAAGTGTCCAGAGATGCAGATGAAACAGCACCCATGGGTGCCAGAGAAGCAGAAGCCACTGCAGAAGGTGCAGAGCCTATGGGTGCAGAAGGCACAGAAGCCTCTTGTGTAGAAACTGCGTCTACAAGCGCAGAAGGCACTAGGGCACCAGGTGCGGAAGCAGCACCTATGGGTGCAAAAGGTACCGGGGCACCAAATGTGGAAGCAGTGCCTATATGGGAAGCACTGCCTATGGGCGCAGTAGGCACTGGGCCACCAGGAGTAGGAGCTGCCCCCTCAGTCAGCCGCTTGGGTGGGGTCTGTTTTCTTTTTGCTGGGTTCTGGCCTACCCGCTTAGGGGCAGGCTGTTTCCCTTTTGAGGCCACCTGGCCCTTTTTAGAAGCCATGGCACCCAGTGAGTAAAGGTAAAGGTTTCCCTTGCTCAAAAGCCAGTCAAATACGACTCTAGGAGCTGGGACCAGAGACAGGAGTCCACTCCGTCATGCAGCACTCGGGTCTCAAACTGCTGAACTACTGACCTTCCAGCCTGCAGTTCAGTGTCTTACCAACCACCAAAGGACCAACCAAAAAGGCCTAGAGCACCAACAGGGCTGGCAGCAGCCACAGCACTGCTAATGGCCACCACACGCTGGCCTGGAGCAGGCCACGAGGTCAAAAACTGGGCCCTCCCCAGGCCCAACACCCAATAATGGCCCCCACCAGCTGCAGGCCACATGCAGTAAGCTGAGAAGGCACAACGGGAAGCAGTCAGCCAACTATCCCTGGCTAGCTGAAATGGCCCCCCGTTCTAAAGGCCGCCACAAAATGGCCACCAAAACTTTCACTGGCTGCCACGTGGTATAGGCCAGGGTCTATACGCTCCAGGGTCTGCATGTACACCCATCCGCAAGGCCAACACCAGGCTTCCGCCAGTCGCAGAAGGCCCAATGTGCCGGGTGGCAGAGCCCCCAGAGATGTCTAAAGCCTTTGCGAACCACTAGAGGCAGCCACAGTTCCTCCCATTGTCGGGCTGCCCAAGCCCCCAAAATGGCGGTTGCCCCTGAAACAGGTCTCCCAGGCCATGGAGCAGCAGCAGGTCCTGACCACCACTGTCCACCGACACAGACGTGCCAGCTGCTGCCATTCGCCAAACATGCCACCAGTTCAAGCAGCCAAGGCCCAACCACTGCGCAAGCTGCACCCCGAGTCCTCTGCTGCTGGCCAATGGTGCTCACTCTGAGCATGCAGGAAGACTGCTGAGGTGATGGGCGGGAGCCAAGCCTAAATAGCTCCGCTCACACCAAGCACTGTGCTTGTCACAGCGCTGGTGCCCACCTCTCCCTCCTTCTGAGAGGGCAAATTAGCCCCTTCCCACCAGCACAAGCTCAGCAGGAGGTGAGTGGCCGCATTCCTCTGAGACAAGGAGACTTCCATTGATTCTAGTAGAGTTGTGTTGGTGGAAGTCTCCCTGCACTGGAGGAGAGCACTGGAATTAATGGAATGAAGTTGCAGGGTTTAATCCAAAACATTTTTACCTTTTTAAAAAATTGTTAGCTACCAGTTTATTTAGCCTTACACTTGCCCTATAAACCATATGGTGTAAACATTAGTGGAGGACTATCGTATGTCAGTTAGATTACCTGTATTACATTTGCAACTCTAGTCCTTTGGAGGAATTTTTCGAGCAAACTTTCCCAGAGGGAAGAAGGGAAGCCAAGGTGATGTTTTTGAAATCTTCCAAAGGAACACTGTAGTGCAGTTTTCTTTCTACTTGACTAGTTTTTTCTTAATTAATATCACTGACAATTGTTCAGGATGAAACATGTCTCTTTGCAAAAACTCCTGGGACAAGAAAAGTGGAAAAAATTGCTCACCTAATATAATCTTCCCTGAAAGTTCCCTGAGCAGAGTTAATTATCTTTAATGCGGAGTTTAGAAACTTTATTGGAATTCCTTTCAACTCTGAAAACTGAAAACCAGCAGCCTGAGACCCATCTCCACGAGCCATCAAGCCGCTCGCCATTTCAAACCCACTTAAGACCTGCCTTTGATCCGTTATCTAATGAGTTCAGTGATACTGATCTGAAATAAAACTGGGCAAAGAAAGTATCAAATATTAGCCATCAATTAGCAAGGCTTTACTTGGATGAGATTTTCACAATATTCAGTATTCTTATTCAGATATTAAAAAGTAGGGATGCTTCTGAGTTCTGCATCACAGAGTATACAGAATGCTAGGGCAGAAAGGGTTTCAGAGTGAAACCCAGAATCAGTGCATTGTTGTAGATTCTAGTTTGGTGTGAGAGCCAGTTTGGTGTAGTGAGAGCCAGTTTGGTGTGTGAGAGCCAGTTTGGTGTAGTGGTTAAGTGCGCGGACTCTAATCTGGGAGAACCGGGTTTGATTCCCCACTCCTCCACTTGCACCTGGCTGGATGACCTTGGGCAAGCCATAGCTCTGTACCAGCTGTTCCCTCAAGGACAGCTTGGGAAAGAGTTCTCTCAGCCCCACCTACCTCACAGGGTGTCTGTTGTGGGGAGGGGAAGGGAAAGGAGTTTGTAAACCGCTCTGAGACTCTTAAGTGAGTGAAGGGCGGGATATAAATCCAATCTCTTCTTCTTCTTCTTCTTCTAGTTCCTTCCAAAAACGCGCCCATCAAATCTGTTATATACCCGCAGATGGATTTCTGGCTATGCTGGTGGTTTGGAACATGTGAGGGGCTATCTAAAAGGGTCCTAAAGATATACCTAGGGTATTCACATGCTTCAGTAGCATGTGTCCATGTTTTGACCATGAAACAACAGGGATTCAGAGTGGCCTGTTAGAGTGTACCAGGATCTCCCTTGCATGCCCTCGGTGAGTGTATCTACTATGGCATGTGTTCATCCCCACTAGTCAGCATGGAACTCAGAGCATATGCAGCAGCCTTCAGGAGTGGATTAGGGAATGGGTTGCCAACCTTTAGGTGCAGCCTTGAGATTTCCCAGAGTTACAACTGATCTCCAGACAACAGAGATCAATTCACCTGGGGAAAATGGCTGCTTTGGAGGGTGGACCATATAGCATTAAACCCCACTGAGGTCCCTCCCCTCCCCAGACCCAGCCCTCCCCAGGCTTCACCCCCAGATCTCCAGGAATTTCCCAACCCATTGTTGGCAACAATACCATTGCTTGTGCTAGAGCTTGCTTCAGATGCCCCAATCTCTTCTGGTGCTGGGAGAGCAAAGGGGGTTCCTGGCCCCACTGCTGGACCTCCTGAGGGCACCTAGTGTTTTTGGCCACTGTGTGATGGAGTGTTGGACTGGATGGGCCACTGGCCTGATCCAACATTGGCTTCTCTTATGTTCTTATGAATATATTAATCACAGGATTGCACTAGGAAACTCCACAACACACATGGCTACTGTTCTAAACTAGCCTTGGGATGTCCCTAAGCTGCACTGAGCCCCTGCCTCACAGGCTATGAACTGAACTTAGAATCAGGGATGCAAAAATGAAACCCCTACCCACCCACCCCAGCTTAGGTCAAATTTACATCTGACTTTCCTGCTTGAATCATTCTAGTTTTAAAAAAACCCTGTCTATATCTGTTTCTAGTTTCAAACCATACTTGTTCTAGTTTATAAATTATTGTTTACATTCATTAATTGCCCTCCTGGGTCAAGCTAGCATTATATTGCTTTAAACAAATGCTGTTGCTTAGTACTCTTCAGACCACCTGGAGTGAAATTTGAAACCAGCGTGAAATGAGCTTGGGTAAAGACACCAGCCAAACTACTTCAGAAGGAAAGTGTAAATTGGGCCTTACCCAGTTAAGCTACTTTCAAACAGAGACTTCTGCAAAGATAAGGGCTATTTGGAAAGGGGTTGGTATCATCGCATCCCCATCTGTCCCCCGCCCCTTAGAAGTTGCTATTCTCCATCATGTGTGTGTGTGTGGGGGGGGAGGCTGTCTACAGGGGAGGGCTTCATGGTATATAAGAGGTCTCAGGCATAACATTGCTACATTGCATATGCTTCACCAAGGTAAGTGTTATGTATTGAGCCGGAACTTACTTGCAAAAGGACTTAGCTTGGTATGCATAACAATAGATGGCTAGGATCCTAGAATGGGCCAGTAGGGAGTCAGGGATCCTAGAGGAAACCAGTCGGGAAACAATAAGTGTAAATAGCCTATTGATGGGAGTGGGGTGTGTTTGGGATCTAATCTTTTTCAGGCTTAAATACTGGGCTTCGGCCAGGGAAAGCCAATCTTCTTTTCGCCTTGCTGTAATCACTAATAAATTATGAGTTGATCATTCTGCATGTCTGAACCCAGTATATTTCAGTAAAGTTTGTTGCTCAGGAAGAGAGGACTTAAGAGGGAGCAGAGAGCACCCGGTTACGTGTGTGTGTAGAACAATTGTGAACAGGGCTTTTTTTCTGGGGGAACGTGCCAGAACAGAGTTTTGGAACCTCTTTGACAAAATTCTTTTAAAAATGTTTAAAAGTTCATGAGTTTTCGGTATACAGATTGAAAACCATTTCCCTCTTGAGAGTTCCTGCACCTCTTTAAAAAAAAAAGCAAAAAAAAAAGCCCTGATTGTGATTCTTTCTTGAATGTCTTCAGAACTGACTGGCAATTTTTCATGTGCTTGACAGGGAAACTCACAAAAACAGTTTGGTCCAATATTAAACCAGAGGCATTCCCCCATCACTACCTGGAAAACTAATTGTCTGATAAGTACAGACAAGAAACTATGATACTAGTCGTTAAAAACTAAATCCTACGTATTAAGATAAGACTGGTATACTAGCTTACTAGTATACTTCAAGTGCAGCAAAATACTGTAGGGGGTTCACTGGGTCTTGCCCTCAAATAATTATGCATGGAAGAATATTAATGCACACTTATATGGGAGCCCAATGAACTCATGGGTACGTTTCTGAGTAAACATGCACAGGATTGTTCTGCGAGCATATTTTTCAGTCCTGGTTTGCTTTAAAGTCTGTATTATTATTATGCTTTTCATATGTGCTGCATATAACACTAGGTGCCAGCCTAGAACCTTTTTTTTTGGAAAAAATTGTTTTTATTGATGTAAACTCAGAGCAAACATACAACTTGTAACTTTTTTAGAATAATTACAAATATCATAAATTTATGCAGTATATAGAAGATACAACAAATTTGAAGCTTTCAACTAATAGTTCACAATAAACCGTCGTAGTGTAATATGCAGTGAGTTGAAATAACTTGAAAAGGAGTTATGTAGTGTATGGTTTGTCTTGGTGTTAAAAGTGGAGCCAGGATGCATAACTGGGTTCCTGTGGTAGAAGACCTTGTTCCGTCATATATTGAAGAAATGGATACCAAGTCCATACAAAGCGAGAAAAAGTCATGTCAGTAGGAGTGCTGGGAGACTTTAAGGTATCAGTGATTTTATCCATTATAAATTGCTCCCATACTCTTTTCCTCAAGTGCTCCAGTGTTGGGGGAGTAGGCAGTTTCCATGATGCCACAATGGTGGTTTTGGCCGCTGTGAGCAAAAATGTTGTCAGAGGATGAAGAGGTTCTTCCCCTATGGAGGAGTCTCTGAGATGTAGGACGAGAACCTTCGGGTCCATCGGGAGGGATTGTGATGTTATATTTGTGAATTCCTTGATAACAGAGTTCCAAAAGTGTTGAATGTGAGGACACATCCACCATATAATCCCGTTTCACTGCAGTTCTTTCAGCAAAGAGGCGAGTGGTTCGTGTTGATACAGTGGAGGCAATCCAGTGTATAGTACCATCTGGAAATTAATTTGAAGAATTGAAATCTGATGTTAAAAATCTCTGATCTGTTGGCGGATGATGACCATATTAAGGACCATTGTTGTTCTGTTAAGTCTTCTCCAGTGTCTTTATGCCACTCTGATTGATATCTTAATTTCGAGTTGCTGTCATGAACTGTAAGGATTTTATAGATGTTTGAGAGAAGACGTTTGGTATGTTCTGAGTGGGCTTTCAGTAAGACTTCGAATTTCATCATAGGAAATTTAAAAACGCCCTCATTTGACATGTGGGCAATCAGGCTCCTAAGCTGATAATAACTGAGCCAGGATATTGGTTATTTAACTGGTCCTCGAATTGTTCTTTCTGAAGAATTTTACCTCGACTGGTGAGGTCCTGTAGACAGGTAAATCCCACCGAGGTCCACTCTTGGAAAACTCCTGGTTCTTGGCCTGGAGGGAACCAGTCCTGGAATGTGAAGGTCGAGAGTGATGAAATGGACGGCGCAAGATGTCACTTCAAAGTATCCCAGATTCTAATTGTATGCGTTAGGAATGGTTTGTCTAATGTGTGTTTAGATCTTTGCGTTTTGGGGCTCCATAATGTTTCTCTTAGAGTCAAAGGGGCTGTTGATGCCTGTTTGATGGTCATCCAGTCTGTGGTTGTAGAACCATGCAACATCTCCAGAATGTTGGTAATGGCCAATGCTTGGTAATATATTTTTAGATTAGGCAGGTTGAGGCCTCCTTGGAGGGTAGATCTTGAAAGAATACGTCTGTCAATCGTGGACCTTTTGAATGCCCAAATGAAGGAGATGATCATATCTTGCCAGATTTTAAGGTCCTTGTCAGCTAGAGTGATCAGCAAAACTCTGAAAAGGAATAAGAAACTGGGGGAAAAAAACTTTGGATGAGGTGTAGACAATCTGGTAAGGTAAGAGCGAGCTTGTTCCATTCTTGAATACGATGCTTAGTGTCCTCATAGAGTTTGTAAAAGTTGTAGGATGTTAGATTCTTAAGTTCTAAATGAATCTGTATACTGAGGTGCCTCCGTGCTGAGCTAACCCATGGGAACTGGAATTTTTTCTTCAGCAGGGCTTCGACAGGTGAGGTAATAGAGATTGGATAGATTTCTGACTTTTGAGTATTGACCCAGAGGCCCGAAATTGTTTCAAAGTCGGCCAAGATTTTGCAGACTACTGGCAAAGATTCTTGTGAGTTCAAAATGTATAATGTGAGGTCATCTGTGTATAGTGTCAGTTTGTGTTCAGTACTGTTGATATGTATTCCTGTTGCCCTTCACAACTTCTCTGCCAGTGGTTCAATTGCCACTGTGAAAACTAATGGGGAGAGAGGACAGCCTTGCCACCTGCCTCTTGATGGATGAAAAGAATGGGAGTTATGACCGTTAACCGTGATCCTGGTCCTGGAGTTGGAGAGAAGAAGATGTAAAGTTTTCATGAATCCTGGACCAAAGCCCAATTTTTGTAGACGTGCCGATATGTATGCCAGTTCCACAGAGTCAAATGCCTTTTCAAAATCCAAGGCAAGGATCAGTGAGTCCAAAGTCATCTTCTTCTGAAAGTGAATGATGTTAAGCATGCACCTAATATTGTCCATCAGTTGTCTGGACGGGATGAATCCCATTTGGTCCAGGTGGGTATAGTCTGTTATCAATGTTTTTAGATGGTTAGCCATAATCGTGGTGAAATTTTTTGCATCATTGTTAATCAAGGCAATTGGACAATATGAGACAAAGTTGGACGAGTCCTTCTTATCTTTCGGGAGCACTATTATTGATGATTCCAGCCAGGAAGCAGGTAATTGGCCCTCATCAAGCACTTTATTACAGAGTTGAAGAAGAAGCTGTGATAATTCCAATCTGAAGGTTTTGTAAAATTCGGCTGGAAGACCGTCAATTCCAGGTGACTTGTTGATTTTGAGATTGTTGATCGTGTCTTGTAGTTCTTGGGCTGATATTGGACTTTCCAGCAATTCAGTGTGTGTTGAGGATAGCTGGTTCGGTAGATTGATCTGGTCCAATTACACTTCAATGTTCTCTTTGTCAGGGTATTTAGAATTATATAATTGTTCATAAAAAGATGCAAACTCTTGTGCGATATCTGTGGGTGATGTGAGAATCTTGCCAGAGTGGTGCTTCAGCCTAGAACTTCTAGCAATAAAAATAAAAGTGGAACAGAAAAATTTCATTCAATGTAGGGAGAATAAAATGAACATTTGAACTTAAGGTGTTCAGTCACACATTTTGAATATCAGGTCTGTATTTCCTTATGCATCAAGGGAAAACTGGAAGAATTTTTATATTGAATCTGAGAATTTTCCTCACTGCAAAATAAGGATATCTTTTAAAATATGGGCAATCAAACTTTTTGGAACCTCATTGGCCCTTAGAAAAGCTGCACACAACAAACAGGAATCAAACCCAATGTTAAAGAATTGGCAAAGCACTTAACTGAAGGTATGACTGAGGTCTGTAAATTATATATATGTGAATATAAATAAAGTTGCCTTGTCTGGAGTGCTGCTTGGTGCCAATTTTTTATGTGTGACTTCAGTGACATTCAGTTATAATTGTGTATGTTTTGTAGGCAGCAGTGCCTTAAACTTTAAGAACCTTTGGCCTAGTATGTTATCCTGAGATCTATGAAGTCACCTGGGTCAGGAAATTATAAGGATGCCAGTCTCCAGTTGGGACCTGGGGATCCCTTGGAATTACAGCTCATCTCAAGTCCAGACTACAGAGAGCCATTATCCTGTAGAAAATGGAGGGTGGACTCTAAGGCATTGTACCCCACTGAGGTCCTTGTCCTCCCCAGTTTCTATCCCCATATCTCCAGGAGTTTACCAACCTGGATCTGGCAACTTTAGGAGATGGACAGGGGGTAGTGTAACCCTGTTAATTCTCTGGACCCCTCAGAACTTTTTGATATCATCAATCATGGTATCCTTCTGAACTGGGTCTGGGACTGGGAAGCACTGTTTTGTGATGATTTTGGTCCTATCTTGAAGGTAGGTTTCAGGGACCTGCTACCTGGCCCCTTGAAGGATGGCATACAGGGTCCCACAAGGTTCCAACTTGTCCCCTATGGTTTTCATCATCTATGTGAAGTCACTGAGAGAGGTCATCTGGGAATTTGTTTTGAATTACCACCAATATGCAGATAACAGCTCTGACTTGTGCTTTTAGTGGAAACCACGAAGGCTATGAAAACTGTTGACAGATGCCTGGAGGTAGTTTTGGGATGGATGAGGGGTAACAAACTGAAGCTTTGTCCCACCAAAACAGACTACTGGGGATGAGAAGGTTTGACCCAGGAACTGGGATGCCTCATGTTCTGGATGGGACTGCACTCCCCTGAAAGGAGGAGATTTGTAGCTTGAGGGTGCTGCTGGACCCTGTCTTCCTGTTGGCTAAAGAGATGGATGCCTTTTTACCAGCTTCAGCTGGTGAGCCAGCTGCAGGCCTTCCTGGGCAGGAAAGAGCTTGCCACTGTGGTGCATGCCCTGGTAGCAACACAATTAGATTACTGCATTGCATTCTATGTGGGATTGCCCTTGAAGACTAATTGGAAGCTACAGATGGCACTGAATACTGTGGCCAGAACACTGACTAGAGTAAGTCATAGAGACCATATCACTTCACTCTTGTTCCATTTGCACTGGCTTCCAATCTGGATCCAGGCCCAACTTAAAGGTGCTGGTATTAACCCTTAAAGTCCTATATAGTCTGAGGCCAGCATACTGGAAGGACTGCTTATTTCCATATAAACCTACCTGATCTCTTGTCATCTTCAGAGTTCCTGCTTCAGGTGTCAGCCTAAGAAAGAGCCTTCTTTGTTGCAGAAACCAAACTTTGGAATTTTCTTCCCAGGGAGATTCATCCATCTGTCACTATTGTTGCCTTCTGCCAGCATGTGAAGGCTTTTTTGTCTGACATTTCCTCATTAGCTTTCCTCCCTGTTCATGTGTTTTACTGTGTTTATGTGCTATCTTATGTTTCATTTAATAGTGTTTTAAATATTGCATATAGGTGTGTTTTCATTTTAAAAGTTTTAAAGGTCTGAGCTTATTTAATCTTTCAATATTAGAAATACTTCAGTGTTTGGAGAACCTGAATTGGGTGGAAAGATAATATAGAAATGTTATAAATAAATAAATAAATAAAAATAGTGCTGTTTTAATGAAATTGTTGATTTTGATTGACAAACTGTTGTTGGGTTTTTATTACTGAACGTTGTATATGATATTCTTTTCTGTTCCTAATAGCCACTGGAGGTGATCTTTTGGGGGAACTGACCAGGGATACAAGTTCAGAGAAATTATTTATTCTGTGAACTTGTATCCCTCGTCAGTTCCCCATATTTGAAAGCCTGAAAAGAGGAGAGGCACAGGTATGAGCCAGCATGTTTGCTTGCCAATTGCCTTGGCTTCTCAAGCTGATGAAAACAGGACTGGGTTGTTCAGCGATCAGCAGTGATCTCAAAACACAGCTGTGTGCATCTCCAGCTCACATTGTATGAAGAGCAACTAATTTCCAGTGTCAGTCATAGTGACATGAGTAATGTTACTGCATGAAACCATGAAGAGGCATAATCAAGAATAATGTGACATGGAGTTGGAGCTGCTGTCACTGATGATTGCTTAGGAAATCTGATCAGGGCTGTTGGTTCTGATGTTGTAGTCCTTACCATATTATTCTTTCTACAGTTTCCACAGGTGGGTGGGCTTTGGTACAAGGAAGAACTTTTAAAAAGGCATTTAAATAAGGGACTAACAGAGCAATCTGGGGGGGGGGATCAGAATAGGGAGCCAACTGAACCCTATGCTGGCATAACTTGGATTTATGCTAGTGTAAGGGGTATATATATTGGCGCAGAGTACGAGTGGTGCTGCATTGTGTGACAGCTCCCTGCTGTGTGGACTTAGAGCTAGTACACATGCACCTCAGTGGTGAGCAAAACACAGACAGGGCATCTAGCACCTCTGGGAGGAGCAGTTGGGGGAAATACACCACTGGGAAAGCAAAGTCCACACACTGTGGCTGACCTTTCCCATATTTGAGGCCCCATATGTACAGCAGCCCATCTGCTTGGATCTCAAGGGGCAGCCATGCGTGAACAGGGGGCTCCCTAATGGAACGGCCCTGGCTGTTGTTCCTGAACCCAGACTGCCAGCATGGGCTGATGATCCATCCAGGAACTGTCGTGCAAACAACATTGTTGGCTTTAAGGGCTGCCACCTCAGTGAAGCTTGGCGAGTAGCAATCCACACTGTTGAGTGGAGATAGCAATTTCACAGGGCAGTCTCCTATACAGGCATGCTAAGCCCACCTGGATCCCATCTTCCCCAGGGATATTTGTGTATGCAAATGAGGGCAACCTCAGCCACTGAAAAGTACTGGAGTCGGGAGGCCGGTAACAGTGAAAACAGCATTGTAGTTTATTGTGGGTCAAGATGGAACATGAGAAACCCCGGACTCAGAGCCCTCTTTTATACTGGTCGGAGATAATCCCCCGACCTCACCCAAATGTCTTGATAGTACCTTAAGATAGTGGTTACAGTTCATAGGTCCCCGTGGGGAACCTAGACTCATGATTGGCAGTCGTTTAGGATCCAACCGGCTATTATTCTACCAGGCCGAAGCTCAGGTAGATTCAGGCCATGTGCGAATGTTCACATGGCAGTCGCCATTACGCGAGCACATGGCAACTGCAATATTGATACACAACAGCCACCAAATTTTCATCTCTTACTGAAACTCAAGCAGTGTTTAAGCAACACTGAATAGTGCACTGTTCTGATATATGACTGCAGTGATGGGCATGTGTCAGTGACAGAAGTGTGGGAAATGGCTTTTTGTTTTCCAGAACAGATCAACAGTTCCTCTAACAGCAGCTATATTGTGATGGCATACTATATATCTACTAGGCCAGGGGTGTCAAACATACATCTTGTGGGCTGGCACAGCCCACCCAGGGCTCCTATCTGGCCCATGAGCAACTGGTCATTGCCTTTGTTGCCAGATGACTGAGGCTGTGCATTATGTCCCCGTATACTGTCCCAGTGCTAATGCATAATGGGCAGTGGAACTCGGAAGGTGGGCATCAGGAAGGTACCTTAAGGAAATACTGTAGGAGTGTTAATGTTTTAAGCATGTTTGTATTTTGAGTAAAAAATAAAAAGAGGAGTTGGATTTATACCGAGTCTCAGAGCGGCTTACAAACTCCTTTCTCTTCCCTTCCCCCCAACAGACACCCTGTGATGTAGGTGGGGCTGAGAGAGCTCTGAGAGAACTGCTCTTTCAAGAACAGCTCTGACAGAACTATGGCTTGCCCAAGGTCATTCAGTAGCTGCAAGTGGAGGAGTGGAGAATCAAACCCGGTTCTCCCAGATTAGAGTTCACGCACTTAACCACTACACCAAACTGGCTTGTTACTTGGGTTTGCCCATGTCCTTTAGAAAGTTTATATATGCAGTACCTGGCATTACATTTTATGGCACATGTGGCCCAGCCTGACAAAGTGACATTTATCTCTGATCTGGCCCTTGTAACAAATGAGTTTGACACCCCTGTACTAGGCTGCAGAAAAAACGGTGAATAAAAAGATACTTCCACATCCATCAGCAATTTAGTCAGAGTAACTTAGTAGAAACCATGTTGGATTACTGTTTGAAGTTTCAGGTTTCTTGCAATGAATTGATTAATAACAGTCTGCTCTGGAAAGTGTTATTTTCAGAGGAATAACTTGCAGTTCACATGTCTGTATTCATGTTCATCCTAACTAGAGATGCTATCATATTTCTCATACCTGCTGACTGGATGCAGAAGTCTGCATTTGCATTTCACTTTTCTCTTGCATGCATCAAGCCTGTGAATTTTAATTTTCATGTCATTTTCTGCTTCTTCATGCTGATTTTTCCTGTTAAAATTAACTGAGTTTCAGAGTTGCTTTTGCATAAACTATATATAGTGTACAAATGACAAATTGTATTGAGCGGGGTATTAATGGTGTAAAATAGGCATATAAATTAGGAATACCAGCAAAAAATGCTTCGAATGGCAATGAAAAAGCTAAAAAGAAATGAACATGGGCAAATGTTAATGATACATCACTACTGTCAATGCAATGTAGTGACTCCTACAAAAAAGCATATTATTTTATTTACAGAATTTGTCCCCTGTCTTTTTGCTTCATCTGAGCCACCAAGGAAGTGAATAGTTAAAACAAGCATTATAAAAACACATCATAAAAACAATAATAATCAAAACACGTATTTTAAAACACTGAAAAACAGTAACAATTAACATCAAAGCTAAAATACATATTTTAAAACACTGAAAAACAGTAAGGCAGGAAAGCTAGATCACTAAGAGAACCCCAGACAAAACCAAAAAGCCTTCATCTGCTGATGGAAGACAGTGACAGAAGGGGTCAGACAAATATCTCTGGGGAGAGTGTTTCATAGTTTTGGAGCATAGCTAAGGAGGCCTTTCTTTGAGTTGCCACCTGCCTAATCTCAGAAAGTGGGGACATCCAAAGTAGGACTTTGACAGATGAACACAATGGTTCATATGGGAATAAGCATTCATATGGGCAGGGGTCATTTCACAGAAAAAGAGGTGCAGGAGCTCATTAGCGTACCTATGAGCATAAATCATTAGCATATGCCACACCCCCTAACATCACCAGAAGTGTGTCAGAAAGGGAAGCAAAGGTGGGGCATCTTCAAATGCCTCCCCTTCCCTTCCCCAGCTGGATGGGAGCGAAGCAAGACGGGTCCCATAGAATACAATGGAAAGATCGTGCCACCATTGCTGCATGACTCTAAACAAAAGGGGTTTAAACTTTAAACCCATTGCTGCATGACTCTAAACAGAAGGGGTTTAAACTTTAAACCCCTTCTCATTTTGCTTCCTCCACAGCCCCATTACACCCTACGGGCCATTGAAGTCAGTGGCAAAAACTCATAGGGTATATGAGGGGCTAGAGGAGAGGGGGTTTGAGGGAGGGGCTCCAAACTTGCAGTGTAGCTGCTGAGGTCTTTTCCCGAAATGTTACTTTTTTCCTACCATAGAGAACAATGCAGGGAATGGGGACAACCTGTTTGGGGGCCCGTAGAATTGGACCCCCGGGTCCAATCTTTTTGAAACTTAGTGGGTATTTGGGGGAGAGGCTCCAGCAGCTACCCTGTAAGTTTGGAGCATCTCCCTCAAACCCCCTCCCCTCCAGCTGCTTTTTAAGCCGCCACCAAATTTCAGCAGCAATTCGGCGGCAGGCCGAATCTGATTTGGCCCATGGCTGCCCTAATGCCCATTCCTGGGCTGGCGGAGTGCCGCTCTGCCTTGCACAGGCCCCAAATGACCCCTGCATATAGGGCTTTAAAGTCAGCACCAGCATCTTGAACTGAGCCTGGAAACAAATTGGGACCCAGTGTAGAGGGTCCAAGGCTGGAGTGGTCTGGTCCTTATGACCCACTCTGATCAACAACCAGACTGCAGCATTCTGAACCTGAAGTTTCCAAAAATTGTTCAAGGGCAGCCCTGTGTAGAGCACATTGCAGTCATTTAATCTAAATGCTATCAGGGCATGTACCAAAGTGGCCAGATCTTCCCTGCCCAGGAAAGGCAGCAGGTAGCTAACCAATCAAAGCTGGTAAAAGGCACTCCTGGCCACAGTTGCCACCTGCATATCCAACAATAAGCCTGAGTTCAGGAGCTTACCCAAGCTACGGGCTTGTTCTTTCAACAGGAGTGCAACCCCATCCAAAAAAGATGACATCCCAAATCACAGGTCAGACCTTCTGCCCACCAGTAGCACGTTCATCTTGTCAAAATTAATACTCAGCTTATTAGCCCACACCCACCCAAAACTGCCTCCAGGCACCAACCAGTTCAGGGATTCTGCAGCCTCCCTGGGATCTGCAGAAAGTGTGAAATATACGGAATGTATACTGATGCATTTATTATTCTCCTACTTAATAAAACACTTTACATCATATTAGGACTACTTATTCTGTTTCACACTTTCTATTTCTGATGACTGCTGTAAGAAATAATTCAAAATCCACCCATCACTCTTGCCATTTTGGGAAATGTCTGCCACCATCAAATAAAACTGAATTCAAGTTTGCTTGAAAAACTGGATTTTAGCTTAATTTCATGCTTCTACTATTATGTTCTAATTATTTCAAAAAAGGAATTTCCAAGTACCTTGGAACCAAGCACTAAAAGTTAAAAGAAACAATGATTAGCAGTACAGGTGCCTAGTTTCAGTTCATTATAAGAGTTTCTAAATGGAATTCTCTAGCTATCATTTTCTTATAGATATGTTTTCTAATGAGTGGTTTATATAATGTAGAGACAGATCAATTTTTTTTTGACAGATTCCAGCAGGGCTACAATTTTGGATTTATCAAATTGTCTACCCAAGTTACAAGATGGTTCATAGTAAATGTCATTTTTCTGGCCTAACCATTGAAGGAACACTGTAGAACAGAATGTCAATAGTTTTTGAAAACAACTGAAGCATTGCTAGGCAAGCATTGGTTAACATGAATGCTGAACTAAGCAAGTTCAGCAAGGAGAGTTACAGAAGGGTAAAGATCCTACATAATTTTTATTGGGCCTTTCTTATTCTTCATAGGTCTTATGGAACAGAAATCTCTATTTAATATATTCTGTTCCTTGTTGGGTCATATCACTGTGAGAACACATTATTGACAAATATATTCTACACCATTCTGTTACAATAAAAGCTGCACCCTTTGTCTGTATCACATCTCTGAAATATTTAGTCTGCATTATGCAAATGTCCTTTACAACTCTGGTGTGTCATTACTCTCTGCTTGAATTCTGTAACTGAGAAAGACTAGCTTTACTAATGTAACAGTTGAATGAATAAGCTGCAGGGTAGAATCACAATGGCTTTTGAAGACACAGTTGAGAGAACTTCTATCTTGCAAGTGTTTGCATTTTATTTTTTTCAACTCTTCAATTGGAGTCTGCCCAAATGAGATTTAGATTGTATCAGGCCTCTTGGCATTTCTAAACTTTCTGTTTCATAAGGTGCATGAAATCAACTCTAGGAAATAAAGGATGAAGCCTGGAAATTACGAAACAATAGTGACACAAACGGCAAAAAAAGTTCTTTGTAGTTGTCCTTGACAAGTGTGGCAGCCTTATGAAGAAGAAGAAATTCAATAGTAATTAATATAGGCAAGCAGTAATACACTGAGCGTGAACAGGAACACCGGCACTCCTGATATAGATTGCTGTGTCGAGTCTATTCCCACACATGTGACCTATAAAAATCAGGGCCAACAGATGAAAGATTCATCATCACAAATGAACATTTGTATCATCTGCTCTTGATTAAAACACAAGTCAAGAATCTAAAGTCATTAAGAATTAAGTGATTACAGACCAAGTAGTATACTTGCATTATCTGAACAAGTCTAAAATCTTTTAGTAACATGAACAGAACATATGGTTTTGTCAGTCAGGCTACAAAATGCTTACATATCTTGGCCCTTAACTTTATAGTTTTCATAATGTGCATGTGACCTGACATCAGACATTGAATAAAAACCAGATACCCAACTGATAGCATAATTTAGTAGCCCTCTCTTGCCCGGAGATAAGCTTTCTTTGTCACAGGTCCACTATACAATTTATTTGATGTTTAATCCAAGTATTAAAAAATTCCCAGTTTCTACCCATCCTAAATTCCTGGCTATACCTTTTAAACATCAAAGGATAATTCAGTGGATCTAATTTACCTTTTGGAATGGTGAGATATAAAGTGAAATTAGATCCACTGAACTCTCCTTTGATGTTTTGGGAAAGTATCTTTCAAATTCTGTTAATTACTTGAGTGATATCATTTTTATCCAACCAGAGCCACAATGGTATATATAAAATATCTAACGTTTTTGTCAATCCAGTACATTTTTGGCCATGAATTGGTCTGGTTTCAACTTCCATCTTTTAACAAAATGGATTTCAGACCCTGACTCTGTAGATTGCATCAGAAATTGTGACCTGCTGAGACTGCAGTGATACAGCACCATGAAGAACACCTAATCTGAAATAGCTATAAATTCTGGGAAAGTCCCTCTTAATATTGAGAAACAACTTTCACTGGGGGGGTGGGGGGTGGGGAAGGTGTGCAACTTGTCTAAAGCTTTTCTAAATGGGCTTTTTTCCCCCAGGGGGAACATGCCAGAACAGAATTCTGGAACCTCTTCGACAAAATTCTTTTTAAAATGTTTAAAAGTTCATGAATTTTCAGTATACAGATTGAAAACTTCATTTCCCTCTTGAGAGTTCCAGCACCTCTTTTTCCAAAAAATAAAAATAAAAAATGCCCTGAATTTTAAGAACAGAATACTCCACCTACCATATGACCTCAATTGTGTTCTACCATATCTGATATTATGGGGTAAGGAGAAGCATGGAACTCATCATTGAAAGTTCTCAGAATGAACTGCTGATTACTGAAAAAACAAAAACTTGCAGCGAGACAGGTGTATACTAGGGGTGTGTGCTCAGTATATATAGTGCCGAATAATGGTACTGCCCATGACGAAAATAATAATGATTAAGCTCAGTATTTGGCTACTGAAATAGCTATACTTGAATAAAAGCTTTTATTCAGCTTTTATCAGCCTTTGTTCAGTGCGGCTAAATGTGTGCAGTTCACTGGCTGAGTCGGGCCGCTGTTTCAGTTCACTCACAAAGTCACACAGTTGCCATGGCCTGACTTGGCGAGTGATATTTCCATTATACCCTATGGGGACCATCCCCATAGGACATAATGGAGCTAAATAAATTTGGATTTCCTGAATATTTACCTGAATACCAGTACAATACTGATACTGGTATATGAGAATATTTGGGGATACTGATATTTTCCAGGTCCAATAGGCCCAAAATGGTAAAAAAAAGAAGATCTGCACCCCTAGTCTACATTTGCAACTCTGACAAACAAGATTAGTCTCATGATCCAAAACAAAAACTTACAGCAACATACTGGGAATATGTTAAGGGCTAGGGGTTTTCCACTTCCCTGGGTGCCAAAGCAAACAATGAATGAGGGGAAAAAATCAAATCCACACCTCTGACTCCACTTCTGAGGAGTGGGGTGTCACCATGGTACTGCCCATGCCAAAAAGAAATGTAGAAAAATCTGGAGAAATGCAAGCTTGGAAGCAGATTTCCTTTTTAGGCAGAAGCAGCCTTTACTATTTGGAACAACTTTTGGGGAGTCACTAGAAGCTTTTTCTGCTCAGAGTCTGCCTGCTTTGAGGATGTCTTGAGTCTGTCCCCACCCTGCCCTCCCCTCTTAATTCTTAGGAGTCTGAGGGTTGAGAGCACAGTTCTCTCTAAGATGTGTGAGGTGGTGCTGGCGCACAACATTTTAGAGGCCAGCTCAGAGGATTTTTGCTCCGCTCACAACCAAGTTTCCATAGGAATCAATGGGGATGGGGCATCTCCTTCTGAGGCCCATAGAATTGGACCCCCTGGTTCCATCTTTTTGAAACTTGGGGTGGGGGTTTAGGAGAGGCACCAGCATCCATGCTGCAGATGAAATCTATTCCACATTTCTTTTGCAACCTTTGTGTGCTGTAATGTATTTCAGTGGAGTCTCTGCATGTTAGCTGGCATTGTGGCTCAGTGGTAGAGCACCTGCTATGCATCCAGATGGTCTCAGGTTCAATTTCTGGCATGTTCACTTAAAGGGATCATATAATAGCTGTGGAGAACCACTGCCAGTCATAGTAGACAATACTGAAAGACCAGAGATCTGACTCAGTATAAGGGAGACCAAGGTTTGAATCCCCACACTGTCACTGAAGTTTTCTGAGTAACTTTAGGCCTGTCCCAACCTCACCTACCTCATAGGGTAGTAGTGAGGATAAAGTGGAAGAGATAAGAACTATGTAAGCTGCTTTGGGTCCCTATTAGGGAGGAAAATGGTATATAAATGAAGGAAGTAAATAAACATACACCAGTTGTTCCTGTGTATTGCAGTTGAAGATGCTGGAAAAGAAATGTCCAGATTTCTGAAACTGTATATATTGCATGGTATTCTGGAACAGCGGACCTGTGTATCAAAACTATGGGTTAATGAAGGATTTCCAACAAACCCGAAACTCATTTTTATTAATAAGACAGTGAAAAGGTCAGCAAAATATTATATGTTTTACCACATTTTGAAATGGCTTAGCTTTTTTAAAAGTAGTACATGAGTAGTGCATGGGCAAGCCATGTATTGAAGTTGTTCAAAACATGCTAAAATATTGATCTAAATTGTTGTTGGTGCCTTCAAAAGGAAGCTAAATCATGATGAGGATAGTCATCTAGAAGGAAATGTGTGCTCATTAAAAAGGTCTGTATATATTTACCCAGTACTTTGAAGAATTTAGATAGATGGTTGGTCAGTCCAAGGAAGGGTTTTTGATTGTCTAAAAGACAGCCTCTGTGCTGCAGAAAGATTATGGGAACACAGCTTTTGGAATATGTCTATGACAGATGTAGGTGTCAGCCCCCCCCCCCCCCTTTTAAGATTCAACATAGGACTTTCATATAGCACTGCATTTACTTATGAAAGGATGACTGATTGATTTCAGAGGGATCATTGAATGAGATAAAAGCTGTAAGCCTGGGACTCTTCTAAAGTCTAAAATCGATATATTATACAGCTGAAGGAATGCACTGTATCTTTTATTAAACATGCAATTGAATTCAGTTATGGCTTTTGGAGAATTACTAACATTTGGCAAATTTCCCAGATCTTGTTATAACTATATTTAAACAATCAGCATTGCAAGGATGTTTGAGTGTAACATCATTAACTTTGACTGTCTAGTAAGTTTTATTTATGGTATTCATTTAATTTTTCCAATTCTGGGAATAGAATTGCACTGCCCATATGAATATAAAGTTATATTGCTCTGCTTGCTGTGTTTGGTAGTTTTGCACCCAACTTCATACCTTAACAAGCAGGTATTGCTAGTAAGGCAAATAACATCTCAAGTGGCAGGATGGTCTAATGCATGACGACACTCATAAATAGATAGTGTAAATCACTGTTTGACAATAATATGCATTTTTGACACTTTGGAAATGGCGAACTGGAATATTAATAATATTTCTGCTGAGTATGGTCTTAAGGCAAAATGTTTTAAATATAGAGCCCCCCAAAAGAAACCAACAAACAAAAGCCAGATGATTTGTCCTTCTACAAGGTTATTTTTTTCTGGATTTCTTTTATTTTCTGTTTAGTATGTCAAAAGCCCTGTTCACATGTTACAGGGAACACACTACATCCTGCCTATACATGTGTACATTTATTTGTAAGAAAGAGCCAGTGCACATTTATTTTACAAATGAAACCAAGGAGCAGTTCCTGGATAAATGTGGGGTTTGTATCACATGCTCATGCATTGATGATAACTCACATATAAAGAGCAATCAAGGGTACGCTGACCACAGATAGTACATGCATTCACTGTAAAGTGTGAATAGGGCTACCGTATCTGCTGAAACCAGGAAAACTCTGGCTGAGGACAGACTGGCAATGTGGGCTGCTATGCCTCTGCTTTAAAAGCGGAGGCAGAGAGGCTGTCTACATAGCCGCAGCTATCCCCCGTCGGCTGCGTGCACTCACCGGTCCCCGAGGTGCCGTCCTTCTGCTTCAGCCAGAGACCCCTTGAAACTGGTCTCCAGGCATCTGGCCGTGCGTCCCTGCCACTTCCTGCCAGTGTGGACACATCTATAGTGTGCAGGAAGCGGCACGGGAAATGTGAATGGGCTGTTCTGGCTGCTGCGGCTATGCGAACAGCCACACTTTGCCATAACAGCCACAAGCCATGTGCCGCAGCAGTGGAGGCACCAGGAGCCACCGTGGAGTATGGATGCTGCGGTCCGCCTCCTCCCCAGTACTCTCCTGCAGCGCTGCAGCCAGTGTGAATGGGGAGCCCCGGGATGAGTTGTCCCTGTGGCGTTTTCCCCCGCTCACACTGCGCTGTGAATATCTGGGCTGTCCTCAGCCTCTGATTCTGGTCTTCAGAAGCCCTTTCTGTTATCTTTTCAGTCAAGACCAACCACTGTTCCCTTACATTCCTTACCATATCTGTGACACTAACCCAAGATGCTTGAGCAGCTCACAGACAATTGAACTGCCTGACAAAAAACCTGAGTCCACCAAACAGAACATGAGCTGAAGTTGAGGATGTTGGAACATCCCTAAAGTTCACCAGTCAAAGTGGACAAGATTTGAATATGAGAGGAACCAGCCACAAGGTTTCTCCTCCTCCAACAACACCTCTTTTATCAGTTAATAATATTTTCAGTCAGATGAGTTTGGCAGTAAGTTGAGATAGCCACTGGAAAGCAGTTTGGGAATTTCCCACACATTTGTAATACAATTGCAACTATTCAGTTACAAGTAAACCTTTTTTAAAAAGTAGTGCTTACAATTTCTCATAGAACTGAAATTCTAACAGAGGAATGTTTGCCCATCACTGTTGCAAACAACAACAAAAAAGGAAGACATGTGAAAAGCTTTTTCAAGTATTCTTAATATTTTGGTAGGTCCAAAAGTATTATGTTTCTCCTTAAAAAAACCACATTGTCATACAAGGTAGAGAAATATTGCCTTTGCTTCTAGGAAGCACAAGTGCAATGGTGGTCACAGACTCATTTTCTGGCTTCCCCCTCCTCTCGACAACTCCTTGAGATCTCAAAAAAGCCTGTGCTGGACATTGTGAATGAAAGGCCCTGCAGCCTAGGGGGATGCTATGAAGAGACGGGGATTGATGGGCACTGTTCTTGATTTAATGTACAAGTGGTAAGACCACTGATAGAAGATGAAAGTGGCTGATTTTTCTCAGTATTTCCTTCCCCCGCTACATGGCTTTTGTCTTGCAAGTTCCATAACCTTCCACGTTAGCATTTTAGAGGTCTCATGAGCTACTGAATTGAGGAGTTGGACAGGAAAGAAGCAAATTGTGAGCATCTTCATGTTAGTATTTCATAGGATTTAAGCCACAATGAACTGAAAAACAAAGTAAGATCAAGGTTAAAGGAAACAGAAAATATGATGGAATGGATTTGATAGAATTTGTTTTCTTCTGAAGATATAAGCTTTATAATAAGAAAAATCTGATTAATAATTAGTGTCTTTTGAAAAATCAAAGTTGTAAAATAAACAAACTGCATTAAAAAAATGATAACAGAATGGTCCAAACAATGAGATGAGATGGCTGTATCACTTCAACTTCTTAGTACGTAGTTTACAAAAATATGGCAGAAGCTAAGCCATTCCCATTATATCCCATTTTGCAGCAAGACTACCTAGTTCATATTCTGTTTAGCACCTCACTAAAACATTTATGACCATGTTGATTTAAAATCATATTGAATTTTCCAAATGTGTAGCATATATAATTAAGAACCTAATAAGAAATTATATCCCTGGATTTTAACTTCAGTTCTCTTGTTGGATATCCTGTGAACTGGATTCACTTGAGTAACCCAAAATTTGAAACACAGAGGCTGCAATCATACACACAATTTGACCTGACATAGGTGTGAATGCCTGGCAGATTTAAAGTGTGTGATCAGACAACAGCATCTGGGAAGCGCCCCACAGCCATTGGCAACTCGTTTTGCTCCACTGCAGAGGCAGAGTTAAAAGACACCAGGGAAAACCTAGAAGTAAATGGGTTGTGATGGGCCACCGATGGACTTTCCTGTGTCTGATTGCTCCAGCGCTCTCTCATGGCATTGGGATGGTCTGATCAAGCCATCCCAACTCTGTGCCATTGTTTCCCCCCCCTTCACAGTATGCACGTCATCGCACTCTCCATAGGAAGACATTGTACTTTCCATAGGGAGAGCTCAATGCAGAGGTGAGATTCATCGATTCCTCGTTTAAGCACATCGAAAACATACAGCAACCCCCCCCCCAACTCACCTGCAGTTGTGTCTGATCATGCAGTGGTGGGCTGTGCCCACAGCTTCAAAAGACTGTGTGATCACACAACTGTGGGTCAGTTTCCTCCGGAGGGAATAGCCTCGCTCTCCCCCTCATTTTATCTGGTGTGTGTGACTGCAGAGACTTTTCCCACTTGTATTAAAACCACTTAGTTTGTCTATTTTTCTGTGTCTAGCACCAAAAAGAATAGAGTAAGTGGATTCTATTGTAAATTTTATTTTCTTAAGAGTAATATAAGTAGCCTCCAGGAAGAAGTAGCCACTAGGGATTAAAGCTCAGAGTCCCTTCTATACTTACTTACATTCAAGTCTTATTAAACCTATTTACTTTGGATTGTTAATTTGGGTTTATTTCTGAGTAAACATGCAGAGGATTGAACTGTACATTAACATGGCCTTTTTTTTTTTTGTCTTTCTTAGACTTTAGGTTCTCAGGGAACATTTATTTAAAATATTTATATACCAGCTTCCTCCCAGGCATCCCACGAGCAAAGGTAGTAACAGCAATGCAAAAACAACAGAACAATTTAATACAACAAAAATTAAAACAACACATTAAAAATAATGTAAAACTACTAGACATAGAAGTTTGATATCTAGCAAATGATCTTTTGGAACTGATGGGGAAAATGTGCTTTTTTTTAAAAAAAAAAAAAGCTGCATCTTATGCCCTATGACTTCTACTGTTTCTCCTCTGAACCTTCAAGAACTTCAGCTGTCTCAATAAACCTCCATTCCTCTCATCAATCACTGAAGATGAAAGAAAAACCAAAACTCAAAGGATTGGGTTATAAATCTTGCAGTTCCATCATCTTTCAAAACTCTTCTCTAACAATCAACCCTGTGCGTACCACTTTGATGTTTTTCTCTTGTTTGCTACTAAATGCAATACAAGGCTCTTCTCATATAAAGTCCTAGGCCTGCCTGCCTGCCTGCCTGCGCCTGCGCCTTCTTTCTTTCTTTCTTTCTTTCTTTCTTTCTTTCTTTCTTTCTTTCTTTCTTTCTTTCTTTCTTTCTTTCTTTCTTTCTTTCTTTCTTTCTTTCTTTCTTTCTTTCTTTCTGTTGAGGAGAAACAGTTTAAAAATTTATTTGCACGAGTAAAAACAATTACTATTCAAGCTGCTTGCAATGGTTGAAAGGCATCCAAGAAGATTCTAAATGTCACTGATATTCCCATTTGTATAATAATAGTGTCAAAAAGAATTGCATTTAAGGTATTATTCATTTGCTTTGGTACATTACACTGTCACAAGTAATACAATTTCACAGGGATAAGTGGATTAGTGCTTTTTGGATAGAAGCAATACTAAAGTGGGTTGTATCCTATGACACTGTTCTGCTAACAGAAGTATCTTCCTCTGGAGCAAGGAGCCTTCCTGTGGAGAAATAAACAAGTTTTAAAATGGCTTAATTTTAAGAAAACAGGTGCATAGTTCATGGGATGTACCATTGCCCCCCCCTCAGAAAAAAGGGATGGACACCAGATTGGATTTTAACAAGGGCCACTTTAACTATTTAATTCAACCAAACTGGCAAGGGGTAGTAAACTGTACTGAGGAACATGACAGGTGTCAAACTCCAGACCACCTTCATTTCCTTTTGGGCGATGCACCCACCTTGATCTTGAACCTTTCAACATAGCTCTTGACCAGCAGCTTGGCAACTTTACTAGAACCCCTGGCCCACCACCCCAGAAGCCTCAAGGCCTGCTAAGATAGGCGGGCCAGGTTGTTCAAATGCAGATCCCCCTTTCCCGGCCTTGAGCCGCAAAGGCCTGAAAGCCGTTCTCGGAGGACCACTTAATTATTTAATAACAATGCATTTTAACTTACTGATCGCTCTACCCCACCATAGCCAAAGGCCAAACCTCTGCTTAGGCCTTCACCCCCACCAAGCGATCAAGCGCCATCAATACCTCTCACCTTAAATCTGCCAGAAAAATGTCATGTCTTTGAGGGAACAGCTGGTACAGAGCTATGGCTTGCCCAAGGTTCATCTGGCCAGGTGCAAGTGGAGGAGTGGGGAATCAAACCCAGTTCTCCCGGACTGTAATCTGGGAGAACCGGGTTTGATTCCCCACTCCTCCACTTGCACCTGGCTGGATGACCTTGGGCAAGCCATAGCTCTGTACCAGCTGTTCCCTCAAGGACAGCTTGGGAAAGAGCTCTCTCAGCCCCACCTACCTCACAGGGTGTCTGTTGTGGGGAGGGGAAGGGAAAAGGAGTTTGTAAACCGCTCTGAGACTCCCTTGGGGAGTGGAGGGCGGGGTATAAATCCAATCTCTTCTTCTCGTCGTCTACTTCTTCTTGTTAGAAAGGTGCACCCCATCCTTCCTATACAGGTCAGTGAACTCAACCCATATATCAGGGTGCAACAGAAAGAGGCCTAAGCCACCTTCCATGGCCTGTCTAATCTGCCGGTTGGCATTCCACCTTGCACGGTCTAAACATCTGGGGTCCCCAAGGCTCCATCAAACCTGATGGGGCAACATTGACAAAAGCACAAGTTGCACCCCAGGCCAACAGTCAGCGATAACCACCAAATCAGCCTTGGCCTGCAGAACTAGGGCTATCCCCTTGGTAAGACCCAAGTCGTTTCCACCATGGTGAATCACCAGCACATGAGGAGGAGGGCCACGCCTCTCCCCAAACAGAAGCGGCATCAACCCAGGCAAGTATATGCCTCTCCGACCAAGCCACTCAACCTCCACTTGCTCACTGCAGCCCAACTGGGACCCAATGGGCATCCTCCTGGCTCGGTGAGTGGCCCAGAAAACCATGCTGTGTCTACATACCAGCACACGGCTCTTTCCATGCCAGACCACAGTACCTGAAACAGTTAACCACATGAAAAACAATAATTAAAAACAGGAACAAACCGATCTCTCCTCTACCTAAAACCTAGTGCAGGACCTGTTAAACACTGCAGGGCCGTACATATGATCTAAAACATGCTGACCCCCATCGCCCTAACTTCTGAATGGCTGGTGCTTCATACCCCATAGCAGCAGCAGCAGTGGAAGCCACGCCAATTCTGAAGGAATGAGTACCAAAGCAATAGCCACTAAGACCCAAAGCCCCTAAAGCCTGTTTGGTAACAGTCCAAAATTGAAATTTGGTCAAAGGGTCCTGGTGTATAAATAATAAACCATTTGTCCCCCCCCCTCAAGTCCAAGTATGAAGTGAGTGTGGTGACTGGACAAAAATCCTGATCATCACACTGACCCATTGACACCAACATCCCTTGCCATACTTAGTCAGTCTTTGATCGTCGAACTGTGATGTGGAGGGCATCCTTCTCTACTCGTACATCCCTAAGGTAGAGTGCATACTCTGACCTATCGTTCCATGAGCGGGCAATCAACTCACTAATTCTGAAGGCCCCAAAGAAAGCAACCAAGGTGGCCATATGAAATAATGCTGTTTCAAAAGAATCTACACATAAGGAAACCCACTGAAGCCTCAAACCCTTTAAAACATTAGGGGTAAAAGGTTCCTTCTTGTCCTTAGGTGTCCCATCCTCCCGGGCCCAACCTTCCAACATTTTCCAAACCCTGAAGTCAGTAGAATCGTCCTGAATGCCCCTGGCCTTGCTTGCAAAAGCAAGGGCTGACAGCTTGTCCCGTATGGAACGAGCAGACAAACCCTTACCTTTCAATGATACACAGAATTGGAGCAGGTGTGACACTGGGATAGGCCAGAGCTGTTGAAGGCCCTCCTGTTGCCTAAATGTCATGAACTGCTGGCCTGCCCTCATATAAGACTGGCGTGTGCTGGGAGCAAGAGCTAATCTCATTGCCCTATCGACCTCAGCCCTCCAATTTCCCACAGGAACACGGGCATCCTTACCGGGCAAGGATCAGCATCTGGAGCCAACTGACAGAATTTCTCCATCTGTTTCCGAGATAGGAGTGTCAGTGACTCTGGTATTAACCCCTGGCACATGCCTGGCCTTGAACAATATATTAAACTTCAAACATTGAAGGGTAAAAGTTCTAACCAGCGCCATCACTCTAGGTGACCTGGACGTTAATGAGTTGATAACTTGCTCCACTACCAAGTTATCGCACCAAAAGTGAACAGTCTGGTTAGAAAGTGCATCGGCCCATTTGTAAACTGCTACCACAATGGGAAAAAACTCAAGAAACGTCAGGTCAGGCATCCACCCAGCCTGGATCCACTCATGAGGCCAATCCTCAGCACACCAGTGTTCCCTAAAGTAGACACCGAAGCCCGAAGAGCCAGCCACATCAGAAGTGACCTGTAGTTCTGCTTCAAGTTGGAGATCATTTCTCCAAAAGGATACCCCATTATAAGTAGCCCAAAATGTCTTGCCAAACCGATAAATCCTCACGGATCCCTTGGGTCACCCAGGTTCAATGATGTGGGCATTTTAAACCTATTGTAGAATTGCATAGCCTGTGCAAAAATGTGCGCCCTGGAGCTACCACTCTACAAGCAAAATTAAGGTGCCCAATTAGCTGTTGCAACTCCTTAAGTGTCACTTTAGGTTTTCTGCACATCTCATCCACCAACCCTAATAAGTTAGCTAGTTTATCAGGGAACAGGCAGAAAACCTGAAGTGCAATGTCCAATTCAATGCAGTTGTACCTTTGCCCTTTTTTGGGCCCATGACACCTTAAATGGCACCCAACACAGATGCGTACAATGGCCAACTGACTTTTGGCTCTAAAATGGCTGCCTCTATCCTTAACTAAAATGGCCGCCAGAAATCCCAGGGCCCAATATGGCACAGCAGGGAGAACTGTCAGGCTCTGAAGAAAACCAGTGTCACAGTAAGGAAAAACTACCATGCTGCCCCTGCACAGCCCAGCCTGCCAAGCCACGAACCCCTTGTCTCCGGAACCTCCTAGTATAGCCCCCAGCCAGGAACAGATTCAAAATGGCCACCAAAGGCCGAACTGAATTTCCCCCCCACACACCAGGCCTAACACAGCTTCTTACACAAAGGGGGAATGCGAGTGAAGTGTGGCGAGTGCGGCAAAATGCGAGTTATGACCCCCCTCGCTGAGCACTGCAAGCCACCACCACACCCAGTGCCCCAAACCTTTGGCTCTGCCATCACCTGAACATTGCCACCACCACTGCCCCCCAAAAGCCGCCTCCACCTCCAGAACACTGCGGTCCTGCCACACCCAAAACACCATCACCTCCACAACATCACCTCTGCTGCTACCGCCAAGAACGCCTCCACTGAAAATGCCACCGCTGAGTAATGCCACCACTGAGCAACACCGCCACCGAGCAACACCTCCGCACTGAGGCCTCATGAAGCAGCAGCCCTAGTCCTTGTGCTCGCCACACACTGAGCATGCCGAAGGACTGAATGCAGCAGAGGGTGGGAGCCAAGCCTAAAAGGGGGCTGGCTCCACCTCCTGCCTGGTGCTGTGTGAAGCACACTGCTGGTGCCATCTCTTTTGCCTCATGCGGAGGCAAATCAGCCCCCTCTCGCCAGCACAAGCTCGGCGAGAGTTGGGGCTCGCATTTCACTCATTCCTATTTGTTTCAAGGAGATATAGTATGATGGCCTTCTACAATTTCAGGGGAATAAGGTTTGTTATTCTAAACCTTCTCCCTTCCCTTCAAAGATAATATTCTATGACAGTGTATTTAAGGCACTGTTTCAATGGCTGTAGAACAGTGCATTCTATGTTGTGAGGTAAGTTTTATTTTTTGTTTCATGACACTGAGACTTTTGGGGTAGTATTTTAAAAAGAACAACAGAAGTATTTTATTTTTCTTTTCAAAATGGTTTAAATGATTAAATTGTCAGTCATAGTGAGCAGGTATTACAGCGTGGGTTGAGGTAATTTTTTTTCCTTCACAGGTTACAGTGTCAGAAAACTTTGTATACAATTGAAGGGTTACTTGTCATATTTCCAATCTCAATATGCATACATTTTGTAAATATATGCCTGAAGGAGGGTGGATTGTGGTTGCCAGCTTGTAATATTTTTCCTGTTACATGTATTTAAAGATTGGGCATGACTGTAGCCATGAGTCCATGGCCTGATAAAATAACACAGTGATTACCAGTCCAAGCCACTGTGTTTTGCATATAATTTGTTTAATTATTTTATTACACTAAAAAGTGGGGTGACATATATGAAATAAACAAACATTTTGTTTATTCCCCTAGTTCTTTTGGTTATTTTTCATTTTCTTATTTAAAAAAGAAAAAAAAAAGATATTTTATTTATTCAGTCCACTTAGTGAAGTAACCGGGCAGAGAATTAGAAAAATGGGAAAAAATAGTGAAAAGTAGTAGTATATTCAAAGCATGAGAGTCAATTTAGTTGAAGTAGATTTCCTGCCACTGAGAGGGGAGATGGTGCATTGTCTTCTGGGATAGGTCAAATGTGACTTGGTTTGGGCAAGTAGTAAATTCTCTTCTGATGAGCATAGCAGATAGACATGTTGGATGGCATGGAAAAACACAGAACTTTGAATTTTAATTCAGTTTCTATTTTAGGAACGAAAAGGATTCTAAAAAGTGGCAAAACATCAGTTATGTGGTAAAAAATGAAAGGCTTGGAACCAAACTAGAGAGAACACAGCTCAGCAAGAGGAACAGAATTTTCTTCCCTGCTCTCTCCTCCTGCAGTTTGCAGAGCCTCATGAACTGCTGCTCCCAAGAGTCAGGGGACCCTTAGGAACAACAGTGTGGGAGATGTGGGGGTCTACAGTGGGAAGAAGAATCAGCAAAAGTACCTCTTTCAATGCTGGTGGAAGCGTACTTCTGCCAGAAGAAATGAAGATATGAACTTCATATGTGTGTTCTATTTTTAAAATGTGTATGATGCTTACCAATTTTAAGTACAACAATAATGTGTATACATAATTTAATGTAAACCATACTAATAACAATAAATATAAACTGAATGCAATAAACCAAGAACTTATTTGTATTCTCATTTATTATCGTCTAAAGCTCTCAAGATATGACTGTTGAGTCCAGTGGCACCTTTAGCTGCCCTGAGCCTGTTTTGGCAGGGAGGACGGGATATAAATTAATTAAATAAATAAAGTTTACTTCACGGTATATAAGCTTTTGTGTGCAAGCACACTTCCTCAGATACAGTGGAACAGAAACTCCTCAACCATTACTTATAGGGGGTGTTGTCAGGAAGGGCCATTTAGAGTCAAGATGCATAAGTACTGGGTGATTATAGCTGAGACTGGATGTAAGAAAGATCTGTGAATGGCAGTAAATTTGCATACAAATACAAGAGTTAAACAGATGTACAACATGTAACTGATTTTTCACTTTTCTAAAACATATTGAAATATGTTTTTTTAAGACAATGTATCTAACATGTAAGGTATTTTTGGAATACCTTAAATATAGCAGTGTGCATTTACAAAAAGATATCAGAACAGAGCTCCTTATTCTAGTCTGGACCTTAAGTCTTTTACCCTTTTGTACACTCTGATCCTACAGGCTTAAAAAACAGAATGGAATATTTTGTTTGTATTCACAGTTGGGGGATATGAGCAGGACCCAAAGAACATGCATGGGAAGTTTTGATTTGTGATTCTTGATGAGTAGCCCTACATCATTATACTTTGGTAACTCATGGTAGGTTTTACTATAATCTTCCAGCACAGAATGGGTTAAAATCTAACAAGTGAACAAACAATTTAAGGGTGTGTATGAGGGCACTTTCCATCACCATATCACTAATTATTTTCTTTCAGGCATCCAAACTGCTGAAGATAGAGAGAGCAAACTTTGGACAAATGAGCATGGCTAATGAAATCTCTCTATAGTCCCTCCCATGAGTGGAGCTCTTTCTGCTGATCCTTTGCAATGGCTGACCTTTGAAACTGACAGAACATTCACCACTGATGCTTTTTTAAAAAGACATCTATCTTGACTGTGCAAAAAAAAAAAAGCCAGACACCCAAGATCCACTTATATTTATATGTGAATCAAACTGTCATTTTTGTTCTGCTAGTGTCTGTTATCACATCTGGACAAGCAATCATTCTCTAGGTTAGCTTCAAACAACCTTGAATTTTTAGGAAAGTCCTTGAGAGCTAATGCAGCTGCTTTATGTAGACTGTTCATAAGTGTGAGAGGGCTTATTCAGAAATCTTGGCAGATAGAGCTGCTAATAAACATTTAATTTACAACCCATAGAATTCTTTTAGCTTAGCAAAGTGCTTCATGCATCCATCTGTTTCTTCTGATTTATTAAAATCCCTGTTTAGCTTTTCATTGCCTTGGGGGGGAGGGGAGTAGGCATAATCACAGACAAGCCAGGGTTAGGGTATAAATATGTTCATGATTCAACAGTGAAAAATCCAAATTTTCATTATATTTCTATTTTAGGATTATAGATTGATTCAGTAAGTAGACAAAGAAGCAATTGTCTTTCTCTAATTTATTGCATGCAATGAATAAGAAGTAGGAACTCATTACATCACTGTGCGCAGAGACGGAAGAAGATCATTTCTACCTGGAGCACTGGGCCAAGGCAGGCCAGGCAAGGCTAAAAAGCCTACATGGCATTAAATACATAAAAGGCATAATTCATAACGAAAGGACTGCTGAATATCACAATTAACTCTGAATGCAAAGTTTTCTACTGAATGGCTTAGGTTATAGGTCACAAAACAATCCCAGAACAACTTCAATAATACATACAGAATGTAGCACTATAATATCTTGGGCTGGTTAAAACAACAGTATCAAAAATGATACCTTCACTTTTGGTGTTAAAGCTCATGATGAGACCAACCAAAGATGCTGTCCTGTGACTCTGGTCATGAAATATGGATCACTTATCATATATGCTTCCTTATATGATAATGGAATTCTAAAGTTTTACAATGATAGCTTTATTGGTCTAAAGTGGACTTCCATTCCTCTGGAGTGTATCCAACTAGCTTTGCCATTGATAAAAAAGGAGAAAGGGTCCCCCTTGGCCTCCAAAAGCCATGTGAGACAGGGGCTATAGTAAGGGTGGGTATGGGAAAGACTGAGTGGAGAAGCTGGTTGGATCCTCTGTATACTTGTAATTGATCCACAAAGGATGAATTGACCTAAGCTTTTGAATTGTCAAGAACTGCCTCAAATGCTCTT
Organism: Lepidodactylus listeri; assembly: GCA_029233225.1. Taxonomy (NCBI): domain Eukaryota; kingdom Metazoa; phylum Chordata; class Lepidosauria; order Squamata; family Gekkonidae; genus Lepidodactylus; species Lepidodactylus listeri. The sequence continues at coordinate 51,211,386 of JARCFY010000011.1, forward strand.
TCTTTGGGATCATCATGACATCTATCTTTCTAACTCAAAATGCTTCTTACTCCAATATTTGTGATTTCTTGCAGTGAAATATTTTTTGTAGTAAAGTGACATAAATACATACCACTTCTGTAGAAGAGTTCAGATAAATACCCAGGTCTTGTTGTGTTTGTGCCTGTGTTTGGGACTTACTGAAGAAGCACAGCAAAAGTATCTTGTAGTTCAATCCTAAAAAAAACACTTTCCTGGGAATGAGTTCCATTGAGTAGACTTCAGTAGGATTCTATTTAGGATTGCTCTGCTGACCTTGCAAGTTGTTCCACTGCGCTGTGCCTGAATGGCCTGCAAATAAGAAATCATCCAGGTAGTGTGCCATGCTGTGAAGCCCAGACTGGAACCTCAAGGCCCATTCTAAAAAGGAACTAAACTTTTCAAAAACAGAGCATGATACCGAGCAACCCATGGGGAGGGCTCTGTCCATATAGAAGAGCCCATCAAACGAAAAACCTAATAACTCGAGTTCACTCAGGTGAACAGGCAGAAGCTGAAAAGCAGACTTAATGTCACATTTTGCAAGCTCCGCCCCATGCCCACAACTATGGACTACTCTCATAGCTTGTTCAAAGGATGTATATATAATAGTACAGAGTTCATCAGGTATTGCATTGTTCTCTAATTCTCTTGGGTAGGACAAATGGTGAATGAGGCGATACTTTCCCGGAGCATTTTTAGGAAGCACCCCTAAAGGAGATACCCTTAAATTCGGCATTGGGGTGTCAAGAAAGGACCCAAAACTCTACCCTCCTTGCATTCTTTATCTATTTTACTTCTGACTATGTTTTCTGAATCCTTTAATGGACTTCAAATTAGACGCCCAGTACGGTTTTCTCTCCCCCTGAAACAGTAATCTAAAGCCGTGTGTAAATCTCTCAAATAAATTTTTCTAGCCTCCTAGTATGGATAGGCCATAAGCAGCCTACCCAACTCCTTGACCTTAACTGAACTAGGACCCTTTGTCAGTTTGAGTGCTGCCACCCCCACTGCCGCCCCCACATTTGCCCCTTTGGGCACCAAATCGTGGCTTCGTTTGAGGGCATCCTGAAAAGGCATGGGGTTCAATGCAGAGGGGGCATTCATGTTAACAGGATTTTCTACTGCAACTACCCTGTGAAGTAAATTCCCAACACAAAGGCCTCCTCTGGGAAAGCTGATTAGGTTGAACCCGTGTGTTAGCCTGCCCTTCCAACCTATGGACCACATGACCACTGTCAGAATGTTCACTAGCTGACAGGCATGCTGTGGACATGAACTATAGCCACAGATGAGAGTGTATTTGATCCCACCTTAACAAAGGATTCATAGCCGCCCTCATGTGGAAACCCTCATTATATTTCACCCAAGCACCACCCGTAAAACCGGTGTATGCTTTGTATATGATGTCCATATACTGCAATAGTGATGAGGCCCTCCATGGCTGATGTCTAACTATGACCCCAGTGTAGATAGGAAACCAGGATACCAGTTCGCCCATATCCTTTCAACCCGACATCTCTTGAGACGCTCCTTATCCCGCTCATTGAGGTCCTCTTTTTCTTTCTTGTCCAGCCCATGGAACAGTAATGCACAAACATCAATGTATTCCCCGTTTAGGATCTTATCCCTTGTGTTTGTGGACAAATGGTTGCCTAAAGGTCGCTTACATCTCCGCTTGGCCAAGCCCTAGCAGGAACCTGCTCTTATTGACAACCTGTATATCCATGGTGACCCCAGCTTGGCCAATCCCCCTGTGGGTAATGCATCTGCATAGCTGATGGCCCGCACGCAAAATGGCAGCAGGCCCCTTGAGTCCCTGCCTTCTGTGTTTTATCTGTATGTTTAGCCATTGACCCAGGGTTACCCTGACGGGTGCCCCCAGGGCCAAGAAGGCCCTTTGTGGTATGTGGGGTATTCCATACCTTCTAGCTGTATAGGAACTTTGTATATTTATAATTGTTGTCCAACCTTGTCCAAAGCAGCGTCTTGTTCACCATCATGCGGCCCTGTCTCCACAGATGATGTATCACTCCTCACCTGTGTGCCCTGCGCAACTTCCAGCATTGCCAGGCGAGCAAGCACTTGCACTTGGAAGGATACAGAAGGAGAATGATTAGGCTGTTTGGTCCCTGAATAAGACCCCTGCACAGGTGTAGGCATACCTCTTTGCTGCTCCAGTGCCTCAATGCGTACTAAAATAGCTGCATTCACTGGGTCACTCAGCTCATCATCAGAAGACATGTCACTCTCAGATTTCCCAGCGGGCCTCTTTGGGGCCAGCTGCTTTCTCTTGCTATTACCTTGACCCTTCTTAGAAGCCATCCTGTATTATTCTAATTGCAAATGTTAAATTTAAGAGAATATTCTTGTGCTACACTGGTTACCCTGCCTAGCTCCAAGCAGAGATAAAATGGCCACTGTGCCTAACAGCCCTGAAACATCCACAAAATGGCTGCCCTGCCCAGCAACAGCAGAGAGGAAGCCTCACACAAAATGGCTGCCCTGCCCAGCAACAGCAGAGAGCAAGCCCCACACAAACCGGCTGCCCTGCCCAGCAGCAGCAGAGAGCCAGTGCAAACTGGATGAATACAATCCTCTGTACACCAATAAGACAGCTCAAGCCTGCCCAGCCTAGACACTCACACAGTATCGCCCAGCCAGGAACATTTGATGGTGCCTGTAAATCCCACCAAAAGATTGTTGAGTGGTCCCTTTGAGTGGAGATGCCGGGGATTGAAACTGGGACCCTCTGGCTGCTGCCCAAAAAGTTGTGTGGCCCCTTTAACTGGAGATACTGGGGATTTAAACTGGGACCTTCTGGCTGTGTGGTCCTTTTACTGGAGATACCAGAGATTTAAACTGCCCAAACAACCAAGTGGTCCCTTTAATGGAGATGCCAGGGATTGAAACTGGGACCTACTGCAGATGACAAAAGCCTCTGCCAATGAGCCACCGACCCTGTGCCCCTTTAAATGGAGATGCCAGGTGCAGATAAATAAAAGGCTCAGCCAATGAGCCACAGACCCTGTGGCCATGGCAGATGCCCAGGCAAAGGATCCTCCCAACCCCCAGAGGTTGCTAGATTCACTGCCACCCCCACGCAATCCCAGGGGCTGATTCCCTCTAAGCACAATGATTTGCCTGCTGCCAACGAAGACCCCCAGCTGCCTCCGGGATTGCCTGCTGCCCAAACCCCGCTGCCGCTGGAGACCTCCTGCCACCACTGCAAGTGCCCACCACTGCAAGGCCGCCACTGCCGGAGCCTCTTGCCGCTGCTTCGACTGCCCAAAGCCATGCGGATCCTCCATCCCTCACCACCAATGGCACAACAGGTAGGTAGGCCGCAGGCCTTCCAGGCACGTGTGCTCGGACGACTGCCTACACTGAGCACAAGGTGAAAACTGCCTTGGGCGGGAGTGGGGCCGTGCTATAAGCATCAGCCCCGCCCCCACAATCTGTCATCTCCCTCACCCTCTGGCATAGAGCTGCCAAGTCCCCCGGTAGAGCGGGGGAAACACCGATTTTTAAAGCTTTCCCCCGCTTTTCCAAAACTGGCCACCGGGGGGACAAAATGGCTGCCAGCAGGGGAACCTCGGAGCCTGCCCTGCTGGCCTCTTCAACTTCTTAAAAGGGAAATTTCCCCTTTAAGAGTTTATCGAGCAAGACAGCCCCGCCCAGAGATTAAGGAGGGACTAAGCTCTTCCGTGCAAGGTTGCTGCTGGAGTAAGCTGCCTAAACTGGGCTTCCGTGCAAGGTTGCTGCTGGAGTAAGCTGCGTAAGCTGGGGTCTGCGAGCTCTTTTCCTTCTCTGTCTCTCCCCCTCCCCCTCTTTCTTTTTTCTGTCTGTCTGTCCACTGTGGTTTTGTCAAAGGAATAAACTGTCACTTCCAAAGAGGTAAACATCACAAGGAGAGGTTGCCTGTAGAAGGTCTGGGAGTGGGATTGTTTAAAATGTCTTGTCCTGGCTGTTTGGGTCCCCCCAATCCTCATTTCCCTTCTGCAAATAAAAGTTGGGATTCCTCATTTTTATGCCAATTTTCTGTTTCTTTCAACCATGTCCCCCCCCCCACCCCTCCGGCAGTAAACATCTGCATTTTTAAAAGCATTTGTACATCAAGTAACCGGTATTTTAAGTTAGGGATGGATCCAACTAGCTTTTCTGCTGGCGAAAAGGGGAGGACAAAGGTCCTCTTTAGCCACCAAAAAGCCTATGCTGGGGGGGGGGAGAGAAGTTATGGGACTTACATGGACAACAGCTGGGTGAAACAAGGGCCAGAAAGAAAGCCTGGGAATTGGGCAAGAGTAAGTGAAAAAGCTGTCTGTCTGTCTGTCTCTCTCTCTCTCTGTCCCCATCCAGCAGAGGTCTATCAGTGGCTATTATAGCCACAAGGTCTAAATGGAACCCTTTGTCTGGGGCAGTGAGGCTCTGCATTCTTGGTGCTTGGGGGGCAACAGTGGGAGGGCTTCTGGAGTTCTGGCCCCGCTGCTGGACCTCCTGAGGGCACCTGGTATTTTTGGCCACTGTTGTGACACAGAGTGTTGTACTGGATGGGCCGATCCACTGTGGCTTCTCTCCTGTTCTTATGATATGAAAATCATATTTAGCACTTGTGTAGCACTTAGGGCTTCATATTCTGCCGAGATGAGGAAGGATTCAGTAGGGCCGTTGCTCAGTGATAGAGCATCTGCTTGACATGCAGGAGGTATCAGCCTCTTCAGCTAAAAAAGGATCAGGTAATAGGTGACATTAAAGATCTCAGCCTGAGACCCTGGAGAGCCACTACCAGTCTGAGTAGTCAATACTGACCTTGATGGACCAATGGCCTGATTCAGTATTAGGAAACTTCATGAGTTCATGTGTCAGCATGTGGAAGCAACATCACAGGATGTGACATCACAAAATGATGTCACTTCCTTTCTCCTGGCTCCACCCCCAAAGTCTCCTGGCTCCACCCCCAAAGTCCCCAGATATTTCCCAAGTTGGACTTGGCAGCCCTACTCTGGCAGGGTGGCAAAGAGGCCCCCACCCTCCATCGGCTTTGGCGGGAGGGTAGGAGCCAGATTGTGTGTATATAGAATTCAATAGCCTTAGACGGTAGGCAGCCAGCCCTGTGTAATGAAATGCAAGTTCATCATGATTGCCATGATCAGTACCATTGCAATGATTTGTCTTATCACATACCATCATATTCCAGATATTTAAACCAATGAGACTTGGGCTATATCTCCATCCACAGTAATTGGGGTCAAGAGCAAAAAAAGAAGGCCTGCAGGGGGATATTCCACAAACCTCCCATTGTTTATCTTCTTGGTTGTCTTTGTTTCGGAGCCCTGCATTTTGGCTCCCTTTAGCCAATCAGGGATCTAGTGAGGAACATGATATTATAATACATCATTCAGCCAATCAGATCTGGCAGCGTGATAATTCCATAATGCAAAACCTGTTCTCGTTCTGAATAGGGTAAGCATTTTTCTTCTGTTTTTCACTGTTCCCTCCCAACTGCATAAGCAGATTGAATAAATGTATAGTTTGAACAATGTGCCCAACAGTTTTAGCTCTGTGCTAATTCTAATATTTGTACATTGGATTCTTTTGCAACCTGGTCAATGTTGGATACCGTATGAGATGGTGACAATGGCTTGCCCAACAAAGAGCTTTGTGTTTAATAATGTCACAACTGATCCAGTCTCAGGAATTCACAAATGTGTATTCCATGTGTTCCAAGTATTGAGCAGTATTAGTAGAAGCATATATTAAAATTCAGAGAAGGCTACCAAAAAGTTAAAACAGTAAACTAAATATTAAATATGATAGTACTGGATCAACCACTGATAAATTGGTGCACTTTGCAGTGAAAGAAATGTGCTGACATATTGTCTTACAAATGTATGACTAATTTTAAACTAGCATAGAGGGACAATAAATACCAACATAAACTGAACATTCTCTATAGCCAAGATGTTCAAGCTGCAGCACCCATTATAATCAATATTTGAGTGCCTGCAATAAACCACCAGCAGCAAACAAGTAACATCTGCCAAAACTTTGTAATTCTTTGCAATATGCTAGTCTTGAATCTACTAATGCGAATCAAAAGCTGCTTGAATAAACCATGATGTCTTGTGACTTGATAGCACCTTCTCACTGGATTGGGTGGTTGAATCCCAGAATGAGTATGAAGACACAACTAATTCCCCCACGGGTATCATTCCAAAAAGTTCATGTGACTCTGGTCATTATGGGGAAGGTTCCCTGATTTCTCCTTCTGCCCTTATGTTCCCTTTATTTCTTGCTCTATGGGATGCTTTAACATGCTGTTTTCAAATAAACTGAGTCTCAGTCATGTTGCTGTTAGACTTGTTGAACTGGTAGGATTTGATTGAACACCACAGTTGTATGCAGGAATGTAACTTCAGACTTTAGCTACATGTAGGGATGGAGAAAATATTCACAATTTGTGGCAAGTTCAGAACTGATTGCCTCCTCATTCTGAATAAAGAGTCAGTCACACAGAGATTGAATAAACTATGGGCCACTTTAACTTTTAACCTGTATTTAAATGGCAAGGGCAAATCTAACTTGCGGCACAGTCAAGGTCAGGGGTCATTCCTGATCCCTCCCCTGTCATACAATGGGCGAGCCACCCTGCCCCCTGGCTTGAGCCAATAGACATGGCTCACACCAGGCCAGCACAGCAAGCGGACCATGCCCTGAAGTTCCAGCCACCAAGCTGCACAATTTAAGTGAAGGACCAATACAGGGAGTCTCAAAAGGCAGTTCACATTCCTCACCCTGGGTCGCACAACCTAAGGGCTGATCCTGCAAGGCTCCTAGCCCCAAGCTGGGGGTGCTAATTGGTGCTTCCCTAGCTGCTTATCAATTACCCAGCACCATCCAGCCCACCTAAAGTGATCAACCTAATTAAACTGTACCAACCTATGCCAATTCCACAACCCGCTGAATAGCCATACAAGGTAGGTGAAAAAAAATATTCCTGCCACAAAGCCAATCAAGCAGGGATCAAAAATTCCTACCTGGCCCCCACAAACAGGGGACCTGCCAAAGCCTGTACAGCTATCGGTGTGAGGGTAGGCCGAGCTTCCAATGACAAATGAAGAGGCCAGAACAGAGCCAGCTGTTATAGAGCACCGGCTCCACCCTCAATCAATCTGGGCCTGCTCTTCCTCCTTCAAAGGAGGCAAAGGCGCCCCTGGCAGCATGGCCAGATGGCCGGCATCTGGATAAGGGCCGGATTTACTTAGCAAAGTGCACTGATTTACACAATCTTGTAAGAAACTTGGTTTTGATTTTTCAGCTTTTATATTTATATTTGTTTATTTTTCTTTGCTAAATCTTGAGAGACTCCTAATAAAACAAAACAAAACATTTAAAGGAAAGAGAAGAAAATGAATCCCCGAGTTCAGAAATCACTCAGCTGTGCATAAGCCTAACCCAACACACGCACCTCTTACAAATTTCAGATTAGCTCATATTAGTAGCTGTCTCATCTGCTGTTCCTGTACATACAGACTTTGCAAATCCTTCAGTTCCCAGAGCTTCTGTTGATAGTGGAGGGCTCAAACCTTGTAAGAAATATTTGTTGCTGTGAGCTGGAACCTTAAGGAGAGACCTTGGCTTTTGCAAAGTCTCTCAGCTGTCTTTGCCTCTCCTACTATTTGTATGTTGGGGAAAGTGGGACTGGAGAAAACAACAATAACAGGAAGGATGGCTAATGACAGGTCAAGTTGATGCAAAAGATTAAATGTACACCAATCTGAAATAAAAGATGTCAACATTCAAGCCTCTGGAAAAGCATTATATTCTCACGGGATATTCTGCCTCAAAACACCACTCATTTATTTATTTTGTTTTTGTTTATTAAATGTATATCCCACTTTTTGGCCACAAGCTCCTCTAAGTATCTTGTAACATTTTAAGAATATGATATTAATTTCTTTGTCTCATCTCCTCATTTCCAATGTACTAGACCCCTGCAAATTTGCCTTAGATTTTATTTCATTACTGGGTTCAGAATGGCTGCTGCTTGTGTGTGCTCTGGTCTCTTTCTGCCTGGAGTAGAGATCTTTAATATCCAAGGAACCAAACAGGGAGAAGCAAAGGAACTCTAGTATGAAATCACTGAATTTGAATGTATCGGGAAGTTGGACAGATTTACAAATGCTTGAATGAAGGGAAAACTTTTCTCATACATGGTGAGTGTTAAATGAGCTTAGCAAAACTAGAGAGATTGTATTATCACCAGTTATTGCTGTTGTGGACTGTCACTGTGCTTATCTTGTATAATATAACTTTTACATAGAAATGTCACAGTCCATATCACTTGCAGTTTAATGGACTCTTAGCCCTACTGTTCACAATTCTCTACATCTCTGTGTGTGTGTGTTTATTTTTCTGCCTTTCACTGTTATTAAGCTTATGTTATATTAACTCAAAATGAAGACCAATTTCCCCCCAGGTCTGCTATCAAAAAAAAGAGGAGGTTGTCTTACACCTTCCTTTCAAAGAAATATGGTACTTCAAACATCTGATAAAGTGGGTTTTAGCTCTGCAAAGCTTATGCCATAGTAACTCGGTTAAAAAGACATTTCTGTCCACTGAAGTCAATGTGCTTAGAAGGGTAAAACTCTGTTTAGGATTGCACTGTTAGTCTTCTAGTTTTCATTATGGACACTACAAATTTTGCCAGGAACATGTTGAACAGTCAAACTTACCAGCTTTGAAGGTGGTGATCAGGACGAGAGCCCAGTCCACAAAGTCTGTCAAGTAAGGTGGCACCATGTTTTTGCAAACACGCGCCTGTGCAAAGATTCTGCTAATTCATGGTGATTAGCAACCCTTATCCTCACTAGGGGCTACTTAGACAAACACAAAAGGGTAGGATTTTATTGGAACAGAGCATTTCTTTATGAGTGATGTATATGATTTGTGACTGCTTTAATTGCCTGTTGAGCAGAGCAGTCAGGCAGCAAGTACTGTAAGGGGGGGAAATAAATCAATCAAGCTGCACAAGGATGCTCCTGCACAAAAAGCCAGTTGTCCTGTAATGTGTAGTTTATAATGGATAAATGAAGCAAGCTTCTGGACAGCCATGAATAGGTAGATGAACAGTTGAAATTATCATCGAAAAATCAGCTTAGTGTTCATGATGAGTAAACAGGATGCCAGCTGAACCAATGGATGTTTGAGCATCCCTTTTTTTTATAAGATGCCTTGTTTTAGCTGCTATTATCAGCACAATTGCTCATAATAGGAAATCCCTAAAACAATGGTACTTACTCACATGACTTGCATAGAACCACATTTGCAATTACAATGAAGAAGAAGAGGAGGAGGAGGAGATTGGATTTATACCCCGTCCTTCACTACCCGAAGGAGTCTTAGGGTGTGTTCAGATGGGCAGCTATTCCTGCCATTGACCCAGCTGTAATTTGAACTAGATCTTTTTGATCCAGTGTTGCATGGTTGGCTTTTTTTTTTTTTAAATCCTGTCTGCATATGCACCTCACCCTATACTTGTTTTTTCGCACATGTGCGAACTAAAATGATAAAATGATACCAGCAGTACCAGCAGTACCTTCCTCTAGGTACTCTTTTAGCTTATAAAGTTGATAAAGTTCAGGGGACTATCAGAAACATTAAATGGTTTGGATCACTTGAGTAGAGCTCTGGGGACATCACATGTTTAAGTGGTTATGTGAGGATTGCTAAGAATTTTTTTAAATGGCTGCCATTCGGGATGGTCTGGAGACCATCCCTACAGGCTGACTGCGCGCTGGAGGTACGACCTGACAGTGGAAAGTCCAGCATTGGCCCATCGGCCAGCTTTAGACTGGACTTTTACTACCATCTAAGTATGGGTGCCCGACGGGGATTGATGGGCTACTCACAGAAGCGGCACAGTTCCCAGATGTTGTGATCTGGACGTGTACTTTAAATCCATCAGGCACCATGAACGCACCCCCAGAGTGGCTTACAATCTCTTTCTCTTCCCCTCCCTACAACAGACACCCTGTGAGGTAGGTGGGGCTGAGAGAGCTCTCTCAAGAACTGCCCTCGAGAGAACAGCTTTGAAAAAACTTATCACTGAGCCAAGATCACACCAGCAGCTGCATGTGGAGGAATGGGGAATCAAACCCAGTTCTCCCAGATTAGAGACCACATTCTTAACCACTACACCAAATTGGCTCAAGAGAAGAGCCACACAACTACTGTATGCCACTCCACCAAACACACTTAGAGTAATATAAGATACAACTATTAAAATTAAATATATTATAGTCATTTAAAATTAAATTATTAGATTACCTCTGAGCATTTAGTGTTGTGGCTCCCTACTGCTGTTGAATGCTAGCAAGCTTTTTGTATTTGGACTGAGGGGAAGAGCTTCTTTCTTTGCCTTCCCACAGCATGAGGCACAGCACCTCAGCCAAGAAAGTGAGATTACTAAAACACCTGAAGAAGAGGAAGCACGTTATGGAGGAAGGGGAGTAAAACCAACAAGACTTGATGGTAGTTGGCTTATGGTAGCAGTGGTGATTTACTGTCTCTTATCTGTAGCTGGTGTGTTCTGCTCCCAGGTCTTGTCCAGGGGCTGAGATGAGAACATGGAGAATACAGAGAAGGGTAAAGGTTACTGGAGAAGATGGACACTTTATTTTCCTCCCTGGCATGAGGCCTGTAATTAAGGTAAGCTTGTAGTTTACTTATCCACCAATTTCAAGGTGGAAACCACCTGCCAACCATAAGCCTTGCTTACGTTCCTGGAACATGGGGAAGCAACGGTGCCTAGAAGAGCCACAGGTGGCTCTTGTGGTATTGAATATCAGTACTCTAAACTGATGTCATCTCCATTCAAGAAACTCTATGTATTCCATGGATTTCTATGTGGATTTCATCACATGTGATATTCATATGCACATGTGTCCACAGTTATGTCTGTAGTCAGAATGTAACTAATAAAAAGATACCCCAGATATGACCTATTCACTCAGCCTGAAGAGTTATTAATCCAAATGAACAACCTTTTAAATATTTGAAGATCAATACTGCTAACCCTCAATTTCTGACTTTTTAAAGCTTGTTGGAGTATAGCTGCTCATATTCTTATGGTAATAAATGTCAGAAATACATTCCTTAGTTTGCCCAACTCTCTATCAGTCATAGCCTCCATTCTGTGTGCTCTCTATATTCCCTCAACTGCTCCATTTTCTTTTATACATATTCTTAAAATACCTATTTCAGATATATTACTAAATCTGATATCTCTGTATCTTCTTTTAATCCTCTAATCTTCAAATTATATCTTTTGTTATTATTCATCAATGTTTCCATACTTATATGCATCTTCTCCAAGCTTTCTGTTTGCATCTTATCCTAGCCAGGTGAGCTCACTTTCCATTTTCCAGTGGCGATCAGGCAGTCAGTTAATTGATGAGGTGTTCATTTGTTTCAACCTGTTTATTTTCAAGAACAGACTACTTGCAGTTTTCAGAAACAGACTCCCAGCTGATTCTTCATCAACACCTGCTGGGGCAATTTTGCTCTATACTCTGCAAAATTTGGGGTGGGTGGATGGTAGGTGGAAAGAATCAGGAGCTAAATCCCAGTTGATCAGTTGGAAGCTAGGCTCTTCTTATCTTTCATCCTGGAAACTTTGATCAGAAGGTGAGGTGATTTCCTTTGCCTTCTCCCTACCCCAAGCTTTCTGCTTATGCTGCAGAGAAATGAGAGAAAAAAGCTCTGTCACCTCTCATTTTTCCAATGCTTCCTTTTAATTTATTTTTTATTTTATTATTTTATTAATTTAATTTGTACCCTGCCCTCCCCACAAGCAGGCTCAGGACGGCTTACATAATTGGTCTATGCAAAACTATTAAATACACATAAAATCAGTTTTAAATTACAATCACAGTAAAAACATCAAATCAACAAAGTGCTAGTGCTGATACAATAATTACACAAGATGGCATACTGGAGATCACCCTACTGCCAAAAAGTTTCCACTCAGTGATCTTTCTGGGCACAGTGGTAGGGGCCAGATGTTAAGCCTATGGGCCAGGCTTGTTGGTAGTAGTGGGGACGGGTCCTAGTTGAAAGCCTGGTGGAAGAGCTCCATTTTGTTTCTTTTTCTTCCGCCCAGCCTGGAAGAGAAGGAAGAGCTCCCTTTTGCCACTTCACTGTGTAGCTATTTTGTTGGGTGGGTAGAGTGGATAAGAACCCAATTCCTAGCTGATCCCCCAATCAGCTATGAGTCAGCTTCTGACCAACAGGTAGCTGCAAATTTAGAGTTTGGCAACTGTTTGAGATGCTCAATACAAACTGAACATATCCCTGATTGTGAGTTTTCAACAAGGTTAGGGAATTTGCCAAATAAATTTGCTGAGAAATCTGGCATCCTTAATCCCCCCCAAATATTAAAATGTCAGTTAGTTCATTTTATAATAACTGTAATAAATTCTTCAACTCCTGATTATATCCCAGTTCATTCATCCCTTCAGATTAAATTTCTTAAATCTGATACTATTTTTAGAATGCCTCAGTTAATTCAAACAAATATACAAGTTGATAGTCCATTCACCTGCCTGTCAGCTTTTCCTCCAGTTAGGATTTCTGTTCAGAGCATTTTGTTTAAATGACACTGATATCTCACTTTGGGATGACATTCTGTATTAGCAGAGACACTCCATGCCTGAGCCATTGTTTATATATTTATTTCAAAAAGCTGCCTAAAGTAGCTAACATAAATAAAACAATAAAAAGGCAATTTAAAATAAAAAGAATAATAAAAGTAACTCAATAAACTCAACAAACTATACAATAAAACCAAGAATCAGTTTTTTCTATAACAGCAGTCAATAAAACCTATAGTATAATATCAGCATATAAGCAAAAAACAACAAAGAACCAAGAATAAAACAATTAACCAATACAATTTATCCTGAGTGAACAAAAACATTGTTGGCCCAGCATCTAAAAGATGGATGGCTTACCATTGGAAAGCACCTCCACTGAGAAGGACCCATCTCCAGTTATTCAAGTTTTTCAGCCTACCAGTTAAGATCCCCTTCTCAGTGTTTGCTCTTTGTGACTACAGATATTGTTTGAAACATTTTCCTATCTCCAAGAAGTTCTGCTGGCTTTTTATTGACCCTGAGAAGTCAATGTTAGGCACTATGGCTGAGGACAGACTGGCATTTTGGCCTGATAATAGGTCCGCTTTTCAAGCAGATTAAGAGAGCCCGTTCAGACAGCCACAGCGTTGCCATGCCGCACTCACCCAGTTCTGAAGCGCTTTCATTGTGCTTCAAAAAGGTACCTGGTGAAACCAGTGTCAAGCTGGGTGCGTGTTCATCCCGCTTCCTGGCAGTGTGGATGCAAATAAGCTGCGCATCAAGCGGTGCCAGTAATGTGAACCCACTGATCTGGCTGCTGTGCCCATGTGC